>OY804580.1:120458508-121058508 GCA_963680875.1 Bathymodiolus brooksi | reverse complement strand
GTAACACAAACAGCCTTCTGTTCAAACCTGTAAATAAAGAACACAAAATATTACACAAACAGCCTTCTGTTCAAACCTGTAAATAAACAACACAAAATGTTACACAAACAGCCTTCTGTGCAAACCTGTAAATAAACAACATAAAATGCTACACAAACAGCCTTCTGTGCAAACCTGTAAATAAAAAACACAAAATGTTACACAAACAGCCTTCTGTTCAAACCTGTAAATAAAGAACACAAAATGTTACACAAACAGCCTTCTGTTCAAACCTGTAAATAAACAACACAAAATGTTACACAAACAGTCTTCTGTGCAAACCTGTAAATAAACAACACAAAATGTTACACAAACAGCCTTCTGTTCAAACCTGTAAATAAACAACACAAAATGTTACACAAACAGCCTTCTGTGCAAACCTGTAAATAAAGAACACAAAATGTTACACAAACAGCCTTCTGTGCAAACCTGTAAATAAAGAACACAAAATGTTACACAAACAGCCTTCTGTTCAAACCTGTAAATAAACAACACAAAATGCTACACAAACAGCCTTCTGTGCAAACCTGTAAATAAAGAACACAAAATGTTACACAAACAGCCTTCTGTGCAAACCTGTAAATAAACAACACAAAATGTTACACAAACAGCCTTCTGTGCAAACCTGTAAATAAAGAACACAAAATGTTACACAAACAGCCTTCTGTGCAAACCTGTAAATAAACAACACAAAATGTTACACAAACAGCCTTCTGTTCAAACCTGTAAATAAAGAACACAAAATGTTACACAAACAGCCTTCTGTGCAAACCTGTAAATAAAGAACACAAAATGTTACACAAACAGCCTTCTGTGCAAACCTGTAAATAAAGAACACAAAATGTTACACAAACAGCCTTCTGTTCAAACCTGTAAATAAACAACACAAAATGTTACACAAACAGCCTTCTGTTCAAACCTGTAAATAAACAACACAAAATGTTACACAAACAGCCTTCTGTGCAAACCTGTAAATAAACAACACAAAATGCTACACAAACAGCCTTCTGTGCAAACCTGTAAATAAAGAACACAAAATGTTACACAAACAGCCTTCCGTGCAAACCTGTAAATAAACAACACAAAATGTTACACAAACAGCCTTCTGTTCAAACCTGTAAATAAAGAACACACAATGTTACACAAACAGCCTTCTGTGCAAACCTGTAAATAAAGAACACAAAATGTTACACAAACAGCCTTCTGTGCAAACCTGTAAATAAAGAACACAAAATGTTACACAAACAGCCTTCTGTGCAAACCTGTAAATAAAGAACACAAAATGTTACACAAACAGCCTTCTGTGCAAACCTGTAAATAAACAACACAAAATGTTACACAAACAGCCTTCTGTTCAAACCTGTAAATAAACAACACAAAATGTACACATACTGCCTTCTGTTCAAACCTGTAAATAAACAACACAAAATGCTACACAAACTGCCTACTGTGCAAACCTGTAAATAAACAACACAAAATGTTACACAAACAGCCTTCTGTTCAAACCTGTAAATAAAGAACACAAATGTTACACAAACAGCCTTCTGTGCAAACCTGTAAATAAACAACACAAAATGCTACACAAACAGCCTTCTGTTCAAACCTGTAAATAAACAACACAAAATGCTACACAAACAGCCTTCTGTGCAAACCTGTAAATAAACAACACAAAATGTTACACAAACAGCCTTCTGTGCAAACCTGTAAATAAACAACACAAAATGTTACACAAACAGCCTTCTGTGCAAACCTGTAAATAAACAACACAAAATGTTACACAAACAGCCTTCTGTGCAAACCTGTAAATAAAGAACACAAAATGTAACACAAACAGCCTTCTGTTCAAACCTGTAAATAAAGAACACAAAATATTACACAAACAGCCTTCTGTTCAAACCTGTAAATAAACAACACAAAATGTTACACAAACAGCCTTCTGTGCAAACCTGTAAATAAACAACACAAAATGCTACACAAACAGCCTTCTGTTCAAACCTGTAAATAAAGAACACAAAATGTTACACAAACAGCCTTCTGTTCAAACCTGTAAATAAACAACACAAAATGTTACACAAACAGTCTTCTGTGCAAACCTGTAAATAAACAACACAAAATGTTACACAAACAGCCTTCTGTTCAAACCTGTAAATAAACAACACAAAATGTTACACAAACAGCCTTCTGTGTAAACCTGTAAATAAAGAACACAAAATGTTACACAAACAGCCTTCTGTGCAAACCTGTAAATAAAGAACACAAAATGTTACACAAACAGCCTTCTGTTCAAACCTGTAAATAAACAACACAAAATGTTACACAAACAGCCTTCTGTGCAAACCTGTAAATAAAGAACACAAAATGTTACACAAACAGCCATCTGTGCAAACCTGTAAATAAACAACACAAAATGTTACACAAACAGCCTTCTGTTCAAACCTGTAAATAAACAACACAAAATGTTACACAAACAGCCTTCTGTGCAAACCTGTAAATAAAAAACACAAAATGTTACACAAACAGCCTTCTGTTCAAACCTGTAAATAAAGAACACAAAATGTTACACAAACAGCCTTCTGTTCAAACCTGTAAATAAACAACACAAAATGTTACACAAACAGTCTTCTGTGCAAACCTGTAAATAAACAACACAAAATGTTACACAAACAGCCTTCTGTTCAAACCTGTAAATAAACAACACAAAATGTTACACAAACAGCCTTCTGTGCAAACCTGTAAATAAAGAACACAAAATGTTACACAAACAGCCTTCTGTGCAAACCTGTAAATAAAGAACACAAAATGTTACACAAACAGCCTTCTGTTCAAACCTGTAAATAAACAACACAAAATGTTACACAAACAGCCTTCTGTGCAAACCTGTAAATAAAGAACACAAAATGTTACACAAACAGCCTTCTGTGCAAACCTGTAAATAAACAACACAAAATGTTACACAAACAGCCTTCTGTGCAAACCTGTAAATAAACAACACAAAATGTTACACAAACAGCCTTCTGTTCAAACCTGTAAATAAAGAACACAAAATGTTACACAAACAGCCTTCTGTGCAAACCTGTAAATAAAGAACACAAAATGTTACACAAACAGCCTTCTGTGCAAACCTGTAAATAAACAACACAAAATGTTACACAAACAGCCTTCTGTTCAAACCTGTAAATAAACAACACAAAATGTTACACAAACAGCCTTCTGTTCAAACCTGTAAATAAACAACACAAAATGTTACACAAACAGCCTTCTGTGCAAACCTGTAAATAAACAACACAAAATGCTACACAAACAGCCTTCTGTGCAAACCTGTAAATAAAGAACACAAAATGTTACACAAACAGCCTTCTGTGCAAACCTGTAAATAAAGAACACAAAATGTTACACAAACAGCCTTCTGTTCAAACCTGTAAATAAACAACACAAAATGTTACACAAACAGACTTCTGTTCAAACCTGTAAATAAACAACACAAAATGTTACACAAACAGCCTTCCGTGCAAACCTGTAAATAAACAACACAAAATGTTACACAAACAGCCTTCTGTTCAAACCTGTAAATAAAGAATACACAATGTTACACAAACAGCCTTCTGTGCAAACCTGTAAATAAAGAACACAAAATGTTACACAAACAGCCTTCTGTGCAAACCTGTAAATAAAGAACACAAAATGTTACACAAACAGCCTTCTGTGCAAACCTGTAAATAAGGAACACAAAATGTTACACAAACAGCCTTCTGTGCAAACCTGTAAATAAACAACACAAAATGTTACACAAACAGCCTTCGTTCAAACCTGTAAATAAACAACACAAAATGTACACATACTGCCTTCTGTTCAAACCTGTAAATAAACAACACAAAATGCTACACAAACTGCCTTCTTTGCAAACCTGTAAATAAACAACACAAAATGTTACACAAACAGCCTTCTGTTCAAACCTGTAAATAAACAACAGAAAATGTACACATACTGCCTTCTGTTCAAACCTGTAAATAAACAACACAAAATGTACACATACTGCCTTCTGTGCAAACCTGTAAATAAACAACACAAAATGTTACACAAACAGCCTTCTGTTCAAACCTGTAAATAAACAACACAAAATGTTACACAAACAGCCTTCTGTTCAAACATGTAAATAAAGAACACAAAATGTTACACAAACAGCCTTCTGTGCAAACCTGTAAATAAAGAACACAAAATGTACACATACTGCCTTCTGTTCAAACCTGTAAATAAACAACACAAAATGTTACACAAACAGCCTTCTGTTCAAACCTGTAAATAAACAACACAAAATGTTACACAAACAGCCTTCTGTGCAAACCTGTAAATAAACAACACAAAATGTTGCACAAACAGCCTTCTGTTCAAACCTGTAAATAAACAACACAAAATGCTACACAAACAGCCTTCTGTGCAAACCTGTAAATAAAGAACACAAAATGTTACACAAACAGCCTTCTGTTCAAACCTGTAAATAAAGAACACAAATGTTACACAAACAGCCTTCTGTGCAAACCTGTAAATAAACAACACAAAATGCTACACAAACAGCCTTCTGTGCAAACCTGTAAATAAAGAACACAAAATGTTACACAAACAGCCTTCTGTGCAAACCTGTAAATAAAGAACACAAAATGTTACACAAACAGCCTTCTGTTCAAACCTGTAAATAAACAACACAAAATGTTACACAAACAGCCTTCTGTTCCACCCTGTAAATAAACAACACAAAATGTTACACAAACAGCCTTCCGTGCAAACCTGTAAATAAACAACACAAAAGGTTACACAAACAGCCTTCTGTTCAAACCTGTAAATAAAGAACACACAATGTTACACAAACAGCCTTCTGTGCAAACCTGTAAATAAAGAACACAAAATGTTACACAAACAGCCTTCTGTGCAAACCTGTAAATAAAGAACACAAAATGTTACACAAACAGCCTTCTGTGCAAACCTGTAAATAAAGAACACAAAATGTTACACAAACAGCCTTCTGTGCAAACCTGTAAATAAACAACACAAAATGTTACACAAACAGCCTTCTGTTCAAACCTGTAAATAAACAACACAAAATGTACACATACTGCCTTCTGTTCAAACCTGTAAATAAACAACACAAAATGCTACACAAACTGCCTTCTGTGCAAACCTGTAAATAAACAACACAAAATGTTACACAAACAGCCTTCTGTTCAAAACTGTAAATAAAGAACACAAATGTTACACAAACAGCCTTCTGTGCAAACCTGTAAATAAAGAACACAAAATGTTACACAAACAGCCTTCTGTGCAAACCTGTAAATAAGGAACACAAAATGTTACACAAACAGCCTTCTGTGCAAACCTGTAAATAAACAACACAAAATGTTACACAAACAGCCTTCGTTCAAACCTGTAAATAAACAACACAAAATGTACACATACTGCCTTCTGTTCAAACCTGTAAATAAACAACACAAAATGCTACACAAACTGCCTTCTTTGCAAACCTGTAAATAAACAACACAAAATGTTACACAAACAGCCTTCTGTTCAAACCTGTAAATAAACAACAGAAAATGTACACATACTGCCTTCTGTTCAAACCTGTAAATAAACAACACAAAATGTACACATACTGCCTTCTGTGCAAACCTGTAAATAAAGAACACAAAATGTTACACAAACAGCCTTCTGTTCAAACCTGTAAATAAACAACACAAAATGTTACACAAACAGCCTTCTGTTCAAACATGTAAATAAAGAACACAAAATGTTACACAAACAGCCTTCTGTGCAAACCTGTAAATAAAGAACACAAAATGTACACATACTGCCTTCTGTTCAAACCTGTAAATAAACAACACAAAATGTTACACAAACAGCCTTCTGTTCAAACCTGTAAATAAACAACACAAAATGTTACACAAACAGCCTTCTGTGCAAACCTGTAAATAAACAACACAAAATGTTACACAAACAGCCTTCTGTTCAAACCTGTAAATAAACAACACAAAATGCTACACAAACAGCCTTCTGTGCAAACCTGTAAATAAAGAACACAAAATGTTACACAAACAGCCTTCTGTTCAAACCTGTAAATAAAGAACACAAATGTTACACAAACAGCCTTCTGTGCAAACCTGTAAATAAACAACACAAAATGCTACACAAACAGCCTTCTGTGCAAACCTGTAAATAAAGAACACAAAATGTTACACAAACAGCCTTCTGTGCAAACCTGTAAATAAAGAACACAAAATGTTACACAAACAGCCTTCTGTTCAAACCTGTAAATAAACAACACAAAATGTTACACAAACAGCCTTCTGTTCCACCCTGTAAATAAACAACACAAAATGTTACACAAACAGCCTTCCGTGCAAACCTGTAAATAAACAACACAAAAGGTTACACAAACAGCCTTCTGTTCAAACCTGTAAATAAAGAACACACAATGTTACACAAACAGCCTTCTGTGCAAACCTGTAAATAAAGAACACAAAATGTTACACAAACAGCCTTCTGTGCAAACCTGTAAATAAAGAACACAAAATGTTACACAAACAGCCTTCTGTGCAAACCTGTAAATAAAGAACACAAAATGTTACACAAACAGCCTTCTGTGCAAACCTGTAAATAAACAACACAAAATGTTACACAAACAGCCTTCTGTTCAATCCTGTAAATAAACAACACAAAATGTACACATACTGCCTTCTGTTCAAACCTGTAAATAAACAACACAAAATGCTACACAAACTGCCTTCTGTGCAAACCTGTAAATAAACAACACAAAATGTTACACAAACAGCCTTCTGTTCAAAACTGTAAATAAAGAACACAAATGTTACACAAACAGCCTTCTGTGCAAACCTGTAAATAAACAACACAAAATGCTACACAAACAGCCTTCTGTTCAAACCTGTAAATAAACAACACAAAATGCTACACAAACAGCCTTCTGTGCAAACCTGTAAATAAACAACACAAAATGTTACACAAACAGCCTTCTGTGCAAACCTGTAAATAAACAACACAAAATGTTACACAAACAGCCTTCTGTGCAAACCTGTAAATAAACAACACAAAATGTTACACAAACAGCCTTCTGTGCAAACCTGTAAATAAAGAACACAAAATGTAACACAAACAGCCTTCTGTTCAAACCTGTAAATAAAGAACACAAAATATTACACAAACAGCCTTCTGTTCAAACCTGTAAATAAACAACACAAAATGTTACACAAACAGCCTTCTGTTCAAACCTGTAAATAAACAACACAAAATGCTACACAAACAGCCTTCTGTGCAAACCTGTAAATAAACAACACAAAATGTTACACAAACAGCCTTCTGTTCAAACCTGTAAATAAACAACACAAAATGTTACACAAACAGTCTTCTGTGCAAACCTGTAAATAAACAACACAAAATGTTACACAAACAGCCTTCTGTTCAAACCTGTAAATAAACAACACAAAATGTTACACAAACAGCCTTCTGTGCAAACCTGTAAATAAAGAACACAAAATGTTACACAAACAGCCTTCTGTGCAAACCTGTAAATAAAGAACACAAAATGTTACACAAACAGCCTTCTGTTCAAACCTGTAAATAAACAACACAAAATGTTACACAAACAGCCTTCTGTGCAAACCTGTAAATAAAGAACACAAAATGTTACACAAACAGCCTTCTGTGCAAACCTGTAAATAAACAACACAAAATGTTACACAAACAGCCTTCTGTTCAAACCTGTAAATAAACAACAAAAAATGTTACACAAACAGCCTTCTGTGCAAACCTGTAAATAAAAAACACAAAATGTTACACAAACAGCCTTCTGTTCAAACCTGTAAATAAAGAACACAAAATGTTACACAAACAGCCTTCTGTTCAAACCTGTAAATAAACAACACAAAATGTTACACAAACAGTCTTCTGTGCAAACCTGTAAATAAACAACACAAAATGTTACACAAACAGCCTTCTGTTCAAACCTGTAAATAAACAACACAAAATGTTACACAAACAGCCTTCTGTGCAAACCTGTAAATAAAGAACACAAAATGTTACACAAACAGCCTTCTGTGCAAACCTGTAAATAAAGAACACAAAATGTTACACAAACAGCCTTCTGTTCAAACCTGTAAATAAATAACACAAAATGTTACACAAACAGCCTTCTGTGCAAACCTGTAAATAAAGAACACAAAATGTTACACAAACAGCCTTCTGTGCAAACCTGTAAATAAACAACACAAATGTTACACAAACAGCCTTCTGTGCAAACCTGTAAATAAACAACACAAAATGTTACACAAACAGCCTTCTGTTCAAACCTGTAAATAAAGAACACAAAATGTTACACAAACAGCCTTCTGTGCAAACCTGTAAATAAAGAACACAAAATGTTACACAAACAGCCTTCTGTGCAAACCTGTAAATAAACAACACAAAATGTTACACAAACAGCCTTCTGTTCAAACCTGTAAATAAACAACACAAAATGTTACACAAACAGGCTTCTGTTCAAACCTGTAAATAAAGAACACAAAATGTTACACAAACAGCCTTCTGTGCAAACCTGTAAATAAACAACACAAAATGCTACACAAACAGCCTTCTGTGCAAACCTGTAAATAAAGAACACAAAATGTTACACAAACAGGCTTCTGTGCAAACCTGTAAATAAAGAACACAAAATGTTACACAAACAGCCTTCTGTTCAAACCTGTAAATAAACAACACAAAATGTTACACAAACAGCCTTCTGTTCAAACCTGTAAATAAACAGCACAAAATGTTACACAAACAGCCTTCCGTGCAAACCTGTAAATAAACAACACAAAATGTTACACAAACAGCCTTCTGTTCAAACCTGTAAATAAAGAACACACAATGTTACACAAACAGCCTTCTGTGCAAACCTGTAAATAAAGAACACAAAATGTTACACAAACAGCTTTCTGTGCAAACCTGTAAATAAAGAACACAAAATGTTACACAAACAGCCTTCTGTGCAAACCTGTAAATAAAGAACACAAAATGTTACACAAACAGCCTTCTGTGCAAACCTGTAAATAAACAACACAAAATGTTACACAAACAGCCTTCTGTGCAAACCTGTAAATAAAAAACACAAAATGTTACACAAACAGCCTTCTGTTCAAACCTGTAAATAAAGAACACAAAATGTTACACAAACAGCCTTCTGTTCAAACCTGTAAATAAACAACACAAAATGTTACACAAACAGTCTTCTGTGCAAACCTGTAAATAAACAACACAAAATGTTACACAAACAGCCTTCTGTTCAAACCTGTAAATAAACAACACAAAATGTTACACAAACAGCCTTCTGTGCAAACCTGTAAATAAAGAACACAAAATGTTACACAAACAGCCTTCTGTGCAAACCTGTAAATAAAGAACACAAAATGTTACACAAACAGCCTTCTGTTCAAACCTGTAAATAAAGAACACAAAATGTTACACAAACAGCCTTCTGTGCAAACCTGTAAATAAAGAACACAAAATGTTACACAAACAGCCTTCTGTGCAAACCTGTAAATAAACAACACAAAATGTTACACAAACAGCCTTCTGTGCAAACCTGTAAATAAACAACACAAAATGTTACACAAACAGCCTTCTGTTCAAACCTGTAAATAAAGAACACAAAATGTTACACAAACAGCCTTCTGTGCAAACCTGTAAATAAAGAACACAAAATGTTACACAAACAGCCTTCTGTGCAAACCTGTAAATAAACAACACAAAATGTTACACAAACAGCCTTCTGTTCAAACCTGTAAATAAACAACACAAAATGTTACACAAACAGCCTTCTGTTCAAACCTGTAAATAAACAACACAAAATGTTACACAAACAGCCTTCTGTGCAAACCTGTAAATAAACAACACAAAATGCTACACAAACAGCCTTCTGTGCAAACCTGTAAATAAAGAACACAAAATGTTACACAAACAGCCTTCTGTGCAAACCTGTAAATAAAGAACACAAAATGTTACACAAACAGCCTTCTGTTCAAACCTGTAAATAAACAACACAAAATGTTACACAAACAGACTTCTGTTCAAACCTGTAAATAAACAACACAAAATGTTACACAAACAGCCTTCCGTGCAAACCTGTAAATAAACAACACAAAATGTTACACAAACAGCCTTCTGTTCAAACCTGTAAATAAAGAATACACAATGTTACACAAACAGCCTTCTGTGCAAACCTGTAAATAAAGAACACAAAATGTTACACAAACAGCCTTCTGTGCAAACCTGTAAATAAAGAACACAAAATGTTACACAAACAGCCTTCTGTGCAAACCTGTAAATAAGGAACACAAAATGTTACACAAACAGCCTTCTGTGCAAACCTGTAAATAAACAACACAAAATGTTACACAAACAGCCTTCGTTCAAACCTGTAAATAAACAACACAAAATGTACACATACTGCCATCTGTTCAAACCTGTAAATAAACAACACAAAATGCTACACAAACTGCCTTCTTTGCAAACCTGTAAATAAACAACACAAAATGTTACACAAACAGCCTTCTGTTCAAACCTGTAAATAAACAACAGAAAATGTACACATACTGCCTTCTGTTCAAACCTGTAAATAAACAACACAAAATGTACACATACTGCCTTCTGTGCAAACCTGTAAATAAACAACACAAAATGTTACACAAACAGCCTTCTGTTCAAACCTGTAAATAAACAACACAAAATGTTACACAAACAGCCTTCTGTTCAAACATGTAAATAAAGAACACAAAATGTTACACAAACAGCCTTCTGTGCAAACCTGTAAATAAAGAACACAAAATGTACACATACTGCCTTCTGTTCAAACCTGTAAATAAACAACACAAAATGTTACACAAACAGCCTTCTGTTCAAACCTGTAAATAAACAACACAAAATGTTACACAAACAGCCTTCTGTGCAAACCTGTAAATAAACAACACAAAATGTTACACAAACAGCCTTCTGTTCAAACCTGTAAATAAACAACACAAAATGCTACACAAACAGCCTTCTGTGCAAACCTGTAAATAAAGAACACAAAATGTTACACAAACAGCCTTCTGTTCAAACCTGTAAATAAAGAACACAAATGTTACACAAACAGCCTTCTGTGCAAACCTGTAAATAAACAACACAAAATGCTACACAAACAGCCTTCTGTGCAAACCTGTAAATAAAGAACACAAAATGTTACACAAACAGCCTTCTGTGCAAACCTGTAAATAAAGAACACAAAATGTTACACAAACAGCCTTCTGTTCAAACCTGTAAATAAACAACACAAAATGTTACACAAACAGCCTTCTGTTCCACCCTGTAAATAAACAACACAAAATGTTACACAAACAGCCTTCCGTGCAAACCTGTAAATAAACAACACAAAAGGTTACACAAACAGCCTTCTGTTCAAACCTGTAAATAAAGAACACACAATGTTACACAAACAGCCTTCTGTGCAAACCTGTAAATAAAGAACACAAAATGTTACACAAACAGCCTTCTGTGCAAACCTGTAAATAAAGAACACAAAATGTTACACAAACAGCCTTCTGTGCAAACCTGTAAATAAAGAACACAAAATGTTACATAAACAGCCTTCTGTGCAAACCTGTAAATAAACAACACAAAATGTTACACAAACAGCCTTCTGTTCAAACCTGTAAATAAACAACACAAAATGTACACATACTGCCTTCTGTTCAAACCTGTAAATAAACAACACAAAATGCTACACAAACTGCCTTCTGTGCAAACCTGTAAATAAACAACACAAAATGTTACACAAACAGCCTTCTGTTCAAAACTGTAAATAAAGAACACAAATGTTACACAAACAGCCTTCTGTGCAAACCTGTAAATAAACAACACAAAATGCTACACAAACAGCCTTCTGTTCAAACCTGTAAATAAACAACACAAAATGCTACACAAACAGCCTTCTGTGCAAACCTGTAAATAAACAACACAAAATGTTACACAAACAGCCTTCTGTGCAAACCTGTAAATAAACAACACAAAATGTTACACAAACAGCCTTCTGTTCAAACCTGTAAATAAACAACACAAAATGTTACACAAACAGCCTTCTGTGCAAACCTGTAAATAAAGAACACAAAATGTAACACAAACAGCCTTCTGTTCAAACCTGTAAATAAAGAACACAAAATATTACACAAACAGCCTTCTGTTCAAACCTGTAAATAAACAACACAAAATGTTACACAAACAGCCTTCTGTTCAAACCTGTAAATAAACAACACAAAATGCTACACAAACAGCCTTCTGTGCAAACCTGTAAATAAACAACACAAAATGTTACACAAACAGCCTTCTGTTCAAACCTGTAAATAAACAACACAAAATGTTACACAAACAGTCTTCTGTGCAAACCTGTAAATAAACAACACAAAATGTTACACAAACAGCCTTCTGTTCAAACCTGTAAATAAACAACACAAAATGTTACACAAACAGCCTTCTGTGCAAACCTGTAAATAAAGAACACAAAATATTACACAAACAGCCTTCTGTGCAAACCTGTAAATAAAGAACACAAAATGTTACACAAACAGCCTTCTGTTCAAACCTGTAAATAAACAACACAAAATGTTACACAAACAGCCTTCTGTGCAAACCTGTAAATAAAGAACACAAAATGTTACACAAACAGCCTTCTGTGCAAACCTGTAAATAAACAACACAAAATGTTACACAAACAGCCTTCTGTTCAAACCTGTAAATAAACAACAAAAAATGTTACACAAACAGCCTTCTGTGCAAACCTGTAAATAAAAAACACAAAATGTTACACAAACAGCCTTCTGTTCAAACCTGTAAATAAAGAACACAAAATGTTACACAAACAGCCTTCTGTTCAAACCTGTAAATAAACAACACAAAATGTTACACAAACAGTCTTCTGTGCAAACCTGTAAATAAACAACACAAAATGTTACACAAACAGCCTTCTGTTCAAACCTGTAAATAAAGAACACAAAATGTTACACAAACAGCCTTCTGTGCAAACCTGTAAATAAAGAACACAAAATGTTACACAAACAGCCTTCTGTGCAAACCTGTAAATAAAGAACACAAAATGTTACACAAACAGCCTTCTGTTCAAACCTGTAAATAAACAACACAAAATGTTACACAAACAGCCTTCTGTGCAAACCTGTAAATAAAGAACACAAAATGTTACACAAACAGCCTTCTGTGCAAACCTGTAAATAAACAACACAAATGTTACACAAACAGCCTTCTGTGCAAACCTGTAAATAAACAACACAAAATGTTACACAAACAGCCTTCTGTTCAAACCTGTAAATAAAGAACACAAAATGTTACACAAACAGCCTTCTGTGCAAACCTGTAAATAAAGAACACAAAATGTTACACAAACAGCCTTCTGTGCAAACCTGTAAATAAACAACACAAAATGTTACACAAACAGCCTTCTGTTCAAACCTGTAAATAAACAACACAAAATGTTACACAAACAGGCTTCTGTTCAAACCTGTAAATAAAGAACACAAAATGTTACACAAACAGCCTTCTGTGCAAACCTGTAAATAAACAACACAAAATGCTACACAAACAGCCTTCTGTGCAAACCTGTAAATAAAGAACACAAAATGTTACACAAACAGGCTTCTGTGCAAACCTGTAAATAAAGAACACAAAATGTTACACAAACAGCCTTCTGTTCAAACCTGTAAATAAACAACACAAAATGTTACACAAACAGCCTTCTGTTCAAACCTGTAAATAAACAACACAAAATGTTACACAAACAGCCTTCCGTGCAAACCTGTAAATAAACAACACAAAATGTTACACAAACAGCCTTCTGTTCAAACCTGTAAATAAAGAACACACAATGTTACACAAACAGCCTTCTGTGCAAACCTGTAAATAAAGAACACAAAATGTTACACAAACAGCTTTCTGTGCAAACCTGTAAATAAAGAACACAAAATGTTACACAAACAGCCTTCTGTGCAAACCTGTAAATAAAGAACACAAAATGTTACACAAACAGCCTTCTGTGCAAACCTGTAAATAAACAACACAAAATGTTACACAAACAGCCTTCTGTTCAAACCTGTAAATAAACAACACAAAATGTACACATACTGCCTTCTGTTCAAACCTGTAAATAAACAGCACAAAATGCTACACAAACTGCCTTCTGTGCAAACCTGTAAATAAACAACACAAAATGTTACACAAACAGCCTTCTGTTCAAACCTGTAAATAAACAACACAAAATGTACACATACTGCCTTCTGTTCAAACCTGTAAATAAACAACACAAAATGTACACATACTGCCTTCTGTGCAAACCTGTAAATAAACAACACAAAATGTTACACAAACAGCCTTCTGTTCAAACCTGTAAATAAAGAACACAAAATGTTACACAAACAGCCTTCTGTTCAAACCTGTAAATAAAGAACACAAAATGTTACACAAACAGCCTTCTGTGCAAACCTGTAAATAAAGAACACAAAATGTACACATACTGCCTTCTGTTCAAACCTGTAAATAAACAACACAAAATGTTACACAAACAGCCTTCTGTTCAAACCTGTAAATAAAGAACACAAAATGTTACACAAACAGCCTTCTGTTCAAACCTGTAAATAAACAACACAAAATGTTACACAAACAGCCTTCTGTGCAAACCTGTAAATAAACAACACAAAATGTTACACAAACAGCCTTCTGTTCAAACCTGTAAATAAACAACACAAAATGCTACACAAACAGCCTTCTGTGCAAACCTGTAAATAAAGAACACAAAATGTACACATACTGCCTTCTGTTCAAACCTGTAAATAAACAACACAAAATGTTACACAAACAGCCTTCTGTTCAAACCTGTAAATAAAGAACACAAATGTTACACAAACAGCCTTCTGTGCAAACCTGTAAATAAACAACACAAAATGCTACACAAACAGCCTTCTGTTCAAACCTGTAAATAAACAACACAAAATGCTACACAAACAGCCTTCTGTGCAAACCTGTAAATAAACAACACAAAATGTTACACAAACAGCCTTCTGTGCAAACCTGTAAATAAACAACACAAAATATTACACAAACAGCCTTCTGTGCAAACCTGTAAATAAATAACACAAAATGCTACACAAACAGCCTTCTGTTCAAACCTGTAAATAAAGAACACAAAATGTTACACAAACAGCCTTCTGTGCAAACCTGTAAATAAACAACACAAAATGTTACACAAACAGCCTTCTGTGCAAACCTGTAAATAAATAACACAAAATGCTACACAAACAGCCTTCTGTTCAAACCTGTAAATAAACAACACAAAATGTTACACAAACAGCTTTCTGTGCAAACCTGTAAATAAACAACACAAAATGTTACACAAACAGCCTTCTGTGCAAACCTGTAAATAAACAACACAAAATGCTACACAAACAGCCTTCTGTTCAAACCTGTAAATAAACAACACAAAATGTTACACAAACAGCCTTCTGTTCCAACCTGTAAATAAACAACAGAAAATGTTACACAAACAGCCTTCTGTTCAAACCTGTAAATAAACAACACAAAATGTTACACAAACAGCCTTCTGTGCAAACCTGTAAATAAACAACACAAAATGCTACGCAGACAGCCTTCTGTTCAAATCTGAGGGAGGTGAACCTTAGGCTAAGGTCACCTATGTCTGAGGGAGGTGAACCTTAGGCTAAGGTCACCTATGTCTGAGGGAAGAGAACCTTAGGCTAAGGTCACCTATGTCTGAGGGATGTGAACCTTAGGCTAAGGTCACCTATGTCTGAGGGAGGTGAACCTTAGGCTAAGGTCACCTATGTCTGAGGGAGATGAACCTTAGGCTAAGGTCACCTATGTCTGAGGGAGGTGAACCTTAGACTAAGATCACCTATGTATGAGGGAGGTGAACCTTAGGCTAAGATCACCTATGTCTGAGGGAGGTGAACCTTAGGCTAAGGTCACCTATGTCTGAGGGAGGTGAACCTTAGGCTAAGGTCACCTATGTCTGAGGGAGGTGAACCTTAGACTAAGATCACCTATGTCTGAGGGAGGTGAACCTTAGGCTAAGATCACCTATGTCTGAGGGAGGTGAACCTTAGGCTAAGGTCACCTATGTCTGAGGGAGGCGAACCTTAGGCTAAGATCACCTATGTCTGAGGGAGGTGAACCTTAGGTTAAGGTCACCTATGTCTGAGGGAAGAGAACCTTAGGCTAAGGTCACCTATGTCTGAGGGAAGAGAACCTTTGACTAAGATCACCTATGTCTGAGGGAAGAGAACCTTAGGCTAAGGTCACCTATGTCTGAGGGAAGAGAACATTAGGCTAAGATCACCTATGTCTGAGGGAGGTGAACCTTAGGCTAAGATCACCTATGTCTGAGGGAAGAGAACCTTAGGCTAAGGTCACCTATGTCTGAGGGAAGAGAACCTTAGGCTAAGATCACCTATGTCTGAGGGAGGTGAACCTTAGGCTAAGATCACCTATGTCTGAGGGAGGTGATCCTTAGGCTAAGATCACCTATGTCTGAGGGAGGTGAACCTTAGGCTAAGATCACCTATGTCTGAGGGAGGTGATCCTTAGGCTAAGATCACCTATGTCTGAGGGAGGTGAACCTTAGGCTAAGATCACCTATGTCTGAGGGAGGTGAACCTTAGGCTAAGGTCACCTATGTCTGAGGGAGGTGAACCTTAGGCTAAGGTCACCTATGTCTGAGGGAGGTGAACCTTAGGCTAAGGTCACCTATGTCTGAGGGAGGTGAACCTTAGGCTAAGGTCACCTATGTCTGAGGGAGGCGAACCTTAGGCTAAGATCACCTATGTCTGAGGGAGGTGAACCTTAGGTTAAGGTCACCTATGTCTGAGGGAAGAGAACCTTAGGCTAAGGTCACCTATGTCTGAGGGAAGGGAACCTTTGACTAAGATCACCTATGTCTGAGGGAAGAGAACCTTAGGCTAAGGTCACCTATGTCTGAGGGAAGAGAACCTTAGGCTAAGATCACCTATGTCTGAGGGAGGTGAACCTTAGGCTAAGATCACCTATGTCTGAGGGAAGAGAACCTTAGGCTAAGGTCACCTATGTCTGAGGGAAGAGAACCTTAGGCTAAGATCACCTATGTCTGAGGGAGGTGAACCTTAGACTAAGGTCACCTATGTCTGAGGGAAGAGAACCTTAGGCTAAGATCACCTATGTCTGAGGGAGGTGAACCTTAGGCTAAGATCACCTATGTCTGAGGGAGGTGATCCTTAGGCTAAGATCACCTATGTCTGAGGGAGGTGAACCTTAGGCTAAGATCACCTATGTCTGAGGGAGGTGATCCTTAGGCTAAGATCACCTATGTCTGAGGGAGGTGAACCTTAGGCTAAAATCACCTATGTCTGAGGGAGGTGAACCTTAGGCTAAGGTCACCTATGTCTGAGGGAGGTGAACCTTAGGCTAAGGTCACCTATGTCTGAGGGAGGTGAACCTTAGGCTAAGGTCACCTATGTCTGAGGGAGGTGAACCTTAGGCTAAGGTCACCTATGTCTGAGGGAGGTGAACCTTAGGCTAAGGTCACCTATGTCTGAGGGAGGTGAACCTTAGGCTAAGGTCACCTATGTCTGAGGGAGGTGAACCTTAGGCTAAGGTCACCTATGTCTGAGGGAGGTGAACCTTAGGCTAAGATCACCTATGTCTGAGGGAGGTGAACCTTAGGCTAAGGTCACCTATGTCTGAGGGAGGTGAACCTTAGGCTAAGATCACCTATGTCTGAGGGAGGTGAACCTTAGGCTAAGGTCACCTATGTCTGAGGGAGGTGAACCTTAGGCTAAGATCACCTATGTCTGAGGGAGGTGAACCTTAGGCTAAGGTCACCTATGTCTGAGGGAGGTGAACCTTAGGCTAAGGTCACCTATGTCTGAGGGAGGTGAACCTTAGGCTAAGATCACCTATGTCTGAGGGAGGTGAACCTTAGGCTAAGGTCACCTATGTCTGAGGGAGGTGAACCTTAGGCTAAGATCACCTATGTCTGAGGGAGGTGAACCTTAGGCTAAGATCACCTATGTCTGAGGGAGGTGAACCTTAGGCTAAGATCACCTATGTCTGAGGGAGGTGAACCTTAGGCTAAGATCACCTATGTCTGAGGGAGGTGAACCTTAGGCTAAGATCACCTATGTCTGAGGGAGGTGAACCTTAGGCTAAGATCACCTATGTCTGAGGGAGGTGAACCTTAGGCTAAGGTCACCTATGTCTGAGGGAGGTGAACCTTAGGCTAAGATCACCTATGTCTGAGGGAGGTGAACCTTAGGCTAAGGTCACCTATGTCTGAGGGAGGTGAACCTTAGGCTAAGGTCACCTATCTCTGAGGGAGGTGATCCTTAGGCTAAGATCACCTATGTCTGAGGGAGGTGAACCTTAGGCTAAGGTCACCTATGTCTGAGGGAGGTGAACCTTAGGCTAAGATCACCTATGTCTGAGGGAGGTGAACCTTAGGCTAAGATCACCTATGTCTGAGGGAGGTGAACCTTAGGCTAAGATCACCTATGTCTGAGGGAGGTGAACCTTAGGCTAAGATCACCTATGTCTGAGGGAGGTGAACCTTAGGCTAAGATCACCTATGTCTGAGGGAAGAGAACCTTAGGCTAAGATCACCTATGTCTGAGGGAGGTGAACCTTAGGCTAAGATCACCTATGTCTGAGGGAGGTGAACATTAGGCTAAGATCACCTATGTCTGAGGGAGGTGAACCTTAGGCTAAGATCACCTATGTCTGAGGTAGGTGAACTTTAGGCTAAGATCACCTATGTCTGAGGGAGGTGAACCTTAGGCTAAGATCACCTATATCTGAGGGAGGTGAACCTTAGGCTAAGATCACCTATGTCTGAAGGAGGTGAACCTTAAGCTAAGATCACCTATGTCTGAAGGAAGAGAACCTTAGGCTAAGATCACCTATGTCTGAGGGAGGTGAACCTTAGGCTAAGATCACCTATGTCTGAGGGAGGTGAACCTTAGGCTAAGATCACCTATGTCTGAGGGAGGTGATCCTTAGGCTAAGATCACCTATGTCTGAGGGAAGAGAACCTTAGGCTAAGGTCACCTATGTCTGAGGGAGGTGAACCTTAGGCTAAGATCACCTATGTCTGAGGGAGGTGAACCTTAGGCTAAGATCACCTATGTCTGAGGGAGGTGAACCTTAGGCTAAGATCACCTTTGTCTGAGGGAGGTGAACCTTAGGCTAAGATCACCTATGTCTGAGGGAGGTGAACCTTAGGCTAAGATCACCTATGTCTGAGGGAAGAGAACCTTAGGCTAAGATCACCTATGTCTGAGGGAGGTGAACCTTAGGCTAAGATCACCTATGTCTGAGGGAGGTGAACCTTAGGCTAAGATCACCTATGTCTGAGGGAGGTGAACCTTAGGCTAAGGTCACCTATGTCTGAGGGAGGTGAACCTTAGGCTAAGATCACCTATGCCTGAGGGAAGAGAACCTTAGGCTAAGGCCACCTATGTCTGAGGGAGGTGAACCTTAGGCTAAGGTCACCTATGTCTGAGGGAGGTGAACCTTAGGCTAAGATCACCTATGTCTGAGGGAGGTGATCCTTAGGCTAAGATCACCTATGTCTGAGGGAGGTGAACCTTAGGCTAAGATCACCTATGTCTGAGGGAGGTGATCCTTAGGCTAAGGTCACCTATGTCTGAGGGAGGTGAACCTTAGGCTAAGATCACCTATGTCTGAGGGAGGTGAACCTTAGGCTAAGATCACCTATGTCTGAGGGAGGTGAACCTTAGGCTAAGGTCACCTATGTCTGAGGGAGGTGAACCTTAGGCTAAGATCACCTATGTCTGAGGGAGGTGAACCTTAGGCTAAGGTCACCTATGTCTGAGGGAGGTGAACCTTAGGCTAAGGTCACCTATGTCTGAGGGAGGTGATCCTTAGGCTAAGATCACCTATGTCTGAGGGAGGTGAACCTTAGGCTAAGGTCACCTATGTCTGAGGGAGGTGAACCTTAGGCTAAGATCACCTATGTCTGAGGGAGGTGAACCTTAGGCTAAGATCACCTATGTCTGAGGGAGGTGAACCTTAGGCTAAGATCACCTATGTCTGAGGGAGGTGAACCTTAGGCTAAGATCACCTATGTCTGAGGGAGGTGAACCTTAGGGTAAGATCACCTATGTCTGAGGGAAGAGAACCTTAGGCTAAGATCACCTATGTCTGAGGGAGGTGAACCTTAGGCTAAGATCACCTATGTCTGAGGGAGTTGAACATTAGGCTAAGATCACCTATGTCTGAGGGAGGTGAACCTTAGGCTAAGATCACCTATGTCTGAGGGAGGTGAACCTTAGGCTAAGATCACCTATGTCTGAGGGAGGTGAACCTTAGGCTTAGATCACCTATATCTGAGGGAGGTGAACCTTAGGCTAAGATCACCTATGTCTGAAGGAGGTGAACCTTAGGCTAAGATCACCTATGTCTGAGGGAAGAGAACCTTAGGCTAAGATCACCTATGTCTGAGGGAGGTGAACCTTAGGCTAAGATCACCTATGTCTGAGGGAGGTGAACCTTAGGCTAAGATCACCTATGTCTGAGGGAGGTGATCCTTAGGCTAATATCACCTATGTCTGAGGGAGGTGAACCTTAGGCTAAGATCACCTATGTCTGAGGGAAGAGAACCTTAGGCTAAGATCACCTATGTCTGAGGGAGGTGAACCTTAGGCTAAGATCACCTATGTCTGAGGGAGGTGAACCTTAGGCTAAGATCACCTATGTCTGAGGGAGGTGAACCTTAGGCTAAGGTCACCTATGTCTGAGGGAGGTGAACCTTAGGCTAAGATCACCTATGTCTGAGGGAAGAGAACCTTAGGCTAAGGTCACCTATGTCTGAGGGAGGTGAACCTTAGGCTAAGATCACCTATGTCTGAGGGAGGTGAACCTTAGACTAAGGTCACCTATGCCTGAGGGAAGTGAACCTTAGGCTAAGGTCACCTATGTCTGAGGGAGGTGAACCTTAGGCTAATGTCACCTATGCCTGAGGGATGTGAACCTTAGGCTAAGGTCACCTATGCCTGAGGGAAGAGAACCTTAGGCTAAGGTCACCTATGCCTGAGGGATGCGAACCTTAGGCTAAGGTCACCTATGCCTGAGGGAAGAGAACCTTAGGCTAAGGTCACCTATGCCTGAGGGAGGTGAACCTTAGGCTAAGATCACCTATGTCTGAGGGAGGTGAACCTTAGGCTTAGATCACCTATGTCTGAGGGAGGTGAACCTTAGGCTAAGGTCACCTATATCTGAGGGAGGTGAACCTTAGACTAAGATCACCTATGTCTGAGGGAGGTGAACCTTAGGCTAAGATCACCTATGTCTGAGGGAGGTGAACCTTAGGCTAAGGTCACCTATGTCTGAGGGAGGTGAACCTTAGGCTAAGGTCACCTATGTCTGAGGGAGGTGAACCTTAGGCTAAGATCACCTATGTCTGAGGGAGGTCAACCTTAGGCTAAGGTCACCTATGTCTGAGGGAGGTGAACCTTAGGCTAAGATCACCTATGTCTGAGGGAGGTGAACCTTAGGCTAAGATCACCTATGTCTGAGGGAGGTGAACCTTAGGCTAAGGTCACCTATGTCTGAGGGAGGTGAACCTTAGGCTAAGATCACCTATGTCTGAGGGAGGTGAACCTTAGGCTAAGATCACCTATGTCTGAGGGAGGTGAACCTTAGGCTAAGATCACCTATGTCTGAGGGAGGTGAACCTTAGGCTAAGGTCACCTGTGTCTGAGGGAGGTGAACCTTAGGCTAAGATCACCTATGTCTGAGGGAGGTGAACCTTAAGCTAAGGTCACCTATGTCTGAGGGAGGTGAACCTTAAGCTAAGGTCACCTATGTCTGAGGCAGGTGAACCTTAGGCTAAGGTCACCTATGTCTGAGGGAGGTGATCCTTAGGCTAAGATCACCTATGTCTGAGGGAGGTGAACCTTAGGCTAAGGTCACCTATGTCTGAGGGAGGTGAACCTTAGGCTAAGATCACCTATGTCTGAGGGAGGTGAATTTTAGGCTAAGATCACCTATGTCTGAGGGAGGTGAACCTTAGGCTAAGATCACCTATGTCTGAGGGAGGTGAACCTTAGGTTAAGGTCACCTATGTCTGAGGGAAGAGAACCTTAGGCTAAGGTCACCTATGTCTGAGGGAAGAGAACCTTTGACTAAGATCACCTATGTCTGAGGGAAGAGAACCTTAGGCTAAGGTCACCTATGTCTGAGGGAAGAGAACATTAGGCTAAGATCACCTATGTCTGAGGGAGGTGAACCTTAGGCTAAGATCACCTATGTCTGAGGGAAGAGAACCTTAGGCTAAGGTCACCTATGTCTGAGGGAAGAGAACCTTAGGCTAAGATCACCTATGTCTGAGGGAGGTGAACCTTAGGCTAAGATCACCTATGTCTGAGGGAGGTGATCCTTAGGCTAAGATCACCTATGTCTGAGGGAGGTGAACCTTAGGCTAAGATCACCTATGTCTGAGGGAGGTGATCCTTAGGCTAAGATCACCTATGTCTGAGGGAGGTGAACCTTAGGCTAAGATCACCTATGTCTGAGGGAGGTGAACCTTAGGCTAAGGTCACCTATGTCTGAGGGAGGTGAACCTTAGGCTAAGGTCACCTATGTCTGAGGGAGGTGAACCTTAGGCTAAGGTCACCTATGTCTGAGGGAGGTGAACCTTAGGCTAAGGTCACCTATGTCTGAGGGATGCGAACCTTAGGCTAAGATCACCTATGTCTGAGGGAGGTGAACCTTAGGTTAAGGTCACCTATGTCTGAGGGAAGAGAACCTTAGGCTAAGGTCACCTATGTCTGAGGGAAGGGAACCTTTGACTAAGATCACCTATGTCTGAGGGAAGAGAACCTTAGGCTAAGGTCACCTATGTCTGAGGGAAGAGAACCTTAGGCTAAGATCACCTATGTCTGAGGGAGGTGAACCTTAGGCTAAGATCACCTATGTCTGAGGGAAGAGAACCTTAGGCTAAGGTCACCTATGTCTGAGGGAAGAGAACCTTAGGCTAAGATCACCTATGTCTGAGGGAGGTGAACCTTAGACTAAGGTCACCTATGTCTGAGGGAAGAGAACCTTAGGCTAAGATCACCTATGTCTGAGGGAGGTGAACCTTAGGCTAAGATCACCTATGTCTGAGGGAGGTGATCCTTAGGCTAAGATCACCTATGTCTGAGGGAGGTGAACCTTAGGCTAAGATCACCTATGTCTGAGGGAGGTGATCCTTAGGCTAAGATCACCTATGTCTGAGGGAGGTGAACCTTAGGCTAAAATCACCTATGTCTGAGGGAGGTGAACCTTAGGCTAAGGTCACCTATGTCTGAGGGAGGTGAACCTTAGGCTAAGGTCACCTATGTCTGAGGGAGGTGAACCTTAGGCTAAGGTCACCTATGTCTGAGGGAGGTGAACCTTAGGCTAAGGTCACCTATGTCTGAGGGAGGTGAACCTTAGGCTAAGGTCACCTATGTCTGAGGGAGGTGAACCTTAGGCTAAGGTCACCTATGTCTGAGGGAGGTGAACCTTAGGCTAAGGTCACCTATGTCTGAGGGAGGTGAACCTTAGGCTAAGATCACCTATGTCTGAGGGAGGTGAACCTTAGGCTAAGGTCACCTATGTCTGAGGGAGGTGAACCTTAGGCTAAGATCACCTATGTCTGAGGGAGGTGAACCTTAGGCTAAGGTCACCTATGTCTGAGGGAGGTGAACCTTAGGCTAAGATCACCTATGTCTGAGGGAGGTGAACCTTAGGCTAAGATCACCTATGTCTGAGGGAGGTGAACCTTAGGCTAAGGTCACCTATGTCTGAGGGAGGTGAACCTTAGGCTAAGGTCACCTATGTCTGAGGGAGGTGAACCTTAGGCTAAGATCACCTATGTCTGAGGGAGGTGAACCTTAGGCTAAGGTCACCTATGTCTGAGGGAGGTGAACCTTAGGCTAAGGTCACCTATGTCTGAGGGAGGTGAACCTTAGGCTAAGATCACCTATGTCTGAGGGAGGTGAACCTTAGGCTAAGGTCACCTATTTCTGAGGGAGGTGAACCTTAGGCTAAGATCACCTATGTCTGAGGGAGGTGAACCTTAGGCTAAGATCACCTATGTCTGAGGGAGGTGAACCTTAGGCTAAGATCACCTATGTCTGAGGGAGGTGAACCTTAGGCTAAGATCACCTATGTCTGAGGGAGGTGAACCTTAGGCTAAGATCACCTATGTCTGAGGGAGGTGAACCTTAGGCTAAGATCACCTATGTCTGAGGGAGGTGAACCTTAGGCTAAGGTCACCTATGTCTGAGGGAGGTGAACCTTAGGCTAAGATCACCTATGTCTGAGGGAGGTGAACCTTAGGCTAAGGTCACCTATGTCTGAGGGAGGTGAACCTTAGGCTAAGGTCACCTATCTCTGAGGGAGGTGATCCTTAGGCTAAGATCACCTATGTCTGAGGGAGGTGAACCTTAGGCTAAGGTCACCTATGTCTGAGGGAGGTGAACCTTAGGCTAAGATCACCTATGTCTGAGGGAGGTGAACCTTAGGCTAAGATCACCTATGTCTGAGGGAGGTGAACCTTAGGCTAAGATCACCTATGTCTGAGGGAGGTGAACCTTAGGCTAAGATCACCTATGTCTGAGGGAGGTGAACCTTAGGCTAAGATCACCTATGTCTGAGGGAAGAGAACCTTAGGCTAAGATCACCTATGTCTGAGGGAGGTGAACCTTAGGCTAAGATCACCTATGTCTGAGGGAGGTGAACATTAGGCTAAGATCACCTATGTCTGAGGGAGGTGAACCTTAGGCTAAGATCACCTATGTCTGAGGTAGGTGAACTTTAGGCTAAGATCACCTATGTCTGAGGGAGGTGAACCTTAGGCTAAGATCACCTATATCTGAGGGAGGTGAACCTTAGGCTAAGATCACCTATGTCTGAAGGAGGTGAACCTTAAGCTAAGATCACCTATGTCTGAAGGAAGAGAACCTTAGGCTAAGATCACCTATGTCTGAGGGAGGTGAACCTTAGGCTAAGATCACCTATGTCTGAGGGAGGTGAACCTTAGGCTAAGATCACCTATGTCTGAGGGAGGTGATCCTTAGGCTAAGATCACCTATGTCTGAGGGAAGAGAACCTTAGGCTAAGGTCACCTATGTCTGAGGGAGGTGAACCTTAGGCTAAGATCACCTATGTCTGAGGGAGGTGAACCTTAGGCTAAGATCACCTATGTCTGAGGGAGGTGAACCTTAGGCTAAGATCACCTTTGTCTGAGGGAGGTGAACCTTAGGCTAAGATCACCTATGTCTGAGGGAGGTGAACCTTAGGCTAAGATCACCTATGTCTGAGGGAAGAGAACCTTAGGCTAAGATCACCTATGTCTGAGGGAGGTGAACCTTAGGCTAAGATCACCTATGTCTGAGGGAGGTGAACCTTAGGCTAAGATCACCTATGTCTGAGGGAGGTGAACCTTAGGCTAAGGTCACCTATGTCTGAGGGAGGTGAACCTTAGGCTAAGATCACCTATGTCTGAGGGAAGAGAACCTTAGGCTAAGGCCACCTATGTCTGAGGGAGGTGAACCTTAGGCTAAGGTCACCTATGTCTGAGGGAGGTGAACCTTAGGCTAAGATCACCTATGTCTGAGGGAGGTGATCCTTAGGCTAAGATCACCTATGTCTGAGGGAGGTGAACCTTAGGCTAAGATCACCTATGTCTGAGGGAGGTGATCCTTAGGCTAAGGTCACCTATGTCTGAGGGAGGTGAACCTTAGGCTAAGATCACCTATGTCTGAGGGAGGTGAACCTTAGGCTAAGATCACCTATGTCTGAGGGAGGTGAACCTTAGGCTAAGGTCACCTATGTCTGAGGGAGGTGAACCTTAGGCTAAGATCACCTATGTCTGAGGGAGGTGAACCTTAGGCTAAGGTCACCTATGTCTGAGGGAGGTGAACCTTAGGCTAAGGTCACCTATGTCTGAGGGAGGTGATCCTTAGGCTAAGATCACCTATGTCTGAGGGAGGTGAACCTTAGGCTAAGGTCACCTATGTCTGAGGGAGGTGAACCTTAGGCTAAGATCACCTATGTCTGAGGGAGGTGAACCTTAGGCTAAGATCACCTATGTCTGAGGGAGGTGAACCTTAGGCTAAGATCACCTATGTCTGAGGGAGGTGAACCTTAGGCTAAGATCACCTATGTCTGAGGGAGGTGAACCTTAGGCTAAGATCACCTATGTCTGAGGGAAGAGAACCTTAGGCTAAGATCACCTATGTCTGAGGGAGGTGAACCTTAGGCTAAGATCACCTATGTCTGAGGGAGTTGAACATTAGGCTAAGATCACCTATGTCTGAGGGAGGTGAACCTTAGGCTAAGATCACCTATGTCTGAGGGAGGTGAACCTTAGGCTAAGATCACCTATGTCTGAGGGAGGTGAACCTTAGGCTAAGATCACCTATATCTGAGGGAGGTGAACCTTAGGCTAAGATCACCTATGTCTGAAGGAGGAGAACCTTAGGCTAAGATCACCTATGTCTGAGGGAAGAGAACCTTAGGCTAAGATCACCTATGTCTGAGGGAGGTGAACCTTAGGCTAAGATCACCTATGTCTGAGGGAGGTGAACCTTAGGCTAAGATCACCTATGTCTGAGGGAGGTGATCCTTAGGCTAATATCACCTATGTCTGAGGGAGGTGAACCTTAGGCTAAGATCACCTATGTCTGAGGGAAGAGAACCTTAGGCTAAGATCACCTATGTCTGAGGGAGGTGAACCTTAGGCTAAGATCACCTATGTCTGAGGGAGGTGAACCTTAGGCTAAGATCACCTATGTCTGAGGGAGGTGAACCTTAGGCTAAGGTCACCTATGTCTGAGGGAGGTGAACCTTAGGCTAAGATCACCTATGTCTGAGGGAAGAGAACCTTAGGCTAAGGTCACCTATGTCTGAGGGAGGTGAACCTTAGGCTAAGATCACCTATGTCTGAGGGAGGTGAACCTTAGACTAAGGTCACCTATGCCTGAGGGAAGTGAACCTTAGGCTAAGGTCACCTATGTCTGAGGGAGGTGAACCTTAGGCTAATGTCACCTATGCCTGAGGGATGTGAACCTTAGGCTAAGGTCACCTATGCCTGAGGGAAGAGAACCTTAGGCTAAGGTCACCTATGCCTGAGGGATGCGAACCTTAGGCTAAGGTCACCTATGCCTGAGGGAAGAGAACCTTAGGCTAAGGTCACCTATGCCTGAGGGAGGTGAACCTTAGGCTAAGATCACCTATGTCTGAGGGAGGTGAACCTTAGGCTTAGATCACCTATGTCTGAGGGAGGTGAACCTTAGGCTAAGGTCACCTATATCTGAGGGAGGTGAACCTTAGACTAAGATCACCTATGTCTGAGGGAGGTGAACCTTAGGCTAAGATCACCTATGTCTGAGGGAGGTGAACCTTAGGCTAAGGTCACCTATGTCTGAGGGAGGTGAACCTTAGGCTAAGGTCACCTATGTCTGAGGGAGGTGAACCTTAGGCTAAGATCACCTATGTCTGAGGGAGGTCAACCTTAGGCTAAGGTCACCTATGTCTGAGGGAGGTGAACCTTAGGCTAAGATCACCTATGTCTGAGGGAGGTGAACCTTAGGCTAAGATCACCTATGTCTGAGGGAGGTGAACCTTAGGCTAAGGTCACCTATGTCTGAGGGAGGTGAACCTTAGGCTAAGATCACCTATGTCTGAGGGAGGTGAACCTTAGGCTAAGATCACCTATGTCTGAGGGAGGTGAACCTTAGGCTAAGATCACCTATGTCTGAGGGAGGTGAACCTTAGGCTAAGGTCACCTATGTCTGAGGGAGGTGAACCTTAGGCTAAGATCACCTATGTCTGAGGGAGGTGAACCTTAAGCTAAGGTCACCTATGTCTGAGGGAGGTGAACCTTAAGCTAAGGTCACCTATGTCTGAGGGAGGTGAACCTTAGGCTAAGGTCACCTATGTCTGAGGGAGGTGATCCTTAGGCTAAGATCACCTATGTCTGAGGGAGGTGAACCTTAGGCTAAGGTCACCTATGTCTGAGGGAGGTGAACCTTAGGCTAAGATCACCTATGTCTGAGGGAGGTGAATTTTAGGCTAAGATCACCTATGTCTGAGGGAGGTGAACCTTAGGCTAAGATCACCTATGTCTGAGGGAGGTGAACCTTAGGCTAAGATCACCTATGTCTGAGGGAGGTGAACCTTAGGCTAAGATCACCTATGTCTGAGGGAAGAGAAACTTAGGCTAAGATCACCTATGTCTGAGGGAGGTGAACCTTAGGCTAAGATCACCTATGTCTGAGGGAGGTGAACATTAGGCTAAGATCACCTATGTCTGAGGGAGGTGAACCTTAGGCTAAGATCACCTATGTCTGAGGGAGGTGAACCTTAGGCTAAGATCACCTATGTCTGAGGGAGGTGAACCTTAGGCTAAGATCACCTATATCTGAGGGAGGTGAACCTTAGGCTAAGTTCACCTATGTCTGAAGGAGGTGAACCTTAGGCTAAGATCACCTATGTCTGAGGGAAGATAACCTTAGACTAAGATCACCTATGTCTGAGGGAGGTGAACCTTAGGCTAAGATCACCTATGTCTGAGGGAGGTGAACCTTAGGCTAAGATCACCTATGTCTGAGGGAGGTGATCCTTAGGCTAAGATCACCTATGTCTGAGGGAGGTGAACCTTAGGCTAAGATCACCTATGTCTGAGGGAGGTGAACCTTAGGCTAAGATCACCTATGTCTGAGGGAGGTGAACCTTAGGCTAAGATCACCTATGTCTGAGGGAAGAGAACCTTAGGCTAAGGTCACCTATGTCTGAGGGAGGTGAACCTTAGGCTAAGATCACCTATGTCTGAGGGAGGTGAACCTTAGGCTAAGATCACCTATGTCTGAGGGAGGTGAACCTTAGGCTAAGATCACCTATGTCTGAGGGAGGTGAACCTTAGGCTAAGATCACCTATGTCTGAGGGAAGAGAACCTTAGGCTAAGATCACCTATGTCTGAGGGAGGTGAACCTTAGGCTAAGATCACCTATGTCTGAGGGAGGTGAACCTTAGGCTAAGATCACCTATGTCTGAGGGAGGTGAACCTTAGGCTAAGGTCACCTATGTCTGAGGGAGGTGAACCTTAGGCTAAGATCACCTATGTCTGAGGGAAGAGAACCTTAGGCTAAGGTCACCTATGTCTGAGGGAGGTGAACCTTAGGCTAAGATCACCTATGTCTGAGGGAGGTGAACCTTAGACTAAGGTCACCTATGCCTGAGGGAAGTGAACCTTAGGCTAAGGTCACCTATGTCTGAGTGAGGTGAACCTTAGGCTAAGGTCACCTATGCCTGAGGGATGTGAACCTTAGGCTAAGGTCACCTATGTCTGAGGGAGGTGAACCTTAGGCTAAGGTCACCTATGTCTGAAGGAGGTGAACCTTAGGCTAAGGTCACCTATGTCTGAGGGAAGAGAACCTTAGGCTAAGGTCACCTATGCCTGAGGGAAGAGAACCTTAGGCTAAGATAACCTATGTCTGAGGGAGGTGAACCTTAGGCTAAGATCACCTATGTCTGAGGGAGGTGAACCTTAGGCTAAGGTCACCTATGTCTGAGGGAGGTGAACCTTAGGCTAAGGTCACCTATCTCTGAGGGAGGTGAACCTTAGGCTAAGGTCACCTATGTCTGAGGGAGGTGAACCTTAGGCTAAGATCACCTATGTCTGAGGGAGGTGAACCTTAGGCTAAGATCACCTATGTCTGAGGGAGGTGAACCTTAAACTAAGGTCACCTATGTCTGAGGGAGGTGAACCTTAGGCTAAGGTCACCTATGTCTGAGGGAGGTGAACCTTAGGCTAAGGACACCTATGTCTGAGGGAGGTGAACCTTAGGCTAAGGTCACCTATGTCTGAGGGAGGTGAACCTTAGGCTAAGATCACCTATGTCTGAGGGAGGTGAACCTTAGGCTAAGATCACCTATGTCTGAGGGAGGTGAACCTTAGGCTAAGATCACCTATGTCTGAGGGAGGTGAACCTTAGGCTAAGATCACCTATGTCTGAGGGAAGAGAACCTTAGGCTAAGATCACCTATGTCTGAGGGAGGTGAACCTTAGGCTAAGATCACCTATGTCTGAGGGAGGTGAACATTAGGCTAAGATCACCTATGTCTGAGGGAGGTGAACCTTAGGCTAAGATCACCTATGTCTGAGGTAGGTGAACCTTAGGCTAAGATCACCTATGTCTGAGGGAGGTGAACCTTAGGCTAAGATCACCTATGTCTGAGGGAAGAGAACCTTAGGCTAAGATCACCTATGTCTGAGGAAGGTGAACCTTAGGCTAAGATCACCTATGTCTGAGGGAGTTGAACATTAGGCTAAGATCACCTATGTCTGAGGGAGGTGAACCTTAGGCTAAGATCACCTATGTCTGAGGGAGGTGAACCTTAGGCTAAGATCACCTATGTCTGAGGGAGGTGAACCTTAGGCTAAGATCACCTATATCTGAGGGAGGTGAACCTTAGGCTAAGATCACCTATGTCTGAAGGAGGTGAACCTTAGGCTAAGATCACCTATGTCTGAGGGAAGAGAACCTTAGGCTAAGATCACCTATGTCTGAGGGAGGTGAACCTTAGGCTAAGATCACCTATGTCTGAGGGAGGTGAACCTTAGGCTAAGATCACCTATGTCTGAGGGAGGTGATCCTTAGGCTCAGATCACCTATGTCTGAGGGAGGAGAACCTTAGGCTAAGATCACCTATGTCTGAGGGAAGAGAACCTTAGGCTAAGATCACCTATGTCTGAGGGAGGTGAACCTTAGGCTAAGATCACCTATGTCTGAGGGAGGTGAACCTTAGGCTAAGATCTCCTATGTCTGAGGGAGGTGAACCTTAGGCTAAGGTCACCTATGTCTGAGGGAGGTGAACCTTAGGCTAAGATCACCTATGTCTGAGGGAAGAGAACCTTAGGCTAAGGTCACCTATGTCTGAGGGAGATGAACCTTAGGCTAAGATCACCTATGTCTGAGGGAGGTGAACCTTAGACTAAGGTCACCTATGCCTGAGGGAAGTGAACCTTATGCTAAGGTCACCTATGTCTGAGGGAGGTGAACCTTAGGCTAATGTCACCTATGCCTGAGGGATGTGAACCTTAGGCTAAGGTCACCTATGCCTGAGGGAAGAGAACCTTAGGCTAAGGTCACCTATGCCTGAGGGATGCGAACCTTAGGCTAAGGTCACCTATGCCTGAGGGAAGAGAACCTTAGGCTAAGGTCACCTATGCCTGAGGGAGGTGAACCTTAGGCTAAGATCACCTATGTCTGAGGGAGGTGAACCTTAGACTTAGATCACCTATGTCTGAGGGAGGTGAACCTTAGGCTAAGGTCACCTATATCTGAGGGAGGTGAACCTTAGACTAAGATCACCTATGTCTGAGGGAGGTGAACCTTAGGCTAAGGTCACCTATGTCTGAGGGATGTGAACCTTAGGCTAAGGTCACCTATGTCTGAGGGAGGTGAACCTTAGGCTAAGGTCACCTATGTCTGAGGGAGGTGAACCTTAGGCTAAGATCACCTATGTCTGAGGGAGGTGAACCTTAGGCTAAGGTCACCTATGTCTGAGGGAGGTGAACCTTAGGCTAAGATCACCTATGTCTGAGGGAGGTGAACCTTAGGCTAAGATCACCTATGTCTGAGGGAGGTGAACCTTAGGCTAAGGTCACCTATGTCTGAGGGAGGTGAACCTTAGGCTAAGATCACCTATGTCTGAGGGAGGTGAACCTTAGGCTAAGATCACCTATGTCTGAGGGAGGTGAACCTTAGGCTAAGATCACCTATGTCTGAGGGAGGTGAACCTTAGGCTAAGGTCACCTATGTCTGAGGGAGGTGAACCTTAGGCTAAGATCACCTATGTCTGAGGGAGGTGAACCTTAAGCTAAGGTCACCTATGTCTGAGGGAGGTGAACCTTAAGCTAAGGTCACCTATGTCTGAGGGAGGTGAACCTTAGGCTAAGGTCACCTATGTCTGAGGGAGGTGATCCTTAGGCTAAGATCACCTATGTCTGAGGGAGGTGAACCTTAGGCTAAGATCACCTATGTCTGAGGGAGGTGAATTTTAGGCTAAGATCACCTATGTCTGAGGGAGGTGAACCTTAGGCTAAGATCACCTATGTCTGAGGGAGGTGAACCTTAGGCTAAGATCACCTATGTCTGAGGGAGGTGAACCTTAGGCTAAGATCACCTATGTCTGAGGGAAGAGAAACTTAGGCTAAGATCACCTATGTCTGAGGGGGGTGAACCTTAGGCTAAGATCACCTATGTCTGAGGGAGGTGAACATTAGGCTAAGATCACCTATGTCTGAGGGAGGTGAACCTTAGGCTAAGATCACCTATGTCTGAGGGAGGTGAACCTTAGGCTAAGATCACCTATGTCTGAGGGAGGTGAACCTTAGGCTAAGATCACCTATATCTGAGGGAGGTGAACCTTAGGCTAAGTTCACCTATGTCTGAAGGAGGTGAACCTTAGGCTAAGATCACCTATGTCTGAGGGAAGATAACCTTAGACTAAGATCACCTATGTCTGAGTGAGGTGAACCTTAGGCTAAGATCACCTATGTCTGAGGGAGGTGAACCTTAGGCTAAGATCACCTATGTCTGAGGGAGGTGATCCTTAGGCTAAGATCACCTATGTCTGAGGGAGGTGAACCTTAGGCTAAGATCACCTATGTCTGAGGGAAGAGAACCTTAGGCTAAGGTCACCTATGTCTGAGGGAGGTGAACCTTAGGCTAAGATCACCTATGTCTGAGGGAGGTGAACCTTAGGCTAAGATCACCTATGTCTGAGGGAGGTGAACCTTAGGCTAAGATCACCTATGTCTGAGGGAGGTGAACCTTAGTCTAAGATCACCTATGTCTGAGGGAAGAGAACCTTAGGCTAAGATCACCTATGTCTGAGGGAGGTGAACCTTAGGCTAAGATCACCTATGTCTGAGGGAGGTGAACCTTAGGCTAAGATCACCTATGTCTGAGGGAGGTGAACCTTAGGCTAAGGTCACCTATGTCTGAGGGAGGTGAACCTTAGGCTAAGGTCACCTATGTCTGAGGGAGGTGAACCTTAGGCTAAGGTCACCTATGTCTGAGGGAGGTGAACCTTAGGCTAAGGTCACCTATGTCTGAGGGAGGTGAACCTTAGGCTAAGATCACCTATGTCTGAGGGAGGTGAACCTTAGGCTAAGATCACCTATGTCTGAGGGAGGTGAACCTTAAACTAAGGTCACCTATTTCTGAGGGAGGTGAACCTTAGGCTAAGGTCACCTATGTCTGAGGGAGGTGAACCTTAGGCTAAGGACACCTATGTCTGAGGGAGGTGAACCTTAGGCTAAGGTCACCTATGTCTGAGGGAGGTGAACCTTAGGCTAAGGTCACCTATGCCTGAGGGAAGAGAAACTTAGGCTAAGGTCACCTATGCCTGAGGGAAGAGAACCTTAGGCTAAGATCACCTATGTCTGAGGGAGGTGAACCTTAGGCTAAGATCACCTATGTCTGAGGGATGCGAACCTTAGGCTAAGGTCACCTATGTCTGAGGGAGGTGAACCTTAGGCTAAGGTCACCTATGTCTGAGGGAGGTGAACCTTAGGCTAAGGTCACCTATGTCTGAGGGAGGTGATCCTTAGGCTAAGGTCACCTATGCCTGAGGGAAAAGAACCTTAGGCTAAGGTCACCTATGCCTGAGGGATGCGAACCTTAGGCTAAGGTCAACTATGCCTGAGGGAAGAGAACCTTAGGCTAAGGTCACCTATGCCTGAGGGATGTGAACCTAAGGCTATGGTCACCTATGCCTGAGGGAAGAGTACCTTAGGCTAAGGTCACCTATGCCTGAGGTAAGAGAACCTTAGGCTAAGGTCACCTATGCCTGAGGGAAGAGAACCTTAGGCTAAGGTCACCTATGTCTGAGGGAGGTGATCCTTAGGCTAAGGTCACCTATGCCTGAGGGAAGAGAACCTTAGGCTAAGGTCACCTATGCCTGAGGGAAGAGAACCTTAGGCTAAGGTCACCTATGCCTGAGGGATGCGAACCTTATGCTAAGGTCACCTATGCCTGAGGGAAGAGAACCCTAGGCTAAGGTCACCTATACCTGAGGGATGTGAACCTTAGACTAAGATCACCTATGTCTGAGGGAGGTGATCCTTAGGCTAAGGTCACCTATGCCTGAGGGAAGAGAACCTTAGGCTAAGGTCACCTATGCCTGAGGGAAGAGAACCTTAGGCTAAGGTCACCTATGCCTGAGGGATGCGAACCTTATGCTAAGGTCACCTATGCCTGAGGGAAGAGAACCTTAGGCTAAGGTCACCTATGTCTGAGGGATGTGAACCTTAGACTAAGATCACCTATGTCTGAGGGAGGTGAACCTTAGGCTAAGATCACCTATGTCTGAGGGAGGTGAATTTTAGGCTAAGATCACCTATGTCTGAGGGAGGTGAACCTTAGGCTAAGATCACCTATGTCTGAGGGAGGTGAACCTTAGGCTAAGATCACCTATGTCTGAGGGAGGTGAACCTTAGGCTAAGATCACCTATGTCTGAGGGAAGAGAAACTTAGGCTAAGATCACCTATGTCTGAGGGGGGTGAACCTTAGGCTAAGATCACCTATGTCTGAGGGAGGTGAACATTAGGCTAAGATCACCTATGTCTGAGGGAGGTGAACCTTAGGCTAAGATCACCTATGTCTTAGGGAGGTGAACCTTAGGCTAAGATCACCTATGTCTGAGGGAGGTGAACCTTAGGCTAAGATCACCTATATCTGAGGGAGGTGAACCTTAGGCTAAGTTCACCTATGTCTGAAGGAGGTGAACCTTAGGCTAAGATCACCTATGTCTGAGGGAAGATAACCTTAGACTAAGATCACCTATGTCTGAGTGAGGTGAACCTTAGGCTAAGATCACCTATGTCTGAGGGAGGTGAACCTTAGGCTAAGATCACCTATGTCTGAGGGAGGTGATCCTTAGGCTAAGATCACCTATGTCTGAGGGAGGTGAACCTTAGGCTAAGATCACCTATGTCTGAGGGAAGAGAACCTTAGGCTAAGGTCACCTATGTCTGAGGGAGGTGAACCTTAGGCTAAGATCACCTATGTCTGAGGGAGGTGAACCTTAGGCTAAGATCACCTATGTCTGAGGGAGGTGAACCTTAGGCTAAGATCACCTATGTCTGAGGGAGGTGAACCTTAGTCTAAGATCACCTATGTCTGAGGGAAGAGAACCTTAGGCTAAGATCACCTATGTCTGAGGGAGGTGAACCTTAGGCTAAGATCACCTATGTCTGAGGGAGGTGAACCTTAGGCTAAGATCACCTATGTCTGAGGGAGGTGAACCTTAGGCTAAGGTCACCTATGTCTGAGGGAGGTGAACCTTAGGCTAAGATCACCTATGTCTGAGGGAGGTGAACCTTAGACTAAGGTCACCTATGCCTGAGGGAAGTGAACCTTAGGCTAAGGTCACCTATGTCTGAGTGAGGTGAACCTTAGGCTAAGGTCACCTATGCCTGAGGGATGTGAACCTTAGGCTAAGGTCACCTATGTCTGAGGGAGGTGAACCTTAGGCTAAGGTCACCTATGTCTGAGGGAGGTGAACCTTAGGCTAAGGTCACCTATGCCTGAGGGAGGTGAACCTTAGGCTAAGGTCACCTATGCCTGAGGGAGGTGAACCTTAGGCTAAGGTCACCTATGTCTGAGGGATGTGAACCTTAGACTAAGATCACCTATGTCTGAGGGAGGTGAACCTTAGGCTAAGGTCACCTATTTCTGAGGGAGGTGAACCTTAGGCTAAGGTCACCTATGTCTGAGGGAGGTGAACCTTAGGCTAAGATCACCTATGTCTGAGGGAAGAGAACCTTAGGCTAAGGTCACCTATGCCTGAGGGAAGAGAACCTTAGGCTAAGATAACCTATGTCTGAGGGAGGTGAACCTTAGGCTAAGATCACCTATGTCTGAGGGAGGTGAACCTTAGGCTAAGGTCACCTATGTCTGAGGGAGGTGAACCTTAGGCTAAGGTCACCTATGTCTGAGGGAGGTGAACCTTAGGCTAAGGTCACCTATGTCTGAGGGAGGTGAACCTTAGGCTAAGATCACCTATGTCTGAGGGAGGTGAACCTTAGGCTAAGATCACCTATGTCTGAGGGAGGTGAACCTTAAACTAAGGTCACCTATGTCTGAGGGAGGTGAACCTTAGGCTAAGGTCACCTATGTCTGAGGGAGGTGAACCTTAGGCTAAGGACACCTATGTCTGAGGGAGGTGAACCTTAGGCTAAGGTCACCTATGTCTGAGGGAGGTGAACCTTAGGCTAAGGTCACCTATGCCTGAGGGAAGAGAAACTTAGGCTAAGGTCACCTATGCCTGAGGGAAGAGAACCTTAGGCTAAGATCACCTATGTCTGAGGGAGGTGAACCTTAGGCTAAGATCACCTATGTCTGAGGGATGCGAACCTTAGGCTAAGGTCACCTATGTCTGAGGGAGGTGAACCTTAGGCTAAGGTCACCTATGTCTGAGGGAGGTGAACCTTAGGCTAAGGTCACCTATGTCTGAGGGAGGTGATCCTTAGGCTAAGGTCACCTATGCCTGAGGGAAAAGAACCTTAGGCTAAGGTCACCTATGCCTGAGGGATGCGAACCTTAGGCTAAGGTCAACTATGCCTGAGGGAAGAGAACCTTAGGCTAAGGTCACCTATGCCTGAGGGATGTGAACCTAAGGCTATGGTCACCTATGCCTGAGGGAAGAGTACCTTAGGCTAAGGTCACCTATGCCTGAGGTAAGAGAACCTTAGGCTAAGGTCACCTATGCCTGAGGGAAGAGAACCTTAGGCTAAGGTCACCTATGTCTGAGGGAGGTGATCCTTAGGCTAAGGTCACCTATGCCTGAGGGAAGAGAACCTTAGGCTAAGGTCACCTATGCCTGAGGGAAGAGAACCTTAGGCTAAGGTCACCTATGCCTGAGGGATGCGAACCTTATGCTAAGGTCACCTATGCCTGAGGGAAGAGAACCCTAGGCTAAGGTCACCTATACCTGAGGGATGTGAACCTTAGACTAAGATCACCTATGTCTGAGGGAGGTGATCCTTAGGCTAAGGTCACCTATGCCTGAGGGAAGAGAACCTTAGGCTAAGGTCACCTATGCCTGAGGGAAGAGAACCTTAGGCTAAGGTCACCTATGCCTGAGGGATGCGAACCTTATGCTAAGGTCACCTATGCCTGAGGGAAGAGAACCTTAGGCTAAGGTCACCTATGTCTGAGGGATGTGAACCTTAGACTAAGATCACCTATGTCTGAGGGAGGTGAACCTTAGGCTAAGGTCACCTATTTCTGAGGGAGGTGAACCTTAGGCTAAGGTCACCTATGTCTGAGGGAGGTGAACCTTAGGCTAAGATCACCTATGTCTGAGGGAAGAGAACCTTAGGCTAAGGTCACCTATGCCTGAGGGAAGAGAACCTTAGGCTAAGATAACCTATGTCTGAGGGAGGTGAACCTTAGGCTAAGATCACCTATGTCTGAGGGAGGTGAACCTTAGGCTAAGGTCACCTATGTCTGAGGGAGGTGAACCTTAGGCTAAGGTCACCTATGTCTGAGGGAGGTGAACCTTAGGCTAAGGTCACCTATGTCTGAGGGAGGTGAACCTTAGGCTAAGATCACCTATGTCTGAGGGAGGTGAACCTTAGGCTAAGATCACCTATGTCTGAGGGAGGTGAACCTTAAACTAAGGTCACCTATGTCTGAGGGAGGTGAACCTTAGGCTAAGGTCACCTATGTCTGAGGGAGGTGAACCTTAGGCTAAGGACACCTATGTCTGAGGGAGGTGAACCTTAGGCTAAGGTCACCTATGTCTGAGGGAGGTGAACCTTAGGCTAAGGTCACCTATGCCTGAGGGAAGAGAAACTTAGGCTAAGGTCACCTATGCCTGAGGGAAGAGAACCTTAGGCTAAGATCACCTATGTCTGAGGGAGGTGAACCTTAGGCTAAGATCACCTATGTCTGAGGGATGCGAACCTTAGGCTAAGGTCACCTATGTCTGAGGGAGGTGAACCTTAGGCTAAGGTCACCTATGTCTGAGGGAGGTGAACCTTAGGCTAAGGTCACCTATGTCTGAGGGAGGTGATCCTTAGGCTAAGGTCACCTATGCCTGAGGGAAGAGAACCTTAGGCTAAGGTCACCTATGCCTGAGGGATGCGAACCTTAGGCTAAGGTCAACTATGCCTGAGGGAAGAGAACCTTAGGCTAAGGTCACCTATGCCTGAGGGATGTGAACCTAAGGCTATGGTCACCTATGCCTGAGGGAAGAGTACCTTAGGCTAAGGTCACCTATGCCTGAGGTAAGAGAACCTTAGGCTAAGGTCACCTATGCCTGAGGGAAGAGAACCTTAGGCTAAGGTCACCTATGTCTGAGGGAGGTGATCCTTAGGCTAAGGTCACCTATGCCTGAGAAAAGAGAACCTTAGGCTAAGGTCACCTATGCCTGAGGGAAGAGAACCTTAGGCTAAGGTCACCTATGCCTGAGGGATGCGAACCTTATGCTAAGGTCACCTATGCCTGAGGGAAGAGAACCTTAGGCTAAGGTCACCTATACCTGAGGGATGTGAACCTTAGACTAAGATCACCTATGTCTGAGGGAGGTGATCCTTAGGCTAAGGTCACCTATGCCTGAGGGAAGAGAACCTTAGGCTAAGGTCACCTATGCCTGAGGGAAGAGAACCTTAGGCTAAGGTCACCTATGCCTGAGGGATGCGAACCTTATGCTAAGGTCACCTATGCCTGAGGGAAGAGAACCTTAGGCTAAGGTCACCTATGTCTGAGGGATGTGAACCTTAGACTAAGATCACCTATGTCTGAGGGAGGTGAACCTTAGGCTAAGGTCACCTATTTCTGAGGGAGGTGAACCTTAGGCTAAGGTCACCTATGTCTGAGGGAGGTGAACCTTAGGCTAAGATCACCTATGTCTGAGGGAAGAGAACCTTAGGCTAAGGTCACCTATGCCTGAGGGAAGAGAACCTTAGGCTAAGATAACCTATGTCTGAGGGAGGTGAACCTTAGGCTAAGATCACCTATGTCTGAGGGAGGTGAACCTTAGGCTAAGGTCACCTATGTCTGAGGGAGGTGAACCTTAGGCTAAGGTCACCTATGTCTGAGGGAGGTGAACCTTAGGCTAAGGTCACCTATGTCTGAGGGAGGTGAACCTTAGGCTAAGATCACCTATGTCTGAGGGAGGTGAACCTTAGGCTAAGATCACCTATGTCTGAGGGAGGTGAACCTTAAACTAAGGTCACCTATGTCTGAGGGAGGTGAACCTTAGGCTAAGGTCACCTATGTCTGAGGGAGGTGAACCTTAGGCTAAGGACACCTATGTCTGAGGGAGGTGAACCTTAGGCTAAGGTCACCTATGTCTGAGGGAGGTGAACCTTAGGCTAAGGTCACCTATGCCTGAGGGAAGAGAAACTTAGGCTAAGGTCACCTATGCCTGAGGGAAGAGAACCTTAGGCTAAGATCACCTATGTCTGAGGGAGGTGAACCTTAGGCTAAGATCACCTATGTCTGAGGGATGCGAACCTTAGGCTAAGGTCACCTATGTCTGAGGGAGGTGAACCTTAGGCTAAGGTCACCTATGTCTGAGGGAGGTGAACCATAGGCAAAGGTCACCTATGTCTGAGGGAGGTGATCCTTAGGCTAAGGTCACCTATGCCTGAGGGAAGAGAACCTTAGGCTAAGGTCACCTATGCCTGAGGGATGCGAACCTTAGGCTAAGGTCAACTATGCCTGAGGGAAGAGAACCTTAGGCTAAGGTCACCTATGCCTGAGGGATGTGAACCTAAGGCTATGGTCACCTATGCCTGAGGGAAGAGTACCTTAGGCTAAGGTCACCTATGCCTGAGGTAAGAGAACCTTAGGCTAAGGTCACCTATGCCTGAGGGAAGAGAACCTTAGGCTAAGGTCACCTATGTCTGAGGGAGGTGATCCTTAGGCTAAGGTCACCTATGCCTGAGGGAAGAGAACCTTAGGCTAAGGTCACCTATGCCTGAGGGAAGAGAACCTTAGGCTAAGGTCACCTATGCCTGAGGGATGCGAACCTTATGCTAAGGTCACCTATGCCTGAGGGAAGAGAACCTTAGGCTAAGGTCACCTATACCTGAGGGATGTGAACCTTAGGCTATGGTCACCTATGCCTGAGGGAAGAGAACCTTAGGCTAAGGTCACCTATGCCTGAGGGAAGAGAACCTTAGGCTAAGGTCACCTATGCCTGAGGGATGCGAACCTTAGGCTAAGGTCACCTATGCCTGAGGGAAGAGAACCTTAGGCTAAGGTCACCTTTGCCTGAGGGAATAGAACCTTAGGCTAAGGTCACCTATGCCTGAGGGATGTGAACCTTAGGCTATGGTCACCTATGCCTGAGGGAAGAGAACCTTAGGCTAAGGTCACCTATGCCTGAGGGAAGAGAACCTTAGGCTAAGGTCACCTATGTCTGAGGGAAGAGAACCTTAGGCTAAGGTCACCTATGCCTGAGGGATGTGAACCTTAGGCTAAGATCACCTATGTCTGAGGGAGGTGAACCTTAGGCTAAGGTCACCTATGTCTGGGAGGTGAACCTTAGACTAAGGTCACCTATGCCTGAGGGAGGTGAATCTTAGACTAAGGTCACCTATGTCTGAGGGAGGTGAACCTTAGGCTAAGGTCACCTATTCCTGATGGAAGAGAACCTTAAGCTAAGGTCACCTATGCCTGAGGGAAGAGAACCTTAGACTAAGGTCACCTATGTCTGAGGGAAGAGAACCTTAGGCTAAGGTCACCTATGCCTGAGGGAAGAGAACCTTATGCTAAGGTCACCTATGCCTGAGGGATGTGAACCTTAGGCTAAGGTCACCTATGTCTGAAGGAGGTGAACCTTAGGCTAAGGTCACCTATGTCTGGGAGGTGAACCTTAGGCTAAGGTCACCTATGCCTGAGGGAGGTGAATCTTAGACTAAGGTCACCTATGTCTGAGGGAGGTGAACCTTAGGCCAAGGTCACCTATTCCTGATGGAAGAGAACCTTAGTCTAAGATCACCTATGTCTGAGGGAGGTGAACCTTAGGCTACGGTCACCTATGCCTGAGGGATGTGAACCTTAGGCTAAGGTCACCTATGTCTGAGGGAGGTGAACCTTAGGCTAAGGTCACCTATGTCTGGGAGGTGAACCTTAGGCTAAGGTCACCTATGCCTGAGGGAGGTGAATCTTAGACTAAGGTCACCTATGTCTGAGGGAAGAGAACCTTAGGCTAAGGTCACCTATGCCTGAAGGAAGAGAACCTTAGGCTAAGGTCACCTATGCTTGAGGGAAGAGAACCTTAGGCTAAGGTCACCTATGTCTAAGGGAAGAGAACCTTAGGCTAAGGTCACCTATGTCTGAGGGAAGAGAACCTTAGACTAAGGTCACCTATGTCTGAGGGAAGAGAACCTTAGGCTAAGGTCACCTATGCCTGAGGGAAGAGAACCTTAGGCTAAGGTCACCTATGCCTGAGGGATGTGAACCTTAGGCTAAGGTCACCTATGTCTGAAGGAGGTGAACCTTAGGCTAAGGTCACCTATGTCTGGGAGGTGAACCTTAGGCTAAGGTCACCTATGCCTGAGGGAGGTGAATCTTAGACTAAGGTCACCTATGTCTGAGGGAGGTGAACCTTAGGCTAAGGTCACCTATTCCTGATGGAAGAGAACCTTAGGCTAAGGTCACCTATGTCTGAGGGAAGAGAACCTTAGGCTACGGTCACCTATGCCTGAGGGAAGAGAACCTTAGGCTAAGATCATCTATGTCTGAGGGAGGTGAACCTCAGGCTAAGGTCACCTATGTCTGAGAGAAGAGAACTTTAGTTTTGTTAATAACTACAACACAAATAAACAACATTCCGGATAAGCCTGTTTATAAACGACACAGCGAATACAACAATTACTATAGACAAAGTGCGAATCGTTTATCCAGCTGGTTCATGTAACCGCGATATTTTGTTCCTTTTTTCAGCTTTTTTAGATGCAGTTTTATATTTTTGTTTTGCACGACAACAAATAAAAAGAATTGCAAATATTATTCCCAACAGATATGCGTTACTGTATATCAAAAAGTGCATCGTACCACTTTACCTGTATCTTATCATTGTTCAATTATCTGCTGTGTATCTTTTCACGACCCTAACCTTGTTATGCGGATAGAAAATATAAGATATAGGCTTAGGGGGTTATGGTGTTTAAAGCCAATTTCAACAATATTTCAGTTATATCGTGGCGGTCAGTTTCATTGGTGGAGGAAACCGGAGTTACCTGGAGGAAACCACCGACTTGTGGAAGTCACTGACAAACTCTATCACATAATGTTGTATCGGGTACACCTCGTCATGAATGGAGCCTATTCAATGAAGAGACATGAAGTTGATAATGCACTTTTTAATGAAACCAGCATAAGATATAACAAATAATACTATCACATACCATAAACAAAACGTCACGATAAAAAGACGCTTACAAAACAAACATATTACCCACATATTCTAACATTAAGACTTACGTAATTTCTCCTAATTTATCATATTGTTCCTTTAAAACCATCTTGATTACTTCGGGATTTTCCTCATCTGAGCTTTTTGTAAAAACGTATCTGAAATGGTAAATATTAAATGAAAAACGAAAGTAAACAAACTATCACAACAGTTCTAAAATACAACAAACAATCACAACAGTTCTAAAATACAACAAACTATCACAACAGTTCTAAAATACAACAAACTATCACAACAGTTCTAAAATACAACAAACTATCACAACAGTTCTAAAATACAACAAACTATCACAACAGTTCTAAAATACAACAACAAACTATCACAACAGTTCTAAAATACAACAAACTATCACAACAGTTCTAAAATACAACAAACTATCACAACAGTTCTAAAATACAACAAACTATCACAACAGTTCTAAAATACAACAAACTATCACAACAGTTCTAAAATACAACAAACTATCACAACAGTTCTAAAATACAACAAACTATCACAACAGTTCTAAAATACAACAACAAACTATCACAACAGTTCTAAAATACAACAAACTATCACAACAGTTCTAAAATACAACAACAAACTATCACAACAGTTCTAAAATACAACAAACTATCACAACAGTTCTAAAATACAACAAACTATCACAACAGTTCTAAAATACAACAAACTATTACAACAGTTCTAAAATACAACAAACTATCACAACAGTTCTAAAATACAACAAACTATCACAACAGTTCTAAAATACAACAAACTATCACAACAGTTCTAAAATACAACAACAAACTATCACAACAGTTCTAAAATACAACAAACTATCACAACAGTTCTAAAATACAACAAACTATCACAACAGTTCTAAAATACAACAAACTATCACAACAGTTCTAAAATACAACAAACTATCACAACAGTTCTAAAATACAACAAACTATCACAACAGTTCTAAAATACAACAACAAACTATCACAACAGTTCTAAAATACAACAACAACCTATCACAACAGTTCTAAAATACAACAACAAACTATCACAACAGTTCTAAAATACAACAAACTATCACAACAGTTCTAAAATACAACAAACTATCACAACAGTTCTAAAATACAACAAACTATCACAACAGTTCTAAAATACAACAAACTATCACAACAGTTCTAAAATACAACAAACTATCACAACAGTTCTAAAATACAACAAACTATCACAACAGTTCTAAAATACAACAACAAACTATCACAACAGTTCTAAAATACAACAAACTATCACAACAGTTCTAAAATACAACAAACTATCACAACAGTTCTAAAATACAACAACAAACTATCACAACAGTTCTAAAATACAACAAACTATCACAACAGTTCTAAAATACAACAACAAACTATCACAACAGTTCTAAAATACAACAAACTATCACAACAGTTCTAAAATACAACAAACTATCACAACAGTTCTAAAATACAACAACAAACTATCACAACAGTTCTAAAATACAACAAACTATCACAACAGTTCTAAAATACAACAAACTATCACAACAGTTCTAAAATACAACAAACTATCACAACAGTTCTAAAATACAACAAACTATCACAACAGTTCTAAAATACAACAAACTATCACAACAGTTCTAAAATACAACAAACTATCACAACAGTTCTAAAATACAACAAACTATCACAACAGTTCTAAAATACAACAAACTATCACAACAGTTCTAAAATACAACGAAATATGGTAGAAACGGAGCCAAATGGATCACCCTAGCTAACGTGCATGCCCTCTGACCCGGAAGGGTTTGTAAAGGCACTAAAAATGTGTGGGATTGAACTAGTTTTATGGACCAAATTCTCCCCACTCCTAGTGAAATGATATAGTCATGTAAGTGATTTTCAGATGCGAGTCAAATGTCGACACCTACATATAACATTGTTGTAAAGAACGCTCTTTAACTTAATACATAAAATATTAATTCTTCCTAACGCAACAGCTGTCATTTGTGTAATACTTGTTCTACAAAGGGGCCGATAGCATTAACTATCACATCAGTTCGCTAAGAAAGGAGGCTTGCTAAAACTAGTTCGTTCCCACCAATTTTTATTCAAATGCATATGCCAAACAAGAAAAGTGAGCGGGCATGAATATGTGTGTTAGGATTATCGATTTTGACTCTGTGACTACGGTTAATCGAATGGATTTTGATATTGTTCCGAACAGTGTGGTATTTCCTTTTTTATCATTTTGTTCCATTAGAAAAGCTTGGATTATAAATTGACAGAACATTATCAATATACCTAAATGTGATCTCATATACTTTAGCCTCTGTAGTAGGAATAAATAATATAAATAAAAATAGCAAGAAAAGGTGCACAATTTGTTCCATGGTGATGCCGATGATTTGTGAAAAATGTGACCTGCGAACTCTACAAATATGTTATCGATAGAGAACATCAACATGTAGTATGCTGTAGATTAAATTGTCTAATAAACTATATTCTAAATTCAAACATATACAAGTGACATATATTAACTTTTTTCATATTTTTGGCGCTAAATCTCAATTGATGTATATTTAGATGTATATCTCTTTTGATTCAATATTCCAGAGCTTGTGGTTCCTATCATGATATCCGTGATAGAGGGTTACTGCTAACAAAGAAGCTACTAAACCAAGGGTTCTTAGTGGTTAAGATTTAGTTAACTATTACGGAGTATCTGTGTCAAAGATAACCATGTATATGTTCTGTTTGTTGTAATCACAATCCGGTACTTTCTTTATTTATGACTTATCAACGGGTTTAACAATAAGAGTAACACGACGGGTGCCAAATGTGGAGCAGGAACTGCTTCCCCTTCCGGAGCATCTGAATTCACTCCCCGCACCCCCCCCCCCCCCTTTCCCCCGTTTCTTGTGAGATTTGTGTTTTTTTGATCTTCTGTTTTCTGTGTAATATTTTGTAAATCATTGTTTATTCTTTTGTCCTTTTTCATTTGGCCATTGTATTGTTTGTCCTTCGATTTACGGCTTCCGATTACCCCTTTGGTATCTTAGATTTACGGCTTCTGATTACCCCTTTGGTATCTTAGATTTACGGCTTCTGAGTACACATTTGGTATCTTAGATTTACGGCTTCCGATTACCCATTTGGTATCTTAGATTTACGGCTTCCGATTACCCCTTTGGTATCTTAGATTTACGCTTCGATTACCCCTTTGGTATCTTATATTTACGGCTTCCGATTACCCCTTTGGAATCTTATATTTACGGCTTCCGATTACCCATTTGGTATCTTAGATTTACGGCTTCCGATTACCCCTTTGGTATCTTCAAACTTTTCCAACAAATCTATGTCTTTGGTAGTGGACCATCTAATCTAGCATTATTTAAGTGTGGTATATGTTTACCTCCAACCAAAGAAGGCGATCTGTAGAATGACCCAATTAATTAACACACTGACCACTGTTATAGGGAAACCAAAAATAAACCATGTAGCAAAGGTGATACCAGAACTACCTCCAGCTAATCTAAAACAAAATAAGGCGATTTATGTATTGTTATTCTTTTCTCATGTATATTTTATTCAATACAATTCAGCTTTAAATAAAAGTATCCATAAAACAAATTCTTCCATTAGTGATGAGTTTGTTTTGCTTTGTTTTGTTTTGTTTTGTTTGTTTGTGTGCTTGTTTTGTTTTGTTTTGTTTGTTTGTGTGCTTGTTTTGTTTTGTTTTGTTTGTGTGTGTGCTTGTTTTGATGTTGTTTTGTTTTGTTTGTTTGTGTGCTTGTTTTGTTTTGTTTTGTTTGTGTGTGTGCTTGTTTTGTTTTGTTTTGTTTGTGTGTGTGCTTGTTTTGTTTTGTTTTGTTTGTGTGTGTGCTTGTTTTGATGTTGTTTTGTTTTGTTTTGTTTGTTTGTGTGCTTGTTTTGTTTTGTTTTGTTTGTGTGTGTGCTTGTTTTGATGTTGTTTTGTTTTGTTTTGTTTGTTTGTGTGCTTGTTTTGTTTTGTTTTGTTTGTGTGTGTGCTTGTTTTGATGTTGTTTTGTTTTGTTTTGTTTGTTTGTGTACTTGTTTTGTTTTGTTTTGTTTGTGTGCTTGCTTTGTTTGTTTGTTTGTGTGCTTTGTTTTGTTTTGTTTTGTTTGTGTGTGTGCTTGTTTTGATGTTGTTTTGTTTTGTTTTGTTTGTTTGTGTACTTGTTTTGTTTTGTTTTGTTTGTGTGCTTGTTTTGTTTGTTTGTTTGTGTGCTTTGTTTTGTTTTGTTTTGTTTGTTTGTGTGCTTGTTTTGTTTTGTTTTGTTTGTTTGTGTGCTTGTTTTGATGTTGTTTTTTTTTTGCATTTGATCTATTGTTTCTATTTGTTTGTTTTTTGTTGTTATTATTTTTTAATGAACAGAAAATATATAAGAACATTTATGATAGAAACGCTGCGAATTTCATCTATGAACGTCCCGAAGTTGTATATCACCCCTTTCTCAGTTACAAATTATTGTCAACTATTGTAGGAATAGTAAACTAAATTACAATATCGTGAAGATAACAAAGACTATAAAATTGGTATCTGCTGCTTCTCCACTAAGCACGCGGTACTAAGGAGTCAGGGCAAAGACGGGTTGGCTCGGAATCAGGTGAATGTGTATGAGTTGAGCATCATGTCTACCAGTGGAATGGTGTATTAGTGAGCTAACACTTATAAAAGTTCAACTAAGCATGTTGGTCTAGTACAAGCCGGAAATCATCCTCATCTCATCAAAATAAAAATAAATTCTCGCCGTGATATGGCTGAAAACTTTCTCACTTGGCGTTAATCAACAACTCACTAACTCACTCTACACATGGTATTGACTAGAAGGCCATACCAAATCGTAAGTGTATATCGATTTCACCACATTTAATTTAGATGATTGAGTAGCAAATGAAGCGGATGCGATATGGAATAGGATAGGATTGGGGTTTGGACGGAGGTTGATCGATGGGGCAATAGTTCTAATTATATAGTGTCCATCGGAATGTCGCGTCGCCCACAACTATAGTAATTTGAAGTTGGGAAACGATAGTCCGTAGTGTTGGGAGTATCATATTGACAGGAGGATTAGTTGATTATTCAAGTTGAGTTACGTAACAGTCTCTAAGACGAAGAGGCAGGTTGTATGCTATTATAGTGCAAAGTATGTTCAAGAGCGGTTGGGAATAAATCGATTGTCGGCCACGACGTTCAAACGTTGGCCTTCAATTTTTATTAAGGTGACGTCGATTGCAATGGTTGTCTACATGCAGCAAATAAGCTTCACTTTGTCCACTGGGGTTGTGCAATTTACTGACGAGTTTCATTTCGCGCTGCGCAGGTCAGATGGATGATACTCTGATGCTTGTGTTGATAGAGCATATATAAAGGGAGATACAATTACTTGTTTGGGATTTTTGTCCTTTTTCTTTTGACAATTGTATTTTGTGACCTTCTTTGAATATTTACGTATGGTCAGAAAACACCTCTCGATGTCATCCAGACAGTGGTGTTTCTAGGGTATGCCAAGCAGGGCACGTGCCCTGGGCGCCACTTACAGGAGGCGCCACTGAGAGGTTTTAGCGCCTAATGTTCCCATATGGGAACGTCCTAAAACAAAATTTAAAAGAATTTTCTTGAAGTAATTTTGCAAAAACCATGTACACATAGACATGAATACCTGGAGAAATTATTAATAAATAATAAATGTAAAACGCAATTTTAGTGCTTGCCATAGGCGCTATTTTCCGTAGATACGCCTCTGCATCCAGAGTAATCTTACAGCTGATATCGGATTCTAGGACCTCAGGTACTTAAAACAATGCAAACATTACGCTTGAGCAAGATAGTTTAAAGCCATACTGTGTGAAGCTTTATCGTTGCTTCCTCAAACACAAAAATGTCCCAGTTTGCAATTGGCCATCCTACAGTCCAGATTTCTCCCTTATCGAACGTTTGTGGAACGAGTAAGACAGATGGGCTATGAAACACTAGTATCGCATGCAAATGAATTTATGGTGTGATTGAGGACATTTGTAACTGTAAGAACATAGAAGAACCATGTTACAGTTACCATTCATTACAGATTATAATTACTGGTCAAGCTGTCCCTTCAAGACAAGATTAGGTCCTGTTCCTGTTAACGTTGCAATACCACCACAATTAGCAGAATAACATATACATAAACAAACAAGTTTACATAGGTTCTGTGACTCTTTATCCAACTTTTCAAAAACAAACGTGTCATCTTCTGGCTGCTTGATTAATGTGACCTTACTGAAAAATATTAATAAAGAAAAATAAAGTTAGAAAAATACAATGAAGCTAGTGAGCTAATGGCTACTATTAGTTGAATCTATCACCTCGAAAGCTTCGAGGTCGCCACCATGACTTGGTTAACCGTTATGGAATATCAGTGTCACAAATGATCATGAATACGTTCCATTTTTCGTAAGCACTTTCCGGTTCCATCCTCATTCATGACTTATCACCGGGTTTGTAACTGGAGCACAGCGACGGATGTCACTAGTGGAGCAGGTACTGGTCCCCTTCCGGAACACCTGAGTTCATCCCCGGTTTTTTATTGAGGTCCATTTTACTCTATCTTTAGTATTCTGTGTAGTGTTTTGAAGATCATTGCTTGTCTTTTGTCCTTTTTTCGTTTTGCCATTTTATTATCTGGCCTTCTTCAATTTACGGTTTTGGCTTCAGATTATCCATTTGTTATCTTCAAACACGTCTTGTTCCATAACATTTTGGGAGACCTGGGAACAGTTTACGTCGTTGACTTCTGATCATAAGCCTTATGCCACCGGCTTTCTTCGAGCCAAAATATCCACCTCCAGTTGTAAAGGTCTACATACAAGTACAAAATATACGGCATGAATTTAGTTTATAATTATTTTATTTGATCAATGATACAAAGAGGATCCTATATATACAATTGTTATTACATTATATTGAGAATGCACAAGAAAAATACAATTTTATCATATAACAGACAAACCTGAAAATAATAAACGAATAAAAAGAAATGAGGAAAAAGTATGTGTGTGTGTGTGTGCTTGGATGGTGGATGGTGTTTGGTTAGTACATCAAACGATTAGAAATCGCTTAGACCTTTTAATGAATCGAAAAACTGAATAAAAAATAAAGCAATTATTCACTTCCTGATGTGAGTAGTGAAGTATTGATCAATTGAGACAAATCGCTTATGCTGAGAAACAGATCATTTCTTATTTCAGAATATTTGGTACACACAAAAAAGAAGTGGTTCGCATCTTCTTGGCTAGATAAGATATGAACCTTGTATAGATCATGGTTGAGGAAAGAAGCTGTACATCTAAGTTGTGCTAGGATCACGTTTAACTTTCTAGGGCAATAGTAATAAAGTTTGGGAAGTGAGATCTTATTTGATTGGCTGTTTAGACGAATAGCGTTTTTGAATTTGGATAATGAATCTAATTTTCTGATTGCAATGTCAAGTTTGTTCCATTCTTTAACTGTGGAAGGAATAAATGACGAATTGGTTATAGAGAGTCTACAAAAAGGAACTATTACATTATCCCTATTTCGCAAAGGGTAAATAGTAGTACTCTGAACAGTTGGGGGAACTAGATGACGAAAGTATTCAGGTGCCACTCCACATTTTATATTAAAAACTAATTGGAGTTGTCTGCGATATCTTCGCTCTGATAGTGTTTCCCAACCTGTCTCGGCATATGAATACTCCGATTTTGTAAAAATGGGTAAACCTGTTACAATTCTGGCAGCATCTAATTGAAGTTTTTCTAATTTGTCAGAATAGCCAATTCCACAATTATCCCAGACTTCACAGGCGTATTCAAAAAGGGGGCGAATGTAGACTAAATACATTTTTTTCCAAGTTGGATCTATTTAGACTGAATGTTAATTTACGTAATATAACTAAATGTTCCGTTATTTTTGTTATCATACATTTTTGTATTTTCTATATGTTCATTCCATGTTGCATTTTGGGAGAGGATAACTACTAGATGCTTATGTTTATACGGCATGAAATAACCATGTTAAAGCGTAAACAGACAACACAAAACACGATTTTGACCAATATACGCCGAGTAGGGGATATCGACTTGAAATAAACATTAGAGAATAACGAAGGGGCGATCAAAAATGGACAATCCCGAGAAACTGCCAACACAAGACGAGGATAAAAACCAAAAACAAACATTCACCACAATATGTGTTAGACACGACTATATGTGTTGGACACGACTATATGTGTTGGACACGACTATATGTGTTAGACACGACTATATGTGTTGGACACGACTATATGTGTTGGACACGACTATATGTGTTGGACACGACTATATGTGTTAGACACGACTATATGTGTTGGACACGACTATATGTGTTGGACACGACTATATGTGTTGGACACGACTATATGTGTTGGACACGACTATATGTGTTGACACGACTATATGTGTTGGACACGACTATATGTGTTGGACACGACTATATGTGTTGGACACGACTATATGTGTTGGACACGACTATATGTGTTGGACACGACTATATGTGTTGGACACGACTATACAAATGAACGAGTGGGGGTATTCTTAGCACGACGTAGCGTGCAACATCTTGTTCTTCCTACCTTTCATCTTCACTTGTTTGTTCGTGTTTGTTATTAATTTCTGCCTGAGTACCTACAAAATAATATAAACCATCTTACAAAGTAGTACCTACAAAATAATATAAACCATCTTACAAAGTAGTACCTACAAAATAATATAAACCATCTTACAAAGTAGTACCTACAAAATAATATAAACCATCTTACAAAGTAGTACCTACAAAATAATATAAACCATCTTACAAAGTAGTACCTACAAAATAATATAAACCATCTTACAAAGCAGTACCTACAAAATAATATAAACCATCTTACAAAGTAGTACCTACAAAATAATATAAACCATCTTACAAAGTAGTACCTACAAAATAATATAAACCATCTTACAAAGTAGTACCTACAAAATAATATAAACCATCTTACAAAGTAGTACCTACAAAATAATATAAACCATCTTACAAAGTAGTACCTACAAAATAATATAAACCATCTTACAAAGTAGTAACATTTCAAATTGATCAAACAAACTTCTTTTTAATAGAAGATCGTGATATACTCATTTACTCCTATACATCACAACAAAGAACAGATATATGTTTTGGGGGGCATAACAATTAACCCAGTAACTTATCTTGAAGCATTAGCCCATAAACTTGTTTAACCTCGCCACTTTTTATTGACGTTCCCGTACCGAAAGAAGCCTGGAAAATGAGTGGCCATGTTTATGTGTGTTAGGGGTACTGATTTAATGAGTGGCCATGTTTATGTGTGTTAGGGGTACTGATTTAATGAGTGGCCATGTTTATGTGTGTTAGGGGTACTGATTTAATGAGTGGCCATGTTTATGTGTGTTAGGGGTACTGATTTAATGAGTGGTCATGTTTATGTGTGTTAGGGGTACTGATTCAATGAGTGGCCATGTTTATGTGTGTTAGGGGTACTGATTTAATGAGTGGCCATGTTTATGTGTGTTAGGGGTACTGATTTAATGAGTGGCCATGTTTATGTGTGTTAGGGGTACTGATTTAATGAGTGGCCATGTTTATGTGTGTTAGGGGTACTGATTTAATGAGTGGCCATGTTTATGTGTGTTAGGGGTACTGATTTAATGAGTGGCCATGTTTATGTGTGCTAGGGGTACTGATTTAATGAGTGGCCATGTTTATGTGTGTTAGGGGTACTGATTCAATGAGTGGCCATGTTTATGTGTGTTAGGGGTACTGATTTAATGAGTGGCCATGTTTATGTGTGTTAGGGGTACTGATTTAATGAGTGGCCATGTTTATGTGTGTTAGGGGTACTGATTTAATGAGTGGCCATGTTTATGTGTGTTAGGGGTACTGATTTAATGAGTGGCCATGTTTATGTGTGTTAGGGGTACTGATTCAATGAGTGGCCATGTTTATGTGTGTTAGGGGTACTGATTTAATGAGTGGCCATGTTTATGTGTGTTAGGGGTACTGATTTAATGAGTGGCCATGTTTATGTGTGTTAGGGGTACTGATTTAATGAGTGGCCATGTTTATGTGTGTTAGGGGTACTGATTTAATGAGTGGCCATGTTTATGTGTGTTAGGGATACTGATTTAATGAGTGGCCATGTTTATGTGTGTTAGGGGTACTGATTTAATGAGTGGCCATGTTTATGTGTGTTAGGGGTACTGATTTAATGAGTGGCCATGTTTATGTGTGTTAGGGGTACTGATTTAATGAGTGGCCATGTTTATGTGTGTTAGGGGTACTGATTTAATGAGTGGCCATGTTTATGTGTGTTAGGGGTACTGATTTAATGAGTGGCCATGTTTATGTGTGTTAGGGGTACTGATTTAATGAGTGGCCATGTTTATGTGTGTTAGGGGTACTGATTTAATGAGTGGCCATGTTTATGTGTGTTAGGGGTACTGATTTAATGAGTGGCCATGTTTATGTGTGTTAGGGGTACTGATTTAATGAGTGGCCATGTTTATGTGTGTTAGGGGTACTGATTTAATGAGTGGCCATGTTTATGTGTGTTAGGGGTACTGATTCAATGAGTGGCCATGTTTATGTGTGTTAGGGGTACTGATTTAATGAGTGGCCATGTTTATGTGTGTTAGGGGTACTGATTCAATGAGTGGCCATGTTTATGTGTGTTAGGGGTACTGATTTAATGAGTGGCCATGTTTATGTGTGTTAGGGGTACTGATTTAATGAGTGGCCATGTTTATGTGTGTTAGGGGTACTGATTTAATGAGTGGCCATGTTTATGTGTGTTAGGGGTACTGATTTAATGAGTGGCCATGTTTATGTGTGTTAGGGGTACTGATTTAATGAGTGGCCATGTTTATGTGTGTTAGGGGTACTGATTTAATGAGTGGCCATGTTTATGTGTGTTAGGGGTACTGATTCAATGAGTGGCCATGTTTATGTGTGTTAGGGGTACTGATTTAATGAGTGGCCATGTTTATGTGTGTTAGGGGTACTGATTCAATGAGTGGCCATGTTTATGTGTGTTAGGGGTACTGATTTAATGAGTGGCCATGTTTATGTGTGTTAGGGGTACTGATTTTGCGGTTTCTCCCATTCGTTTGAATTTTAGAACTGTTCCGATAGAGTGGTCTGTTTTGTTTTTGATTGTATAACCTATATCAGCTTCCTCTTGACCAATGGGTTTCCTCTTTCGTGCTCTGACTAGTTCCACTAAGACAGCCTGACCAATAGGAATCATCATAGATGTTGCTGCTGTATTACTGATCCACATAGACATAAAGGCTGTTGTAATCATGAATCCAAAAGTTAACCTGTAATTAAAAACAAGATTTATGTAGCTCCTTCAAATGTAGTAGGTCTGACACCAAACAGTATAGATATTCTAGCAATCACACTCATTTTATGTCATTATAGACGTGTGATGAACGGACGGACAGATGGGCGAAGTTCTTTTCTATATCTCCCTCAGCACATATGGGGGAGGTGTGGTAATAGATACAATTGATGGTTTTGGTTTATGGTGTTTAACGCCACTTTCAACAATATTTCAGTTATATCGTGACGGTCAGTTTCATTGGTGGAGGAAACTGGAGTACCATGCAGTGGGAAACCACCGACCTGTCGCAAGTCACTGAAAACTTTATCATATAATGTTTTATCGAGTACACCTCTCCTGAGCAGAATTCGAGCTCACAACTTTGGTGGTGAAAGGCACTGATTGCATAGGTAGTTATTTGGTGTGTTCGTTGTAATTGTTACTTTAAATTATCCCGGACGACTCGAATACACGGCTATTTCAACATACAATGATCGGTTTGATTGTACTACAGTAGCTCCCTCAGGAGAGGTCATCCCTTCTCCAATGAATAAATGGAATGTTAGGACTGATGACCTCTTCTTGATGGTGATCATTTAGTAGTATTTGTATTATTTCGGTGCATCTGAAGTCTGGTCTGGTAAGAGAGGGGGTCTTTGATGTGAATGGCCTTATAAGAGGGGGCACTTTAATCATCTGAAGTCTGGTCTGATAAGAGAGGGGGTCTTTGGTGTGAATGGCCTTATAAGAGGGGGCACTTTAATCATCTGAAGTCTGGTCTGATAAGAGAGGTGGTCTTTGGTGTGAATGGCCTTATAAGAGGGGGCACTTTAATCATCTGAAGTCTGGTCTGATAAGAGAGGGGGTCTTTGGTGTGAATGGCCTTATAAGAGGAGGCACTTTAATCATCTGAAGTCTGGTCTGGTAAGAGAGGTGGTCTTTGATGTGAATGGCCTTATAAGAGGGGGCACTTTAATCATCTGAAGTCTGGTCTGGTAAGAGAGGTGGTCTTTGATGTGAATGGCCTTATAAGAGGGGGCACTTTAATCATCTGAAGTCTGGTCTGATAAGAGAGGTGGTCTTTGGTGTGAATGGCCTTATAAGAGGGGGCACTTTAATCATCTGAAGTCTGGTCTGATAAGAGAGGTGGTCTTTGATGTGAATGGCCTTATAAGAGGGGGCACTTTAATCATCTGAAGTCTGGTCTGATAAGAGAGGTGGTCTTTGATGTGAATGGCCTTATAAGAGGAGGCACTTTAATTACAATAAAACTACGAACAACAGGAAAGTTCCGAATGCACCTGCATTTTATTCTTTTTATAGTAAATACAGATAATTTATAAATCAGTTGATCTTAATGCGGTTTATCACAAAGTAAGATCCTTAAGGGTCCTTTAGGGTGTATCCTGATATGGGTGTCGTAATCAGTGTAAAATGTATTTTAATTTATATAATTAATGTAGTGCATCCTTTATTGTCAAATGTTGAATTTATTTGATGTAGATATTTCTTGACTAGCACTTTATATGTTAAAATATACATTTCATCGAGAAGAAACCTACTGACGGCCGCCATTAATTATTATCCCTGATATTAGTTAATATCGGATTTCTGGCGTAATACAAACAATATCCGAATTAGAGGTAAAAGTAAATAAGTGGAAATTATCAACTTGACCTTAAAATAAGCAAGGCAGGATTTGCTGTAATTAAATTCTCCATTAAATGATTGGTCCCATTAAGCTAGTTTAACTCTGCCCCTTTTTATTGAAGTGTCTGTACCAAGACAGGAAAGTGAGCGGTCATGTATTTGTGAGTTAGGGTTATCGAATTTGCCCCTTTCTGCGATTTTGGAATTGTTCCGACGGTGTGGTATATTTTGCTTGTTTTTCATGTTATATTATATACTCATCATTTTGGTAAAATTACATACTCAGCATTTATGCTATATTATTTACTCACCATTTATGCCATATCATATACTCACCATATATGCTATATTATATACTAACCATTTATGTTATATTACATACTCACCATTTATGTTATATTATATACTCACCATTTATGTAACATTATATACTCACAATTTGGTAGTTGAAACATATTATATACTCACAATTTAGTAGTTGAAACATATATACTCAACATTTATGTAACATTATATACTCACCATTTATGTTATATCATATACTCACCATTTATGTTATATTATATACTTACCATTTATGTTATATTATATACTCACCATTTATGTTGTATTATATACACACCATTTATGTTATATTATATACTCAACATTTATGTTATATTATATACTCACCATTTATGTTATATTATATACTCAGCATTTATGTTATATTATATACTCAACATTTATGTAATATTATATACTCACCATTTATGTAACATTATATACTCACAATTTGGTAGTTGAAACATATTATATACTCACAATTTAGTAGTTGAAACATATATACTCAACATTTATGTAACATTATATACTCACCATTTATGTTATATTATATACTCACCATTTATGTTATATTATATACTTACCATTTATGTTATATTATATACTCACCATATATGTTGTATTATATACTCAACATTTATGTTATATTATATACTCACCATTTATGTAACATTATATACTCACCATTTATGTTATTTGATATATTCACCATTTATGTTTTATTATATACTCACAATATATGCTATATTATATACTCACCATTTATGTTATATTATATACTCACCATTTATGTTATATTATTTATTCACCATGTATGCTATATTATATACTCACCAGTTATGCTATATTATATGCTCACCATTTATGTAACATTATATACTCACAATTTAGTATTGAAACATATATACTCACCGTTTATGCTATATTATATACTCACCATGTATGATATATTATATACTCACCATTTATGCTATATTATATACTCAGCATTTATGTTATATTATATACTCACCATTTATGTTATATTATATACTCAGCATTTATGTTATATTATATACTCACCATTTATGCTATATTATATACTCACCATTTATGTTATATTATATATTCACCATTTATGTAACATTTTATACTCACAATTTAGTAGTTGAAACATATATACTCAGCATTTATGTTATATTATTTACTCATCATATATGCTATATTATATACTAACCATTTATGTTATATTACATACTCACCATTTATGTTATATTATATACTCACCATTTATGTTATATTATATACTCAACATTTATGTTATATTATATACTCACCATTTATGTTATATTATATACTCAACATTTATGTTATATTATATACTCACCATTTATGTAACATTATATACTCACAATTTGGTAGTTGAAACATATTATATACTCACAATTTAGTAGTTGAAACATATATACTCAACATTTATGTAACATTATATACTCATCATTTATGTTATATTATATACTCACCATATATGCTATATTATATAGTCACCATTTATGCTATATTATATACTCACCATTTATGCTATATTATATACTCACCATTTATGTTATATTATATACTCAACATTTATGTTATATTATATACTCACCATTTATGTAACATTATATACTCACAATTTGATGGTTGAAACATATTATATACTCACAATTTAGTAGTTGAAACATATATACTCAACATTTATGTAACATTATATACTCACCATTTATGTTATATTATATACTCAATATTTATGTTATATTATATACTCACCATTTATGTTGTATTATATACTCACCATATATGTTCTAGTATATACTCACCATTTATGTTATATTATTTATTCACCATTTATGCTATATTATATACTCACCTTTTATTTAACATTGTATACTCACCATTTATGTTATTTGATATATTCACCATTTATGTTATATTATATACTCACCATATATGCTATATTATATACTCACCATTTATGTTATATTATACACTCACCATTTATGTTATATTATTTATTCACCATTTATGCTATATTATATACTCAACATTTATGTTATTTTATATACTAACCAATTATGTTATTTGATATATTCACCATTTATGTTATATTATATACTCACCATATATGCTATGTTATATACTCACCATTTATGTTATATTATATACTCACCATTTATGTTATATTATTTATTCACCATTTATACTATATTATATACTCACCAGTTATGCTATATTATATGCTCACCACTTATGTAACATTATATACTCACAATTTAGTATTGAAACATATATACTCACCATTTATGCTATATTATATACTCACCATTTATGCTATATTATTTACTCACCATTTATGTTATGTTATATACTCAACATTTATGTTATATTATATACTCACCATTTATGTTATATTATATACTCAACATTTATGTTATATTATATACTCACCATTTATGTTATATTATATACTCAACATTTATGTTATATTATATACTCACCATTTATGTAACATTATATACTCACAATTTGGTAGTTGAAACATATTATATACTCACAATTTAGTAGTTGAAACATATATACTCAACATTTATGTAACATTATATACTCACCATTTATTTTTTATTATATACTCACCATTTATGTTATATTATATACTCACCATTTATGTTGTATTATATACTCACCATATATGTTATAGTATATACTCACCATTTATGTTATATTATATATTCATCATTTATGTAACATTATATACTCACCATTTATGTTATTTGATATATTCACCATTTATGTTATATTATATACTCACCATATATGTTATATTATATACTCACCATTTATGTTATATTATATACTCACCATGTATGTTATATTATTTATTCACCATTTATGGTATATTATATACTCAACGTTTATGTTATATTATATACTAACCATTTATGTTATTTGATATATTCACCATTTATGTTATATTATATACTCACCATATATGCTATATTATATACTAACCATTTATGTAATATTACATACTCACCATTTATGTTATATTATATACTTACCATTTATGTTATATTATATACTCAACATTTATGTTATATTATATACTCACCATTTATGTTATATTATATACTCAACATTTATGTTATATTATATACTCACCATTTATGTAGCATTATATACTCACAATTTGGTAGTTGAAACATATTATATACTCACAATTTAGTAGTTGAAACATATATACTCAACATTTATGTAACATTGTATACTCACCTTTTATGTTATATTATATACTCACCATTTATGTTATATTATATACTCACCATTTATGTTGTATTATATACTCACCATATATGCTATAGTATATACTCACCATTTATGTTATATTATATACTCACCATTTATGTAACATTATATACTCACCATTTATGTTATTTGATATATTCACCATTTATGTTATATTATATACTCACCATATATGCTATATTATATACTCACCATTTATGTTATATTATATACTCACCATTTATGTTATATTATTTATTCACAATTTATGCTATATTATATACTTAACATTTATGTTATATTATATACTAACCAGTTATGTTATTTGATATATTCACCATTTATGTTATATTATATACTCACCATATATGCTATATTATATACTCACCATTTATGTTATATTATTTATTCACCATTTATGCTATATTATATACTCACCAGTTATGCTATATTATATGCTCACCATTTATGTAACATTATATACTCACAATTTAGTATTGAAACATATATACTCACCATTTATGCTATATTATATACTCACCATTTATGCTATATTATTTACTCACCATTTATGCTATAGTATATACTCACCATTTATGTTATATTATATACTCACAATTTATGTAACATTATATACTCACAATTTAGTAGTTGAAACATATATACTCAGCATTTATGCTATATTATTTACTCACCATTTAAGCTATATTATTTACTCACCATATATGCTATATAAAATATACTCACCATTTATGTTATATTATATACTCACCATTTACGTTATATTATTTACTCACCATTTATGCTATATTATTTACTCACCAGTTATGCTATATTATATACTCACCATTTATGCTATATCATATACTCAACATTTATGTTATATTATATACTCACCATTTAGTTGTTGAAACTTATTATATACTCACCATTTATGTTATATTATATACTCACCATTTAGGTTATATTATTTACTCACCATTTATGCTATGTTATTTACTCACCATTTATGCTATATCATATACTCACCATTTATGCTATATTATATACTCACCATTTATGTTATATTATATACTCACCATTTATGTTATATTATATACTCACCATTTATGTTATATTATATACTCAACATTTATGTTATATTATATACTCACCATTTATGATATATTATATACCCACTATTTATGTTTTATTATATACTCACAATTTAGTAGTTGAAACATATTATATACTCAACATTTATGTTATATTATATATTCACCATTTATGTTATATTATATACTCACAATTTAGTAGTTGAACCAACTAACAACAACAGTTTTAGAGCAAATCTGCGATGAATATTCCACTTCTCTATACAGACTGCCACAGACATACCACCCAGAAATACAAATATCGTACCCTACAATCAAATCAAATAAACGTTACAGACTGTCACAGACATACCACCCAGAAATACAAATATCGTACCCTACAACCAAATCAAATAAACGTTACAGACTGTCACAGACATACCACCCAGAAATACAAATATAGTACCCTACAACCAAATCAAATAAACGTTACAGACTGCCACAGACATACCACCCAGAAATACAAATATCCTACCCTACAACCAAATCAAATAAACGTTACAGACTGCCACAGACATACCACCCAGAAATACAAATATAGTACCCTACAACCAAATCAAATAAACGTTACAGACTGTCACAGACATACCACCCAGAAATACAAATATCCTACCCTACAACCAAATCAAATAAACGTTACAGACTGTCACAGACATACCACCCAGAAATACAAATATCCTACCCTACAACCAAATCAAATAAACGTTACAGACTGCCACAGACATACCACCCAGAAATACAAATATAGTACCCTACAACCAAATCAAATAAACGTTACAGACTGTCACAGACATACCACCCAGAAATACAAATATAGTACCCTACAACCAAATCAAATAAACGTTAGAGACTGCCACAGACATACCACCCAGAAATACAAATATAGTACCCTACAACCAAATCAAATAAACGTTACAGACTGTCACAGACATACCCCCCAGAAATATAAATATCCTACCCTACAACCAAATCAAATAAACGTTACAGACTGACAAAGACATACCACCCAGAAATACAAATATAGTAACCTACAACCAAATCAAATAAACGTTACAGACTGCCACAGACATACCACCCAGAAATACAAATATCCTACCCTACAACCAAATCAAATAAACGTTACAGACTGCCACAGACATACCACCCAGAAATACAAATATCGTACCCTACAACCAAATCAAATAAACGTTACAGACTGTCACAGACATACCACCCAGAAATATAAATATCGTACCCTACAACCAAATCAAATAAACGTTACAGACTGCCACAGACATACCACCCAGAAATACAAATATAGTACCCTACAACCAAATCAAATAAACGTTACAGACTGTCACAGACATACCACCCAGAAATACAAATATCGTACCCTATAACCAAATCAAATAAACGTTACAGACTGTCACAGACATACCACCCAGAAATAAAAATATAGTACCCTACAACCAAATAATATAAACGTTACAGACTGTCACAGACATACCACCCAGAAATACAAATATAGTATCCTACAACCAAATCATATAAACGTTACAGACTGTCACAGACATACCACCCAGAAATACAAATATAGTACCCTACAACCAAATAAAATAAACGTTACAGACTGTCACAGACATGCCACCCAGACATACAAATATCGTACCCTACAACCAAATCAAATAAACGTTACAGACTGTCACAGTCATACCACCCAGAAATACAAATATCGTACCCTACAACCAAATCAAATAAACGTTAGAGACTGCCACAGACATACCACCCAGAAATATAAATATAGTACCCTACAACCAAATCATATAAACGTTACAGACTGCCACAGACATACCACCCAGAAATACAAATATCCTACCCTACAACCAAATCAAATAAACGTTACAGACTGTCACAGACATACCACCCAGAAATACAAATATAGTACCCTACAACCAAATCAAATAAACGTTACAGACTGTCACAGACATACCACCCAGAAATACAAATATCCTACCCTACAACCAAATCAAATAAACGTTACAGACTGCCACAGACATACCACCCAGAAATACAAATATCCTACCCTACAACCAAATCAAATAAACGTTACAGACTGCCACAGACATACCACCCAGAAATACAAATATTGTACTCTACAACCAAATCAAATAAACGTTACAGACTGCCACAGACATACCACCCAGAAATACAAATATAGTACCCTACAACCAAATCAAATAAACGTTACAGACTGTCACAGACATACCACCCAGAAATACAAATATAGTACCCTACAACCAAATCAAATAAACGTTACAGACTGCCACAGACATACCACCCAGAAATACAAATATAGTACCCTACAACCAAATCAAATAAACGTTACAGACTGTCACAGACATACCACCCAGACATACAAATATAGTACCCTACAACCAAATCAAATAAACGTTACAGACTGCCACAGACATACCACCCAGAAATACAAATATCGTACCCTACAACCAAATAAAATAAACGTTACAGACTGCCACAGACATACCACCCAGAAATACAAATATCCTACCCTACAACCAAATCAAATAAACGTTACAGACTGTCACAGACATACCACCCAGAAATACAAATATAGTACCCTACAACCAAATCAAATAAACGTTACAGACTATCACAGACATACCACCCAGAAATACAAATATAGTACCCTACAACCAAATAAAATAAACATTACAGACTGTCACAGACATACCACCCAGAAATACAAATATAGTACCCTACAACCAAATAAAATAAACGTTACAGACTGCCACAGACATACCACCAAGAAATACAAATATCCTACCCTACAACCAAATCAAATAAACGTTACAGACTGCCACAGACATACCACCCAGAAATACAAATATCCTACCCTACAACCAAATCAAATAAACGTTACAGACTGCCACAGACATACCACCCGGAAAAACAAATATAGTACCCTACAACCAAATCAAATAAACGTTACAGACTGTCACAGACATACCACCCAGAAATACAAATATAGTACCCTACAACCAAATCAAATAAACGTTACAGGCTGCCACAGACATACCACCCAGAAATACAAATATAGTACCCTACAACCAAATACAATACACGTTACAGACTGCCACAGACATACCACCCAGAAATACAAATATCCTACCCTACAATCAAATCAAATAAACGTTACAGACTGCCACAGACATACCACCCAGAAATACAAATATCCTACCCTACAACCAAATCAAATAAACGTTAGAGACTGCCACAGACATACCACCCAGAAATACAAATATCCTACCCTACAACCAAATCAAATAAACGTTACAGACTGCCACAGACATACCACCCAGAAATACAAATATAGTACCCTACAACCAAATCAAATAAACGTTAGAGACTGCCACAGACATACCACCCAGAAATACAAATATAGTACCCTACAACCAAATCATATAAACGTTACAGACTGTCACAGACATACCACCCAGAAATACAAATATTGTACCCTACAACCAAATCAAATAAACGTTACAGACTGCCACAGACATACCACCCAGAAATACAAATATAGTACCCTACAACCAAATCAAATAAACGTTACAGACTGCCACAGACATACCACCCAGAAATACAAATATAGTATCCTACAACCAAATCAAATAAACGTTACAGACTGCCACAGACATACCACCCAGAAATACAAATATCCTACCCTACAACCAAATCAAATAAACGTTACAGACTGTCACAGACATACCACCGAGAAATACAAATATCCTACCCTACAACCAAATCAAATAAACGTTACCGACTGCCACAGACATACCACCCAGAAATACAAATATCCTACCCTACAACCAAATCAAATAAACGTTACAGACTGTCACAGACATACCACCCAGAAATAAAAATATAGTACCCTACAACCAAATAAAATAAACGTTACAGACTGTCACAGACATACCACCCAGAAATAAAAATATAGTACCCTACAACCAAATCAAATATCGGAGGACCAATCAGGAATTTACAATCTGTGAGAAACTTACAACATTTGGAACAATACACAAAACGAAGTAAAACAAACCAGAAAACTAACCAGATGAGCAACAAATCAAAACAATCCGGGAGTCCACCCAGATGAGCAACATGCACCCCATCAAAACAATCCAGGAATCCACCCAGTAGAGCAACATGCACCCCATCAAAACAATCCAGGAGTCCACCCAGATGAGCAACACGCACCCCATCAAAACAATCTAGGAGTCCACCCAGATGAGCAACACGCACCCCATCAAAACAATCCAGGAGTCCACCCAGATGAGCAACACGCACCTCATCAAAACAATCCAGGAGTCCACCCAGATGAGCAACACGCACCCCATCAAAACAATCCAGGAGTCCACCCAGATGAGCAACACGCACCTCATCAAAACAATCCAAGAGTCCACCCAGATGAGCAACACGCACCCCATCAAAACAATCCAGGAGTCAATCCAGATGAGCAACACGCACCCCATCAAAACAATCCAGGAGTCAACCCAGATGAGCAACACGCACCCCATCAAAACAATCCAGGAGTCAACCCAGATGAGCAACACGCACCCCTTCAAAACAATCCGGGAGTCCACCCAGATGAGCAACACGCAGCCCATCAAAACAATCCAGGAGTCTACCCAGATGAGCAACAGGCACCCCATCAAAACAATCCGGGAGTCATCTCAGAAGAGCAACACGCATCCCATCAAAACAATCCGGGAGTCTACCCAGATGAGCAACACGCACCCCATCAAAACAATCCGGGAGTCATCTCAGATGAGCAACACGCACCCCATCAAAACAATCCAGGAGTCAACCCAGATGAGCAACACGCACCCCATCAAAACAATCCGGGAGTCATCTCAGATGAGCAACACGCATCCCATCAAAACAATCCGGGAGTCCACCCAGATGAGCAACACGCACCCCATCAAAACAATCCGGGGGTCAACCCAGATGAGCAACACGCACCCCATCAAAACAATCCGGGAGTCATCCCAGATGAGCAACACGCACCCCATCAAAACAATCCGGGAGTCATCTCAGATGAGCAACACGCACCCCATCAAAACAATCCAGGAGTCAATCCAGAGGAGCAACACGCACCCCATCAAAACAATCCGGGAGTCCACCCAGATGAGCAACACGCACCCCATCAAAACAATCCGGGAGTCTACCCAGATGAGCAACACGCACCCCATCAAAACAATCCGGGAGTCTACCCAGATGAGCAACACGCACCCCATCAAAACAATCCGGGAGTCTACCCAGATGAGCAACACGCACCCCATCAAAACAATCCAGGAGTCCACCCAGAAGAGCAACACGCACCCCATCAAAACAATCCAGGAGTCCACCTAGATGAGCTGCACGCACCCCATCAAAACAATCCAGGAGTCCATCCAGATGAGCAACACGCATCCCATCAAAACAATCCGGGAGTCCACCCAGATGAGCTGCACGCACCTCATCAAAACAATCCAGGAGTCTACCCAGATGAGCTGCACGCACCTCATCAAAACAATCCAGGAGTCAACTCAGATGAGCAACACGCACCCCATCAAAACATTCCGGGAGTCAACCCAGATGAGCAACACGCACCCCATCAAAACAATCCGGGAGTCTACCCAGATGAGAAACACGCACCCCATCAAAACAATCCGGGAGTCAACTCAGATGAGCAACACACACCCCATCAAAACAATCCAGGAGTCAACTCAGATGAGCAACACGCACCCCATCAAAACAATCCGGGAGTCAACCCAGATGAGCAACACGCACCCCATCAAAACAATCCGGGAGTCAACTCAGATGAGCAACACGCACCCCATCAAAACAATCCGGGAGTCAACCCAGATGAGCAACACGCACCCCATCAAAACAATCCGGGAGTCATCTCAGATGAGCAACACGCACCCCATCAAAACAATCCAGGAGTCAACTCAGATGAGCTGCACGCACCTCATCAAAACAATCCAGGAGTCATCTCAGATGAGCAACACGCACCCAATCAAAACAATCCGAGAGTCAACCCAGATGAGCAACACGCACCCCATCAAAACAATCCGGGAGTCAACTCAGATGAGCAACACGCACCCCATCAAAACAATCCGGGAGTCAACTCAGATGAGCAATACGCACCCCATCAAAACAATCCAGGAGTCAACTCAGATGAACAACACGCACCCCATCAAAACAATCCGGGAGTCAACCCAGATGAGCAACAGGCACCCCATCAAAACAATCCGGGAGTCCACCCAGATTAGCAACACGCACCCCATCAAAACAATCCGGAAATCTACCCAGATGAGCAACACGCACCCCAACAAAACAATCCGGGAGTCTACCCAGATGAGCAACACGCACCCCATCAAAACAATCCGGGAGTCTACCCAGATGAGCAACACGCACCCCATCAAAACAATCCGGGAGTCAACTCAGATGAGCAACACGCACCCCATCAAAACAATCCGGGAGTCTACCCAGATGAGCAACACGCGCCCCATCAAAACAATCCAGGAGTCAACCCAGATGAGCTGCACGCACTCCATCAAAACAATCCAGGAGTCAACCCAGATGAGCTGCACGCACCCCATCAAAACAATCCGGGAGTCTACCCAGATGAGCAACACGCACCCCATCAAAACAATCCGGGAGTCTACCCAGATGAGCAACACGCACCCCATCAAAACAATCCGGGAGTCTACCCAGATGAGCTGCACGCACCCCATCAAAACAATCCGGGAGTCTACCCAGATGAGCAACACGCATCCCATCAAAAAAATCCAGGAGTCCACCCAGATGAGCAACACGCATCCCATCAAAACAATCAGGGAGTCTACCCAGATGAGCAACACGCATCCCATCAAAACAATCCAGGAGTCAACTCAGATGAGCAACACGCACCCCATCAAAACAATCCGGGAGTCTACCCAGATGAGCAACACGCACCCCATCAAAACAATCCGGGAGTCTACCCAGATGAGCAACACGCACCCCATCAAAACAATCCGGGAGTCTACCCAGATGAGCAACACGCACCCCATCAAAACAATCCGGGAGTCATCTCAATAGAGCAACACGCACCCCATCAAAACAATCCGGGAGTCTACCCAGATGAGCAACACGCACCCCATCAAAACAATCCGAGTCTACCCAGATGGGCAATACGCACCCCATCAAAACAATCCGGGAGTCTACCCAGATGAGCAACACGCACCCCATCAAAACAATCCGGGAGTCTACCCAGATGAGCAACACGCACCCCATCAAAACAATCCGGGAGTCTACCCAGATGAGCAACACGCACCCCATCAAAACAATCCGGGAGTCTACCCAGATGAGCAACACGCACCCCATCAAAACAATCCGGGAGTCAACCCAGATGAGCAACACGCACCCCATCAAAACAATCCGGGAGTCAACTCAGATGAGCAATACGCACCCCATCAAAACAATCCAGGAGTCAATTCAGATGAGCAACACGCACCCCATCAAAACAATCCGGGAGTCAACCCAGATGAGCAGCACGCACCCCATCAAAACAATCCGGGAATCTACCCAGATGAGCAATACGCACCCCAACAAAACAATCCGGGAGTATACCCAGATGAGCAACACGCACCCCATCAAAACAATCCGGGAGTCTACCCAGATGAGCAACACGCACCCCATCAAAACAATCCGGGAGTCAACTCAGATGAGCAACACGCACCCCATCAAAACAATCCGGGAGTCTACCCAGATGAGCAACACGCACCCCATCAAAACAATCCAGGAGTCAACCCAGATGAACTGCACGCACCCCATCAAAACAATCCAGGAGTCAACCCAGATGAGCTGCACGCACCCCATCAAAACAATCCGGGAGTCTACCCAGATGAGCAACACGCACCCCATCAAAACAATCCGGGAGTCTACCCAGATGAGCAACACGCACCCAATCAAAACAATCCGGGAGTCTACCCAGATGAGCTACACGCACCCCATCAAAACAATCCGGGAGTCCACCCAGATAAGCTGCACGCACCTCATCAAAACAATCCAGGAGTCAACTCAGATGAGCTGCACGCACCTCATCAAAACAATCCAGGAGTCAACTCAGATGAGCAACACGCACCCCATCAAAACAATCCGGGAGTCAACTCAGATGAGCAACACGCACCCAATCAAAACAATCCGAGAGTCAACCCAGATGAGCAACACGCACCCCATCAAAACAATCCGGGAGTCTACCCAGATGAGCAACACGCACCCCATCAAAACAATCCGGGAGTCAACTCAGATGAGCAACACGCACCCCATCAAAACAATCCGGGAGTCAACTCAGATGAGCAATACGCACCCCATCAAAACAATCCAGGAGTCAACTCAGATGAGCAACACGCACCCCATCAAAACAATCCGGGAGTCTACCCAGATGAGCAACACGCACCCCATCAAAACAATCCGGGAGTCTACCCAGATGAGCAACACGCACCCCATCAAAACAATCCGGGAGTCAACTCAGATGAGCAACACGCACCCCATCAAAACAATCCGGGAGTCAACTCAGATGAGCAATACGCACCCCATCAAAACAATCCAGGAGTCAACTCAGATGAGCAACACGCACCCCATCAAAACAATCCGGGAGTCAACCCAGATGAGCAACACGCACCCCATCAAAACAATCCGGGAGTCCACCCAGATGAGCAACACGCACCCCATCAAAACAATCCGGAAATCTACCCAGATGAGCAACACGCACCCCAACAAAACAATCCGGGAGTCTACCCAGATGAGCAACACGCACCCCATCAAAACAATCCGGGAGTCTACCCAGATGAGCAACACGCACCCCATCAAAACAATCCGGGAGTCTACCCAGATAAGCAACACGCGCCCCATCAAAACAATCCAGGAGTCAACCCAGATGAGCTGCACGCACCCCATCAAAACAATCCAGGAGTCAACCCAGATGAGCTGCACGCACCCCATCAAAACAATCCGGGAGTCTACCCAGATGAGCAACACGCACCCCATCAAAACAATCCGGGAGTCTACCCAGATGAGCAACACGCACCCCATCAAAACAATCCGGGAGTCTACCCAGATGAGCTGCACGCACCCCATCAAAACAATCCGGGAGTCTACCCAGATGAGCTGCACGCACCCCATCAAAACAATCCGGGAGTCTACCCAGATGAGCAACACGCATCCCATCAAAACAATCCAGGAGTCCACCCAGATGAGCAACACGCATCCCATCAAAACAATCCGGGAGTCTACCCAGATGGGCAACACGCATCCCATCAAAACAATCCAGGAGTCAACTCAGATGAGCAACACGCACCCCATCAAAACAATCTGGGAGTCTACCCAGATGAGCAACACGCACCCCATCAAAACAATCCGGGAGTCTACCCATATGAGCAACACGCACCCCATCAAAACAATCCGGGAGTCTACCCAGATGAGCAACACGCACCCCATCAAAACAATCCGGGAGTCTACCCAGATGAGCAACACGCACCCCATCAAAACAATCCGGGAGTCTACCCAGTTGAGCAACACGCACCCCATCAAAACAATCCGGGAGTCATCTCAATAGAGCAACACGCACCCCATCAAAACAATCCGGGAGTCTACCCAGATGAGCAACACGCACCCCATCAAAACAATCCGGGAGTCTACCCAGATGAGCAACACGCACCCCATCAAAACAATACGGGAGTCTACCCAGATGAGCAACACGCACCCCGTCAAAACAATCCGGGAGTCAACCCAGATGAGCAACACGCACCCCATCAAAACAATCCGGGAGTCAACTCAGATGAGCAATACGCACCCCATCAAAACAATCCAGGAGTCAATTCAGATGAGCAACACGCACCCCATCAAAACAATCCGGGAGTCAACCCAGATGAGCAACACGCACCCCATCAAAACAATCCGGGAGTCCACCCAGATGAGCAACACGCACCCCATCAAAACAATCCGGGAATCTACCCAGATGAGCAATACGCACCCCAACAAAACAATCCGGGAGTATACCCAGATGAGCAACACGCACCCCATCAAAACAATCCGGGAGTCTACCCAGATGAGCACCACGCACCCCATCAAAACAATCGGGGAGTCAACTCAGATGAGCAACACGCACCCCATCAAAACAATCCGGGAGTCTACCCAGATGAGCAACACGCACCCCATCAAAACAATCCAGGAGTCAACCCAGATGAGCTGCACGCACCCCATCAAAACAATCCAGGAGTCAACCCAGATGAGCTGCACGCACCCCATCAAAACAATCCGGGAGTCTACCCAGATGAGCAACACGCACCCCATCAAAACAATCCGGGAGTCTACCCAGATGAGCAACACGCACCCCATCAAAACAATCCGGGAGTCTACCCAGATGAGCTGCACGCACCCCATCAAAACAATCCGGGAGTCCACCCAGATGAGCTGCACGCACCTCATCAAAACAATCCGGGAGTCCACCCAGATGAGCAACACGCACCCCATCAAAACAATCCGGGAATCTACCCAGATGAGCAATACGCACCCCAACAAAACAATCCGGGAGTATACCCAGATGAGCAACACGCACCCCATCAAAACAATCCGGGAGTCTACCCAGATAAGCAACACGCACCCCATCAAAACAATCCGGGAGTCAACTCAGATGAGCAACACGCACCCCATCAAAACAATCCGGGAGTCTACCCAGATGAGCAACACGCACCCCATCAAAACAATCCAGGAGTCAACCCAGATGAGCTGCACGCACCCCATCAAAACAATCCAGGAGTCAACCCAGATGAGCTGCACGCACCCCATCAAAACAATCCGGGAGTCTACCCAGATGAGCAACACGCACCCCATCAAAACAATCCGGGAGTCTACCCAGATGAGCAACACGCACCCCATCAAAACAATCCGGGAGTCTACCCAGATGAGCTGCACGCACCCCATCAAAACAATCCGGGAGTCCACCCAGATGAGCTGCACGCACCTCATCAAAACAATCCAGGAGTCAACTCAGATGAGCTGCACGCACCTCATCAAAACAATCCAGGAGTCAACTCAAATGAGCAACACGCACCCCATCAAAACAATCCGGGAGTCAACCCAGATGAGCAACACGCACCCCATCAAAACAATCCGGGAGTCTACCCGGATGAGCAACACGCACCCCATCAAAACAATCCGGGAATCAACTCAGATGAGCAACACGCACCCAATCAAAACAATCCGAGAGTCAACCCAGATGAGCAACACGCACCCCATCAACACAATCCGGGAGTCAACTCAGATGAGCAACACGCACCCCATCAAAACAATCCGGGAGTCAACTCAGATGAGCAATACGCACCCCATCAAAACAATCCAGGAGTCAACTCAGATGAGCAACGCGCACCCCATCAAAACAATCCGGGAGTCAACCCAGATGAGCAACACGCACCCCATCAAAACAATCCGGGAGTCCACCCAGATGAGCAACACGCACCCCATCAAAACAATCCGGAAATCTACCCAGATGAGCAACACGCACCCCAACAAAACAATCCGGGAGTCTACCCAGATGAGCAACACGCACCCCATCAAAACAATCCGGGAGTCTACCCAGATGAGCAACACGCACCCCATCAAAACAATCCGGGAGTCAACTCAGATGAGCAACACGCACCCCATCAAAACAATCCGGGAGTCTACCCAGATAAGCAACACGAGCCCCATCAAAACAATCCAGGAGTCAACCCAGATGAGCTGCACGCACCCCATCAAAACAATCCGGGAGTCCACCCAGATGAGCAACACGCACCCCATCAAAACAATCCGGGAGTCCACCCAGATGAGCAACACGCACCCCATCAAAACAATACGGGAGTCCACCCAGATGAGCAACACGCACCCCATCAAAACAATCCGGGAGTCCACCAGATGAGCAACACGCACCCCATCAAAACAATCCGGGAGTCCACCCAGATGAGCAACACGCACCCCATCAAAACACTCCAGGAGTCCACCCAGATGAGCTGCACGCACCCCATCAAAACAATCCAGGAGTCCACCCAGATGAGCTGCACGCACCTCATCAAAACAATCCAGGAGTCAACTCAGATGAGCAACACGCACCCCATCAAAACAATCCGGGAGGCTACCCAGATGAGCAACACGCACCCCATCAAAACAATCCGGAAGTCTACCCAGATGAGCAACACGCACCCCATCAAAACAATCCGGGAGTCTACCCAGATGAGCAACACGCACCCCATCAAAACAATCCGGGAGTCTACCCAGATGAGCAACACGCACCCCATCAAAACAATCCGGGAGTCCACCCAGATGAGCAACACGCACCCCATCAAAACATTCCGGGAGTCCACCCAGATGAGCAACACGCACCACATCAAAACAAACCGGGAGTCCACCCAGATGAGCAACACGCACCCCATCAAAACAATCCGGGAGTCTACCCAGATGAGCAACACGCACCCCATCAAAACAATCCGGGAGTCTACCCAGATGAGCAACACGCACCCCATCAAAACAATCCGGGAGTCTACCCAGATGAGCAACACGCACCCCATCAAAACAATCCGGGAGTCTACCCAGATGAGCAACACGCACCCCATCAAAACAATCCGGGAGTCTACCCAGATGAGCAATACGCACCCCATCAAAACAATCCGGGAGTCCACCCAGATGAGCAACACGCACCCCATCAAAACAATCCGGGAGTCCACCCAGATGAGCAACACGCACCCCATCAAAACAATCCGGGAGTCCACCCAGATGAGCAACACTCACCCCATCAAAACAATCCGGGAGTCTACCCAGATGAGCAACACGCACCCAATCAAAACAATCCGGGAGTCCACCCAGATGAGCAACACGCACCCCATCAAAACAATCCAGGAGTCCACCCAGATGAGCAACACGCACCCCATCAAAACAATCCGGGAGTCCACCCAGATGAGCAACACGCACCCCATCAAACCAATCCGGGAGTCCACCCATATGAACTGCACGCACCCCATCAAAACAATCGGGAGTCTACCCAGATGAGCAACACGCACCCCATCAAAACAATCCGGGAGTCCACCCAGATGAGCTGCACGCACCCCATCAAAACAATCCGAGAGTCCACCCAGATGAGCAACACGCACCCCATCAAAACAATCCGGGAGTCCACCCAGATGAGCAACACGCACCCCATCAAAACAATACGGGAGTCCACCCAGATGAGCAACACGCACCCCATCAAAACAATCCGGGAGTCCACCCAGATGAGCAACACGCACCCCATCAAAACAATCCGGGAGTCCACCCAGATGAGCAACACGCACCCCATCAAAACAATCCAGGAGTCCACCCAGATGAGCTGCACGCACCCCATCAAAACAATCCGGGAGTCCACCCAGATGAGCAACACGCACCCCATCAAAACAATCCGGGAGTCCACCCAGATGAGCTGAACGCACCCCATCAAAACAATCCGGGAGTCCACCCAGATGAGCAACACGCACCCCATCAAAACAATCCGGGAGTCCACCCAGATGAGCACCACGCACCCCATCAAAACAATACGGGAGTCCACCTAGATGAGCAACACGCACCCCATCAAAACAATCCGGGAGTCCACCCAGATGAGCAACACGCACCCCATCAAAACAATCCGGGAGTCTACCCAGATGAGCAACACGCACCCCATCAAAGCAATCCGGGAGTCTACCCAGATGAGCAATACGCACCCCATCAAAACAATCCGGGAGTCCACCCAGATGAGCAACACGCACCCCATCAAAACAATCCGGGAGTCCACCCAGATGAGCACCACGCACCCCATCAAAACAATCCGGGAGTCCACCCAGATGAGCAACACGCACCCCATCAAAACAATCCGGGAGTCCACCCAGATGAGCAACACGCACCCCATCAAAACAATCCGGGAGTCTACCCAGATGAGCAACACGCACCCCATCAAAACAATCCGGGAGTCCACCCAGATGAGCAACACGCACCCCATCAAAACAATCCGGGAGTCTACCCAGATGAGCAACACGCACCCCATCAAAACAATCCGGGAGTCCACCCATATGAGCAGCACGCACCCCATCAAAACAATCGGGAGTCTACCCAGATGAGCAACACGCACCCCATCAAAACAATACGGGAGTCCACCCAGATGAGCAACACGCACCCCATCAAAACAATCCGGGAGTCATCTCAATAGAGCAACACGCACCCCATCAAAACAATCCGGGAGTCTACCCAGATGAGCAACACGCACCCCATCAAAACAATCCGGAGTCTACCCAGATGAGCAATACGCACCCCATCAAAACAATCCGGGAGTCTACCCAGATGAGCAACACGCACCCCATCAAAACAATCCGGGAGTCTACCCAGATGAGCAACACGCACCCCATCAAAACAATTCGGGAGTCTACCCAGATGAGCAACACGCACCTCATCAAAACAATCCGGGAGTCAACCCAGATGAGCAACACGCACCCCATCAAAACAATCCGGGAGTCAACTCAGATGAGCAATACGCACCCCATCAAAACAATCCAGGAGTCAATTCAGATGAGCAACACGCACCCCATCAAAACAATCCGGGAGTCTACCCAGATGAGCAACACGCACCCCATCAAAACAATCCGGGAGTCCACCCAGATGAGCAACACGCACCCCATCAAAACAATCCGGGAGTCCACCCAGATGAGCAACACGCACCCCATCAAAACAATCCGGAAATCTACCCAGATGAGCAACACGCACCCCAACAAAACAATCCGGGAGTCTACCCAGATGAGCAACACGCACCCCATCAAAACAATCCGGGAGTCTACCCAGATGAGCAACAAGCACCCCATCAAAACAATCCGGGAGTCAACTCAGATGAGCAACACGCACCCCATCAAAACAATCCGGGAGTCTACCCAGATGAGCAACACGCGCCCCATCAAAACAATCCAGGAGTCAACCCAGATGAGCTGCACGCACCCCATCAAAACAATCCAGGAGTCAACCCAGATGAGCTGCACGCACCCCATCAAAACAATCCGGGAGTCTACCCAGATGAGCAACACGCACCCCATCAAAACAATCCGGGAGTCTACCCAGATGAGCAACACGCACCCCATCAAAACAATCCGGGAGTCTACCCAGATGAGCTGCACGCACCCCATCAAAACAATCCGGGAGTCTACCCAGATGAGCAACACGCATCCCATCAAAACAATCCAGGAGTCCACCCAGATGAGCAACACGCATCCCATCAAAACAATCCGGGAGTCTACCCAGATGAGCAACACGCATCCCATCAAAACAATCCAGGAGTCAACTCAGATGAGCAACACGCACCCCATCAAAACAATCCGGGAATCTACCCAGATGAGCAACACGCACCCCATCAAAACAATCCGGGAGTCATCTCAGAAGAGCAACACGCACCCCATCAAAACAATCCGGGAGTCTACCCAGATGAGCAACACGCACCCCATCAAAACAATCCGGAGTCTACCCAGATGAGCAACACGCACCCCATCAAAACAATCCGGGAGTCTACCCAGATGAGCAACACGCACCCCATCAAAACAATCCGGGAGTCTACCCAGATGAGCAACACGCACCCCATCAAAACAATCCGGGACTCTACCCAGATGAGCAACACGCACCCCATCAAAACAATCCGGGAATCTACCCAGATGAGCAATACGCACCCCATCAAAACAATCCGGGAGTCCACCCAGATGAGCAACACGCACCCCATCAAAACAATCCGGGAGTCCACCCAGATGAGCAACACGCACCCCATCAAAACAATCCGGGAGTCCACCGAGATGAGCAACACGCACCCCATCAAAACAATCCGGGAGTCTACCCAGATGAGCAACACGCACCCCATCAAAACAATCCGGGAGTCCACCCAGATGAGCAACACGCACCCCATCAAAACAATCCGGGAGTCCACCCAGATGAGCAACACGCACCCCATCAAAACAATCCGGGAGTCCACCCAGATGAGCAACACGCACCCCATCAAAACAATCCGGGAGTCCACCCATATGAGCAACACGCACCCCATCAAAACAATCCGGGAGTCTACCCAGATGAGCAACACGCACCCCATCAAAACAATCCGGGAGTCCACCCAGATGAGCTGCACGCACCCCATCAAAACAATCCGGGAGTCCACCCAGATGAGCAACACGCACCCCATCAAAACAATCCGGGAGTCCACCCAGATGAGCAACACGCACCCCATCAAAACAATCCGGGAGTCTACCCAGATGAGCAACACGCACCCCATCAAAGCAATCCGGGAGTCTACCCAGATGAGCAACACGCACCCCATCAAAACAATCCGGGAATCCACCCAGATGAGCAACACGCACCCCATCAAAACAATCCGGGAGTCTACCCAGATGAGCAACACGCACCCCATCAAAACAAACCGGGAGTCCACCCAGATGAGCAACACGCACCCCATCAAAACAATCCGGGAGTCCACCCAGATGAGCAACACGCACCCCATCAAAACAATCCTGGAGTCTACCCAGATGAGCAACACGCACCCCATCAAAACAATCCGGGAGTCCACCCAGATGAGCTGCACGCACCCCATCAAAACAATCCGGGAGTCAACTCAGATGTGCAACACGCATCCCATCAAAACAATCCGGGAGTCCACCCAGATGAGCAACACGCACCCCATCAAAACAATACGGGAGTCCACCCAGATGAGCAACACGCACCCCATCAAAACAATCCGGGAGTCCACCCAGATGAGCAACACGCACCCCATCAAAACAATCCGGGAGTCCACCCAGATGAGCAACACGCACCCCATCAAAACAATCCAGGAGTCCACCCAGATGAGCTGCACGCACCCCATCAAAACAATCCGGGAGTCCACCCAGATGAGCAGCACGCACCTCATCAAAACAATCCAGGAGTCAACTCAGATGAGCAACACGCACCCCATCAAAACAATCCGGGAGTCTACCCAGATGAGCAACACGCACCCCATCAAAACAATCCGGGAGTCTACCCAGATGAGCAACACGCACCCCATCAAAACAATCCGGGAGTCTACCCAGATGAGCAACACGCACCCCATCAAAACAATCCGGGAGTCTACCCAGATGAGCAACACGCACCCCATCAAAACAATCCGGGAGTCTACCCAGATGAGCAACACGCACCCCATCAAAACAATCCGGGAGTCCACCCAGATGAGCAACACGCACCCCATCAAAACATTCCGGGAGTCCACCCAGATGAGCAACACGCACCCCATCAAAACAATCCGGGAGTCCACCCAGATGAGCAACACGCACCCCATCAAAACAATCCGGGAGTCCACCCAGATGAGCAACACACACCCCATCAAAACAATCCGGGAATCCACCCAGATGAGCAACACGCACCCCATCAAAACAATCCGGGAGTCCACCCAGATGTGCAACACGCACCCCATCAAAACAATCCAGGAGTCCACCCTGATGAGCTGCACGCACCTCATCAAAACAATCCGGGAGTCCACCCAGATGAGCTGCACGCACCTCATCAAAACAATCCAGGAGTCAACTCAGATGAGCTGCATGCACCTCATCAAAACAATCCAGGAGTCAACTCAGATGAGCAACACGCACCCCATCAAAACAATCCGGGGGTCTACCCAGATGAGCAACACGCACCCCATCAAAACAATCCGGGGGTCAACCCAGATGAGCAACACGCACCCCATCAAAGCAATCCGGGAGTCAACCCAGATGAGCAACACGCACCCCATCAAAACAATCCGGGAGTCTACCCAGATGAGCAACACGCACCCCATCAAAACAATCCGGGAGTCTACCCAGATGAGCAACACGCAACCCATCAAAACAATCCGGGAGTCAACTCAGATGAGCAACACGCACCCCATCAAAACAATCCGGGAGTCTACCCAGGTGAACAACACGCACCCCATCAAAACAATCCAGGAGTCAACCCAGATGAGCTGCACACACCCCATCAAAACAATCCAGGAGTCAACCCAGATGAGCTGCACGCACCCCATCAAAACAATCCGGGAGTCTACCCAGATGAGCAACACGCACCCCATCGAAACAATCCGGGAGTCTACCCAGATGAGCAGCACGCACCCCATCAAAACAATCCGGGAGTCTACCCATATGAGCAACACGCACCCCATCAAAACAATCCGGGAGTCTACCCAGATGAGCAACACGCACCCCATCAAAACAATCCGGGAGTCATCTCAGATGAGCAACACGCACCCCATCAAAACAATCCGGGAGTCTACCCAGATGAGCAACACGGACCCCATCAATACAATCCGGGAGTCTACCCAGATGAGCAACACGCACCCCATCAAAACAATCCGGGAGTCTACCCAGATGAGCAACACGCACCCCATCAAAACAATCCAGGAGTCAACCCAGATGAGCTGCACGCACCCCATCAAAACAATCCAGGAGTCAACCCAGATGAGCTGCACGCACCCCATCAAAACAATCCAGGAGTCAACCCAGATGAGCTGCACGCACCCCATCAAAACAATCCAGGAGTCCACCCAGATGAGCAACACGCACCCCATCAAAACAATCCGGGAGTCTACCCAGATGAGCAACACGCACCCCATCAAAACAATCCGGGAGTCTATCCAGATGAGCAACACGCACCCCATCAAAACAATCCGGGAGTCTACCCAGATGAGCAACACGCACCCCATCAAAACAATCCGGGAGTCTACCCAGATGAGCAACACGCACCCCATCAAAACAATCCAGGAGTCTACCCAGATGAGCAACACGCACCCCATCAAAACAATCCAGGAGTCAACCCAGATGAGCTGCACGCACCCCATCAAAACAATCCGGGAGTCTACCCAGATGAGCAACACGCACCCCATCAAAACAATCCGGGAGTCTACCCAGATGAGCAACACGCACCCCATCAAAACAATCCGGGAGTCTACCCAGATGAGCAACACGCACCCCATCAAAACAATCCGGGAGTCTACCCAGATGAGCAACACGCACCCCATCAAAACAATCCGGGAGTCATCTCAGATGAGCAACACGCACCCCATCAAAACAATCCGGGAGTCTACCCAGATGAGCAACACGCACCCCATCAAAACAATCCGGGAGTCTACCCAGATGAGCAACACGCACCCCATCAAAACAATCCGGGAGTCTACCCAGATGAGCAACACGCACCCCATCAAAACAATCCGGGAGTCCACCCTGATGAACTGCACGCACCCCATCAAAACAATCCGGGAGTCTACCCAGATGAGCAACACGCACCCCATCAAAACAATCCGGGAGTCTACCCAGATGAGCAACACGCACCCCATCAAAACAATCCGGGAGTCTACCCAGATGAGCAACACGCACCCCATCAAAACAATCCGGGAGTCTACCCAGATGAGCAACACGCACCCCATCAAAACAATCCGGGAGTCTACCCAGATGAGCAACACGCACCCCATCAAAACAATCCGGGAGTCTACCCAGATGAGCAACACGCACCCCATCAAAACAATCCGGGAGTCATCTCAGATGATCAACACGCACCCCATCAAAGCAATCCGGGAGTCTACCCAGATGAGCAACACGCACCCCATCAAAACAATCCGGGAGTCTACCCAGATGACCAACACGCACCCCATCAAAACAATCCGGGAATCTACCCAGAGGAGCAACACGCACCCCATCAAAACAATCCGGGAGTCCACCCAGATGAGCAACACGCACCCCATCAAAACAATCCAGGAGTCCACCCAGATGAGCAACACGCACCCCATCAAAACAATCCGGGAATCTACCCCGATGAGCAACACGCACCCCATCAAAACAATCCGGGAGTCAACCCAGATGAGCAACACGCACCCTATCATAGCAATCCGGGAGTCCACCCAGATGAGCTGCACGCACCTCATCAAAACAATCCGGGAGTCCACCCAGATGAGCTGCACGCATCCCATCAAAACAATCTGGGAGTCTACCCAGATGAGCAACAGGCACCCTATCAAAGCAATCCGGGAGTCCACCCAGATGAGCTGCACGCACCCCATCAAAACAATCCGGGAGTCTACCCAGATGAGCAACACGCACCCCATCAAAACAATCCGGGAGTCCACCCAGATGAGCAACACGCACCCCAACAAAACAATCCGGGAGTCCACCCAGATGAGCAACACGCACCCCATCAAAACAATCCGGGAGTCCACCCAGATGAGCAACACGCACCCCATCAAAACAATCCGGGAGTCCACCCAGATGAGCAACACGCACCCCATCAAAACAATCCGGGAGTCTACCCAGATGAGCAACACGCACCCCATCAAAACAATCCGGGAGTCCACCCAGATGAGCAACACGCACCTCATCAAAACAATCCGGGAGTCCACCCAGATGAGCAACACGCACCCCATCAAAACAATCCGGGAGTCCACCCAGATGAGCAACACGCACCCCATCAAAACAATACGGGAGTCCACCCAGATGAGCTGCACGCACCTCATCAAAACAATCAAGGAGTCCACCCAGATGAGCTGCACGCACCCCATCAAAACAATCCAGGAGTCCACCCAGATGAGCTGCACGCACCCCATCAAAACAATCCAGGAGTCTACCCAGATGAGCTGCACGCATCCCATCAAAACAATCCGGAAGTCTACCCAGATGAGCTGCACGCACCCCATCAAAACAATCCGGGAGTCTACCCAGATGAGCTGCACGCAACCCATCAAAACAATCCGGGAGTCTACCCAGATGAGCTGCACGCACCCCATCAAAACAATCCGGGAGTCCACCCAGATGAGCTGCACGCACCCCATCAAAGCAATCCGGGGGTCAACCCAGATGAGCAACACGCATCCCATCAAAACAACCCCATCAAAACAATCCGGGAGTCAACCCAGATGTTCTGCTCATGAAGAGTAAGCAGTTCTTGTTTCATATATAGCAGAAGTTGCAGAGTAATAAGAACCCATTGGAATATTGATCGTCTACTGAAACATAAGTCCACCTAACTGGACAAATATGTAGATTGAGCTCTGTGGGTAAGCACTATTTCTCACACAATTTGGAAAACTTGCACACACAACACTGACAGCATTGTAAATATCTCATTTTGGGGACATGTTGTGGATAGGTAAGTGTCCATTTTGTAAATATAAAGAATGTAGTACAGGTGAAAATTGAAGATACAGATTACATAAATTTCAGAGAAATGTGCACATCGTCAATGTGTGTGCAACTACTATCCCGAGCTTGATAATAAAAACTGTTGCAATTACAAATTATATTATCTAGGTATCGTCTACACCATTTGATGAAAAAAAGGTTTTGTTTTAAAAATTTGTCAAATCTGTCTAAAATATGAGCTGCACATCATCAATGTGTGTGCAATTACAGTGCAGAGTTTGAATAATGTTGAATGAAAACTGCTACAGTTTCAGATCATACAACTCGGTACACTCCCAATGTTTCGAACGTACGAATGGGTGGAATCGATATGTCCGTAGACCTGAGATATGTCCGTAGACCTGAGATATGTCCGTAGACCTGAGATGTCCGTAGACCTGAGATGTCCGTAGACCTGAGATATGTCCGTAGACCTGAGATGTCCGTAGACCTGAGATGTCCGTAGACTTGAGATATGTCCGTAGACCTGAGATATGTCCGTAGACCTGAGATATGTCCGTAGACCTGAGATGTCCGTAGACCTAAGATGTCCGTAGACGTGAGATGTCCGTAGACCTGAGATGTCCGTAGACCTGAGATATGTCCGTAGACCTGAGATGTCCGTAGACCTGAGGTGTCCGTAGACCTGAGATATGTCCGTAGACCTGAGATATGTCCGTAGACCTGAGATGTCCGTAGACCTGAGATATGTCCGTAGACCTGAGATATGTCCGTAGACCTGAGATGTCCATAGACCTGAGATATGTCCGTAGACCTGAGATATGTCCGTAGACCTGAGATGTCCGTAGACCTGAGATATGTCCGTAGACATGAGATATGTCCGTAGACCTGAGATATGTCCGTAGACCTGAGATGTCCGTAGACCTGAGATATGTCCGTAGACTTGAGATATGTCCGTAGACCTGAGATATGTCCGTAGACCTGAGATATGTCCGTAGACCTGAGATATGTCCGTAGACCTGAGATGTCCGTAGACCTGAGATATGTCCGTAGACCTGAGATATGTCCGTAGACCTGAGATGTCCGTAGACCTGAGATATGTCCGTAGACCTGAGATGTCCGTAGACCTGAGATATGTCCGTAGACCTGAGATATGTCCGTAGACCTGAGATGTCCGTAGACCTGAGATATGTCCGTAGACCTGAGATGTCCGTAGACCTGAGATATGTCCGTAGACCTGAGATGTCCGTAGACCTGAGATGTCCGTAGACCTGAGATATGTCCGTAGACCTGAGATGTCCGTAGACCTGAGATATGTCCGTAGACCTGAGATATGTCCGTAGACCTGGGATGTCCGTAGACCTGAGATATGTCCGTAGACCTGAGATATGTCCGTAGACCTGAGATGTCCGTAGACCTGAGATATGTCCGTAGACCTGAGATGTCCGTAGACCTGAGATATGTCCGTAGACCTGAGATGTCCGTAGACCTGAGATGTCCGTAGACCTGAGATGTCCGTAGACCTGAGATATGTCCGTAGACCTGAGATGTCCGTAGACCTGAGATATGTCCGTTGACCTGAGATATGTCCGTAGACCTGAGATGTCCGTAGACCTGAGATGTCCGTAGACCTGAGATGTCCATAGACCTGAGATGTCCGTAGACCTGAGATGTCCGTAGACCTGAGATATGTCCGTAGACCTGAGATATGTCCGTAGACCTGAGATGTCCGTAGACCTGAGATATGTCCGTAGACCTGAGATATGTCCGTAGACCTGAGATGTCCGTAGACCTGAGATATGTCCGTAGACCTGAGATGTCCGTAGACCTGAGATATGTTCGTAGACCTGAGATGTCCGTAGACCTGAGATGTTCGTAGACCTGAGATGTCCGTAGACCTGAGATGTCCGTAGACCTGAGATGTCCGTAGACCTGAGATATGTTCGTAGACCTGAGGTGTCCGTAGACCTGAGATATGTCCGTAGACCTGAGATATGTCCGTAGATCTGAGATGTCCGTAGACCTGAGATATGTCCGTAGACCTGAGATATGTCCGTAGACCTGAGATGTCCGTAGACCTGAGATATGTCCGTAGACCTGAGATATGTCCGTAGACCTGAGATGTCCGTAGACCTGAGATATGTCCGTATACCTGAGATATGTCCGTAGACCTGAGATGTCCGTAGACCTGAGATATGTCCGTAGACATGAGATATGTCCGTAGACCTGAGATATGTCCGTAGACCTGAGATGTCCGTAGACCTGAGATATGTCCGTAGACTTGAGATATGTCCGTAGACCTGAGATATGTCCGTAGACCTGAGATATGTCCGTAGACCTGAGATATGTCCGTAGACCTGAGATATGTCCGTAGACCTGAGATATGTCCGTAGACCTGAGATATGTCCGTAGACCTGAGATGTCCGTAGACCTGAGATATGTCCGTAGACCTGAGATATGTCCGTAGACCTGAGATATGTCCGTAGACCTGAGATGTCCGTAGACCTGAGATGTCCGTAGACCTGAGATATGTCCGTAGACCTGAGATATCCGTAGACCTGAGATATGTCCGTAGACCTGAGATATGTCCGTAGACCTGAGATGTCCGTAGACCTGAGATATGTCCGTAGACCTGAGATATGTCCGTAGACCTGAGATGTCCGTAGACCTGAGATATGTCCGTAGACCTGAGATGTCCGTAGACCTGAGATATGTCCGTAGACCTGAGATGTCCGTAGACCTGAGATGTCCGTAGACCTGAGATATGTCCGTAGACCTGAGATGTCCGTAGACCTGAGATATGTCCGTAGACCTGAGATATGTCCGTAGACCTGAGATGTCCGTAGACCTGAGATGTCCGTAGACCTGAGATGTCCATAGACCTGAGATGTCCGTACACCTGAGATGTCCGTAGACCTGAGATATGTCCGTAGACCTGAGATATGTCCGTAGACCTGAGATATGTCCGTAGACCTGAGATATGTCCGTAGACCTGAGATGTCCGTAGACCTGAGATATGTCCGTAGACCTGAGATGTCCGTAGACCTGAGATGTCCGTAGACCTGAGATGTCCATAGACCTGAGATGTCCGTAGACCTGAGATGTTCGTAGACCTGAGATATGTCCGTAGACCTGAGATATGTCCGTAGACCTGAGATGTCCGTAGACCTGAGATATGTCCGTAGACCTGAGATATGTCCGTAGACCTGAGATGTCCGTAGACCTGAGATATGTCCGTAGACCTGAGATGTCCGTAGACCTGAGATATGTCCGTAGACCTGAGATGTTCGTAGACCTGAGATGTCCGTAGAACTGAGATGTCCGTAGACCTGAGATATGTCCGTAGACCTGAGATGTCCGTAGACCTGAGATGTCCGTAGACCTGAGATGTCCGTAGACCTGAGATATGTCCGTAGACCTGAGATGTCCGTAGACCTGAGATATGTCCGTAGACCTGAGATATGTCCGTAGACCTGAGATGTCCGTAGACCTGAGATGTCCGTAGACCTGAGATATGTCCGTAGACCTGAGATGTCCGTAGACCTGAGATGTCCGTAGACCTGAGATATGTCCGTAGACCTGAGATGTCCGTAGACCTGAGATATCCGTAGACCTGAGATGTCCGTAGACCTGAGATATGTCCGTAGACCTGAGATGTCCGTAGACCTGAGATATGTCCGTAGACCTGAGATATGTCCGTAGACCTGAGATGTCCGTAGACCTGAGATGTCCATAGACCTGAGATGTCCGTAGACCTGAGATGTCCGTAGACCTGAGATATGTCCGTAGACCTGAGATATGTCCGTAGACCTGAGATGTCCGTAGACCTGAGATATGTCCGTAGACCTGAGATGTCCGTAGACCTGAGATATGTCCGTAGACCTGAGATATGTCCGTAGACCTGAGATATGTCCGTAGACGGGAGATGTCCGTAGACCTGAGATATGTCCGTAGACCTGAGATGTCCGTAGACCTGAGATATGTCCGTAGACCTGAGATATGTCCGTAGACCTGAGATGTCCGTAGACCTGAGATGTCCATAGACCTGAGATGTCCGTAGACCTGAGATGTCCGTAGACCTGAGATATGTCCGTAGACCTGAGATATGTCCGTAGACCTGAGATGTCCGTAGACCTGAGATATGTCCGTAGACCTGAGATGTCCGTAGACCTGAGATATGTCCGTAGACCTGAGATATGTCCGTAGACCTGAGATATGTCCGTAGACGTGAGATGTCCGTAGACCTGAGATATGTCCGTAGACCTGAGATATGTCCGTAGACCTGAGATGTCCGTAGACCTGAGATGTCCGTAGACCTGAGATATGTCCGTAGACCTGAGATATGCCCGTAGACCTGAGATGTCCGTAGACCTGAGATATGTCCGTAGACCTGAGATATGTCCGTAGACCTGAGATGTCCGTAGACCTGAGATATGTCCGTAGACCTGAGATATGTCCGTAGACCTGAGATATGTCCGTAGACCTGGGATGTCCGTAGACCTGAGATATGTCCGTAGACCTGAGATATGTCCGTAGACCTGAGATGTCCGTAGACCTGAGATATGTCCGTAGACCTGAGATGTCCGTAGACCTGAGATATGTCCGTAGACCTGAGATGTCCGTAGACCTGAGATGTCCGTAGACCTGAGATATGTCCGTAGACCTGAGATGTCCGTAGACCTGAGATATGTCCGTTGACCTGAGATATGTCCGTAGACCTGAGATGTCCGTAGACCTGAGATGTCCGTAGACCTGAGATGTCCATAGACCTGAGATGTCCGTAGACCTGAGATGTCCGTAGACCTGAGATATGTCCGTAGACCTGAGATATGTCCGTAGACCTGAGATGTCCGTAGACCTGAGATATGTCCGTAGACCTGAGATATGTCCGTAGACCTGAGATGTCCGTAGACCTGAGATATGTCCGTAGACCTGAGATGTCCGTAGACCTGAGATATGTTCGTAGACCTGAGATGTCCGTAGACCTGAGATGTTCGTAGACCTGAGATGTCCGTAGACCTGAGATGTCCGTAGACCTGAGATGTCCGTAGACCTGAGATATGTTCGTAGACGTGAGATGTCCGTAGACCTGAGGTGTCCGTAGACCTGAGATATGTCCGTAGACCTGAGATATGTCCGTAGATCTGAGATGTCCGTAGACCTGAGATATGTCCGTAGACCTGAGATATGTCCGTAGACCTGAGATGTCCGTAGACCTGAGATATGTCCGTAGACCTGAGATATGTCCGTAGACCTGAGATGTCCGTAGACCTGAGATATGTCCGTATACCTGAGATATGTCCGTAGACCTGAGATGTCCGTAGACCTGAGATATGTCCGTAGACATGAGATATGTCCGTAGACCTGAGATATGTCCGTAGACCTGAGATGTCCGTAGACCTGAGATATGTCCGTAGACTTGAGATATGTCCGTAGACCTGAGATATGTCCGTAGACCTGAGATATGTCCGTAGACCTGAGATATGTCCGTAGACCTGAGATATGTCCGTAGACCTGAGATATGTCCGTAGACCTGAGATGTCCGTAGACCTGAGATATGTCCGTAGACCTGAGATATGTCCGTAGACCTGAGATATGTCCGTAGACCTGAGATGTCCGTAGACCTGAGATGTCCGTAGACCTGAGATATGTCCGTAGACCTGAGATATCCGTAGACCTGAGATATGTCCGTAGACCTGAGATATGTCCGTAGACCTGAGATGTCCGTAGACCTGAGATATGTCCGTAGACCTGAGATATGTCCGTAGACCTGAGATGTCCGTAGACCTGAGATATGTCCGTAGACCTGAGATGTCCGTAGACCTGAGATATGTCCGTAGACCTGAGATGTCCGTAGACCTGAGATGTCCGTAGACCTGAGATGTCCGTAGACCTGAGATATGTCCGTAGACCTGAGATGTCCGTAGACCTGAGATATGTCCGTAGACCTGAGATATGTCCGTAGACCTGAGATGTCCGTAGACCTGAGATGTCCGTAGACCTGAGATGTCCATAGACCTGAGATGTCCGTACACCTGAGATGTCCGTAGACCTGAGATATGTCCGTAGACCTGAGATATGTCCGTAGACCTGAGATATGTCCGTAGACCTGAGATATGTCCGTAGACCTGAGATGTCCGTAGACCTGAGATATGTCCGTAGACCTGAGATGTCCGTAGACCTGAGATGTCCATAGACCTGAGATGTCCGTAGACCTGAGATGTCCGTAGACCTGAGATATGTCCGTAGACCTGAGATATGTCCGTAGACCTGAGATGTCCGTAGACCTGAGATATGTCCGTAGACCTGAGATATGTCCGTAGACCTGAGATGTCCGTAGACCTGAGATATGTCCGTAGACCTGAGATGTCCGTAGACCTGAGATATGTCCGTAGACCTGAGATGTTCGTAGACCTGAGATGTCCGTAGACCTGAGATGTCCGTAGACCTGAGATATGTCCGTAGACCTGAGATGTCCGTAGACCTGAGATGTCCGTAGACCTGAGATGTCCGTAGACCTGAGATGTCCGTAGACCTGAGATATGTCCGTAGACCTGAGATATGTCCGTAGACCTGAGATGTCCGTAGACCTGAGATGTCCGTAGACCTGAGATATGTCCGTAGACCTGAGATGTCCGTAGACCTGAGATGTCCGTAGACCTGAGATATGTCCGTAGACCTGAGATGTCCGTAGACCTGAGATATCCGTAGACCTGAGATGTCCGTAGACCTGAGATATGTCCGTAGACCTGAGATGTCCGTAGACCTGAGATATGTCCGTAGACCTGAGATATGTCCGTAGACCTGAGATGTCCGTAGACCTGAGATGTCCATAGACCTGAGATGTCCGTAGACCTGAGATGTCCGTAGACCTGAGATATGTCCGTAGACCTGAGATATGTCCGTAGACCTGAGATGTCCGTAGACCTGAGATATGTCCGTAGACCTGAGATGTCCGTAGACCTGAGATATGTCCGTAGACCTGAGATATGTCCGTAGACCTGAGATATGCCCGTAGACGTGAGATGTCCGTAGACCTGAGATATGTCCGTAGACCTGAGATGTCCGTAGACCTGAGATATGTCCGTAGACCTGAGATATGTCCGTAGACCTGAGATGTCCGTAGACCTGAGATGTCCATAGACCTGAGATGTCCGTAGACCTGAGATGTCCGTAGACCTGAGATATGTCCGTAGACCTGAGATATGTCCGTAGACCTGAGATGTCCGTAGACCTGAGATATGTCCGTAGACCTGAGATGTCCGTAGACCTGAGATATGTCCGTAGACCTGAGATATGTCCGTAGACCTGAGATATGTCCGTAGACGTGAGATGTCCGTAGACCTGAGATATGTCCGTAGACCTGAGATATGTCCGTAGACCTGAGATGTCCGTAGACCTGAGATGTCCGTAGACCTGAGATATGTCCGTAGACCTGAGATATGCCCGTAGACCTGAGATGTCCGTAGACCTGAGATATGTCCGTAGACCTGAGATATGTCCGTAGACCTGAGATGTCCGTAGACCTGAGATATGTCCGTAGACCTGAGATATGTCCGTAGACCTGAGATATGTTCGTAGACCTGAGATAGCCACTGACGAAGCAGGTAATAAAGAATAACTAATACAGAAATAAGACAATTGAAATATAGATATCAAGCTTACTACGTATACGTACAACAAGTTTCTGGAATAACCTTCACTATGTACGTTCAATATCAAAAGATTGGAGAGGCCGTCGTGGGCGTGATCGTGTGGTAGTTGGATTTACAACTACCTGTGCAATCAGCACCTGTCACCAATAAAGTTGTGAGTTCGAATCCCGTTCATGGCGAGGTGCACTCGATACAACATTATATGATAAAGTTTGTCAGTGACTTGCGACAGGTCGGTGGTTTTCTCCGGGTACTCTGGTTTCCTCCACCAATAAAACTGATCGCCACGATATGACTGAAAAATTGTTGAAAGTGGCGTTAAACACCATTAAACCAACCAACCAACCAATCAAATGATTGGAAAGCCAAATAACTTAAATTCAAGTCAAGTGGGAATGATTCAAATTTTAATGACAAACGATTAAAGGCAATAGTACTTACAGTAACATATTTTGAAGCCAGATCTTTGACTTTACTGACACCCATCATTGGGAATACTATTATCGGCAACATGGCGGTAACGGATAAAGGTATCGCCTCTGTCGTCCAAAACACCGCCATCAACAATAAACCATATCCACATTTTGACTCCTATAAAATCAAATACAATATATTAGAAGAGTTTGAAGATACCAAACGCGTAATCAGAAACCGTAAATCGAAGAAGGACAGACAACAAAATCGTATAATATAATAATGGGATTCGAGATATTTTGATTTTTTTCTTAATATTCGCTTTACGCTAATTACTGATAAATCACAAAGATTAGATTTTAATAGACGACGAGAAGTCAATATTCCCAGGATCGTCTGTAAGAACATGGTATACCTTTCTATTTGAAGAACAGGTCGAACACACCTCACGGGTATGACAGGAAAAAAATATATACAAATAAAACGGAAAAACAAAAAAGTAACACACTGTCAGAACAGTTCATAAATATTATAGAAAGACCGTAGAAACGGAGGTAAACTAGATAACCCCTAACACACATCTACATGACCCCTAACACACATATACATGACCCCTAACACACATCTACATGACCCCTAACACACATATACATGACCCCTAACACACATATACATGACCCCTAACACACATCTATATGACCCCTAACACATATACATGACCCCTAACACACATCTACATGACCCCTAACACACATATACATGACCCCTAACACACATATACATGACCCCTAACACACATCTACATGACCCCTAGCACACATATACATGACCCCTAACACACATCTACATGACCCCTAACACGCATATACATGACCCCTAACACACATATACATGACCGCTTATTATTCTGGTTTGGTACCGGCACTTCAATAAAAAGTAGCGGGGTGCAGCTAGTTTTTGGACTCGCATCTTAGTGTGATAGTAAGGGTGACAGCTAACCATAACCAATGGACAAAGTGTGTTTGCCGCAGTATATACCACTATGTTAGAAAGATTCTTAGCAAGATGTAGTAGAAGATTGCAAACATTGAATCGCGTATGAGAAAAGATGGCGCTTTGATCGGCCAATTTACGAAAGTTTTGACGGCAACAAATAAACGATCCCTAGATGATGGACAGGGTGGAAGTGTTTTACCTTACAACCAACCATCAACGACCATCAACGACCATTTCTAACAAACTGTTGTTCATCATGAGTTGCTGCAAGTTTTTGCTTTACATACGAGCGTAGCATTCTTCACAAACGAAACATTGATTTACGTCGGGTCTCAAGAGCGTATTTGATTCGTCCCAACCAGATGAGGTTTGTAGAGAAACTTCATTCTTGTTCTTCAGGTGGAGGTTCACATTAAATAACTTCATTGAGAAGAGTTTGAAGATACCAAAGGGGTTATCAGAATCCGTAAATCGAAGAAGACCAGACAACACAATGACAAAAAAAGTACAAAAAGACAAACAACGATCTACAAAATATACACATAGAACTAAAGATCGAGTACCACGAACCCCACTAAAACCGATGGTGTACTCAGGTGCTCCGGAAGAGTGAGCAATTCCTTCGCCACTAGTGGCATCCGTCGTGAGATTATGGAAGAAACAAAAATACTTTTAACAAATGACATGAAATCTCGCTTTTCAATTATTTGACGCAGCATGAGTGATATCTGTGAATCATTTAATGTTTTACCTGTGTACTACACTAACAATCAACGACAGCAGTAACAACAGTAATTGGCTATGTCTTACCTGTGTTTGGACAATCAGCGGCAGTGGTAATAAAATTAATGGTGTTAAGATTATAATAAGTTTTCTGGTATTTCTTCTAATAAAATCACATTTTGCCATTTTCTCAAATTTTGATTATTTGTCTATTCATGTTGATAATTGACCGTAGTAGTGTTAACTTCTGGAATATTCATATACATGTACATGTATGTGAATACATTATCTTCATAATCACTGTTATCTGTACCATGATGAATATTACATTATACCTCTCCATGAATTTTTTATGAGACACGGGCCATACACAGAATGTATTTACCTTAAAGAATGCAGCTTAATAACCGAACAGATTGATAAAGGCAAAATCAAAATGAAATTTAATAAGAGTAAGCAGTTCCTGCTCCACATGTGACTCCCGTCGTGTTACTCTTGTTACAAACTTGGTGATAAGTCATGAATGGGGAAAGAGCCCGATTGTGATTACGACAAACGGAACATATTCGTGGTCATTTGTGACACAGATAATCCGTAACGGTTAACTAAGTCATGGTAGCGACCATTAAACTTTCGAAGTGATTACATCAATTTAACTATTAGAAACCCTTTCTTGTTAGCAGCAACCCTCTATCAAAGCTCTGGAATATTGGATCAACTGAAAGATATACACTCTATATGCAGGTGCTACTGGAATGCTGCTACATATAAATGGAAAGTTCACAATGGGAAAATTGACATCGTCTCTTTTGTCATTAAATTAATTATTTTAATCTGTCTTTAAGTTTTGAGTGGTGAAATGTAGTATAGAGGGTAGAGAAGTCAAATGTATTAATGTTATTGCATGAGGAGAGGGATATTGGGTAGGTACCTGGAAACATTTGAAATCGAGGTGGGGATGTGAGCCCACAACAATGGTATAGGGGTGCGAACCAACAACATTGGCAATCTGTTTAACCACTATGCCACCAACGCCCCTTTATCTATAGCTATTTAACATTATGGGGGTTAATTTCTTTGGGAACAAAAATCATCATTAAAGTAAACAAATAATACTTTTATTGTTGTTCAATATGATTTAAATCACAGATCTTCCAGATCTACTCATGTTCAGCCAATGTAAACACTATAGACAAAATCTTCACAGTATCTTTCGAGCATTTGTATTATTGCATCAGAAACATAAGTCTCTTTGATTAGCTGATAATTTAAAAAAAAAAACCCATTCATATACTACAGTTCATCGGGACATGACCTCTAACCTAGTTCTGTCAGATGGTAGGGAAAACATAGCATATTATAACAGTTAATTTTCGTAAGATTGCTTTTATTCTTCTTCTTACAGTCACCATGACTATTTTCATGATGACATTATCTTCAAAATGAGAGCAAAACGACCTACATCTATTATTATCTGATGGGTGTATATACAATCAAACCTGCCTTAAAGGGCACCTCTATATAACACATCATTGTCTATAAAGGGCATCCTCATTTTCCCCATTAATAAATAGTGCATATAATGTTAATCTGTATATAAAGGGCACATTGTCAGGTTCCTATGAGTGTCCTTTATATACAGGTTTGACTGTATTTGCATTTTATTTCTTCACACAGAATGCAAGGCTACAAGAACAATGAATAGGTGATTGTTGTGTACAACCAATGAATAGGTGATTGTTGTGTATAACCAATAAATAGGTGATTGCTGTGTACAACCAATGAATAGGTGATTGTTGTGTACAACCAATGAATAGGTGATTGTTGTGTACAACTAATAAATAGGTGATTGTTGTGTCCAACCAATGAATATGTGATTATTGTGTACAACCAATAAATAGGTGACTGTTGTGTACAACCAATGAATATGTGATTATTGTGTACAACCAATGAATAGGTGATTGTTGTGTACAACCAATGAATAGGTGATTGTTGTGTACAACCAATGAATAGGTGACTGTTGTGTACAACCAATGAATAGATGATTGTTGTGTACAACCAATAAATAGGTGATTGTTGTGTACAACCAATAAATAGGTGATTGTTGTGTACAACCAATGAATAGGTGATTGTTGTGTACAACCAATGAATAAGTGATTGTTGTGTACAACCAATGAATATGTGATTGGTGTGTACAACCAATGAATAGGTGATTGTTGTGGACAGCCAATGAATAGGTGATTGTTGTGTACAACCAATGAACAGATGATTGCTGTGTACAGCCAATAAATAGGTGATTGCTGTGTACAACCAATGAATATGTGATTGTTGTGTAGATCCAATAAATAGGTGATTGTTGTGTACAACCAATGAATAGGTGATTGTTGTGTAGAACCAATGAATAGGTGATTGTTGTGTACAATCAATGAATATGTGATTGTTGTGTACAACCAATGAATAGGTGATTGTTGTGTACAACCAATGAATAGGTGATTGTTGTGTACAACCAATGAATATGTGATTGTTGTGTACAACCAATGAATATGTGATTGTTGTGTACAGCCAATAAATAGGTGATTGTTGTGTACAACCAATAAATAGGTGATTGTTGCTTACAACCAATAAATAGGTGATTGTTGTTTACCACCAATGAATATGTGAATGGTGTGTACAACCAATAAATAGATGATTGTTGTGTACAACCAATGAATAGGTGATTGTTGTGTACAACCAATGAATAGGTGATTGTTGTGTACAACCAATAAATAGGTGATTGTTGTGTCCAACCAATAAATAGGTTACTTGTGTACAACCAATAAATAGGTGATTGTTGTGTACAACCAATGAATATGTGATTATTGTGTACAACCAATGAATAGGTGATTGTTGTGTACAACCAATGAATAGGTGATTGTTGTGTACAACCAATGAATAGGTGACTGTTGTGTACAACCAATGAATAGATGATTGTTGTGTACAACCAATAAATAGGTGATTGTTGTGTACAACCAATAAATAGGTGATTGTTGTGTACAACCAATAAATAGGTGATTGTTGTGTACAACCAATAAATAGATGATTGTTGTGTACAACCAATGAATAGATGATTGTTGTGTACAACCAATGAATAGGTGATTGTTGTGTACAACCAATAAATAGGTGATTGTTGTGTACAACCAAGGAATAGATGATTGTTGTGTACAACCAATGAATATGTGATTGTTGTGTACAACCAATGAATAGATGATTGTTGTGTACAACCAATGAATAGATGGTTGTTGTGTACAACCAATGAATATGTGATTGTTGTGTACAACCAATGAATAGGTGATTGTTGTGTACAACCAATAAATAGGTGATTGTTGTGTACAACCAATGAATAGGTGATTGTTGTGTAAAACCAATAAATAGGTGATTGTTGTGTACAATCAATGAATAGGTGATTGTTGTGTACAACCAATAAATAGGTGATTGTTGTTTACAACCAATGAATAGGTGATTGTTGTGTACAACCAATAAATATGTGATTGTTGTGTACAACCAATAAATAGGTGATTGTTGTGTACAACCAATAAATAGGTGATTGTTGCGTACAATCAATGAATAGGTGATTGTTGTGTACAACCAATAAATAGGTGATTGTTGTGTACAACCAATGAATAGGTGATTGTTGTGTACAACCAATGAATAGGTAATTGCTGTGTACAACCAATGAATAGGTGATTGTTGTGTACAACCAATAAATAGGTGATTGCTGTTTACAACCAAGTGTGTTATTTGTCAGCTACATGTGTATATCATGGCAAGTGACATTTCTATGAAATGAAAATGATTTCTGTGGCGTACTAGACAAAAACACGTATGTACATCTGTATAGGGCTACAAATGTAGCTCAATTAAACAACAGTACACAGATAGACATGACGCTTCAATCGTGCACATTATCCTGATTCCAAACCAACCTGTCTTTGTTCTTACTTCTTAATGAAGTGTGCAAGCAAAGTGAAGAAGCAGCAAATACTAAATCTATAGTCTTTGATTTGACCCGACCAGGGCTCGAACACACAATCTACTGCACCCGACCAGGGCTCGAACACACAATCTACTGCACTCGACCATTGCTCGAACACACAATCTACTGCACCCGACCAGGGTTCGAACACACAATCTACTGCACTCGACCAGGGCTCGAACACACAATCTACTGCACTCTAACCATTTCATCACCGATGTGGTTCTGGACTACCAGAAGCCTATTAAATAAGAGTAAAGTAATCCTACAAAAACTGTCATCAATGTGCTCTACATTAACGAAAAAAAACACTATAAACATTGAAGCCACTGGAAAACATTAAAACAATTTTACTTTGTTTATACAGTAAAACATGTCTAAACCCTCCCTTGGGTCAACTTTTGTGATCGAAATAGAATGGCTTGGTTTGGTTTTATTGTGCTTAACGCCACTTTCAACAATATTTCAGCTATATCGTGGCGGTCAGTGGTGATTGGTACTGATGGCATGGGTAGTTGTAAATCCAACTACCATACGATCACAGCCAAGAGAGCCCCTAAGAAATAGAATGGTGTTTGGCTTTTACAGTTTAAATTGATATAAATTTCTCACAATGGAGCTTTATAATTCAGTCTATTCAACATTTTGTTTCATTCAAGGTTTGGTTCATAGAGGATTCTGGTTTATTGAGGGTTCAGTTTATACAGGATTCTGTTTTATTTCCCTGGATATTCAAAACAGAATTTCACAGGGATACTTCAGAGTTACTTGGACTCTGAAGTAAAAATGTAACAAGATATTTACTAAATAAAATCTGTGATATTGATGTTAAAAAAAAAAGAATTCTGTTTTATTCAGGGTTTGGTTCATAGAGGATTCTGTTTTATTGAGGGTTTAGTTTATACAGGTTTCTGTTTTATTCTGGGTTCGGTTTATACAGGATTCTGGTTTATTGAGGGTTCAGTTTATACAGGATTCTGTTTTATTCTGGGTTCGGTTTATACAGGATTCTGGTTTATTGAGGGTTCAGTTTATACAGGATTCTGTTTTATTCTGGGTTCGGTTTATACAGGATTCTGGTTTATTGAGGGTTCAGTTTATACAGGATTCTGTTTTATTCTGGGTTCGGTTTATACAGGATTCTGGTTTATTGAGGGTTCAGTTTATACAGGATTCTGTTTTATTCGGGGTTCAGTTTATACAGGATTCTGGTTTATTGAGGGTTCAGTTTATACAGGATTCTGGTTTATTGAGGGTTCAGTTTATACAGGATTCTGTTTTATTCAGGGTTCAGTTAATACAGGATTCTGTTTTATTCAGGGTTTGGTTCATACAGGATTCTGGTTTATTGAGGGTTCGGTTTATACAGGATTCTGGTTTATTGAGGGTTCGTTTATACAGGATTCTGTTTTATTGAGGGTTCAGATTATACAGGATTCTGTTTTATTGAGGGTTCAGTTAATACAGGATTCTGTTTTATTCAGGGTTTGATTCATACAGGATTCTGGTTTATTGAGGGTTCAGTTTATACAGGATTCTGTTTTATTAAGGGTTTGATTCATACAGGATTCTGGTTTATTGAGGGTTCGGTTTATTCTGTTTTATTGAGGGTTCAGTTTATACAGGATTCTGGTTTATTGAGGGTTCAGATTATACAGGATTCTGTTTTATTGAGGGTTCAGTTAATACAGGATTCTGTTTTATTCAGGGTTTGGTTCATACAGGATTTTGGTTTATTGAGGGTTCAGTTAATACAGGATTCTGTTTTATTGAGGGTTCAGTTTATACAGGATTCTGGTTTATTGAGGGTTCAGTTTATACAGGATTCTGTTTTATTAAGGGTTTGATTCATACAGGATTCTGGTTTATTGAGGGTTCGGTTTATTCTGTTTTATTGAGGGTTCAGTTTATACAGGATTCTGGTTTATTGAGGGTTCAGTTTATATAGGATTCTGTTTTATTGAGGGATCAGTTTATACAGGATTCTGTTTTATTCAGGGTTTGGTTCATGCAGGATTCTGGTTTATTAAGGGTTCGGTTTATACATGATTCTGGTTTATTGAGGGTTCAGTTTATACAGGATTCTGTTTTATTCAGGGTTTGGTTTATACAGGATTCTGGTTTATTGAGGGTTCAGTTTATACAGGATTTTGTTTTATTCAGGGTTCAGATTATACAGGATTCTGTTTTATTGAGGGTTCAGTTAATACAGGATTCTGGTTTATTGAGGGTTTGGTTCATACAAGATTCTTGTTTATTGAGGGTTCAATTTATACAGGATTCTGGTTTATTGAGGGTTCAGTTTATACAGGATTCTGTTTTATTCAGGGTTCATATTATACAGGATTCTGTTTTATTGAGGGTTCAGTTAATACAGGATTCTGGTTTATTGAGGGTTCGGTTTATACAGGATTCTGGTTTATTGAGGGTTCAGTTTATACAGGATTTTGTTTTATTGAGGGTTCAGATTATACAGGATTCTGTTTTATTGAGGGTTCAGTTAATACAGGATTCTGGTTTATTGAGGGTTCAGTTTATACAGGATTCTGTTTTATTCAGGGTTCAGTTTATACAGGATTCTGTTTTATTGAGGGTTCAGTTTATACAGGATTCTCTTTTATTGAGGGTTCAGTTTATACATGATTCTGGTTTATTCAGGGTTCAGTTTATATAGGATTCTGGTTTATTCAGGGTTTGGTTCATACATGATTCTGGTTTATTGAGGGTTCAGTTTATACAGGATTCTGTTTTATTGAGGGTTCAGATTATACAGGATTCTGTTTTATTGAGGGTTCAGTTAATACAGGATTCTGTTTTATTGAGGGTTCAGTTTATACAGGATTCTGGTTTATTGAGGGTTCAGTTTATACAGGATTCTGTTTTATTCAGGGTTCAGATTATACAGGATTCTGTTTTATTGAGGGTTCAGTTAATACAGGATTCTGGTTTATTGAGGGTTTGGTTCATACAAGATTCTGGTTTATTGAGGGTTCAATTTATACAGGATTCTGGTTTATTGAGGGTTCAGTTTATACAGGATTCTGTTTTATTGAGGGTTCATATTATACAGGATTCTGTTTTATTGAGGGTTCAGTTAATACAGGATTCTGGTTTATTGAGGGTTCGGTTTATACAGGATTCTGGTTTATTGAGGGTTCAGTTTATACAGGATTTTATTTTATTGAGGGTTCAGATTATACAGGATTCTGTTTTATTGAGGGTTCAGTTAATACAGGATTCTGTTTTATTCAGGGTTTGGTTTATACAGGATTCTGTTTTATTGAGGGTTCAGTTTATACAGGATTCTGTTTTATTGAGGGTTCAGTTTATACAGGATTCTGTTTTATTGAGGGTTCAGTTTATACAGGATTCTGGTTTATTCAGGGTTAGGTTTGGTTCATACAGGATTCTGGTTTATTCTGGGTTCGGTTTATACATGATTCTGTTTTATTCAGGGTTTGGTTTATACAGGATTCTGGTTTATTCAGGGTTCAGTCTAGATAGCATGTTAAGACTGAGTGAGTGATTGTTGTTTAATGCCAACTCAGCAAGTTTTCAGCTATATCATGGAGAGAACAAGTTAATTTTCAATGAGATGCTAATGAGGTCCGCTTTGTACTAGACCAGCATGCTTAGTTGGATTTATCAGACCCACTCGGACACATTATCCTGATTCCGAGCCAACCAGTCTTTGCTCTTTCTCCTTAATGCTGTATGCTTAGCGGAGAAGTAACAAATACCAATTTTATACTGTTTGGATTGACCTGATCAGGCTCAAACCTACAATCTACAACACAAGAGGTGAGCACGCTAACCATTACACCACCGATACGCTTCTGTCTATGTTAACCAAATAGCTATAGGTTACTGTCAAATATGGTACAAATGTGCAAAAAGATAACACACATATGTGTTACACTACAACACATTAATGTCAAACATTTGTTGTGTGTAGAACAAAGGTTATAGTTCCAGGCAGGGTTCAAAACAACAAATATAAGGACAAATCATGCCTTTTAATATAAAGTATTGCACAATAAATTTACTCTGATAACATAAATACAGCAATGAACAAAATTATATGATTCACCATTTGTTATTTATATATCTATTTTTGTTTGTTTGAAATGTCTGTTTTTACCAAAAATGTCTACAGTAATATTGTATCATAGGGTTTTTCTAATTTTGGTTTTCTGGTAAAGGTGACTTTTCAGACAAGACCAGGCTCTGTTTTGATCATAAATGTCTACAGTAATATTGCATCATAGGGTTTTCTGGTAAAGGTGACTTTTCAGACAAGACCAGGCTCTGTTTTTACCATAAATGTCTACAGTAATATTGTATCATAGGGTTTTCTGGTAAAAGTAACTTTTCAGACGAGACCGGGCTCTGTTTTGATCATAAATGTACAGTAACATTGTATCATAGGGTTTTCTGGTAAAGGTAACTTTTCAGACGAGACCGGGCTCTGTTTTGATCATAAATGTCTACAGTAATATTGTATCATAGGGTTTTCTGGTAAAGGTGACTTTTCAGACAAGACCGGGCTCTGTTTTTACCATAAATGTCTACAGTAATATTGTATCATAGGGTTTTCTGGTAAAAGTGACTTTTCAGACGAGACCGGGCTCTGTTTTGATCATAAATGTCTACAGTAACATTGTATCATAGGGTTTTCTGGTAAAGGTGACTTTTCAGACAAGACCGGGCTCTGTTTTGATCATAAATGTCTACAGTAACATTGTATCATAGGGTTTTCTGGTAAAGGTAACTTTTCAGACGAGACCGGGCTCTGTTTTGATCATAAATGTCTACAGTAATATTGTATCATAGGGTTTTCTGGTAAAGTTGATTTTCAGACAAGACCGGGCTCTGTTTTGATCATCAATGTCTACAGTAATATTGTATCATAGGGTTTTCTGGTAGAGTCAATCAATAGTGGTGAAGTATTGCTCACTAAACCGGCAGATATTTTAGCTAAGTTAAAGATCTGTTTTGAAAGTATCATATTTTCATGGTCAGTCTGAAAAAAGAAAAGAAAGAAAGATCATATTTTTAATGTTCCTCCAACAGAAGTTTAAACATGTTCATCCTGGTTAATATAAAATGACTATTCCTTCTTGTTATCAAATCTTTTCAAATGAATGTCAGAAGAAAAAAAATTATTTAAAATAAAAATGTACAGTCAACCTGTCTTAAGAGGTCACCTTTGGGACAAAGAAAAAGAGGCCTTATAATACAAGTGACCTCTTAAAAGAGGTTTAATTCCTATGAAATTTTCTATGACAGGACAAGAAAAAGGTGACTGATTAATAGAGGTGACCGCATGGGCAGGTTCGACTGTACTCAGATTATGAAAAGAAAGTTTAAACTGTGATGGTCAACAATTCTACCAATATGAACAAAACGAACACACCTCTCACTGCAAATCGTTGAACATAACAAAGGACCATAAAATATGACATTGGAAATCCAGGTACTGGCTTGGGAGAGGCACAAAAGTGTGGTGGGGTTAAAACCCACCCCTCCTGATAACTGAATTGCTCACATTTAATTTCAAGTAGTGTGTAGAAATAAAAAAAATTAAGTGCCTCTCGAGATCCTATGGCACTTTTCTAGTTATAAATTAAATACAAGTTAAAGAGTTACAGGTGTATAACCCTACTATCAACAGTATTTCAGTTATACAATGGCAGTCAGCTTTATTAGTGGAGGAAACTGGCATAGTACCCAGAGAAAACCACCGACCTTTGCAAGTCATTGAGTTTTGTTAATTGTGAGATTTTTATTGGATAAGTTTGTTTGTTTCAATAATTTTAGTGTAATTTCTCTTGCATTCCGAACATCGAAAATAAATCATCAGTAACCGTACAACGCAGTAATTCATGAAAATATTAACGCACGAGTGATTTGCCATTGTTCTGTTATGAGTAGTTGATTTTTGATATTCGGAATACAAGAGTAGTTACGAGTATACTATTTATTACATTTTGCTTGCAGTAATAAGTTGCTAAAAAAAGAGACTTGGGTTTTTTTTTATTGTCGAAAGCTAAATGATATCTTTGATTGTGACGACGTCTGTACTGTGTTTTAAACAGTAAAATAAATATTTTCATTTCACTGGGTGAAATACCGGTTTTTATTTCATTTGGAAATCTCAGTATTTCACGGGCATCTATGTAATACTGCAAGATATCTTTCTTACACATTGTACATACATCTAGTAGATTTAAATGTTTAAATATCAAAAGAAGAACTACATTATTTTATATCATATGTCAACGTCTTCTCGTGATGTTTACAAATTTGAAATTTAGTCCATATTTCAACCAGAAAGTCAAAATCAAACATTTTTTTAACTTTGAGGGATAACAAATATGCTAGATTATGTTTTCTAAAGAGAGCCAAAGTGTTCACAGAACTCAATAAAATAGATATCTATGTTTTTATTACCTCTAAACCTCCATACAATACAGGAGAGCCAAAGTGTTCACAGAACTCAATAAAATAGATATCTATGTTTTTATTACCTCTAAACCTCCATACAATACAGGAGAGCCAAAGTGTTCACAGAACTCAATAAAATAGATATCTATGTTTTTATTACCTCTAAACCTCCATACAATACAGGAGAGCCAAAGTGTTCACAGAACTCAATAAAATAGATATCTATGTTTTTATTACCTCTAAACCTCCATACAATACAGGAGAGCCAAAGTGTTCACAGAACTGTGTTAAAATCTCCAAATCTACACCTCTTTTCTCTGGACATTTCACTGAAATTAAATGAGCAAGATCATTAAAATATAAAATTGTATTGCATTGAATTATGGGTAATTCTTACCTTAATATACATGCATTTCAGTGAGTGAGTGATTGTTGCTTAATGCCAAAATAGCAATTTTCAGCTGCATCATAGCGAGAACAAGTTACTTTCTGAAGAAAAGATGATGTATGTTTTGTGTCAGACAAACATGCCGAGTTGGTTTGCTTTGTAACAGATCTGTAATTAGTAAGTTTCCATACCAACATAACAGCACTCAAATTTTACTATTACCCAGATTTAATATGAAAGATAATATGTGATCTAACTAGTTGATATAACATTCATCGTCCATAATCCACAAGTAATTACGACTGGTTCCTCTCCTCTTATCATTTTAATTTGCAAGGATATCCTTTTCTTTTCACATCTGTAATTAGATTGGCTGTTAAACATGGTGCTGGAACCAATCATAATGCTTAAAAAATAATTCATGAATAATTCATGACTATGAGGATTTCTTTCAGTTGACCAATCAGAGATGAGTGGAGAGTAACTGAGTGTGATCAGCTGAGGGTTAATTTTTTAGGACAGTCAACAGCCATGGGGAATTTCATCTTCCAGTTCTTTCAAAATAGTTGAAGACAAAAATCTTGTCTATAAACATGATATTTTTATATATTCCACCTTTTATGCATCCCTAAACAGAAAGAGAAAATTAATTTAAAAAACTGGCTTAATGTTAAGGCAGCAATGAATGGCTGATTATCTTTTGAAACATATTATATTATTTTTGTTCTTTTTGTTTTATTTTGTTTGTAGAAAAACAAAATATCTTTTGATATATATTATTTTGTGTATTTTTCATCTATCGTGTATTTATTGTACCTCATTTGTATAACACTTTTCTATTTTTAAAATATGTTACCTTTCAATGCTACAAAACATGATATTTTGTAATTTTTCAATATGTTACCTTTCAATGCTACAAAACATGATATTTTGTAATTTTTCAACATGTTACCTTTCAACGCTACAAAACATGATTTTCCTATGAAATATCTGGTGTCTACATATTGAACAGATTCTTCTATGACTCTCATACTGTAATATAAAATAATATATAAGACAGGTCTGATTGGTTAAAATTTAGTCACATGAGAGTTCAAAAACAGATGGCTCAAACTTCAAATATCCATCATCTATTATGTAAGTGTTCAATCCCACTTGCCGTGCAATGGGCAATTATAGTGATCACAATCATGAGAGACATAAAATATCAATATGAGGTTTATGGGTTTATGGTGTTTAACGTCACTTTCAACAATATTTCAGCTATATCATGGTGGTTAGTTTTATTGGTGGAGGAAACCGCAGTACCGGAAGAAAACCCCTGAACTGCTGTAAGTCACTGACGAACTTTATCACATAATGTTGTATCGAGTACATCTCTCCTTGAACAGGTTCAAACTCACAACGTTAGTGGTGATAGGCACTGATTGCACAGGTAGTGGTAAATCCAACTATCATGATTACTACCAAGACGGCCCCTCAATATGAGGGAACAGCATAATAAAAAATCTAGATAGACAAAACAGCACCAATGAAAAACAAAATTAAATATCATGACAAAAGATAAGACAACACAAAGTTATTGAGAAGAAATCAAATGCCACACTAGAGCCGTGGCATAATTAAATATAACAAAAGACAAGACATCACAAACTTAAGTTATTGAGAAGAAACCAAATGCCACACTAGAGCCGTGGCATAATTAAATATAACAAAAGACAAGACATCACAAACTTAAGTTATTGAGAAGAAACCAAATGCCACACTAGAGCCGTGGCATAACTAAATATAACAAAAGACAAGACATCACAAACTTAAGTTATTGAGAAGAAACCAAATGCCACACTAGAGCCGTGGCATAATTAAATATAACAAAAGACAAGACATCACAAACTTAAGTTATTGAGAAGAAACCAAATGCCACACTAGAGCCGTGGCATAACTAAATATAACAAAAGACAAGACATCACAAACTTAAGTTATTGAGAAGAAACCAAATGCCACACTAGAGCCGTGGCATAATTAAATATAACAAAAGAAAAGACATCACAAATTTATTGAGAAGAAACCAAATGCCACACTAGAGCCGTGGCATAATTAAATATAACAAAAGACAAGACATCACAAAGTTATTGAGAAGAAACCAAATGCCACACAAACTCTTACACACAAAAAATGAGTCAGGCTAAGTGTTTATGTTCAATCTACTTCAGAACAGGTATTCCAAATTAATTGTAAAATTTTCATCCTATGTATACAGAAGACAACTTACAGCAGATCAAAATGTTAGTAAAAGATAGTTAGGGGCAGTGGTTAGTGGCATGCAGAAGGTCAACTTTCCTGACCCTATTTCCTCTCCTGTTACTTGTGTTTTAGTGGCCGTCATGGTTGTGATCGTATGGTAGTTGGATTTACAACTACCTGTGCAATCAGTGCCTATCACCACTTAAGTTGTGAGTTCGAATACCATTCATGGCAAGGTGTACTCGATACAACATTATGTGATAAAGTTTGTAAGTAACTTACGAAAGGTCAGTGGTTTTCTCCAGTTTCCTCCATCAATAAAACTGACCGTCACGATATAATTGAAATTGAAAGTGGCATTAAACAACATAAACCAACTAAACCTACTTGTGTTAATATCATACTTCCTTCATGATAAAACATAAATACAAACCTTTCTCTATTAATATCATACTTCCTTCATGATAAAACAAAAATACAAACCTTTCTCTATTAATATCATACTTCCTTCATGATAAAACATAAATACAAACCTTTCTCTATTAATATCATACTTCCTTCATGATAAAACATAAATACAAACCTTTCTCTATTAATATCATACTTCCTTCATGATAAAACATAAATACAAACCTTTCTCTATTAATATCATACTTCCTTCATGATAAAACATAAATACAAACCTTTCTCTATTAATATCATACTTCCTTCATGATAAAACATAAATACAAACCTTTCTCTATTAATATCATACTTCCTTCATGATAAAACATAAATACAAACCTTTCTCTATTAATATCATACTTCCTTCATGATAAAACATAAATACAAACCTTTCTCTATTAATATCATACTTCCTTCATGATAAAACATAAATACAAACCTTTCTCTATTAATATCATACTTCCTTCATGATAAAACATAAATACAAACCTTTCTCTATTAATATCATACTTCCTTCATGATAAAACATAAATACAAACCTTTCTCTATTAATATCATACTTCCTTCATGATAAAACATAAATACAAACCTTTCTCTATTAATATCATACTTCCTTCATGATAAAACATAAATACAAACCTTTCTCTATTAATATCATACTTCCTTCATGATAAAACATAAATACAAACCTTTCTCTATTAATATCATACTTCCTTCATGATAAAACATAAATACAAACCTTTCTCTATTAATATCATACTTCCTTCATGATAAAACATAAATACAAACCTTTCTCTATTAATATCATACTTCCTTCATGATAAAACATAAATACAAACCTTTCTCTATTAATCAAGTCAATAATAAAACATATAAAATCTATTCTTGGTCTCATTTCTTCATTTTCTGTTGGCAATGGTAACGATGTGGCTGTACGTCTGCAAAAATCAATATTTTTAATTTAAGATTAAAACATTTCCCTATTCATACACATGTTGTGTTTCTCTTATTATTGATTTATTTTGTACTGCCATGATTCACAATTAATGACTAAACTTCATAACCTCAAAGAACAAAATTTACCAGATCATTCAGCATTGTTCTCATTGTGACAAGGGAGATGAATCACTAATTCACTCTACTTAGTATTGTTGGTTACGGTGGAAGATAAATCACAAATGTCTACAACTTAGTACTGTTGGTAAAGAGAGATGATCACTAATATTCTCTACTTAGTATTATTATTGCACTATGGAATATCTCCGTCACAATTGACCACGGATATGTTTCACTTGTCGTAAACACTTTCCGGTCCTTTCCTCATTCATGACTTATCACCCGATTTGTAACTAGAGTAGCACGATAGGTGCACCTAGTGGAGCAGGAACTGCTACCCTTCTGGAGCACCTCTGGTGTTTAGTGGGGTTCATGTTACTCGGTCTTTAGTATTTTGTGAAATGTTTTGTAGATCATTGTTTGTTCTTTTGTCCTTTTTCTTTTGACCATTGTGTTTGTCTGTCCTTCGATTTACATATTCTGATTACCCTATGCCATCTTAAGTCTTCTTATAAAGGGAGATAAATCACTAATGCCTCCTACCATTGGTAAAGGAGATTAATCCTTAATTGTAGCAACTTATTTTGTAGAATATTATTTTGATGAATGTAATTCACAATGTTGAAGTAAGATGGTATATATTTCAAAATGTTTTGATTAAAGTACTATAATACTGTCAATTCCATCTTTTCCAATAGAAAAACATTATGAAAAGACAGAATATGATATATTTTTTGACTGCTTTCAAAGCAGTGCTTTGACTATGCTTAGTAAATTTTATTTGAAAGTGAAACTTACATGTGAACAGAAATTGATTCATTGATAGAAATTAGACCTCTAGCTATATCATGTTTACCAGTCCCCTCTGCCCCTACAAGCTGAAAATAAAATCAACATTGCTCAAATTTGTAATACACGTATGCTTTAAAATAATACATTACCTTAAACAGAATTTACCGGTATTTAAAAAAAATGGTCAAACCACAAGGAAGAAAATCAACTGACTAAATTTTACAGCAAATATGAACTTGTTAAAATACAAGCTATGGCAGCCATCTTGAATTGTAGGTGTATAAACTTTAAATGTGTTTTAAGTGTAGGCTTCTTATATATATATGTCTATAAATTATAAGCAGAAGATGAAAAAGAAATGGAAAAATTTGTGCGGGTCGCTCCACTCTGACAGATTATCCCGATTCCTAACCAATAGTCTTTGCTCTTAATAACTCCTTAATACTGTGTACCTAACATAGATGCAGCAAATAAAGAAGAAAAAGAAGTGAAACAGATGACTATTTCATAGTCATACTTGTGCTCTTAAAACTTTATATTCTAGATATGGCATAGCATACAAAATTTGCTTTAGCATTCTATTTCAAACTATTTTACACCACAACTTATTACATATATCTTTCTTCTTTTTTTTTGCCGGGATGTCAGCCATACTGATGACAATGTCTATACTACTACTTTTATCTGTATTTAATAATCTACTACCTAGTAGATATGACTTACCTGTATGCTGACCATAACAGAGGTCACAGTGAGTAAGTAATTGATTGTTGTTTAATGCCATTTCAGCAATTTTCAGCTATATCATGGTGAGAACAAGTTAATTTTTAATGAGATGATGATGAGGTCCGCTTTGTACTAGACCAACACGCTTAGTTGGATTTTTATAGTCCTAGCTCACTGAAACAACAGTCCGCGGACAAACATGTCGCCCCACTGGGACACTTTATCCCGATTCCGAGCCAACCAATCTTTGCTCTTTCTCATTAATGCTGCGTGCTTAGTGGGAGAAGCAACAAATACCAATTTCATAGTTTTTGGTTTGACCCGACCGAGGATGAAACATTTATGTAGACTATTATCATTCATGTCATTTTTTTCTTATAATTTTTCAATAAAATTACGAAAAAAAGGTTTAAAACGTTATGGTAAACAAGTCCACCACTATCAACAAAACGAACAATCACCTCTCATTTCAAATCATTGAAATAAAAAGAGACCACAACATATGTTGTTGGAAATCCAGGTCCTGGCTTGGAACAGGCACAACAAAGTGGTTGGGTTAAACCAGGTTATATGATCCCATGCACCGATTCTAAACAAATGCCTGCGAGTGTAATTGTTGACATGCCTAAATTCCTAAATTATACATTTTCTTGTCATTTAAACAAAGATATTGTTCCATCTGATAATGTGACAAATATAATGATTAGTTGTGCAACTATTGAAAGTGTCAATATTGAAAATGTCACAGGAATCTAAAAATTTATCCATAAGAGTCATCAGTCGCTGTATTTTTACTATCAAAGAGGTCTTTTACTGATATATATAAATTTTCAGATTCCTGCAACAGTACAATTTCTACAAATCAACTGTACTCCATACAGTACACTATTTAATGGTTCCCCAGAGAGTGGATACACTTAAAGATGTTTACTAAAATAGTGACGGTCTTGAACTGTGGCAGTCTGTTGTATGGTGTTAGAATTGTTGTTGTCATTATGCATTTCTATTCAAATTTAGCGGCGATTTTTTTAATAGATTATCTCCCTTTATCCGGGTTTGACTCTAACATTTCTTTTGATGTTGACAATCAATAAAACGTTTATTTCTATGAACATTTTGTCGAGTCTAATAAGCATTGATTTCATATACCACACGTGGGGAAGGTTTTTTTCAATAATGATTGAAAAACCTGGAACAAATGCTCTGAAAATCGACAAACAGATTCTTGATAAGTTTTGGACTTTGTCTGAAGCTAGTGCTTCCAGTACTGTTAAAGCAACAAACCAGCTTGTTGAATTATTGATTCAAAAGCAGAGACAAAATAAAGTAATTGTCTAATAATGTCATTAATGAATAGTTTATGTTAAAAAAATTAGTTTTTGGAGTTGAACTTGTCAAAAATTTCCCAATTAATTTAACCTCACTCCAGTGCTTAAGATCAGGGGGGGGGGGTTATTTTTTATTTTTGCTATTGAGTTAGGCATCCAAATGCTCTATGATACTGATAGTGTTGCCAAACCACATAGCACAGCCTTATACTTCAAGCCAATCAAGGATAGGCTCATGAAAAAGGGGTGTATTTCATGTAATCGCAATTAAAAAATTATTCAAGCACAATTCAGGTGACAGTATATTGATCCTTCTCATTTCATGCTGATATGCTTAAACATAATTTATAATTCGAAAATGTATAGCAATAAGCTTACATGAGCTTGTATCACAATTGATGTATCAAGATTGTTTAGAAGTATACCTCTACATCATGTAAATAACGATTGATGGTTGTTTTTAAGCAAACCTCTATACTAAGACAATGATTTTAATATGTTTCAATAACCAATCATCGTTTTATCACCATTATTTAGACAGAGACAATTAAATTAATCTTAGTGCTTTGCATTGGACAACAATAATAAATAAGATCATTGAAGTGAAAATTAAATTATAAATATGTCAATGTTTATAGTCTAATACAATCGCATCAGTGGTGTAATGGTTAGTGTACTCGTCTCGAGTGCGGTAGATCGTGGGTTCGAGCCCCGATCGGGTTAAACCAAAGACTATAAATTGGTATTTGTTGTTTCTCCGCTAAGCACACAGCATTAAGGAGAAAGAGCAAAGACTTGTTGGCTCGGAATCAGGACAATGTGTCCGATTGGGACGACATGTTTATCTGCAGACTGTTGTTTCAGTGAGCTAGCACTGTAAAAATCCAACCAAGCGTGTTGGTCTATTACAAAGCGGACCTCTTCTTCATTTCATTAAAAAATAATTTGTTCTTGCTGAGTTGGCGTTGAACAACAATCACTCACTCTTATAATCTAATAGAGAAATTGATATTTCTCAAAACATTTATACAGTACATGTTTATAGTCGAAATCATTGTTACAATTGATATGAATTATATTGTTTATTAACATGTATTTTCAGGAGGGATGTACAGAAGAATTAGACTATAGTATAAAAAGATTAGTGAAAGGATTAGCATCCAGTAGAGAATCAGCTAGACAGGGATTTTCTGTAGCTCTTTGTCAGGTTAGTTTTATTAGACAGTAGAGAATCAGCCAGACAGGAATTCTATGTAGCTCTGTGTCAGGTTTGTGTAGCACAGTAGAGAATCGGCAAGACATTTTTTCTTTCAAATAGACAGGTTTACGGATAACGCAGGTTAAATATGTAAAGCTTCAAGACATTGAAACAAAATTCGTAGTTTGTTTTTCACAAATATATTGATTATAAGCTGTTAACTTGAATATAATTGTATACTCAGGTAGCCTTTATTTGTCAGTATGACATTTCTATCAATTTATCTTGCAGCTGTGCTATTACAGCAGCCAGAATGCATTGATGATGTAAATTTTTGTTTTTACAGTCACTGGCCTTATATCACTTTCTGTTACAATGTCGCTATGTAAAACATTGGAAATTCAGTTTAGACATCAAGTCATGCAATGTTTTTGAAGTCTTTTGATGTCGCTTCTTTTCTATAACAATTTCATGTATTTTTATTTTTTTTCATTTTTAAATAATCTTATTTTAACAGAATACACAAGCCCCGCTTTTCTACCTGTTCTTATACTATATCTATCAATACTTGTTTATATTTACTGGAGACATATAACATGATACAACAGAAATTAGGTGAATTACGATGGTGTAAATGACCACATGTTTTGATTAATGGAAAGAGGTAGCAAATCACCACAGTATACTGAAGATAAATATATGTACATGTAGTTGTGTTTATTATTTCAGATTTTAAGGAAGTTTGGTTCTGTTACAGTAGAAGAACTTCTCAGTCTTATATCAAAACATTTAAAATTACCAAAGAAGGAATCTAAAGCAGTAAGTTTGAAGAAGGATACAGTATAGTGTATTATGAAAAGACAGTTTAAACAGTGATGGTTAACAAAATCAACTATCACCTCCCACCTAAAGAAAGATTAAACAGTGATGGTGTGATGGTCAACAATTCCAACAATAACTTCTCACCTAAAGAAAGTTTAAACAGCAATGGTCAACAATTCTACCAATATCAACAAAACAAAACAAAGTTTAAACAGTGATGGTCAACAATTCCACCAATATCAACAAAACAAAAGAAAGTTTAAACAGTGATGGTCAACAATTCTTCCAATATCAACAAAACCAACAATCACCTCTCACCTAAAGAAAGTTTAAACAGTGATGGTCAACCATTCTACCAATATCAACAAAACCAACAATCACCTCTCACCTAAAGAAAGTTTAAACAGTGATGGTCAACAATTCTTCCAATATCAACAAAACCAACAATCACCTCTCACCTAAAGAAAGTTTAAACAGTGATGGTCAACAATTCTACCAATATCAACAAAGCCAACATTAAGCTCTCATCTTAATTCATTGAAAACAAAAAAAGACCACAAAGTAATCTTTGAAATCCTTGTCCTGGCTTGTGACAGGCACCAGGGTTAAATAGGTTAATGGGATCCCAGCCCCTCTAATAATTGGATCCCAGCCCCTCTGATAATTGGATCCCAGCCCCTCTGATAATTGGATCTCCAATGACAAATATTGACCACCTACAAACAAGATGAAGAAAGTATATCATAGAGATTAAACAGGTTAATGGGATCCCAGCCCCTCTGATAATTGGATCTCCAATGACAAATATTGACCACCTACAAACAAGATGAAGAAAGTATATCATAGAGATTAAACAGGTTAATGGGATCCCAGCCCCTCTGATAATTGGATCTCCAATGACAAATATTGACCACCTACAAACAAGACGAAGAAAGTATATCATAGAGATTAAACAGGTTAATGGGATCCCAGCCTCTCTGGTAATTAGATCTCCAATGACAAATATTGACCACCTACAAACAAGATGAAGAAAGTATATCATAGAGATTAAACAGGTTAATGGGATCCCAGCCTCTCTGATAATTAGATCTCCAATGACAAATATTGACCACCTACAAACAAGATGAAGAAAGTATATCATAGAGATTAAACAGGTTAATGGGATCCCAGCCCCTTTGATAATTGGATCTCCAATGACAAATATTGACCACCTACAAACAAGATGAAGAAAGTATATCATAGAGATTAAACAGGTTAATGGGATCCCAGCCTCTCTGATAATTAGATCTCCTATGACAAATATTGACCACCTACAAACAAGATGAAGAAAGTATATCATAGAGATTAAACAGGTTAATGGGATCCCAGCCTCTCGGATAATTAGATCTCCAATGACAAATATTGACCACCTACAAACAAGATGAAGAAAGTATATCATAGAGATTAAACAGGTTAATGGGATTTTTAGAATTTAGATGTAAATCATCATTCTGTACTCATTATTATTACTTCTACTGTATTGTTTTAGGAAGTTGGTTACAGTTTTTTAGGAGAATCATTAGCATACCTTGCCTTGATACAGTCTGGTCGTCTTCTACAGGTAAATATTGTGAGGGCATTCGATTTCATGAGTCGTCGTATATCAAAAAGTTGAATATAGATGTATAAACTTTGACCATGTTAAATTAAAATTAGGTCAAATAATAAATTAAGCTAGGTCAAATAATCATAAATTATAATAAATAAAAGTATGAGTGTACAAAATTGTCTGTATTTTACCGGCTAGCGTGCATTAGATCGTTGGTTCGAGCACCAGTAGGGTCAAACCAAAGACTGTAAAATTGTTACCTCTCTGCTAAACACACAGGATTAAGGAGTAAGAGCAAAGACTGGCTGGCTCAGAATCAGGATAATGTGTCCAAATAAAGCTACATGTGTACCCACAGACCGTTGTTCAGTAAGCTAATACTATTAAAATCCAATTAAGAGTGTTTTTCTAGTACAAGTTACAGACAGCATCATTATCATCTCATCAAAAAGAAATTTGTTCTTGCCATGAAATAGCTGAATTATTGCTCGCTTAGCGTTAAGTAATAATCGTTTAAGATATGGCCAAAAAATAAATATGTGTGTTTACGGTCACCCGACCTACCCTAATTTTTGCTAGCGACCCAATGAATTTTTACACAGAATTCGGATAACCATTTTTGTTGTTTAACCAGCAGCAATGTTTTATTTATTCAACTGCTAGCTTTTTGTCGAAATTGAGAGCAAAGAAGGTAGAAAAACTGCATAATTCGTCATTTTACCAGAAATTTCGAAAATGAAATACCAGAATCGGATTCCGGAACCGGGAACGACTATTTCCGGTTTTGCCGATAATAAAGAGAAAAAAAATTAATCCCGACCGACCTTAGACTTTTTTGACATGTGACAGTAAACACACATATATTTTTTTTTGGCCTATGTGTAGTTTACCATTTTGTGAGCAAAGTTCAAATATAAATGAAGGGGCCTTGATAGTCAAATGGTTAACGTCATTGTCTTCTAGCGCAAGGCTATCAGTAACACCACTAACATCAGTTCATGCTCTGTTACCATTTCAAGTGTTAAAATTTCCAGAGAGGCTGTCGTGGCCATGATCATATGGTAGTTGGATTTACAACAACTTATGCAATCCGTGCCTATCACCACTGATGTTGTGAGTTTGAATCTCGATCAGGACGAGGTGTACAATATTATGTGATAAAGTTTGTCTATGACTTTCGACAGGTCGGTGGTTTTCTCCGGATCCTCCTGTTTCCTCTACCAATAAAACTGACTGCCACGATATAGCTGAAATATTGTTGAAAGTGGCATTAAACACCATCAATCAAAAAACAAACAAGATTTCCAGACGCTTACCTATGGCTGGAAATTTCACCTTCATATATCATTGCTTTAAAACAAAGAAAACTTTTGAAACTACTTTTGTTGAATTTTTATATATTATTTCATATCTTTTACAGGAGAATGGTTACTATGTGCGGAAGGTGACCAAATCATTGTTGTCTATCAGTAAGAAACGCTCGTATCTACAACAGATCTGTTATAATGCAGTGTGTCTCATTGTCAAGCAGGTAAATAAAGATGTTTAAAATATCAAGATGAATAAGGTTTAGTTTGAAACTAAACATGTTGCTACAGTAACTAGGAGGGATGTCTATATACAGAGAACTCTGTCAAAACTGTACTTATAAATATTGGAATCCAGTATATACCAAACATTAAATTCCAATGTTGGAAATCTTTTTTTGTTTGTTTATCTAACCTGCATAAACTAAACACCTGTCTGTTACGAACATAAAAGCTGGTCTCAGGAGGTTCAGTTTCGGCAGGTTTCACTTAAGATGAATGCAAGAAAATATCTCACAAAATTTTTCACTTAATAAAATAATGAAGTAAAGGGAAGTAACTCAACATTTATTTCTGTCATAGTTATTTACTATTTTCATACAAATACAGAAACATAAGAGTGCTGTTATTCATCTCACAAGATCTATTAATAAGGGAAGTATTCTTACAAATACATGTACTAACATCATTGTGGCAAATATTACATGATGAAAACAATCATTAGTATTGCTCCTATCATAGTGTTGAAATAGAGTGAGTGAGTGATTGTTATCTAATGATGAGAACAATCATTAATATTGCTCCTATCATAGTGTTGAAATAGAGTGAGTCAGTGATTGTTATCTAATGATGAGAACAATCATTAATATTGCTCCTATCATAGTGTTGATATAGAGTGAGTCAGTGATTGTTATCTAATGATGAGAACAATCATTAATATTGCTCCTATCATAGTGTTGAAATAGAGTGAGTGAGTGATTGTTATCTAATGATGAGAACAATCATTAATATTGCTCCTATCATAGTGTTGAAATAGAGTGAGTCAGTGATTGTTATCTAATGATGAGAACAATCATTAATATTGCTCTTATCATAGTGTTGAAATAGAGTGAGTGAGTGATTGTTATCTAATGATGAGAACAATCATTAATATTGCTCCTATCATAGTGTTGAAATAGAGTGAGTGAGTGATTGTTATCTAATGATGAGAACAATCATTAATATTGCTCCTATCATAGTGTTGAAATAGAGTGAGTGAGTGATTGTTATCTAATGATGAGAACAATCATTAATATTGTTCCCACCTATCATAGTGTTGAAATAGAGTGAGTCAGTGATTGTTATCTAATGATGAGAACAATCATTAATATTGCTCCTATCATAGTGTTGAAATAGAGTGAGTCAGTGATTGTTATCTAATGATGAGAACAATCATTAATATTGCTCCTATCATAGTGTTGAAATAGAGTGAGTCAGTGATTGTTATCTAATGATGAGAACAATCATTAATATTGCTCCTATCATAGTGTTGAAATAGAGTGAGTGAGTGATTGTTATCTAATGATGAGAACAATCATTAATATTGCTCCTATCATAGTGTTGAAATAGAGTGAGTCAGTGATTGTTATCTAATGATGAGAACAATCATTAATATTGCTCCTATCATAGTGTTGATATAGAGTGAGTCAGTGATTGTTATCTAATGATGAGAACAATCATTAATATTGCTCTTATCATAGTGTTGAAATAGAGTGAGTGAGTGATTGTTATCTAATGATGAGAACAATCATTAATATTGCTCCTATCATAGTGTTGAAATAGAGTGAGTGAGTGATTGTTATCTAATGATGAGAACAATCATTAATATTGCTCCTATCATAGTGTTGAAATAGAGTGAGTCAGTGATTGTTATCTAATGATGAGAACAATCATTAATATTGCTCCTATCATAGTGTTGAAATAGAGTGAGTGAGTGATTGTTATCTAATGATGAGAACAATCATTAATATTGCTCCCACCTATCATAATGTTGAAATAGAGTGAGTCAGTGATTGTTATCTAATGATGAGAACAATCATTAATATTGCTCCTATCATAGTGTTGAAATAGAGTGAGTGAGTGATTGTTATCTAATGATGAGAACAATCATTAATATTGCTCCCACCTATCATAATGTTGAAATAGAGTGAGTCAGTGATTGTTATCTAATGATGAGAACAATCATTAATATTGCTCCTATCATAGTGTTGAAATAGAGTGAGTCAGTGATTGTTATCTAATGATGAGAACAATCATTAATATTGCTCCTATCATAGTGTTGAAATAGAGTGAGTGAGTGATTGTTATCTAATGATGAGAACAATCATTAATATTGTTCCCACCTATCATAGTGTTGAAATAGAGTGAGTCAGTGATTGTTATCTAATGATGAGAACAATCATTAATATTGCTCCTATCATAGTGTTGAAATAGAGTGAGTGAGTGATTGTTATCTAATGATGAAAACAATCATTAATATTGCTCCTATCATAGTGTTGAAATAGAGTGAGTGAGTGATTGTTATCTAATGATGAGAACAATCATTAATATTGCTCCTACCTATCATAGTGTTGAAATAGAGTGAGTCAGTGATTGTTATCTAATGATGAGAACAATCATTAATATTGCTCCTATCATAGTGTTGAAATAGAGTGAGTCAGTGATTGTTATCTAATGATGAGAACAATCATTAATATTGCTCTTATCATAGTGTTGAAATAGAGTGAGTGAGTGATTGTTATCTAATGATGAGAACAATCATTAATATTGCTCCTATCATAGTGTTGAAATAGAGTGAGTGAGTGATTGTTATCTAATGATGAGAACAATCATTAATATTGCTCCTATCATAGTGTTGAAATAGAGTGAGTCAGTGATTGTTATCTAATGATGAGAACAATCATTAATATTGCTCTTATCATAGTGTTGAAATAGAGTGAGTGAGTGATTGTTATCTAATGATGAGAACAATCATTAATATTGCTCCTATCATAGTGTTGAAATAGAGTGAGTGAGTGATTGTTATCTAATGATGAAAACAATCATTAATATTGCTCCTATCATAGTGTTGAAATAGAGTGAGTGAGTGATTGTTATCTAATGATGAGAACAATCATTAATATTGCTCCTACCTATCATAGTGTTGAAATAGAGTGAGTCAGTGATTGTTATCTAATGATGAGAACAATCATTAATATTGCTCTTATCATAGTGTTGATATAGAGTGAGTCAGTGATTGTTATCTAATGATGAGAACAATCATTAATATTGCTCTTATCATAGTGTTGAAATAGAGTGAGTGAGTGATTGTTATCTAATGATGAGAACAATCATTAATATTGCTCCTATCATAGTGTTGAAATAGAGTGAGTGAGTGATTGTTATCTAATGATGAGAACAATCATTAATATTGCTCCTATCATAGTGTTGAAATAGAGTGAGTGAGTGATTGTTATCTAATGATGAAAACAATCATTAATATTGCTCTTATCATAGTGTTGAAATAGAGTGAGTGAGTGATTGTTATCTAATGATGAAAACAATCATTAATATTGCTCCTATCATAGTGTTGAAATAGAGTGAGTGAGTGATTGTTATCTAATGATGAGAACAATCATTAATATTGCTCCTACCTATCATAGTGTTGAAATAGAGTGAGTGAGTGATTGTTATCTAATGATGAAAACAATCATTAATCTTGCTCCTACCTATCATAGTGTTGAAATAGAGTGAGTCAGTGATTGTTATCTAATGATGAGAACAATCATTAATATTGCTCCTATCATAGTGTTGAAATAGAGTGAGTGAGTGATTGTTATCTAATGCCAATTCATGGCTATGTCATGGCGAGAACAAGTTAATTTTCAATGAGATGATGATGAGGTCCGCTTTGTGCTAGACCAACACGCTTTTTATAGTGCTAGCTCACTGAAACAACAGTCCACAGATAGACATATCACCCCACTTGACCACATTATCCCGATTCTGAAACAACCCGTCTTTGCTCTTTCTCCTTAATGTTGTGTGCTTTGCAGAGAAGCATCAAATACCAATTTTATAGTGTTTGGTTTGACCCGACAGGCGCTTGAAACCACGATCTATCTCACTCGAGGCGAGCGTGTTAACTATTATGCCACCCGTGCGGTTTGTGTTGAAATAGACCTCCAACCAACCAGGTATATTCTGAGTGCTATTTTATGTTTTTAATAATGATTAATTTTACTCTGAAACCTTTGAAATAATACATTTATGAATAGATCATGCCATCACTTGTTGTTTTAGGCCACTGGTGAAGACTTTCAGTCATATGTGTGGCCAGAAGTTGAATCAAAACTGAAGAAGGGTTGGGATGGCTGTTCTCCAGATGTCATGTGTCTGTTGATAACATGTAGGAAGCATCATTCAGTAAGTTCCTCCAGGGTAGATAATATGTAAGTTTAGGCATAGAAACCTTCTGTGGGTGATACTTTATAAGTTTTTATCATGGAATCTCTCAAGGGAAGGTAATATGCAAAATGAAAATTTAATAAACATGCAACCTGCCAGAAGAGATAATATGCATGTTTATGCATTTAACCCATCCAAGAGAGATAACTTATAAGTTTAGATATGGAATCGCTTCAAGAGAAATAATTTAGAAGTTTAATCATCCAAATGAATTAATTTAGAAGAGAACAACTTTCAACTTATGATCAACATTTATTTTTTTTAGGATTTGGTAAACAAGGAATTTCTTAAAGAACACTGGAACACCAAGAAGTTGATAAAAGAAGACAATTTTACCAAAATATGGAAGATTTTATTGGTAAATATACAAAATAGAAAAAAATGTTAATGTAAGGAATACTACATGCTATGTTCATCAAAAACAATTTGTTTTAAATAGTGACTCATATTCTCCCTCTTATCAGAATACAGGATGGGATTGTAATAGGGGTTTGATTGCAGTAAAACATTTTAACAAATTCTGCTGAGTGGCCAAACTATTATGTAAAAATCTAAGGAGTTCAACAATAAAATTGTGAATAATTTTAGTGTACGGCGTGTATGTGTTGAATTAATTATTGAGTATAATTTTGAAAAAATCCAGAAAAGAAAAAAAAAACAAATAACCATTCAAAACTTGTTTTGTAAATATTACAGTCTGGAACAACATTTATATAGGATAACAGATGTAGATTAACAACAATTAATAAGGTCTAGGCAGAAAGTATCGCAGCGATCCCGATGTTAAAAAGTTAAGCTGGTCTGTTAATAAGGTCCAGGCAGAAAGTATCGCAGCGATCCCGATGTTAAAAAGTTAAGCTGGTCTGTTAATAAGGTCCAGGCAGAAAGTATCGCAGCGATCCTGATGTTAAAAAGTTAAGCTGGTCTGTTAATAAGGTCTAGGCAGAAAGTATCGCAGTGATCCCGATGTTAAAAAATTAAGCTGGTTGGTTATTAAGGTCCAGGCAGAAAGTATCGCAGCGATCCTGATATTAAAAAGTAAGGTCCAGGTAGAAAGTATCGCAGCGATCCCGATGTTAAAAAGTTAAGCTGGTCTGTTAATAAGGTCCAGGCAGAAAGTATCGCAGCGATCCCGATGTTAAAAAGTTAAGCTGGTCTGTTAATAAGGTCCAGGCAGAAAGTATCGCAGCGATCCCGATGTTAAAAAGTTAAGCTGGTCTGTTGCTATGGTACTATATTATTTTTCTATATCATTGAGTTCAGTTTTATTGGTGGATGAAACAGTTGTACCCAGATAAAACCTGTCGCAAGCAACGGACAAACTTTATAATTTTATATCAAACCACCTACCTGTCGCAAGCAACGGACAAACTTTATAATGTTATATCAAACCACCTACCTGTCGCAAGCAACGGACAAACTTTATAATGTTATATCAAACCACCTACCTGTCGCAAGCAACGGACAAACTTTATAATGTTATATCAAACCACCTACCTGTCGCAAGCAACGGACAAACTTTATCATATAATATCAAATACACATCCGTCATGGACATAAATCAAACTCATATCTAGCTGATTGTATAGATAGGTGTAAATCCAACTGCCATGTGATCATAGCCATGAAATCCACTGGGATTTACGGAAAATTTAAATACAACATCATATATCGTTATTAGTAATAAAATAATTATTTATCCACACTCATTTTGTGAACAATCAGTGGGTTTTTTTTTTACAGGAAGCTACAATCTATTATCCAGTCATACACAACATTAATGCATTAGTTGTCCAAGAACTGGTACAAAATAAATGTTCTTTTGGAAAGTTCTGGCAGACAGGTCAAGGTAATTACTGTGAATTTGTTTTCAAATTTGATTGTCACCATTACATTGGTCTTTAATATGTATAAAAAAAAGAAGAAGACAAAAAAGAGCATCGGTGAAAGATTTTTTTGTTTCATCATCAAATTAATAACAAATGCTCTTAAAACCTGTACATGTGAAATATTCAGTGTATGTCAAAGATGAGTTATATACTATCAGGACCTGTCAGAAATGAGATGTGAAATACTTGTGTCCGGTTCATGCATTTTACATCACATGACATGTCAATCTATGAAAACGCTGCATCACAATGTGAAAATATTACAAAAACAATCCATTTTCAAGAACTTTATATTTGTGATCACTTCAATTTCTTAACTACTTATTTTAATTATACTTTCAAGTTGTTTATTTACAATTTTTTATTACAATGAAACGGAAAGGCATACAGTGATTTCAAATTGCAAATTTATATTTTTATTAAATTGCATACTTAAGATGTAAATTTGTTTGGATGGTGGCCATTTTGAATTTGGATATATGCATCTGATTCTTTGCCAAGCTGTGTGACAATAATAATGTGAGATGAGACAATTTGCCATGATATAGCTCACTTGGTGTTAAACAACAATCACTCACTCAATCAAAACAATAATAATGATAATGTTAACTGATAATCTTTAATTATGATTTTGTATGTTTCAGATCTTGTATTTAGTACATCAAACATGAGAGTTCTCAACATAGGATTCCACATGTTATTAGAGTTACTTCCCCTAGTTCAAACAACTGATGAGGTAAGTGACAGTTACTTCCCCTAGTTCACACAGCTGAGGTAAGTGATCTATGACCCTTTTAAATCATGGCAAGAACAAGTTACAAAAGATGAGATGATAATGATATCTGATTTGTTCTAGACCAACACGTTGAGTTCGATTTTTAAAGTGCTAGCTCACTGAAACAACAGTCCAAGGGTAGACATATCGCTCCACACAGACACATTTTTCTGATTACGAGCCAACCTGTATGTGCTTTTTCTCCTTGATGCTGCATGTTCAGCAGAGAAAAAACAAATACCAATTTTATAGTCTTTGGTTTAACCGACCAGGGCTTGAACCCACAATCTACTGCACTTGACACAAGCATGCTATTCATTACACCACCGATACAGTTGTTATCACTCTTAATTTATATGTGTTCTTGACGATATATATATATATATCATCAATTTGATGTGGACATTTACCATGTTGTTTATGTTGAAATCCCTGTTGTAATTTTTACAGATGAAACTACTGTTAACTCCAGAAACTGTGAAAATATGGGTGAAAAATGTGGATGGGAACTTGAGAGATGTTAATCCACTTCTTACTGTGACAAAGTCTGTTGTAAGTCTAACATTATGTAATTATTATTGAAATTTACAGTTCCCAAATAATGTAATAATTATTAAAACTAAGGGTCTCCTCTCTCTGGCATAGATGACCTTCTAAGGGTCTCCTCTCTCTGGCATAGATGACCTTCTAAGGGTCTCCTCTCTCTGGCATAGATGACCTTCTAAGGGTCTCCTCTCTCTGGCATAGATGACCTTTGCGAGTCTCCTCTCTCTGGCATAGATGACCTTCTAAGGGTCTCCTCTCTCTGGCATAGATGACCTTCTAAGGGTCTCCTCTCTCTGGCATAGATGACCTTCTAAGGGTCTCCTCTCTCTGGCATAGATGACCTTCTAAGGGTCTCCTCTCTGGCATAGATGACCTTTGCGAGTCTCCTCTCTCTGGCATAGATGACCTTCTAAGGGTCTCCTCTCTCTGGCATAGATGACCTTCTAAGGGTCTCCTCTCTCTGGCATAGATGACCTTCACGGGTCTCCTCTCTCTGGCATAGATGACCTTCGCGGGTCTCCTCTCTCTGGCATAGATGACCTTCGCTGATTTGTGCTGTTTAAACCCTTTAGTATTCTTGCTCCTAATGATTTTAAAATTATTTGGTTGACTTTGAGCTGATGAAGGCCATTCCAGAAATGCTGGTTTAAAATTAATAAGTAAGAAAAGATATGGATGTAAATGAACATGAGAGACTATTCAACATGACACTTAGACACAAATTAAAGTAAAGGAACAGTGCTTTTATTACTGTTCTATATTTCACTGTCACAGGAGGTTCTTCAACAAATGAACTTTAACTTAACTTATACCCTAAAATGAGTATGAAATGGCAATTAGCCTACAGTTGAGCCATACCCTTTATTTCTGCTGATAAACACTGCATCAACCGGTAGTCATCTTTATCATTTTAATGTTATTTGGTGTATAGAATTTTATTTCTGGTTTAAAATTATTAACAATATATTTCCAGGCACCAATTATATTTCATTGTAGTGTTGAGATAGATATTTCAAAATACAGGTTGTAGTATTGAAGGTTTGAGTCATAAATTTGATTCTGAAAAAAAGGGGAATATTAGTGTCTTGTAAGTGAAGGTTTATGTCGATGCTTCTTAGACATAGGTAAAAAAAAATCATTATATTAATTTTTTTCAATTTAGATATTTTTTTGTTGTAATTTTTATTTATCAGTATTGTAATCTAAAATAATGCACAAATTGCCATGAATTATCTTTGACCCCTTTAATTTTTGGCAGTGTCAAATCAGATTCTAAATTCATCTTGTATTGTGTTAGAAAGACATGTTTTAGAATTAAGGCATAACAGTATTGTATTGGATGAGTTGCCGATGTCAGTTGATCAGTTTTCTTGGTGACACAGAATTCTATATGTCAGTTCATTCAAAGTGGAACCTTAGTTAGGACACAACAATTGTGTATTTGATGGTAAACAGTAGCCATATAACATACAAATTACATTATTCTTTGTAGGGGAGTGAGCTAATCAGAATCTTAAAGACCTGTAACAATCCAGAACTACAGATAGCCATTATTAAAAGTATCGTTACAACTGAAATCAAACCTAAAAATGAAACAATAAAAACCTTGGATTTAGTACTACAGCAGGTAAGTCATGTGACTATTATAATCAAGGCAGACATTTTTTTTGTAAAGTATGGTTGCAAAGCATACAAATTTTACATCATTGAGGGGCCGTCGTGGTCGTGTTCGTATGATAGTTTGATTAACAACTACCTGTGACTATCACCACTAAAGTTGTGAGTTAGAACACCATTCATGGCTAGGTGTACTCAATGCAACATTATGTGATAAAGTTTGTCAGTGAATTACGAAAGGTCGGTGGTTTTCTCCGGGTACTCAGCTTTCCTCTACCAATAAAACTGATCACCACGATATAACTGATAATTGTTGAAAGAGGCGTTAAACACCATAAACCAAAACCAACCTAAACCTACATCTTGGATTTTAAGCATCAAAGTTTTTTAGACTGCTTAAGGAGAGAGAAAATATAGTTTTTGTCATTTTTATATCTATTTTAACTTGTCAGAAGGCTAATAATGCTTGTTCAGTCAATAAAAAACATCTTTTTATTTATATTTTTTACATGTGTCTTGGACAAGCAGTTTTATTTTTTACTCGTCCAAATCCAATTTAGTCAGGTACAGACAAGTTGGAGATGCCTTAATGTAGAACTTTGGATGTGTCTTCAATAGTAATCTAGCATTTGCATATTCCTCTTCAAGTGAATTCAATAAACCTTCACCAAAACACAAGTTTGGTATTTGATTACATTATAATTATAAATCTGTATATCTATTTTAGCTGAGTTCTGAAGCAGCAAAGGATTATGGGAAATACTTAATGGATTTACTGACAAAACACACCAGGTATAAAGTTAATTTTAAAATGATGCATAAGACAGATGGATACTTTAGGGTTAGGTGTCACATGTGGAGCAGGTTTTTAGTGTGGTTCTTGTTGCTCGATCTTTGGTTTTCTGTGTAATGTTTTGTAGATTGTTGTTTGTCCTTTTTATATTGCAATCACCTTGTCCGTCCGTCCGTTCACACTTTCGTAACAGATATCTCAGCTTCTACTGGAAGAAATGATTTTATATTTGATATATGGCTTTGGCATGGTGACTTGTACCGTGTTTCCACTTTCCAGGTTTACTGCACATCTACTTCCTGTTTACCGTGCGACTTACAAATGAACGAGTGGGGGTATTCTTAGCACGACGTAGCGTGCAACATCTTGTTTCTTTTGGCCATTGTATTGTCTGTATTTCTTCAATTTACGGCTTCTGATTATCTCTTTTGGTATCTTCACACTTTTCTTAAACAGGTTCAGTTCATAGAACTACAAAGAGAGTAAAATCTAAGCTTTACAATACATTTACACAATATAATTGATACATTTTATCACATTCTGACAGAAGAATTTCAACTCTAAAGCAATTTGTAATCTGTAGATATTAACACATTTATTGTTAACCATATAAGCAAAATAACAATATGGCATATTTTCATGACAAGTATACCAGTATTAAAATCATGACGATACTACATTATGTGATACAGTTTGTCAGTGACTTGTGGCAGGTCAGTGGTTTTCTCCTGGTACTCTGGTTTCCTCCACCAATAAAGCTGACCACCATAATATAACTGAAGTAATGTTGAAAGTGGCGTTAAACACCATAACCCCTAACCCCCTTAAAATCATGAAACTAACTGTAGTATAGATATCATTAAACATCTTTTTCGACACATAAATACATGAAATCTGTCTCAACTGAACCTTCCTGGGACAAACTTTTGCATTCAGAATAAACAGGTGTTTGGTTTATACAGGTAATATTAATTTAAAGTTATCCACATCAAGGCTTTCTTTAAAGTTTGGTTTATATAGGACTCCGTTTTATTCAGGGTTCGTCATAGAGGGGTTCGCTGTATATCCATTGATCATGAAAACCATTTATTTTTACCTGTAGTTCAGAAGATAGTAAACTCTGTGGTATGTCAACCCCCACCTGACATATGTTAAATTAACAAATTTGTCCTTTAAAGTTGGGTTTACACAGGATTTGTCTTAGACAGGTTTACACAAGATTTGTCTTAGAAAGGTTTACACAGGATTTGTCTTAGAAAGGTTTACACAGGATTTGTCTTAGAAAGGTTTACACAGGATTTGTCTTAGACAGGTTTACACAGGATTTGTCTTAGACAGGTTTACACAGGATTTGTCTTAGACAGGTTTACACAGGATTTGTCTTAAGACAGGTTTACACAGGATTTGTCTTTGACAGGTTTACACAGGATTTGTCTTAGACAGGTTTACACAGGATTTGTCTTAGAAAGGCTTACACAGGATTTGTCTTAGACAGGTTTACACAGGATTTGTCTTAGACAGGTTTACACAGGATTTGTCTTAGACAGGTTTACACAGGATTTGTCTTAGACAGGTTTACACAGGATTTGTCTTAGACAGGTTTACACAGGATTTGTCTTAAGACAGGTTTACACAGGATTCGTCTTTAGACAGGTTTACACAGAATTCGTCTTAGACAGGTTTACACAGGATTTGTCTTAGACAGCTTTACACTGGATTTGTCTTAGACAGGTTTACACAGGATTTGTCTTAGACAGGTTTACACAGGATTCGTCTTAGACAGGTTTACACAGAATTTGTCTTAGACAGGTTTACACAGGATTTGTCTTAGACAGGTTTACACAGGATTTGTCTTAGACAGGTTTACACAGGATTTGTCTTAAGACAGGTTTACACAGGATTCGTCTTAGACAGGTTTACACAGAATTTGTCTTAGACAGGTTTACACAGGATTTGTCTTAGACAGGTTTACACTGGATTTGTCTTAAGACAGGTTTACACAGGATTTGTCTTAGACAGGTTTACACAGGATTTGTCTTAAGACAGGTTTACACAGGATTTGTCTTAGACAGGTTTACACAGGATTTGTCTTAGACAGGTTTACACAGGATTTGTCTTAGACAGGTTTACACAGGATTTGTCTTAGCCAGGTTTACACAGGATTTGTCTTAGAAAGGTTTACACAGGATTTGTCTTAGACAGGTTTACACAGGATTTGTCTTAGACAGGTTTACACAGGATTTGTCTTAGACAGGTTTACACAGGATTTGTCTTAGACAGGTTTACACAGGATTTGTCTTAGACAGGTTTACACAGGATTTGTCTTAGACAGGTTTACACAGGATTTGTCTTAGACAGGTTTACACAGGATTTGTCTTAAGACAGGTTTACACAGGATTCGTCTTAGACAGGTTTACACAGGATTCGTCTTAGACAGGTTTACACAGAATTCGTCTTAGACAGGTTTACACAGGATTTGTCTTAGACAGGTTTACACAGGATTTGTCTTAGACAGGTTTACACAGGATTCGTCTTAGACAGGTTTACACAGAATTTGTCTTAGACAGGTTTACACAGGATTTGTCTTAAGACAGGTTTACACAGGATTCGTCTTTAGACAGGTTTACACAGGATTTGTCTTAGACAGCTTTACACTGGATTTGTCTTAGACAGGTTTACACAGGATTTGTCTTAGACAGGTTTACACAGGATTCGTCTTAGACAGGTTTACACAGAATTTGTCTTAGACAGGTTTACACAGGATTTGTCTTAGACAGGTTTACACAGGATTTGTCTTAGACAGGTTTACACAGGATTTGTCTTAAGACAGGTTTACACAGGATTCGTCTTAGACAGGTTTACACAGAATTTGTCTTAGACAGGTTTACACAGGATTTGTCTTAGACAGGTTTACACTGGATTTGTCTTAAGACAGGTTTACACAGGATTTGTCTTAGACAGGTTTACACAGGATTTGTCTTAAGACAGGTTTACACAGGATTTGTCTTAGACAGGTTTACACAGGATTTGTCTTAGACAGGTTTACACAGGATTTGTCTTAGACAGGTTTACACAGGATTTGTCTTAGCCAGGTTTACACAGGATTTGTCTTAGAAAGGTTTACACAGGATTTGTCTTAGACAGGTTTACACAGGATTTGTCTTAGACAGGTTTACACAGGATTTGTCTTAGACAGGTTTACACAGGATTTGTCTTAGACAGGTTTACACAGGATTTGTCTTAGACAGGTTTACACAGGATTTGTCTTAGACAGGTTTACACAGGATTTGTCTTAAGACAGGTTTACACAGGATTCGTCTTAGACAGGTTTACACAGGATTCGTCTTAGACAGGTTTACACAGAATTCGTCTTAGACAGGTTTACACAGGATTTGTCTTAGACAGGTTTACACAGGATTTGTCTTAGACAGGTTTACACAGGATTCGTCTTAGACAGGTTTACACAGAATTTGTCTTAGACAGGTTTACACAGGATTTGTCTTAAGACAGGTTTACACAGGATTCGTCTTTAGACAGGTTTACACAGGATTTGTCTTAGACAGGTTTACACAGGATTTGTCTTAGACAGGTTTACACAGGATTTGTCTTAGACAGGTTTACACAGGATTTGTCTTAAGACAGGTTTACACAGGATTTGTCTTAGACAGGTTTACACAGAATTTGTCTTAGACAGGTTTACACAGGATTTGTCATAGACAGGTTTACACAGGATTTGTCTTAGACAGGTTTACACAGGATTTGTCTTAGAAAGGTTTACACAGGATTTATCTTAGACAGGTTTACACAGGATTTGTCTTAGACAGGTTTACACAGGATTTGTCTTAGACAGGTTTACACAGGATTTGTCTTAGATAGGTTTACACAGGATTTGTCTTAGACAGGTTTACACAGGATTTGTCTTAAGACAGGTTTACACAGGATTTGTCTTAGACAGGTTTACACAGAATTTGTCTTAGACAGGTTTACACAGGATTTGTCTTAGACAGGTTTACACTGGATTTGTCTTAGACAGGTTTACACAGGATTTGTCTTAAGACAGGTTTACACAGGATTTGTCTTAGACAGGTTTACACAGAATTTGTCTTAGACAGGTTTACACAGGATTTGTCTTAGACAGGTTTACACAGGATTTGTCTTAGACAAGTTTACACAGAATTTGTCTTAGACAGGTTTACACAGGATTTGTCTTAGACAGGTTTACACAGGATTTGTCTTAGACAGGTTTCACTGTATTGATCATAAAGACCTTTGACTTTTGACCTGTAGATCAGAAGACAGTAAATTTTGTGGTATGTTAACACCACCTGATATGGTTATACATATAAGAGTACTAGTAACCTTGTCAAGTACAGCTACAGACCATGACTGGCAGCTAGAGTTACTACAGTTCTTAGTTCTTCATGCCTACTGGGATGTGACTGGGAAATCTAAAACTCTGACACACGTAAGTTGATGGTCACTAATTCTTATTTGATTATACATCACACATTTGTTTTGGGGTTTTATCATATTATATCAAGGATCCTGGAATTTTCTATGTCTAGCACCATAAATATTGGGTGGATAAATCAACTTAAGAATCCCTAAATATCATAAATTTGAAAATGTATACTTTTCGTTCAGTTATTGATGTATTTGTGAAAAAACTCTGACCACTGAAATAGTCAACTTGCTGTAGTCCTATCATACTTCATCCATTGTAGCCCTTTATTAAAATTTATTACATATATACCTGTTACTGTAAAATCAGACATTGAAGTAACTTTTATCCAAAGTGTCAGAGTATTTATGGGTTATTATAAGCCTCCTGAATATTCAAATGACTTTTTCTGAGATTTTGGTCAAAATTTGTACAAGAATTTCTTGTTTAATGTTGAAAGAATATTTATGACACATTCTTCAGCTTGTTTAAGGAGGTCAGTTTTTGGTAAAAGTAAAAGTACATGTAGTAAATTATTTGGTGATTTTGACATATTTTTCAGTGTAATAAGAAATGTGAAAACATGTCGGTAAAGTTAAGAAAGCAGTTCCAAGATAATTTCCATAAAGCAATAACACAGCTGCTTATCTTCAAGACAGGTAGGCTATTATTATAATGGTTGGGGGGCTGTTTGTAACATCCAAACTTAAAAAAAAAATATCGAGGTGTTTTGGTATCGCATGCTTGTACAGCCGTATGATCTGTCTTCAATAATTCAAATACAGTGAAATCTGTCTAAGCCAAACCCTGAATAAACCTGAATACTGAATAAACCTGAATACTGAATAAACCTGAATACTGAATAAACCTGAATACTGTATAAACCTGAATACTGTATAAACCTGAATACTGTATAAACCTGAATACTGTATAAACCTGAATACTGAATAAACCTGAATACTGAATAAACCTGAATACTGTATAAACCTGAATACTGTATAAACCTGAATACTGTATAAACCTGAATACTGTTTAAACCTGAATACTGAATAAACCTGAATACTGAATAAACCTGAATACTGTATAAACCTGAATACTGTATAAACCTGAATACTGTATAAACCTGAATACTGTATAAACCTGAATACTGTATAAACCTGAATACTGAATAAACCTGAATACTGAATAAACCTGAATACTGTATAAACCTGAATACTGTATAAACCTGAATACTGAATAAACCTGAATACTGTATAAACCTGAATACTGTATAAACCTGAATACTGAATAAACCTGAATACTGTATAAACCTGAATACTGTATAAACCTGAATACTGTATAAACCTGAATACTGTATAAACCTGAATACTGAATAAACCTGAATACTGAATAAACCTGAATACTGTATAAACCTGAATACTGAATAAACCTGAATACTGTATAAACCTGAATACTGTATAAACCTGAATACTGTATAAACCTGAATACTGTATAAACCTGAATACTGAATAAACCTGAATACTGTATAAACCTGAATACTGTATAAACCTGAATACTGAATAAACCTGAATACTGTATAAACCTGAATACTGTATAAACCTGAATACTGTATAAACCTGAATACTGAATAAACCTGAATACTGTATAAACCTGAATACTGTATAAACCTGAATACTGAATAAACCTGAATACTGTATAAACCTGAATACTGTATAAACCTGAATACTGTATAAACCTGAATACTGTATAAACCTGAATACTGTATAAACCTGAATACTGAATAAACCTGAATACTGTATAAACCTGAATACTGTATAAACCTGAATACTGTATAAACCTGAATACTGAATAAACCTGAATACTGTATAAACCTGAATACTGTATAAACCTGAATACTGAATAAACCTGAATACTGTATAAACCGAAATACGTGTATAAAAAAGTCCTAATATAAGAAATCTTTGTTAATTTCACTTGTATGAAGCGAACACCTGTCTATTCCAAGCACACACACAAATATTTATATTGGTGGCCTTTATTTTTGCAATTGTGATAAAAAGACTGAAACAAGCTAACTTTGTGCCCCATGAAAAAAAGCTAACACTATATAAATCCAACAAACATATTGATCTAACACAGAGCTGGCATGATCATCATCTTATCAAAAATTAACTTGTTCTCGCCACAATATAGCTGAAAAATTGATCGCAGTACAGTAAACAACAATCACTCAATTGTCTGTTATAGTAATTAATGATGACATATTTTTTGTCTTATTTCAGAAAATTCCAAGACTTCGTCAGTTAATACATACAAGGATACAGTTTATCAACTAGTTATTTATATGCAGGTAAACTTTCTAAAAATAGAAATTTCTTAAAATGAAAAAAAAATGTTAATTTTGAGCTGTTATTAATTGAAATTTGAATTTTAACATACCAGTATGTTCTGACTTTCTGTAAAATTTAAAAGTTAATTGAAAGACAGGTTTAAGTGAGCCTCTAGTTTCATTAACTGACTCTTATTTCTGAAGTGATGAACTATTTGTGATGGCATGTTACTCAGTGCAATAATACATATGTACTTCTATATTTTATGATTGTCAAACAAATTACTTGTATAGTTCTATTATATTTATTCAACATATTATTTTCAGAAACTTGTTGAAGATGAGAAAACAGTCCATTTGGTTAAACCATTGTCAGATCAGGTAAAGCAAAATCAATCTTCAGGATTATAATGTTATGATGACAATGACTTTGTCATCTTCAGGATTATAATGTTATGATGACAATGACTTTGTCATCTTCAGGATTATAATGTTATGATGACAATGACTTTGTCATCTTCAGGATTATAATGTTATGATGACAATGACTTTGTCATATTGTCATCTTCAGGATTATAATGTTATGATGACAATGACTTTGTCATCTTCAGGATTATAATGTTATGATGACAATGACTTTGTCATATTGTCATCTTCAGGATTATAATGTTATGATGACAATGACTTTGTCATCTTCAGGATTATAATGTTATGATGACAATGACTTTTTCCATTGATTGTGATACATACACAAAAATGACTTACTATTGTATGTAACAATTTAATAAATTTTTGCTCTTACCACTTTAAAATTTAAGTATATTACTCATAAATAAATATAATATTAGAATAAAATTGAGTGGAGTTTTGAGTTTTCATTAGAAATACAATGAAACCTGTCGAGGACAAACTCACTTGAGACTTGTTTAGACAGGTGATAAGACAGGTTATATCTACAAACCCACTTGAGACTTCTTTAGACAGGTGATAAGACAGGTTATATCTACAAACCCACTTGAGACTTGTTTAGACAGGTGATAAGACAGGTTATATCTACAAACTCACTTGAGACTTGTTTAGACAGGTGATAAGACAGGTTATATCTACAAACCCACTTGAGACTTGTTTAGACAGGTGATAAGACAGGTTATATCTACAAACCCACTTGAGACTTGTTTAGACAGGTGATAAGACAGGTTATATCTACAAACCCACTTGAGACTTGTTTAGACAGGTGATAAGACAGGTTATATCTACAAACCCACTTGAGACTTGTTTAGACAGGTGATAAGACAGGTTATATTTACAAACCCACTTGAGACTTGTTTAGACAGGTGATAAGACAGGTTATATCTACAAACCCACTTGAGACTTGTTTAGACAGGTGATAAGACAGGTTATATCTACAAACCCACTTGAGACTTGTTTAGACAGGTGATAAGACAGGTTATATCTACAACCCCACTTGAGACTTGTTTAGACAGGTGATAAGACAGGTTATATCTACAAACCCACTTGAGACTTGTTTAGACAGGTGATAAGACAGGTTATATCTACAAACCCACTTGAAACTTGTTTAGACAGGTGATAAGACAGGTTATATCTACAAACCCACTTGAGACTTGTTTAGACAGGTGATAAGACAGGTTATATCTACAAATCCACTTGAGACTTGTTTAGACAGGTGATAATACAGGTTACATCTACAAACCCACTTGAGACTTGTTTAGACAGGTGATAATACAGGTTATATCTACAAACCCACTTGAGACTTGTTTAGACAGGTGATAAGACAGGTTATATCTACAAACCCACTTGAGACTTGTTTAGACAGGTGATAATACAGGTTATATCTACAAACCCACTTGAGACTTGTTTAGACAGGTGATAAGACAGGTTATATCTACAAACCCACTTGAGACTTGTTTAGACAGGTGATAAGACAGGTTATATCTACAAACCCACTTGAGACTTGTTTAGACAGGTGATAAGACAGGTTATATCTACAAACCCACTTGAGACTTGTTTAGACAGGTGATAAGACAGGTTATATCTACAAACCCACTTGAGACTTGTTTAGACAGGTGATAAGACAGGTTATATCTACAAACCCACTTGAGACTTGTTTAGACAGGTGATAAGACAGGTTATATCTACAAACCCACTTGAGACTTGTTTAGACAGGTGATAAGACAGGTTATATCTACAAACCCACTTGAGACTTGTTTAGACAGGTGATAAGACAGGTTATATCTACAACCCCACTTGAGAATTGTTTAGATAGGTGATAAGACAGGTTATATCTACAACCCCACTTGAGACTTGTTTAGACAGGTGATAAGACAGGTTATATCTACAAACCCACTTGAGACTTGTTTAGACAGGTGATAAGACAGGTTATATCTACAAACCCACTTGAGACTTGTTTAGACAGGTGATAAGACAGGTTATATCTACAAACCCACTTGAGACTTGTTTAGACAGGTGATAAGACAGGTTATATCTACAAATCCACTTGAGACTTGTTTAGACAGGTGATAATACAGGTTATATCTACAAACCCACTTGAGACTTGTTTAGACAGGTGATAATACAGGTTATATCTACAAACCCACTTGAGACTTGTTTAGACAGGTGATAAGACAGGTTATATCTACAAACCCACTTGAGACTTGTTTAGACAGGTGATAAGACAGGTTATATCTACAAACCCACTTGAGACTTGTTTAGACAGGTGATAAGACAGGTTATATCTACAAAGATTCCAGGTATTTGTAAACTGATGTGATGCCCAGATTTAACAGTTTCCCAGTTATACAGGGTTTGATTTAGACAGGTTTCACTATTTTTTTTACGTAAGGCATAGCCTTATTTCGTTTAGTATTTGGTATGCCCAAACTTTGTTTATAAAGCTTACAAAATATACTGTTGGTAAAATAGAAAAAATATATTTGATCTAAATTGATTAATTGTTGGTTTTTTGTATATCAATTATACAATTATTCTATTTTTTTCAAAACAATGTGGTAATTATAATGTTATTTATATATTGAAACTGCAATATTTTTTGTAGTATGGAACTGTTTTTGTTGATAAGACAAACAGCAAACCGATATTATTTAATTTGAGACCTTGTGTTGTATCTTTTATAAAAAGTTAAACAATATTGAGAATCTGGATATCTAAGTGTTTTAAACAAAGTATGGGAGACGTCTAGTTTTTGCTCCATTTTTTTTTATGGAGATGACCTATTTCTATCCTGTCTCCGTCCTTCACAAAAGTTTGGACATGCAACTCCTACATTTTAAAAGAAAATTCCTTAAAACTTTACCTGGTTGCTTAATACCCAGGAGCGGATCCAGGATTTCAAGTTAGGGGGGGGGGGGTGGCACACTTAAAAAAATTGCACCGAGCGGAGGGAGGCGCGAACATTTTTGGGGTATTTCGTGTGAAAAATCACGATTTTACACCAAAAAATCATATTTTTTCCAATTTTAAGGGGACACGTGCCGGGTGTGGATCCGCCCCTGATACCATATGGAGAATTGCTTATTGTTAAAAAATAGTTTCATCAGACCATTTGTGAAGGAGTTGTTGCCCTTTTTTACTTGAATATTTCATTATAATGGGAGGAGTGAGACATGTTTTTTCTGTCAAAAACAACATTTAGTTACTATTGCATTTACATGTATAAAACCCACAACTTCTTGTCTCTCTGTTGTAGACCAAGGAAGACTGGAATACAGTGTTAACATATCTAAAGGGAATCCACAGTCAGGTAGATACAATAGATAATCAAAGAGGGGGAACACAACTTTGGAGTAAACTTTCATCCTATCTGGTTTTATGGTCATAAAACATTTGAGTTTAATCATACTCCAAGATCATCCAATTAGAACATTGTATTTGTTGGATGTTTTATGAGAACAAGTGTAAAAATGGTTCTCAAAAGTAATATGATCATAGGCCAGACTTTGAAAACAGTAGTGGTGTGATATTTGATTTTGTGTTCTGAACCATAAGGATAGATCAATGGTTGAATTTGTTTTTATGTTGTGTGAATGAGCTTTTAAGGTATAAAATGTAAATTTACAACAAATGATGAATATTTTATTAGAAGGAAAATCACAGAATCTTCTCTAGATCTCTGTTACATAAACTTTAGACTTTAGTAAGTTGATAGCTACATGTATATTACACAAGAGCTAATCATGATACTTGTAAAAAACAGAACTTTAACAAAAATAATTACGGCATATATATATATACTAGCGTTGTTTTGTTTTGCGAGATTGTATTTCTCCTAGCAATATCACCTCAAAGGGGAAGCTGGAGATGTGAGATGCGACAAGAAGTTCATTATGAGCAAAACATTGATAGTTTGTTTATCAAGGATTCATAGATAGTTTGTTTATCGAGGATTCATAGATAGTTTGTTTATCGAGAATTTGTCAAGGTGACGTCAGTAGCGTAAATATAAAGTCATGATGGAAATTTTTTATTTATCCTTAAAAACAGTATGGTTTATTTTCAGGAGGAATCAAGTGATAGTTCACTCAATCGTGCTTTTGAACTGTTATTTCTGTATAATGCTGTTCAGCTGTTTATAGAAGGTGAAAAAGACAATTCTGGATTAAAAGTATGTTAATATTTACCTCATATGTCCTGAACTTTACAATCATAAAATGTTGGAGTATGAGATTTGTACTTCAAAAACATTCAATCAAAATGTCATATTCAATTTCTAGTTCTTAAGATTGGACAATATTGAGGTAAGAATTTGAAACTTGTACTCAAAAGTATTATTACCATGACGTCTGGCCTTACCGTCATAAAACTCAAGTATGAGTAAATACTGGATACTAATTTTCTTCATTTTTATTACAAATAGAAAGATATATGCATAGTTTAACACCACCATCAAACATATTTAAGGTAGTAAATATTGGTGGTCAGTGTTATTTATGGAGGACAGCCTTTGAAAACCATCAACACCATTGAACACAAAACCAAAAAACCATGACATATGGCATTAGAAATTCAGATCCTTTCTTGGGACAGACACAAATGTTGTGGGGTTAAATCAACCTATTAATGGTATCCCAACTGACCTCTTTTTATGCCTGGATCTCCATTGGCAATACAGATATAAAAAAACAATTAAAAAAACCTGCATAGGTTCACTTCCATTTAATAACCTCTTCCATTTGCAACTTGAAATCACTTTTTTTTTATATGTTTGATATATGTTTAATTGATGTAAGTAGATTCTGAGTTTCTGAAAAAAAGATTGTTCACTTTATCATAATACAATTACTTTATTTATAGAATTCCATTCTTCTCTATTTAGGATCTGATTGTTTGTCACAAGAAAGCTACAGAAACAAAACGTAAATCTGTGGGAAAGAAATCGAAAGAAGGTACTAATAAAATCTGTAGACATGATATTTATAATTTATTTAATGACTATGTCTGTCATCATCTAAAGATAATTAGTTTCTGTAATTAAGATTAAGATTCCCTGTACCAAACATATACATTTGACAGTAGACTTTGTTGTAATGTTTCTGGGAAGGTCATGTACTAAATTCACAATCTTTTTGTTAATTGAAAAATCCAAAATGGCTCTTCAGTATCTTTTGAACAAAGACAAGAAAGATTAATGGTTTGGTTTGTTCCAATATGACATGGTAGGTCTACTGTTATTAGTTATAAGTATTACAATACACTTGTTCCCTGTATTATATTGTAACTTTGTAGAATCAGAAATAAATTAGAAAACCACAACAAACAATGAAAAACCTGTATAAATTTGCTTCCACTCAAAAAATTGTGTGCCTTTTCCTAGTATAATCAAAATAATGTTATCCTGTGGTTTATTTACGATTTTACAAAATTTTCACGCAAATATGAACTTCCCAGGGTAAAGTCTACAGTAAACCATGGACTGCTGTAAATGATTTCTTAATTTTACGCTACCAAGGAATCTTAATTGTACTTGAAATTATCCAAGCAAGCAAGTTATTCAAATTTATAAATAAAGATGTTCAACTGTATAACCATTATTCATTTTCAGAACCAGAATGGATTGAAGTTTTAACAGAACTGTTGCTAAGTATAATGTCACATGGTTCTACATATTCTAGAGTGGTTGCTAAAAATGTGTTTGCCTGTTTAACCAATCATATTACACCAGAATCTATGTCCTTAATTACAGAGGTTTGTCTGAATACATGTAGTATAAAGTGGTTTGATTATAAAGATATATGTAGGATGTTAAATTTTAAGACATCAAATATTTTAGGTAATCAATTTAAATTACCAACCAATGTTTGTTCAGTGCATAAATATTCACTTTTCTTTGACTTTCTATACTCTGTAACAATACACAAAATATTCTTAAGAGCTACAAATTTAGAAAAAGATGCCATTCATCATGAAATTATGAAAGAATAATTTTACATAAACCAAAATAAAAGTCTCCTTAGATTTCAGAATTATGATGTTACATCATTGTTATAAATAGATTAAATTTTATAGAAGGGATATGACTTGAAACAATGTTCTGTAAGATTAGCATTTTGATTTACAAACTGACAAATGTAGTTGTTAATATAGCTTGGTAATATACATGTATCAGGCTATTTTTAATATATTGTTTTTAATGACAGGTATTGAGGGTGGAGAAGCCGGGGGAGGAGGATGCTGTCCTTGACATAGAAGATGATGAAGGTACTTATCAGTAACTTAAGGGGATACCATACACTACAGGGAGATAACTTTTAAAATCAGTTGAACGTTTTGATCATATGATGTTTGTATGCAGATTTCAAGCATCTCAGTGATCAAAACCACAGAGAGAAAAGCTGCTATGTGGCTAGTGAATTTATATCTCTGAGTTTGTTGGTTGGAATTTGTTAAAATTTTGATATTTATTACAGTGAATATATTCAAACACACTGCCAAAAAAATAAGAAAATTAAACGAGCAGATCAAATTTTACCTGAAGTGTATGGTACCACCTTAAGTCTATAAATAGTTCAGTCTTTTTAAAAATAGTTTATGATACCTGTTAGTCACCATTTGTTCCAATTCCTCAGAGGTCTTTAATTTAATGTACTGCAACCATTTTTTTTTACACTTTTCTTTCTTTAGCAGCATATTAATAAATTTCAAAGTTATGAAATGGATATTACACAGTCATAATCTTTAAATAATATTGATACATATAGAACAATGGCAGTTATAAAGATCAAGACATTCAAAACTGATGTTAGTGTTTTTATTGGTAACATCATCAGGGGCAGATCCAGGATTTCAAGTTAGGGGGTGGTATGCTTAAAAAAAATTGTGCCGAGCGGAGGGAGGCACAAATTTTTTTGGGGTATTTCGTGTGAAAAATCACGATTTTAAGCCAAAAAATTTCAGGGGGACGCCCCCACTGGATCTGCCTCTGATCATAATGTGTTTGACGTCACAGCCCCATAATTTTCAGTATCTTACTCAGTCCCTTGATACTGAAAATATCCCCTAGTGTGATCAAAGGAAAACTATTAAGTTATTGATAAAAGATTTTAATAAACAAAAACTTGAGTAAATTCCCATATTTGGATGGATTTGTGAAAATTACATAAACTACCCTTTCATCACATTTTCTTCAGAAGACATTGAAGAAATGGAAGAATCAGACAGTGACAGTACAAAGAACCAGGATGTAGACATGGAGAATGAGGAGTCTGATTCTGATGAGGACACAGATAGCAGTGAATCAGATGAGGAAGTCAATGACGAGTTCAGGACAGCATTAAAATCAGCTCTTGGCAATGCTGCTGTGGAGGAGGACAAAAGTGATGAGGCTGAGGAGGAAGAGGTTATTATTAATGAAAATATATTATTTCTGTGACACCATGAAAGTTTCAATTTCTGACAATATTTTGAGATTTGAAGTAATATTTGCCAAAACATTTATGCCCAATTTGATCATCATGTTGACTGTACATTTCTTAGGTCACAAACAGATTATTGTTTTGAGGTTTGCCTGGATTGTTTGTGTTTTGAATGGTTATATTGTTGACAATTACTGTTTTAGCTTATTATTTTAAATTACAATCTACTCCACTTATAATGAAATTTTAGGGAGACATGAAAAGTTTTCATTATAACCAGACTTCAATATAACCAGACTTTATATATATTCAAGAGGGTTGGTGTGGGTAAAAACCAATTTCATCAGTTGACTGGACTGTATGAACATATTGTTTATCTACTAGGAGGAGGATGACGATCTTAGTGATAGTGAAATGTTTAAGTTGGATGTAGCTCTGTCACAAGTTTTTAAAAACATGAAGAAGAACAGAGAAAAGGAGAAGAAAGAAACACAGAAACAACTGAATGTCTTTAAATTAAGGTTAGTTAATTATACAGTGACCCTCTTATAAGGACACACCTTCTGGAATAAAATGGTCAACTTATAAGAGGGGTGTCTCTTGCAGGGGACAGGTAAGCTTATAAGAGGGGCCTCTCTTGCAGGGGACAGGTAAACTTATAAGAGGGGTGTCTCTTGCAGGGGACAGGTAAGCTTATAAGAGGGGCCTCTCTTGCAGGGGACAGGTCAACTTATAAGAGGGGTGTCTCTTACAGGGGACAGGTAAGCTTATAAGAGGGGCCTCTCTTGCAGGGGACAGGTAAACTTATAAGAGGGGCCTCTCTTGCAGGGTACATGTAAACTTATAAGAGGGGTGTCTTTTGCAGGGTACAGGTAAACTTTTAAGAGGGGTGTCTCTTGCAGGGGACAGGTAAGCTTATTAGAGGGGCCTCTCTTGCAGGGGACAGGTAAACTTATAAGAGGGGCCTCTCTTGCAGGGGACAGGTAAACTTATAAGAGGGGCCTCTCTTGCAGGGGACAGGTAAACTTATAAGAGGGGTGTCTCTTGCAGGGTACAGGTAAACTTATGAGGGGTGTCTCTTGCAGGGTACAGGTAAACTTATAAGAGGGGCCTCTCTTGCAGGGGACAGGTAAACTTATAAGAGGGGTGTCTCTTGCAGGGGACAGGTAAACTTATAAGAGGGGCCTCTCTTGCAGGGTACAGGTAAACTTATAAGAGGGGTGTCTCTTGCAGGGGACAGGTAAACTTATAAGAGGGGTGTCTCTTGCAGGGGACAGGTAAGCTTATAAGAGGGGCCTCTCTTGCAGGGGACAGGTAACCTTATAAGAGGGGTGTCTCTTGCAGGGTACAGGTAAACTTTTAAGAGGGGTATCTCTTGCAGGGTACAGGTAAACTTATAAGAGGGGCCTCCCTTGCAGGGGACAGGTAAACTTATAAGAGGGGTGTCTCTTGCAGGGTACAGTTAAACTTATAAGAGGGGCCTCTCTTGCAGGGGACAGGTAAACTTATAAGAGGGGTGTCTCTTGCAGGGTACAGGTAAACCTATAAGAGAGGTGTCTCTTGCAGGGTACAGGTAAGCTTATAAGAGGGGCCTCTCTTGCAGGGGACAGGTAAACTTATAAGAGGGGTGTCTCTTGCAGGGGACAGGTAAGCTTATAAGAGGGGCCTCTCTTGCAGGGTACAGGTCAACTTATAAGAGGGGTGTCTCTTGCAGGGTACAGGTAAACTTTTAAGAGGGGTATCTCTTGCAGGGTACAGGTAAACTTATAAGAGGGGCCTCTCTTGCAGGGGACAGGTAAACTTATAAGAGGGGCCTCTCTTGCAGGGTACAGGTAAACTTATAAGAGGGGTGTCTCTTGCAGGGGACAGGTAAACTTATAAGAGGGGTGTCTCTTGCAGGGGACAGGTAAGCTTATAAGAGGGGCCTCTCTTGCAGGGGACAGGTAACCTTATAAGAGGGGTGTCTCTTGCAGGGGACAGGTAAACTTTTAAGAGGGGTATCTCTTGCAGGGTACATGTAAACTTATAAGAGGGGCCTCCCTTGCAGGGGACAGGTAAACTTATAAGAGGGGTGTCTCTTGCAGGGTACAGTTAAACTTATAAGAGGGGCCTCTCTTGCAGGGGACAGGTAAACTTATAAGAGGGGTGTCTCTTGCAGGGTACAGGTAAACTTATAAGAGGGGTGTCTCTTGCAGGGTACAGGTAAGCTTATAAGAGGGGCCTCTCTTGCAGGGGACAGGTAAACTTATAAGAGGAGTGTCTCTTGCAGGGTACAGGTAAACTTATAAGAGGGGTGTCTCTTGCAGGGTATAGGTAAGCTTATAAGAGGGGCCTCTCTTGCAGGGGACAGGTAAACTTATAAGAGGGGTGTCTCTTGCAGGGGACAGGTAAGCTTATAAGAGGGGCCTCTCTTGCAGGGGACAGGTCAACTTATAAGAGGGGTGTCTCTTGCAGGGTACAGGTAAACTTTTAAGAGGGGTATCTCTTGCAGGGTACAGGTAAACTTATAAGAGGGGCCTCTCTTGCAGGGGACAGGTAAACTTATAAGAGGGGTTGTCTCCTGCAGGGTACAGGTAAACTTTTAAGAGGGATGTCTCTTGCAGGGTACAGGTAAACTTATAAGAGGGGTGTCTCTTGCAGGGTACAATTTAGTAGTATTTTACTATCTCATTGCATCTGAAATCTTACCTGATATGAACGATGGTCTTTGGTGAGATGGGTCTGATAATAAGGGGTCTATTGTAATGATTATATACATGGACATGTATGACAATTTATATATTGATATGACAGATTTTGTTTCAAATATAATTGTTGTATTGAGTTATTTTAGCAACTGTATAACTTCACTTTCCTTGAATTTTGACTATTCTACTGATATATATAATTACAGGGTACTTGATATGGTAGAGTCATTAGTTAAGATACAACCACCTGCTGATCTTGTTCTGGTAAGTTGAATGATATAAACCTGCAACTGGTATTGTTTCGGTCAATTGTATTTATAATCATTTTGGATGTATATCGGACAAATCCTTATTTTTATGTTGGCCAATTTCTTTTTTTTTCATTTTTATTCAGCATAGGAAACAATATTAATGTCTTTCTAACTATTTACTGCAAAACGTGTTAGTTTGGAAACACAAAAGCTGTGGATTAGAAACATACAAGTTGCGGATCGAGAAACACAAGCGGGGATCAGAAACATACAAGTTGTGAATAAGCAATAATAAGAAATGTGGTTCAGCAAATGTAACCACTGTTGTTCTTCAGTAGATAGATATATCACTGTTGTTCTTCAGTAGATAGATATATCACTGTTGTTCTTCAGTAGATAGATATATGACTGTTGTTCTTCAGTAGATAGATATATCACTGTTGTTCTTCAGTAGATAGATATATCACTGTTGTTCTTCAGTAGATAGATATATCACTGTTGTTCTTCAGTAGATAGATATATCACTGTTGTTCTTCAGTAGATAGATATATCACTGTTGTTCTTCAGTAGATAGATATATGACTGTTGTTCTTCAGTAGATATATATATCACTGTTGTTCTTCAGTAGATAGATATATCACTGTTGTTCTTCAGTAGATAGATATATGACTGTTGTTCTTCAGTAGATAGATATATCACTGTTGTTCTTCAGTAGATAGATATATGACTGTTGTTCTTCAGTAGATAGATATATGACTGTTGTTCTTCAGTAGATAGATATATGACTGTTGTTCTTCAGTAGATAGATATATGACTGTTGTTCTTCAGTAGATATATATATGACTGTTGTTCTTCAGTAGATAGATATATCACTGTTGTTCTTCAGTAGATAGATATATGACTTGTTCTTCAGTAGATAGATATATGACTGTTGTTCTTCAGTAGATAGATATATGACTGTTGTTCTTCAGTAGATAGATATATGACTTGTTCTTCAGTAGATAGATATATGACTGTTGTTCTTCAGTAGATAGATATATGACTGTTGTTCTTCAGTAGATAGATATATAACTTGTTCTTCAGTAGATATATTTATGACTGTTGTTCTTCAGTAGATAGATATATGACTGTTGTTCTTCAGTAGATAGATATATGACTGTTGTTCTTCAGTAGATAGATATATGACTGTTGTTCTTCAGTAGATAGATATATCACTGTTGTTCTTCAGTAGATAGATATATCACTGTTGTTCTTCAGTAGATAGATATATGACTTGTTCTTCAGTAGATAGATATATGACTGTTGTTCTTCAGTAGATAGATATATGACTGTTGTTCTTCAGTAGATAGATATATGACTTGTTCTTCAGTAGATAGATATATGACTGTTGTTCTTCAGTAGATAGATATATGACTGTTGTTCTTCAGTAGATAGATATATCACTGTTGTTCTTCAGTAGATAGATATATGACTGTTGTTCTTCAGTAGATAGATATATGACTGTTGTTCTTCAGTAGATAGATATATGACTGTTGTTCTTCAGTAGATAGATATATGACTGTTGTTCTTCAGTAGATAGATATATGACTGTTGTTCTTCAGTAGATAGATATATGACTGTTGTTCTTCAGTAGATAGATATATGACTGTTGTTCTTCAGTAGATAGATATATGACTGTTGTTCTTCAGTAGATAGATATATGACTGTTGTTCTTCAGTAGATAGATATATGACTGTTGTTCTTCAGTAGATAGATATATCACTGTTGTTCTTCAGTAGATAGATATATCACTGTTGTTCTTCAGTAGATAGATATATGACTTTTGTTCTTCAGTAGATAGATATATCACTGTTGTTCTTCAGTAGATAGATATATGACTTGTTCTTCAGTAAATATATATATTACTGTTGTTCTTCAGTAGATAGATATATGACTGTTGTTCTTCAGTAGATAGATATATGACTGTTGTTCTTCAGTAGATAGATATATCACTGTTGTTCTTCAGTAGATAGATATATCACTGTTGTTCTTCAGTAGATAGATATATCACTGTTGTTCTTCAGTAGATAGATATATCACTGTTGTTCTTCAGTAGATAGATATATGACTGTTGTTCTTCAGTAGATAGATATATGACTGTTGTTCTTCAGTAGATAGATATATGACTGTTGTTCTTCAGTAGATAGATATATGACTTGTTCTTCAGTAGATAGATATATGACTGTTGTTCTTCAGTAGATAGATATATCACTGTTGTTCTTCAGTAGATAGATATATCACTGTTGTTCTTCAGTAGATAGATATATGACTGTTGTTCTTCAGTAGATAGATATATGACTGTTGTTCTTCAGTAGATAGATATATGACTGTTGTTCTTCAGTAGATAGATATATGACTGTTGTTCTTCAGTAGATAGATATATGACTGTTGTTCTTCAGTAGATAGATATATGACTGTTGTTCTTCAGTAGATAGATATATGACTGTTGTTCTTCAGTAGATAGATATATGACTGTTGTTCTTCAGTAGATAGATATATGACTGTTGTTCTTCAGTAGATAGATATATGACTGTTGTTCTTCAGTAGATAGATATATCACTGTTGTTCTTCAGTAGATAGATATATCACTGTTGTTCTTCAGTAGATAGATATATGACTTTTGTTCTTCAGTAGATAGATATATCACTGTTGTTCTTCAGTAGATAGATATATGACTTGTTCTTCAGTAAATATATATATTACTGTTGTTCTTCAGTAGATAGATATATGACTGTTGTTCTTCAGTAGATAGATATATCACTGTTGTTCTTCAGTAGATAGATATATGACTGTTGTTCTTCAGTAGATAGATATATCACTGTTGTTCTTCAGTAGATAGATATATGACTTGTTCTTCAGTAGATAGATATATCACTGTTGTTCTTCAGTAGATAGATATATCACTGTTGTTCTTCAGTAGATATATATATATGACTGTTGTTCTTCAGTTTTGATAGATATATAACTTGTTCTTCAGTAGATAGATATATGACTGTTCTTCAGTAGATAGATATATCACTGTTGTTCTTCAGTAGATAGATATATCACTGTTGTTCTTCAGTAGATAGATATATCACTGTTGTTATTCAGTAGATAGATATATCACTGTTGTTCTTCAGTAGATAGATATATGACTGTTGTTCTTCAGTAGATAGATATATGACTGTTGTTCTTCAGTAGATAGATATATGACTGTTGTTCTTCAGTAGATAGATATATGACTGTTGTTCTTCAGTAGATAGATATATGACTGTTGTTCTTCAGTAGATAGGTATATGACTGTTGTTCTTCAGTAGATAGATATATGACTGTTGTTCTTCAGTAGATAGATATATGACTGTTGTTCTTCAGTAGATAGATATATGACTGTTGTTCTTCAGTAGATAGATATATCACTGTTGTTCTTCAGTAGATAGATATATGACTTGTTCTTCAGTAGATAGATATATCACTGTTGTTCTTCAGTAGATAGATATATCACTGTTGTTCTTCAGTAGATATATATATATGACTGTTGTTCTTCAGTTTTGATAGATATATAACTTGTTCTTCAGTAGATAGATATATGACTGTTCTTCAGTAGATAGATATATCACTGTTGTTCTTCAGTAGATAGATATATCACTGTTGTTCTTCAGTAGATAGATATATCACTGTTGTTATTCAGTAGATAGATATATCACTGTTGTTCTTCAGTAGATAGATATATGACTGTTGTTCTTCAGTAGATAGATATATGACTGTTGTTCTTCAGTAGATAGATATATGACTGTTGTTCTTCAGTAGATAGATATATGACTGTTGTTCTTCAGTAGATAGATATATGACTGTTGTTCTTCAGTAGATAGATATATGACTGTTGTTCTTCAGTAGATAGATATATGACTGTTGTTCTTCAGTAGATAGATATATGACTGTTGTTCTTCAGTAGATAGATATATGACTGTTGTTCTTCAGTAGATAGATATATCACTGTTGTTCTTCAATAGATAGATATATGACTGTTGTTCTTCAGTAGATAGATATATGACTTGTTCTTCAATAGATAGATATATGACTGTTGTTCTTCAGTAGATAGATATATGACTGTTGTTCTTCAGTAGATAGATATACGACTGTTGTTCTTCAGTAGATAGATATATCACTGTTGTTCTTCAGTAGATAGATATATCACTGTTGTTCTTCAGTAGATAGATATATGACTTGTTCTTCAGTAGATAGATATATCACTGTTGTTCTTCAGTAGATAGATATATCACTGTTGTTCTTCAGTAGATATATATATATGACTGTTGTTCTTCAGTTTTGATAGATATATAACTTGTTCTTCAGTAGATAGATATATGACTGTTGTTCTTCAGTAGATAGATATATCACTGTTGTTCTTCAGTAGATAGATATATCACTGTTGTTCTTCAGTAGATAGATATATGACTGTTGTTCTTCAGTAGATAGATATATGACTGTTGTTCTTCAGTAGATAGATATATGACTTGTTCTTCAGTAGATAGATATATCACTGTTGTTCTTCAGTAGATAGATATATGACTGTTGTTCTTCAGTAGATAGATATATGACTGTTGTTCTTCAGTAGATAGATATATGACTGTTGTTCTTCAGTAGATAGATATATGACTGTTGTTCTTCAGTAGATAGATATATCACTGTTGTTCTTCAGTAGATAGATATATCACTGTTGTTCTTCAGTAGATAGATATATGACTTGTTCTTCAGTAGATAGATATATCACTGTTGTTCTTCAGTAGATAGATATATGACTGTTGTTCTTCAGTAGATAGATATATGACTGTTGTTCTTCAGTAGATAGATATATAACTTGTTCTTCAGTAGATATATTTATGACTGTTGTTCTTCAGTAGATAGATATATGACTGTTGTTCTTCAGTAGATAGATATATCACTGTTGTTCTTCAGTAGATAGATATATCACTGTTGTTCTTCAGTAGATAGATATATGACTGTTGTTCCTCAGTAGATAGATATATGACTGTTGTTCTTCAGTAGATAGATATATGACTGTTGTTCTTCAGTAGATAGATATATCACTGTTGTTCTTCAGTAGATAGATATATGACTTTTGTTCTTCAGTAGATAGATATATCACTGTTGTTCTTCAGTAGATAGATATATGACTTGTTCTTCAGTAAATATATATATTACTGTTGTTCTTCAGTAGATAGATATATGACTGTTGTTCTTCAGTAGATAGATATATCACTGTTGTTCTTCAGTAGATAGATATATGACTGTTGTTCTTCAGTAGATAGATATATGACTGTTGTTCTTCAGTAGATAGATATATGACTTGTTCTTCAGTAGATAGATATATCACTGTTGTTCTTCAGTAGATAGATATATCACTGTTGTTCTTCAGTAGATATATATATATGACTGTTGTTCTTCAGTTTTGATAGATATATAACTTGTTCTTCAGTAGATAGATATATGACTGTTGTTCTTCAGTAGATAGATATATCACTGTTGTTCTTCAGTAGATAGATATATCACTGTTGTTCTTCAGTAGATAGATATATCACTGTTGTTATTCAGTAGATAGATATATGACTGTTGTTCTTCAGTAGATAGATATATGACTGTTGTTCTTCAGTAGATAGATATATGACTGTTGTTCTTCAGTAGATAGATATATGACTGTTGTTCTTCAGTAGATAGATATATGACTGTTGTTCTTCAGTAGATAGATATATGACTGTTGTTCTTCAGTAGATAGATATATGACTGTTGTTCTTCAGTAGATAGATATATGACTGTTGTTCTTCAGTAGATAGATATATGACTGTTGTTCTTCAGTAGATAGATATATGACTGTTGTTCTTCAGTAGATAGATATATGACTGTTGTTCTTCAGTAGATAGATATATGACTGTTGTTCTTCAGTAGATAGATATATGACTGTTGTTCTTCAATAGATAGATATATGACTGTTGTTCTTCAGTAGATAGATATATGACTTGTTCTTCAATAGATAGATATATGACTGTTGTTCTTCAGTAGATAGATATATGACTGTTGTTCTTCAGTAGATAGATATATGACTGTTGTTCTTCAGTAGATGGATATATCACTGTTGTTCTTCAGTAGATAGATATATCACTGTTGCTCTTCAGTAGATAGATATATGACTGTTGTTCTTCAGTAGATAGATATATGACTGTTGTTCTTCAGTAGATAGATATATGACTGTTGTTCTTCAGTAGATAGATATATCACTGTTGTTCTTCAGTAGATAGATATATCACTGTTGTTCTTCAGTAGATAGATATATGACTGTTGTTCTTCAGTAGATAGATATATCACTGTTGTTCTTCAGTAGATAGATATATGACTGTTGTTCTTCAGTAGATAGATATATCACTGTTGTTCTTCAGTAGATAGATATATCACTTGTTCTTCAGTAGATAGATATATGACTGTTGTTCTTCAGTAGATAGATATATGACTGTTGCAGTGTGGGAAACCATTTTTTTCCAAACACTCGCCAAAATGGCGAGTGGACTGAAACTATTACTCGCCAAGATGAAAAAGAGTTCGCCATGTTTGGCGAGTGAATTTTTTTTTAAACTCGCCAACAAATACCAAATAAACAATACAGTAATGTTCAACAATTTATTTTGCAGATTTTGACAAGTCATTAACTTGGTCAAGAAGGATCAACACTCTCTTAAGAGCTGCGTTGATCTCTTCTTCCTCAATTTCGTTGTCTTCGTCTTTTAAATTTTAATGCGCGGTATAAAACATGTATGTCAAACTCGGTTCCGACACATATTTAACTTTATGTTTTCACGTAGGTTTTCGCTACGAATTCATTTGAAATATTTCAAAACCCATATTATTTTATTTACATTAATTTTAAAATCACATCTATTGGTAATGAAACAATATTTCATTTAATCGTGAAATCGACCTTGGCAAAATTATGCGAGGTCGGGATTGTATACTTAATTTTTCTATTGACAGAAAGGAAGTGTCATGACTCATGGCGGAATGTTTTCTTATCGAGTACAATGATTAATAAAATGTTGGATAAATGACACAGTTAACAAAACATTTAACTATTTGGGAGCTGATATTTTAAAGCTGTACACCAGTTATCGCGGCTATCGTTTTCAAGTTCCTACTCACCTTACAACTGTTACTCGCCAGACCGGCGAGTATAAAGTGGATGTTACTCGCCAGACCGGCGAGTATAAAGTGGATGTTACTCGCCACCCAAAATTTTCACTCGCCTATGGCGAGTTGGCGAGCGGTGGTTTCCCACACTGCTGTTGTTCTTCAGTAGATAGATATATGACTGTTGTTCTTCAGTAGATAGATATATCACTGTTGTTCTTCAGTAGATAGATATATCACTGTTGTTCTTCAGTAGATAGATATATGACTTGTTCTTCAGTAGATAGATATATCACTGTTGTTCTTCAGTAGATAGATATATGACTTGTTCTTCAGTAGATAGATATATGACTGTTGTTCTTCAGTAGATAGATATATAACTTGTTCTTCAGTAGATATATTTATGACTGTTATTCTTCAGTAGATAGATATATGACTGTTGTTCTTCAGTAGATAGATATATCACTGTTGTTCTTCAGTAGATAGATATATGACTGTTGTTCTTCAGTAGATAGATATATCACTGTTGTTCTTCAGTAGATAGATATATGACTGTTGTTCTTCAGTAGATAGATATATGACTGTTGTTCCTTAGTAGATAGATATATGACTGTTGTTCTTCAGTAGATAGATATATGACTGTTGTTCTTCAGTAGATAGATATATCACTGTTGTTCTTCAGTAGATAGATATATGACTGTTGTTCTTCAGTAGATAGATATATGACTGTTGTTCTTCAGTAGATAGATATATGACTGTTGTTCTTCAGTAGATAGATATATCACTGTTGTTCTTCAGTAGATAGATATATGACTGTTGTTCTTCAGTAGATAGATATATCACTGTTGTTCTTCAGTAGATAGATATATCACTGTTGTTCTTCAGTAGATAGATATATGACTTGTTCTTCAGTAGATAGATATATCACTGTTGTTCTTCAGTAGATAGATATATGACTTGTTCTTCAGTAGATAGATATATGACTGTTGTTCTTCAGTAGATAGATATATAACTTGTTCTTCAGTAGATATATTTATGACTGTTATTCTTCAGTAGATAGATATATGACTGTTGTTCTTCAGTAGATAGATATATCACTGTTGTTCTTCAGTAGATAGATATATGACTGTTGTTCTTCAGTAGATAGATATATCACTGTTGTTCTTCAGTAGATAGATATATGACTGTTGTTCTTCAGTAGATAGATATATGACTGTTGTTCCTTAGTAGATAGATATATGACTGTTGTTCTTCAGTAGATAGATATATGACTGTTGTTCTTCAGTAGATAGATATATGACTGTTGTTCTTCAGTAGATAGATATATGACTGTTGTTCTTCAGTAGATAGATATATGACTGTTGTTCTTCAGTAGATAGATATATGACTGTTGTTCTTCAGTAGATAGATATATCACTGTTGTTCTTCAGTAGATAGATATATGACTGTTGTTCTTCAGTAGATAGATATATCACTGTTGTTCTTCAGTAGATAGATATATGACTGTTGTTCTTCAGTAGATAGATATATCACTGTTGTTCTTCAGTAGATAGATATATGACTGTTGTTCTTCAGTAGATAGATATATCACTGTTGTTCTTCAGGAGATAGATATATCACTGTTGTTCTTCAGTAGATAGATATATGACTGTTGTTCTTCAGTAGATAGATATATGACTGCTGTTCTTCAGTAGATAGATATATCACTGTTGTTCTTCAGTAGATAGATATATGACTTGTCTTTCCAACTTTTTGGGGTCAGGTGCCACTTAATATTTAATATTAAGGTATATGTATATAATTTAATATGGATTGAATACTGCAATCTGATTGGCTAATCCACCTTGAGAAAATTTTGGTAACACTCGATAACCTGGGTTGGTATTGTGACGTCACCAATGTGTTCATCCGCCAACGACAAATTCAAATAGTTACATGAAATAATCGTAATTAAAATCGAGGAATCATTAAATTATAAGGAATATTTGAAATTGTTGAACAGGTTATACGATATAACCTGGTTTGTGTCAGTTTACGCTTAATAAATGTAATATTAAATGAATATATTGTCTATCTCTTTGATAGGATCTACTGTTTCCATTACTTGAGTTGATGGAGCATGGACAGAAAGAGAACAGGGAACTAGGCAACAGAGCTACTCATATCTTCAAATTATTGTATAAAAAAGCTAAGGTAACAAAATTTTAGATTAATAAGTTACTTGTCTGTAACAAACTGATGTGATGCTGTTACAGTAGTCTCCGTCTTCTGCAATGAGAAAGTGGCCTCTCTTCTAAGAGACAATATACTAGTACATGTATTTTACTATCTTAAGTGCATCTAATATCTGGCCTAATGAGAGTGAGTGAGTAATTGTTGTTAGATGCCAATTTTTCAGTATTATGATGGCAAGATCATGTTAATTTTCAATGAGATGATGATGAGGTCCGCTGTGTGCTAGACCTATACACTTAGTTGGATTTTATAGTGCTAGCTCACTGAAACAACAGTTTACAGGTAGACATGTCGCTCCACTAGGACACGTTATTCTTATTCCGAGCCTGTGTGCTTAGCGGAGAAGCAACAAATACCAATTTTATTGTCTTTGGTTTGACCCAATCGGGGCTCGAACCCACTATTCTTTTGCACTCTAGGCGAGCACTCTAACCACTGATGTGGTTGGCCTAATGGGAGGGACAGCCTTTTTTGCTATAATAGTCAAAGAAGAAGTATGGAAAGGAACATTTTCATTCTTATTGCAAATGTTAGTGACTAATGTTGATGAAATTGAGACTGAAATATCATTTTCAATCTTCCATCTTGTAACAGAAGTGTTAACCATAGCAAATTATATAATTTTGACTTTAAAAAAATCATCAGCTAATATTCTGTTTTTGATGGAATAGATATTTTATTAAATGTTGATAAAATATGCAAAGTCGCTGTTCCTGTTGGTTTTCTTCAATGTGGCTGTTCCTGTTGGTTTTCTTCAAAGTGGCTGTTCCTGTTGGTTTTCTTCAAAGTGGCTGTTCCTGTTGGTTTTCTTCAAAGTGGCTGTTCCTGTTGGTTTTCTTCAAAGTGGCTGTTCCTGTTGGTTTTCTTCAAAGTGACTGTTCCTGTTGGTTTTCTTCAATTTCGTTATAAAATGAAAAACAAATAATACCACACAGAAAAAATATAAAAACGTAGAAACAGAGGCAAAATCAATACGAGTAACACATCAGTAACACATCAGTAACATATCAGTAACACATCAGAAACACATTAGTAACATATCAGTAACACATCGTGACATGTATACATTATTTACACATGTATACATTATTTACACATGTATACATTATTTACACATGTATACATTATTTACACATGTATACATTATTTACACATATATACATTATTTACACATGCATACATTATTTACACATGCATACATTATTTACACATGTATACATTATTTACACATGTATACATTATTTACACATATATACATTATTTACACATGTATACATTATTTACACATGTATACATTATTTACACATGTATACATTATTTACACATGTATACATTATTTACACATATATACATTATTTACACATATATATATTATTTACATTATTTACACATGTATACATTATTTACATATGTATACATTATTTACACATATATACATTATTTACACATGTATACATTATTTACACATGTATACATTATTTACACATGTATACATTATTTACACATGTATACATTATTCACACATATATACATTATGTACACATATATCATTTGTTATTCAGCTATCAGACAGGGTATATAATGTGACATTCCTGGCTTAGGATATATATTCCCTGAGGCGCAGCCGAAGGGAATATACATCTTAAGCCAGGAATGTCACATTATATACCCTGTCTGATAGCTGAATAACAGATATATTACGGATTTAACCTTTCTTTTTAAATACAACATCCAACTGTATTAAATAAATTTGCCTCTTTTATTTTCATTTTTCGTATCTCTAGATGTCCGTTTCCGTACCTTTGACGTCATTCTTCAATGACGTCAAAATAGGTGTCACATCATATTTCATGTATAGGGTGTCTCATGAAGGAAAATACTGTACTAAATTTCTAAATCAATACAGTTTCATATGTAGTAAATTTTATAAACTTTATAAATATAACATTAATATATCACATAACAAAACAACGGGTTAGCGAAACAGTTTGAATAATTTAAATGTTAACTACATGTAAATAAAACCTTGGTGTGGCCCCATGACGTCGAAAGTTTTCAAGGCTCAACATTTTGTTTATTTGTTATGGTACAACCATGGAAGATAGGAGTTTGCTGAATCGATCAGGTATTTGTGACGGAATTAACCGTTGTAATATGTTTTTGTTCATGCAGCCGTTTTGAGTATAAAAACAGCATTTAGTTTGGTAAAAAATACATTTATTATTCCGTATTATACCATTGATTCAGTGAAGCGTAATGTTTTGTCGTCCATGTTTTAATCTTTTTTGAGGACTGAAATATATACCCCGTCTGTTTTCCGAATATATGCTGACATTCAGGGCTGAAGAACCAATGAAAATATGTGTAACAAACTAAATTCATAATATACATTATTTACACATATATACATTATTTACACATGTATACATTATTTACACATGTATACATTATTTACACATGTATACATTATTTACATATGTATACATTATTTACACATATATACATTATTTACACATATATACATTATTTACACATGTATACATTTTTTATTTGTATTTCGATTTTTTACCAAATTTTCAATCGATTTCTGGTACCAAAATTGTTCCCTAATTTATCTAGAGGCTCACCTGAGCCTGCATCACTCACCTGATGTGAAAAGTTAACAGACGACGGACACCAAGTGATGGCAAAAGCTCACATTGCCATTGGCAAGGTGAGCTAGAAATGGCTGAGAAAATATTTTGGGTACAGTAAAATTTGCTCAGGATTCTTGTTGACCAAATAGTATAACATATAAAAAAAATTAGTATACAGAAAGTACCATTTTAAGTCCAGATGTACATTGTGTGCCCCCCCCCCCCTCCCATTAATACATTAATATAAATATGTTGTTTATTAGACATTTCAGTGTAAAATACAAATTTACTTTTCCAGGTACACAGTAATACAACAGTAGGAACTGCCAGATATTTAGAATCTGTTAAATCTGTCGTAGAATACTCTAAACAAGGTATTTACTGTTTCTTCAAATATAGTTCCTCTTCTTGATATATGATGATATATTTACCCTTGTTGTATGTAGTATGGTTGAAAAACTAAAATAATAGAATAAACCAACAAAAGTTGAATAAATGTAGATTTTTTATTTTGATATTTTCATTAAAAACCATTAAAATCCCATCACTTGTGTGGAAAGATAAACACATGATTGCCATGTGATTATAATTTCATCTTAAATGTCTTTTTTTCTATTTATCATCATATGTCAAATACATTTGAGAGTTAGGATTATGGTGTTTAACACCACTTTCAACAATATTTCAGATATATCGCAGCGGTCAGTTTTATTAGTGTAGGAATCCGGAGAAAACCACAGACTTGCCGCAGGCCAATGACAAGCATTATATTATGTTATATCGAGTACACCTCGACTGAGTGGGATTTGAAGTCCTGACGTTTGTGGTAATAGGATCATGACCACGACAGCCCCCTTTGAAAATGCATTTGAAAAAAATCAGGAATGATTTGTCTTTTTAATTTCAAATCAAGATTTTTTTTCATGAGATTGTTCATTTTCGAATGTTAATCATGTATTTTTTGCTGTTGAATATAGATAAAAGAATTTATCTTAGTATTTTGTGTCAACATATTGCAATTTAAATTAGGAAAAACACAGTATAAATTCATTGATTCAAAGTCAATTTTATTTTGTCCTTGGTACAAATTGGTACTGTATCAAAATTGTCTGTAAACATAGTACATTCACACCTGTATTAAGAGGTCACCTTTGTACAGTCACACCTGTATTAAGAGGTCATCTTTGTACAGTCACACCTGTATTAAGAGGTCACCTTTGTACAGTCACACCTGTATTAAGAGGTCACCTTTGTACAGTCACACATGTATTAAGAGGTCACGTTTGTAGTCACACCTGTATTAAGATGTCACCTTTGTACAGTCACACCTGTATTAAGAGGTCACCTTTGTACAGTCACACATGTATTAAGAGGTCACCTTTGTACAGTCACACCTGTATTAAGAGGTCACCTTTGTACAGTCACACCTGTAGTAAGAGATCACCTTTGTACAGTCACACCTGTATTAAGAGGTCACCTTTATAGTCACACCTGTATTAAGAGGTCACACTTGTATTAAGAGGTCACCTTTGTACAGTCACACCTGTATTAAGAGGTCACCTTTGTACAGTCACACCTGTATTAAGAGGTCACCTTTGTAGTTGCACCTGTATTAAGAGATCACCTTTGTAGTTGCACCTGTATTAAGAGATCACCTTTGTACAGTCACACCTGTATTAAGAGGTCACCTTTGTACAGTCACCCCTGTATTAAGAGGTCACCTTTGTACAGTCACACCTGTATTAAGAGGTCACCTTTGCACAGTCACACCTGTATTAAGAGGTCACCTTTGTACAGTCACACCTGTATTAAGAGGTCACCTTTGTACAGTCACACCTGTATTAAGAGGTCACCTTTGTACAGTCACACCTGTATTAAGAGGTCACCTTTGTACAGTCACACCTGTATTAAGAGGTCACCTTTGTACAGTCACACCTGTATTAAGAGGTCACACCTGTATTAAGAGATCACCTTTGTACAGTCACACCTGTATTAAGAGGTCGCCTTTGTACAGTCACACCTGTATTAAGAGGTCACCTTTGCAGTCACACCTGTATTAAGAGGTCACCTTTGTACAGTCACACCTGTATTAAGAGGTCACCTTTGTACAATCACACCTGTATTAAGAGGACACCTTTGTACAGGCACACCTGTATTAAGAGGTCACCTTTGTACAGTCATACCTGTATTAAGAGGTCACCTTTGTAGTCGCACCTGTATTAAGAGATCACCTTTGTACAATCACACCTGTATTAAGAGGTCACCTTTGTACAGTCACCCCTGTATTAAGAGGTCACCTTTGTACAGTCACACCTGTATTAAGAGATCACCTTTGTACAGTCACATCTGTATTAAGAGGTCACCTTTGTACAGTCACACCTGTATTAAGAGGTCACCTTTGTACAGTCACACCTGTATTAAGAGATCACCTTTGTACAGTCACACCTGTATTAAGAGGTCACCTTTGTACAGTCACCTTTGTACAGTCACACCTGTCTTAAGAGGTCACCTTCGTACAGTCGCACCTGTATTAAGAGGTCACCTTCATTCAGTCGCACCTGTATTAAGAGGTCACCTTCATTCAGTCGCACCTGTATTAAGAGGTCATCTTTGCACAGTCACACCTGTATTAAGAGGTCACCTTTGCACAGTCGCATCTGTATTAAGAGGTCACCTGTGTAGTCACACCTGTATTAAAAGGTCACCTTTGTACGGTCACATCTGTATTAAGAGGTCACCTTTGTAGTCACACTAGTATTAAGAGGTCACCTTTGTACAGTTGCACCTGTATTAAGAGGTCACCTTTGCAGTCACACCTGTATTAAGAGGTCACCTTTGTACAGTCACATCTGTATTAAGAGGTCACCTTTGCAGTCACACCTGTATTAAGAGGTCACCTTTGTACTGTCACACCTGTAGTAAGAGATCACCTTTGTACAGTCACACCTGTATTAAGAGGTCACCTTTATAGTCACACCTGTATTAAGAGGTCACCTTTGTACAGTCACACATGTATTAAGAGGTCACCTTTGTACAGTCACACCTGTATTAAGAGGTCACCTTTGTACTGTCACACCTGTAGTAAGAGATCACCTTTGTACAGTCACACCTGTATTAAGAGGTCACCTTTATAGTCACACCTGTATTAAGAGGTCACCTTTGTACAGTCACACCTGTATTAAGAGGTCACCTTTGTACAGTCATACCTGTATTAAGAGGTCACCTTTGTAGTCGCACCTGTATTAAGAGATCACCTTTGTACAATCACACCTGTATTAAGAGGTCACCTTTGTACAGTCACCCCTGTATTAAGAGGTCACCTTTGTACAGTCACACCTGTATTAAGAGATCACCTTTGTACAGTCACATCTGTATTAAGAGGTCACCTTTGTACAGTCACACCTGTATTAAGAGGTCACCTTTGTACAGTCACACCTGTATTAAGAGATCACCTTTGTACAGTCACACCTGTATTAAGAGGTCACCTTTGTACAGTCACCTTTGTACAGTCACACCTGTCTTAAGAGGTCACCTTCGTACAGTCGCACCTGTATTAAGAGGTCACCTTCATTCAGTCGCACCTGTATTAAGAGGTCACCTTTGTACAGTCACACCTGTATTAAGAGGTCATCTTTGTACAGTCACACCTGTATTAAGAGGTCACCTTTGTACAGTCACACCTGTATTAAGAGGTCACCTTTGTACAGTCACACATGTATTAAGAGGTCACGTTTGTAGTCACACCTGTATTAAGATGTCACCTTTGTACAGTCACACCTGTATTAAGAGGTCACCTTTGTACAGTCACACATGTATTAAGAGGTCACCTTTGTACAGTCACACCTGTATTAAGAGGTCACCTTTGTACAGTCACACCTGTAGTAAGAGATCACCTTTGTACAGTCACACCTGTATTAAGAGGTCACCTTTATAGTCACACCTGTATTAAGAGGTCACACTTGTATTAAGAGGTCACCTTTGTACAGTCACACCTGTATTAAGAGGTCACCTTTGTACAGTCACACCTGTATTAAGAGGTCACCTTTGTAGTTGCACCTGTATTAAGAGATCACCTTTGTAGTTGCACCTGTATTAAGAGATCACCTTTGTACAGTCACACCTGTATTAAGAGGTCACCTTTGTACAGTCACCCCTGTATTAAGAGGTCACCTTGGTACAGTCACACCTGTATTAAGAGGTCACCTTTGCACAGTCACACCTGTATTAAGAGGTCACCTTTGTACAGTCACACCTGTATTAAGAGGTCACCTTTGTACAGTCACACCTGTATTAAGAGGTCACCTTTGTACAGTCACACCTGTATTAAGAGGTCACCTTTGTACAGTCACACCTGTATTAAGAGGTCACCTTTGTACAGTCACACCTGTATTAAGAGGTCACACCTGTATTAAGAGATCACCTTTGTACAGTCACACCTGTATTAAGAGGTCGCCTTTGTACAGTCACACCTGTATTAAGAGGTCACCTTTGTACAGTCACACCTGTATTAAGAGGTCACCTTTGTACAGTCACCTTTGTACAGTCACACCTGTCTTAAGAGGTCACCTTCGTACAGTCGCACCTGTATTAAGAGGTCACCTTCATTCAGTCGCACCTGTATTAAGAGGTCACCTTTGTACAGTCACACCTGTATTAAGAGGTCATCTTTGTACAGTCACACCTGTATTAAGAGGTCACCTTTGTACAGTCACACCTGTATTAAGAGGTCACCTTTGTACAGTCACACATGTATTAAGAGGTCACGTTTGTAGTCACACCTGTATTAAGATGTCACCTTTGTACAGTCACACCTGTATTAAGAGGTCACCTTTGTACAGTCACACATGTATTAAGAGGTCACCTTTGTACAGTCACACCTGTATTAAGAGGTCACCTTTGTACAGTCACACCTGTAGTAAGAGATCACCTTTGTACAGTCACACCTGTATTAAGAGGTCACCTTTATAGTCACACCTGTATTAAGAGGTCACACTTGTATTAAGAGGTCACCTTTGTACAGTCACACCTGTATTAAGAGGTCACCTTTGTACAGTCACACCTGTATTAAGAGGTCACCTTTGTAGTTGCACCTGTATTAAGAGATCACCTTTGTAGTTGCACCTGTATTAAGAGATCACCTTTGTACAGTCACACCTGTATTAAGAGGTCACCTTTGTACAGTCACCCCTGTATTAAGAGGTCACCTTTGTACAGTCACACCTGTATTAAGAGGTCACCTTTGCACAGTCACACCTGTATTAAGAGGTCACCTTTGTACAGTCACACCTGTATTAAGAGGTCACCTTTGTACAGTCACACCTGTATTAAGAGGTCACCTTTGTACAGTCACACCTGTATTAAGAGGTCACCTTTGTACAGTCACACCTGTATTAAGAGGTCACCTTTGTACAGTCACACCTGTATTAAGAGGTCACACCTGTATTAAGAGATCACCTTTGTACAGTCACACCTGTATTAAGAGGTCGCCTTTGTACAGTCACACCTGTATTAAGAGGTCACCTTTGTACAGTCACACCTGTATTAAGAGGTCACCTTTGTACAGTCACACCTGTATTAAGAGATCACCTTTGTACAGTCACACCTGTATTAAGAGGTCACCTTTGTACAGTCACACCTGTATTAAGAGGTCACCTTTGTACAGTCACACCTGTATTAAGAGATCACCTTTGTACAGTCAAACCTGTATTAAGAGGTCACCTTTGTACAGTCACACCTGTATTAAGAGGTCACCTTTGTACAGTCACACATGTATTAAGAGGTCACCTTTGTACAGTCACACCTGTATTAAGAGGTCACCTTTGTACAGTCACACCTGTATTAAGAGGTCACCTTTGTAGTCCCACCTGTATTAAGAGGTCACCTTTGTATAGTCACACCTATATTAAGAGGTCACCTTTGTAGTCACACATGTATTAAGAGGTCACCTTTGTACAGTCACACATGTATTAAGAGGTCACCTTTGTACAGTCACACCTGTATTAAGAGGTCACCTTTGTACTGTCACACCTGTAGTAAGAGATCACCTTTGTACAGTCACACCTGTATTAAGAGGTCACCTTTATAGTCACACCTGTATTAAGAGGTCACCTTTGTACAGTCACACCTGTATTAAGAGGTCACCTTTGTACAGTCATACCTGTATTAAGAGGTCACCTTTGTAGTCGCACCTGTATTAAGAGATCACCTTTGTACAATCACACCTGTATTAAGAGGTCACCTTTGTACAGTCACCCCTGTATTAAGAGGTCACCTTTGTACAGTCACACCTGTATTAAGAGATCACCTTTGTACAGTCACATCTGTATTAAGAGGTCACCTTTGTACAGTCACACCTGTATTAAGAGGTCACCTTTGTACAGTCACCTTTGTACAGTCACACCTGTATTAAGAGGTCACCTTTGTACAGTCACCTTTGTACAGTCACACCTGTCTTAAGAGGTCACCTTCGTACAGTCGCACCTGTATTAAGAGGTCACCTTCATTCAGTCGCACCTGTATTAAGAGGTCACCTTCATTCAGTCGCACCTGTATTAAGAGGTCATCTTTGCACAGTCACACCTGTATTAAGAGGTCACCTTTGCACAGTCGCATCTGTATTAAGAGGTCACCTGTGTAGTCACACCTGTATTAAAAGGTCACCTTTGTACGGTCACATCTGTATTAAGAGGTCACCTTTGTAGTCACACTAGTATTAAGAGGTCACCTTTGTACAGTTGCACCTGTATTAAGAGGTCACCTTTGCAGTCACACCTGTATTAAGAGGTCACCTTTGTACAGTCACATCTGTATTAAGAGGTCACCTTTGCAGTCACACCTGTATTAAGAGGTCACCTTTGTACAGTCACACCTGTATTAAGAGGTCACCTTTGTACAATCACACCTGTATTAAGAGGACACCTTTGTACAGGCACACCTGTATTAAGAGGTCACCTTTGTACAGTCACACATGTATTAAGAGGTCACCTTTGTACAGTCACACCTGTATTAAGAGGTCACCTTTGTACAGTCACACCTGTAGTAAGAGATCACGTTTGTACAGTCACACCTGTATTAAGAGGTCACCTTTATAGTCACACCTGTATTAAGAGGTCACCTTTGTACAGTCACACCTGTATTAAGAGGTCACCTTTGTACAGTCACACCTGTATTAAGAGGTCACCTTTGTACAGTCACACCTGTATTAAGAGGTCACCTTTGTAGTCCCACCTGTATTAAGAGGTCACCTTTGTATAGTCACACCTATATTAAGAGGTCACCTTTGTAGTCACACATGTATTAAGAGGTCACCTTTGTACAGTCACACATGTATTAAGAGGTCACCTTTGTACAGTCACACCTGTATTAAGAGGTCACCTTTGTACAGTCACACCTGTAGTAAGAGATCACCTTTGTACAGTCACACCTGTATTAAGAGGTCACCTTTATAGTCACACCTGTATTAAGAGGTCACCTTTGTACAGTCACACCTGTATTAAGAGGTCACCTTTGTACAGTCATACCTGTATTAAGAGGTCACCTTTGTAGTCGCACCTGTATTAAGAGATCACCTTTGTACAATCACACCTGTATTAAGAGGTCACCTTTGTACAGTCACCCCTGTATTAAGAGGTCACCTTTGTACAGTCACACCTGTATTAAGAGATCACCTTTGTACAGTCACATCTGTATTAAGAGGTCACCTTTGTACAGTCACACCTGTATTAAGAGGTCACCTTTGTACAGTCACACCTGTATTAAGAGATCACCTTTGTACAGTCACACCTGTATTAAGAGGTCACCTTTGTACAGTCACCTTTGTACAGTCACACCTGTCTTAAGAGGTCACCTTCGTACAGTCGCACCTGTATTAAGAGGTCACCTTCATTCAGTCGCACCTGTATTAAGAGGTCACCTTCATTCAGTCGCACCTGTATTAAGAGGTCATCTTTGCACAGTCACACCTGTATTAAGAGGTCACCTTTGCACAGTCGCATCTGTATTAAGAGGTCACCTGTGTAGTCACACCTGTATTAAAAGGTCACCTTTGTACGGTCACATCTGTATTAAGAGGTCACCTTTGTAGTCACACTAGTATTAAGAGGTCACCTTTGTACAGTTGCACCTGTATTAAGAGGTCACCTTTGCAGTCACACCTGTATTAAGAGGTCACCTTTGTACAGTCACATCTGTATTAAGAGGTCACCTTTGCAGTCACACCTGTATTAAGAGGTCACCTTTGTACAGTCACACCTGTATTAAGAGGTCACCTTTGTACAATCACACCTGTATTAAGAGGACACCTTTGTACAGGCACACCTGTATTAAGAGGTCACCTTTGTACAGTCACACATGTATTAAGAGGTCACCTTTGTACAGTCACACCTGTATTAAGAGGTCACCTTTGTACAGTCACACCTGTAGTAAGAGATCACGTTTGTACAGTCACACCTGTATTAAGAGGTCACCTTTATAGTCACACCTGTATTAAGAGGTCACACTTGTATTAAGAGGTCACCTTTGTACAGTCACACCTGTATTAAGAGGTCACCTTTGTACAGTCACACCTGTATTAAGAGGTCACCTTTGTACAGTCACACCTGTATTAAGAGATCACCTTTGTACAGTCACACCTGTATTAAGAGGTCACCTTTGTACAGTCACACCTGTATTAAGAGGTCACCTTTGTACAGTCACACCTGTATTAAGAGGTCACCTTTGTACAGTCACACCTGTAGTAAGAGATCACCTTTGTACAGTCACACCTGTATTAAGAGGTCACCTTTATAGTCACACCTGTATTAAGAGGTCACCTTTGTACAGTCACACCTGTATTAAGAGGTCACCTTTGTACAGTCATACCTGTATTAAGAGGTCACCTTTGTAGTCGCACCTGTATTAAGAGATCACCTTTGTACAATCACACCTGTATTAAGAGGTCACCTTTGTACAGTCACCCCTGTATTAAGAGGTCACCTTTGTACAGTCACACCTGTATTAAGAGATCACCTTTGTACAGTCACATCTGTATTAAGAGGTCACCTTTGTACAGTCACACCTGTATTAAGAGGTCACCTTTGTACAGTCACACCTGTATTAAGAGATCACCTTTGTACAGTCACACCTGTATTAAGAGGTCACCTTTGTACAGTCGCACCTGTATTAAGAGGTCACCTTTGTACAGTCGCACCTGTATTAAGAGGTCACCTTTGTACAGTCACACCTGTATTAAGAGGTCACCTTTGGGACAAAGAAAAAAAGCGACCTAATAAGACGCTAATCCCTTAAATGAGGTTCAATTCATATGAAATTTTCAATGACAGGACAATAAAATGGTGACCTTTAAATACAGGTGACTGCTTTATAGAGGTGACCACGTTGGCAGGTTGGACTGTATTTCTATCTGTTTCTAAGCATCTTTCAGTATAAACTAGGAATCGTGCGACATCTTATATACATTTACATATTTGTAGATTTGATGGTGGTTGGTAGTTTATGGTGTTTAACGCCACTTTCAAAAATATTTCAGTTATATCGTGGCTGTCAGTTTTATTGGTGGAGGAAACCTGAGTAGCCGAAGAAAACCACCAACCTGTGGCAAGTTACTGACAAACTTTATCACATAGTGTTGTTTTGAGTACACCTCGTCATGATCGGGATTCAAATTCACAATGTTAGTGGTGATAGGCACTGATTGCACAGGTATTTGTAAAAACAAATTCCATGCAATCACAAACTTGATGGCCCCTTTAAAGATTTGATACAAAACTATGTAATATTTAGTATAACATTCTGTTATTGTTTTTCAGTTGTAGATAAATCACTCCTGATACATGCATCAGATGCCTGTTTTCTAGTGGTAAGATAATTAACAGTATATTATTAATATAGTGGCTTTGTATTTATTATGTCGCCTGCATAGCAGAGTTAAACCGAATGCATGCCTGGAGTGTAGTAGATCTTGGGTTCAAGGTCATGTCAAACCAAAGACTATAAAATCAATCTAAGTGTGTTGCATATATTGTGACTTGATATATGCTGAAAAATTGCTCATTTGGTATTAAACAACAAATATTAACTCTGCATAGCAGAGTTGACATATATGGATCACTATCCATTGTCTTGGGTTGTCGTCATTATACTTTCCTGAATCGGCAACTCCATCTAAAACTGCATCATAGAAAACAAACAGAATAACATGTAACCTACTACAGAACATGAAGTTTTGCACCTGTTTTTTTAATTCTCTTTTTCATTGATTTTTGGGGTTTCCCAGAACCAAACAAGGATTGTCAGTGTGATACAGACAGGTGTACACATCCAGTGCTTTCATTAAGAGCCGGTACTCTGTACTTTTACCCGGCTATGGTAGTGTCTGGTACCGGCAGAAAAAATCAAAACAAAAAAAAAATCATGTGCAAAATATAATATAAGATCGTTCTGTGGGACTCGAAATCGTAATCTAGTATTTATGGGATTGTCTTCGTCGAGGTCTGCGTCGGAATCTGTATCTGTACTTTCTTCACCTCCAGTATTGGAGATCAGATTGGATATATCGTAAAAGCGCTTTAAACTACGAAGATTTAACAGTGTCTATTCAAGCGGTGTATTATCATTGATGAAAAACGATAAAATGTCTAAACGAAAAAAAGCAATCACTGACTATTTTATGCAGAGCAAAAAGCTTAACAAAGGTGAAGATTCGTGTCAAATCATGCTGTTCGGCGTTGGCATTGCCGCATACCCGTTATTTTTCCTGATATCTGTTATGATTTGTGTGAACGAGTGCAGGAAATTTTCAGTGTTAAGTTAAGTTAACACGTGAAATATCAGCATTACTATTAGTCTAGAAATGAACCTGGTGGGGGGGACCAGGGGGCAAAGCCCCTGGAAGCTCCTGGATTTTAAGGTTTTTGAGACTTAAATCAATTATGATTATGCTATATCTTAATTTCAAATTCATTTATTATACACAAAAGTGAAGCAAATATTGCAGTATGTCTTTTTTTTTTCAGGTCAAAATTTAAGTCCCAAAATCTCTACAATCCAGAAGCTTCCGGCGGGCTTTGTTCCCCTAGTCCCCCTACCTGGACCCACTGGGGGCCTTTAGCGGCCCCCAGACCCCTCGCCAAAATTGTTTGGTACCTCCTACATTCTAGAAAGTACCTCCATCCTAAAAAAAATAGTGAAACCCCTGTACACATCTTTAATCTACAACTCTCATAGAGTACTAAACAGAAACCAACCAAATTGATTATTTTTTCGTTTGTGGGATCTGAAGTTGTGACCTACTTTTTAATATTATTGTTATTTTAATATAGCTGAAATACTGCTAAAGTTGACGTCAAACACCGATTAATCATTCAATCAATTGATTTCTGGGGTTTCCCAGAACTAAACAGATTCTTAGTGTGGGTTAGTAAGGGGAATGTGCACGTAAATCTGAAGCTCCTCCTAGATGATGCACGTAAATCTGAAGCTCCTCCTAGATGATGCACGTAAATCTGAAGCTCCTCCTAGATGATGCACGTAAATCTGAAGCTCCTCCTAGATGATGCACGTAAATCTGAAGCTCCTCCTAGATGATGCACATAAATCTGAAGCTCCTCCTAGATGATGCACATAAATCTGAAGCTCCTCCTTGATGATGCACATAAATCTGAAGCTCCTCCTAGATGATGCACATAAATCTGAAGCTCCTCCTAGATGATGCACGTAAATCTGAAGCTCCTCCTGGATGATGCACACTTCAAATCTGAAGCTCCTCCTAGATGATGCACGTAAATCTGAAGCTCCTCCTGGATGATGCATGTAAATCTGAAGCTCCTCCTAGATGATGCACACTTCAAATCTGAAGCTCCTCCTAGATGATGCACATAAATCTGAAGCTCCTCCTAGATGATGCACGTAAATCTGAAGCTCCTCCTAGATGATGCACATAAATCTGAAGCTCCTCCTAGATGATGCACATAAATCTGAAGCTCCTCCTAGATGATGCACATAAATCTGAAGCTCCTCCTAGATGATGCACATAAATCTGAAGCTCCTCCTAGATGATGCACATAAATCTGAAGCTCCTCCTTGATGATGCACATAAATCTGAAGCTCCTCCTAGATGATGCACGTAAATCTGAAGCTCCTCCTGGATGATGCACACTTCAAATCTGAAGCTCCTCCTAGATGATGCACATAAATCTGAAGCTCCTCCTAGATGATGCACACTTCAAATCTGAAGCTCCTCCTAGATGATGCACGTAAATCTGAAGCTCCTCCTAGATGATGCACGTAAATCTGAAGCTCCTCCTAGATGATGCACGTAAATCTGAAGCTCCTCCTAGATGATGCACGTAAATCTGAAGCTCCTCCTAGATGATGCACGTAAATCTGAAGCTCCTCCTAGATGATGCACATACATCTGAAACTCCTCCTAGATGATGCACATAAATCTGAAGCTCCTCCTAGATGATGCACATAAATCTGAAGCTCCTCCTAGATGATGCACATAAATCTGAAGCTCCTCGTAGATGATGCACGTAAATCTGAAGCTCCTCCTAGATGATGCACGTAAATCTGAAGCTCCTCCTAGATGATGCACATAAATCTGAAGCTCCTCCTAGATGATGCACATAAATCTGAAGCTCCTCCTTGATGATGCACATAAATCTGAAGCTCCTCCTAGATGATGCATGTAAATCTGAAGCTCCTCCTAGATGATGCACACTTCAAATCTGAAGCTCCTCCTAGATGATGCACATAAATCTGAAGCTCCTCCTAGATGATGCACGTAAATTTGAAGCTCCTCCTAGATGATGCACATAAATCTGAAGCTCCTCCTTGATGATGCATGTAAATCTGAAGCTCCTCCTAGATGATGCACACTTCAAATTTGAAGCTCCTCCTAGATGATGCACATAAATCTGAAGCTCCTCCTTGATGATGCACGTAAATCTGAAGCTCCTCCTAGATGATGCACGTAAATCTGAAGCTCCTCCTAGATGATGCACATAAATCTGAAGCTCCTCCTAGATGATGCACGTAAATCTGAAACTCCTCCTAGATGATGCACGTAAATCTGAAGCTCCTCCTAGATGATGCACATAAATCTGAAGCTCCTCCTAGATGATGCACATAAATCTGAAGCTCCTCTTAGATGATGCACATAAATCTGAAGCTCCTCCTAGATGATGCACATAAATCTGAAGCTCCTCCTAGATGATGCACATAAATCTGAAGCTCCTCCTTGATGATGCACATAAATCTGAAGCTCCTCCTAGATGATGCACATAAATCTGAAGCTCCTCCTAGATGATGCACATAAATCTGAAGCTCCTCCTTGATGATGCACATAAATCTGAAGCTCCTCCTAGATGATGCACATAAATCTGAAGCTCCTCCTAGATGATGCACATAAATCTGAAGCTCCTCCTTGATGATGCACATAAATCTGAAGCTCCTCCTAGATGATGCACGTAAATCTGAAGCTCCTCCTAGATGATGCACGTAAATCTGAAGCTCCTCCTAGATGATGCACGTAAATCTGAAGCTCCTCCTAGATGATGCACATAAATCTGAAGCTCCCCCTTGATGATGCACGTAAATCTGAAGCTCCTAGATGATGCACGTAAATCTGAAGCTCCTCCTAGATGATGCACATAAATCTGAAGCTCCTCCTAGATGATGCACATAAATCTGAAGCTCTTCCTAGATGATGCACATAATACATATACAAATCTGAAGCTTCCTCCTAGATGATGCACGTAATACATATACAAATCTGAAGCTCCTCCTAGATGATGCACGTATAAATTCATATACAAATCTGAAGCTCCTAGATGATGCACGAAATACATATGCAAATATTTTAAAGTTACTAAATGTATTTAAAAAATGCAGACTACACACATACCTAAACTACTCTTGCGTTCCAAATATCAAAAATAAGTAGCGAGTAAAAGAACAATGCAGTAATAATTTTATTTTGATGGAGATACAAATATTTATTAAACATAGCTAATTTCTTTTCAGATACGGTTGTTATTGCATTTAGAATTAACCGACATTGGACCTTCACCTGTAAAAACAAGGTCAACCAAAGGTCAAGAAGACAAGCCAAAGTCAGAAAAGGTAAGTAGTATACTACACACATGTAATGGAATGTATTTCAACCTCAGTCAATTCATCTCAATAAAAAAATCATGCAAACTGATTTCCTGCTTAAAAAACAGCATGAAGGGTCATAACAAGTACCCATCATCTATGAGTCAGAATTATGTGCATTCAAAATAAATAAACGCAGTCGGTTCAGACAAAGAAACAATGGCATGAATGCAAAACAGCGAAATCTCAAAACACTTTCAGGTAAGATTACAGTCATCAAGAATTTGTCAAGACAGCTTCAGTGACAGCAATTATAAGAAATCGTTGAAAATATTTCAAATCACACTTTTTAGTTCACCTGGACCAAAGGTCCAAAGGTCCAGGTGAACTATTGCCATCACTTGGCGTCCGTCGTCTGTTGTCTGTCGTCTGTAAACTTTTCACATTTCAAGCTTCTTCTCCGAAACCACTGGGCCGATTGGAACCAAACTTAGCAGGAATGTTCCTTGGATGGTCCTCTACAAAGTTACTGTTTTTCGTTCCAGTCGGATATTCAATATGGCTGCCAGGGCCAATAATATGCTCTAATTGGCTGAAATTTCAAAGATCTTCTTCTCTGAAACTAATGAACTGACTGAAACCAAACTGTAAACGAATGATCATTGGAATGTCCTTTACCAAGTTTCTGTTTTTTATGCCGATCGGAAATCCAAGATGGCCGCCATCGCAGAACATGGATTAACATTGGACCCTATGGGAAAATGTTCAAATGCCTTCTTCTCAGAAACTACAAATATTATTAAAGCCAAACTGTACATGAATGTTCATTGGACGGTCCTCTACAATCTCAAGGTTTTTTGTTCCGATATGAAATTCAAAATGGCGGCTACGGCAGGACTTAGTTTAACATTGGACCCTATGGGAAAAATGTTTCAAAACGCTTCTTCTCTGAAACCACTTGGACAGTTGAAACCAAACTGCCCAGGAATGATCATTGGAAGGTCCTCTACAAATTTTTTGTTTTTTATGCCGATCGGAAATCCAAGATGGCCACCACCGCAGGACATAGATTAACATTGGACCCTATGGGAAAATATTCAAATGCCTTCTTCTCAGAAACTACAAATATTATTAAAGCCAAACTGTACATGAATGTTCATTAGATGGTCCTCTACAAACTTTACGTTTTTTGTTACGGTATGAAATTCAAAATGGCGGCTACGGCAGGATTTAGTTTAACATTGGACCCTATGGGAAAAATGTTTCAAAACGCTTCTTCTCTGAAACCACTTGGACAATTGAAACCAAACTGCCCAGGAATGATCATTGGAAGGTCCTCTATAATGTTTATGTTTTTTATGTCGATTGGAAATCCAAGATGGCCGCCACCGCAATACATAGATTAACATTGGACCCTATGGGAAAATATTCAAATGCCTTCTTCTCAGAAACTACAAATATTATTAAAGCCAAACTGTACATGAATGTTCATTGGATGGTCCTCTACAAATTTTACGTTTTTTGTTCCGATATGAAATTCAAAATGGCGGCTACGGCAGGACTTAGTTTAACATTGGACCCTATGGGAAAAATGTTTCAAAACGCTTCTTCTCTGAAACCACTTGGACAATTGAAACCAAACTGCCCAGGAATAGTCATTGGAAGGTCCTCTACAAAGTTTATGTTTTTTCTATGCCGATCGAAAATTCAAGATGGCCGCCACCGCAGGACATAGATTAACATTGGACCCTATGGGAAAATATTCAAATGCCTTCTTCTCAGAAACTACAAATATGATTAAAGCCAAACTGTACATGAATGTTCATTAGATGGTCCTCTACCAACTGTACGTTTTTTGTTCCGGTATGAAATTCAAAATGGCGGCTACGGCAGGACTTAGTTTAACATTGGACCCTATGGGAAAAATGTTTCAAAACGCTTCTTCTCTGAAACCACTTGGACAATTGAAACCAAACTGCCTAGGAATGATCATTGGAAGGTCCTCTACAAAGTTTGTTTTTTATGTCGATTGGAAATCCAAGATGGCCACCACCGCAATACATAGATTAACATTGGACCCTATGGGAAAATATTCAAATGCCTTCTTCTCAGAAACTACAAATATGATTAAAGCCAAACTGTACATGAATGTTCATTGGATGGTCCTCTACAAACTTTACGTTTTTTGTTCCGGTATGAAATTCAAAATGGCGGCTACGGCAGGACTTAGTTTAACATTGGACCCTATGGGAAAAATGTTTCAAAACGCTTCTTCTCTGAAACCACTTGGATAATTGAAACCAAACTGCCCAGGAATGATCATTGGAAGGTCCTCTACAAGGTGTGTGTTTTTTTTGCCGATCGGATATCCAAGATGGCCACCACCGCAGATTAGCATTGGACCCTATGGGAAAATGTTCAAATGCCTTCTTCTCAGAAACTACAAATATGATTAAAGCCAAACTGTACACGAATGTTCATTGGATGGTCCTCTACATATCTGATATGAAATTCAAAATGGCTGCTACGGCAGGACTTGTTTAACATTGGACCCTATGGGAAAAATGTTTCAAAACGCTTCTTCTCTGAAACCAAACTGCCCAGGAATGATCATTGGAAAGTCCTCTGTTTTTTATGCCGATCAGAAATCCAAGATGGCTGCCACCACAGGTCATAGTATTAACACAGGACCATATCGGGAAAATACAGAAATATATTCTTCTCTGAAGCTATTGCACTGATTGAACCTAAACTGTGCATCAATCATTGGAAGGTCCTTTACAAACTTTGTGTTTTTTATGTTGATCGTAAGATGACTACCAGTACATAGTTTTTACATAGGACCAATTGTTTTTTTTTATAACCAGGTGAACGATACAGGCTCTTGAGAGCCTCTGGTTTATAATTAAGATCAAAGGGAAAATTTTCAAATCATCGATATATTATTTATTATTCAGAAACAAGAAAGAGTTCATAAAGAAGCTGTTAGTATTTTGGAATCAAGTCTTCGTTTGTGTTTAGAAAAACGGTAAGATTTACTTATTATGTGTGTGTACTATAAGGGTAAAATGAAGCTCATATTGTAATTGAACTTAAACATGTTTTTTTATGTATTTTTTTATAACACTTTTAGCAGTCTGACGGGATATAGCAAGGAATCAATCATTTTTGTTAACTAAAATAATTAGTAGATTTTAATCATATTATGCAGGAAGAATTACCAGGGACAGAATGTAATTTCATGGGGGAAATTGAACAAATCTTGTATTAGATTTTTATGAATATAAATGTTCGTCATTACACATACAAAAAACAACATACTTGGTGCATTTATAAGATTTGTTTCACGGTCAAATTTGTTTCTAAAAGTATTGTACTTCAGACTTTACACCTGTTTCAATCACATATTTGACAACTATCCAATTCCCTTTTAATATTTTTGATGGACCCATCAAGTGTATTTAGACTAAAATTTGTGTGTGAAACAGATATACAGGTAAAGTTTAAATTAAATTTGAGGGTAGAATTTGACCATGTAAACTCACCTAAATGCACTCTACTTCTGTGATTCTTTTAATGTTTATTTTCTTCATACATTTTTCAGGGAGAGTAAATTGAATCCAGTTTTCTTTGTCAACATTATGACCAAATCACCAGTAAGTCAATGTTTTCATTGTTTTCATACAAATATTCACAATATGTTTTTATACTTTAAAATGTTTATGCCAAATAAAGCTGTTTTGTATGCATTAGATTACTTTATAATAAGAAGAAAGTGAGTGGTTGTTATTTTAAACCAAGTGAGCAATTTTTCAGCTATATCAAGGTGAGAACAAATGATATTTCTTTAAGATGATAATGATGATGATATCCGTTTATTTACCAGACCAACATGCTCAGTTAGATATTTATAGTGCTAGCTCACAAAAACAAGTTAGTGGGTAGACATGTTGATCCATTCAGACACATTATCCTGATTCCGAAACGACCAGTCATTGCTCTTTTTTCTAAATGTTGTGTTCTTAGCGGAGAAGCAGCAAATACCAAATTTGTAATTTTCAGTTTGATCTTTTAACCCATGATCTACCACACTATAATATGTCACTATATAAAGTGATTTTCACGAATAAAATTGTATGGTTTGGTTTGGTTTGGTTTATGGTGTTTAACGCCACTTTCAACAATATTTCAGTTATATCGTGGCGGTCAGTTTTATTGGTGGAGGAAACCGGAGGACATGGAGAAAATCACAGCCCTGCCACAAGTCGCTGACAAACTATCACATAATGTTGCACCGAGTACACCATGCAATGAACAGGATTCAAACTCACAATGTTAGTGGTGATAGGCACTGATTACACAGGTAGTTGGAAATGCAACTACCATACGATCACGACCATGACAGCCCCCGAATAAAATTGTAAGTCAAGACTTGTATGTGAACTGTATGAAAAAGTTGTACATGTTTTGTATCTAAATGTTGACAAATATAAAGACATAGTTTGTTTTTTAAACTTTAAGAAATATTTCTGTGTAAATTGACAACACAAAATTTCTGATATATGTCAGACTTTGACAAATAAATAATTACATTTTTGTATAAAAAAACCCAAAAACCAATCAGAACATTTTCTGAAGTACTTGTTAGATATGTGTTTATTTTTCAGATTGTATGTTGGCCTCTTACAAAAACTTTGTTGCATGTATTGAAGGACAACGATTCTAAAGTCTATTTCAAAGTAAGATTCTGTTTAGTATTACATGGTGAGAAATCTAGCCTTCTAGCAATTGTTATATGCAGGTCAAAGACAGGATACATTATAGTATACTGTCTTCATGTCTGTCTGACCTAGATAGTTCTTAAGTTTCCTTTGGCCAAATTTCAAGAATTTTATACACAGATAAGAGATTTCCCTATCTTGTACTCCCCCCGGTGTTAGATTCTATATATCTTTTACTCTTGTGTGAAATTCAGCGTCTTTTACCCTTTCTCCACTACTTTCCCCTTCATGAAAGATTTACTACATCTCTATTGCCTTAGAGTAGAACCTGTTAATCTTACAAAGGAAAATGTTCTCTTAGGATAATCATTATGTATCGTTCGCTGTGACCACACTTTAACGGGTGGCTACGGGTACATATTTAAGATTTTTCAGTAGGGAATACCATTTTCTGTTTTATTTTGATATAAACTTCATAAAGAAATCGAAAAAACAGAAACAAAAAATCGCTTCCTGTCACCTTTAAGGTTAATATTAGAAGAGAATTAGATAGGTGTGTAGACTGTCAAATTTGTGTTAGAAATATGTCTACAGGTAAAGTTTGGAGCGAATTTGAAGGAAAAAATGTTTGTGCCACTATCTGTTTGTATAGAATAAGCTAGAATTTGTTTGTGCCACTATCTGTTTGTATAGAATAAGCTAGAATTTGTTTGTGCCACTATCTGTTTGTATAGAATAAGCTAGAATTTGTTTTAAGATTTTATAAAGTTTATCCTTTTAAGATCTTATGACTTTAAGAAGAAATAAAGCTCAGAGTAAATATGAATTGGAGAAATTAATTATACATATTATATTTTCAGACTCAGGCCTGTACTATATTAGCTGTAATGATAAACAAATCAACAGTAAGTTATATTATTCTACATCTTTAAGTATATCATTTAGGGGGTTATGGTGTTTAATGCCACTTTCAACAATATTTCAGTTATATCGTCATGGTCAGTTTTATTGGTGGAGGAAACCGGAGTACCCGGGGAAAACCATTGACCTGAGCGGGATTCAAACTCATAACTTTCTAGATGATGGGCACTAATTGTATAGGTTGTTGTAAATCCAACTACCATACGATCACGGTGGCCTCCTACATCAATTAGAGTTACTGCTATTATGAAAAGAAAGTTTAAACAGTGATGGTTAACAGATAAACCAATGTCAACAAGACAAACAACTACTTCTCATCTCAGATCATTGAACACAAAAAAATACCACAACATATGACGTTGGAAATCCAGGTTCTGGCTTGGGACAGGTGCAAAAATGTGGCAGGGTTAAACTTCCTTTCTTGATAACTCTATCTCCAATGGCAATACAAGAATAAACAAACAATAAAAAAATAAAAAATGAAAGTAAATCATATTGTGTAACAAGTTAAACAAGTTATCTCAGATCAAAGGCTTTACTAGAGGAAAATATTTAAAACAAAGATGGAAACCTTCTTTTGTGAAGATTTTTAAATAATAAATCAAGCAGATAAAATTTTTTTTTATTTACAATGAGGGAAAGGGATATGGGGTGGATATGAAGGAGACAACATTTTCAGAAACATTCTTATTAAAAGTAATCGTGACACTCAGTTGAATACAATCTCTCTTGCTAATGAGTGTAAGTTATATTTAGTTTTTTTTCTGGAATCATATTTAAAGTATAAAATATTTATTTCAGCATGAAAACATTGAGTCTAGTGAGTGGGAAGAATTTTCTACAGAGTTATTACAAGCCATTGAAGACGTAAGGATATGTTTTATTATGTCATAGTTTTATAGTTAAGTAAAGAAAAGTTTGAAGATACTAGAAGACAAAAATCAAAGAAGGGCAGACAACACAATGACCAAAAGAAAAAGGACAAACAAAGATTTACAAAGCACTATACAGAAAATTACAGATTGAGCAACAGGAACCACACTAAAAACTGAGGAAGGGTAATCAGTTCCTGCTCCACTAGTGCCACCCATCGTGTTACACTTGTTAAACATCTTGTAATAAGTTAGCTAACTTATTTTTGAATGCATTATTTTGTACTTTTATTGAAGAGGAAAAAAAGAGACAGAACTATTTATGTATGATAAACAGAAGTAATGTCCACACGTGGGGAGTTGTCTTAAAGTTTGTCAGTGTTTGTGGGGAGCTGTCTTAAAGTTTGTCAGTGTTTGTGGGGAGTTGTCTTAAAGTTTGTCAGTGTTTGTGGGGAGTTGTCTTAAAGTTTGTCAGTGTTTGTGGGGAGTTGTCTTAAAGTTTGTCAGTGTTTGTGGGGAGTTGTCTTAAAGTTTGTCAGTGTTTGTGGGGAGTTGTCTTAAAGTTTGTCAGTGTTTGTGGGAGCTGTCTTAAAGTTTGTCAGTGTTTGTGGAGAGTTGTCTTAAAGTTTGTCAGTGTTTGTGGGGAGTTGTCTTAAAGTTGGTCAGTGTTTGTGGGGAGTTGTCTTAATGTTGGTCAGTGTTTGTGGGGAGCTGTCTTAAAGTTTGTCAGTGTTTGTGGGGAGCTGTCTTAAAGTTTGTCTGTGTCTGTGGGGAGTTGTCTTAAAGTTTTTCTGTGTTTGTGGAGAGTTGTCTTAAAGTTTGTCAGTGTTTGTGGGGAGTTGTCTTAAAGTTTGTCAGTGTTTGTGGGGAGTTGTCTTAAAGTTTGTCTGTGTTTGTGGGGAGTTGTCTTAAAGTTTGTCAGTGTTTGTGGGGAGTTGTCTTAAAGTTTGTCTGTGTTTGTGGGGAGTTGTCTTAAAGTTGGTCAGTGTTTGTGGGGAGTTGTCTTAAAGTTGGTCAGTGTTTGTGGGGAGTTGTCTTAAAGTTGGTCAGTGTTTGTGGGGAGCTGTCTTAAAGTTGGTCTGTGTTTGTGGGGAGTTGTCTTAAAGTTTGTCAGTGTTTGTGGGGAGCTGTCTTAAAGTTTGTCTGTGTCTGTGGGGAGTTGTCTTAAAGTTTTTCTGGGTTTGTGGAGAGTTGTCTTAAAGTTTGTCCGTGTTTGTGGGGAGTTGTCTTAAAGTTTGTCAGTGTTTGTGGGGAGTTGTCTTAAAGTTGGTCTGTGTTTGTGGGGAGTTGTCTTAAAGTTTGTCTGTGTTTGTGGGGAGTTGTCTTAAAGTTGGTCAGTGTTTGTGGGGAGTTGTCTTAAAGTTTGTCTGTGTTTGTGGAGAGTTGTCTTAAAGTTTGTCTGTGTTTGTGGGGAGTTGTCTTAAAGTTTGTCTGTGTTTGTGGGGAGTTGTCTTAAAGTTGGTCTGTGTTTGTGGGGAGTTGTCTTAAAGTTGGTCAGTGTTTGTGGGGAGCTGTCTTAAAGTTTGTCAGTGTTTGTGGGGAGTTGTCTTAAAGTTGGTCAGTGTTTGTGGGGAGTTGTGTTAAAGTTTGTCTGTGTTTGTGGGGAGTTGTGTTAAAGTTTGTTTGTCTGTTTGTGGGGAGTTGTCTTAAAGTTGGTCAGTGTTTGTGGGGAGTTGTCTTAAAGTTGGTCAGTGTTTGTGGGGAGTTGTCTTAAAGTTTGTCAGTGTTTGTGGGGAGCTGTCTTAAAGTTGGTCTGTGTTTGTGGGGAGTTGTCTTAAAGTTTGTCAGTGTTTGTGGGGAGCTGTCTTAAAGTTTGTCAGTGTTTGTGGGGAGCTGTCTTAAAGTTTGTCAGTGTTTGTGGGGAGTTGTCTTAAAGTTTGTCAGTGTTTGTGGGGAGTTGTCTTAAAGTTGGTCAGTGTTTGTGGGGAGTTGTCTTAAAGTTTGTCTGTGTTTGTGGGGAGTTGTGTTAAAGTTTGTCTGTGTTTTATATTTCACTTGTAGACATATGTATTTCGTATCTGTATAATATAACAAGTAATATTATTAATTATCACTATTTTGTTTACTTTCCCTTTGATGTTTAAAACCAATGTTTCATATCACGTAAGCGCTGAGAAGATTCCAATTATTGCTAATCGCTAAGCGTTGTCAAGGATGCTTAGTAATATCGCTGTTTTCTAATATGACGTTATAATGACGTCACATTACCAAATCATTGATAAACATACTGTCATAGCTTCGCCCTTCGATGAGATGACTGAGAAACGTCCTCTTGTTTTAAAAAACATCGTGAATCACTTATTATATTGTATACTGTAATATATAATTTTTATACGACCGCAAGAATTTTGGGTGGTATTATGTTATGGTGATATCGTCTGTCTGTAGACAGAATGGGTTTACATGCGATAATTTAAATTGGATTTGACGGATCCTTCTGAGTTTTGAACAAAATGATCCTTGGCATTGAATAGTGGTTTTTATTGTTTAGGGGTATTTTAACACTTTCATTTCCACACAAGAGTTCTATAACATACAAAAATGGATGTTTCTGTTATATGTATACAAAGAGCTTATATTTACATCTGATTTTGATTGTTTTTTTCTTTATATTTTTCAGATTATTCGAAATACCAGTCAAGAAGATGTAAAGAATAAATTGATGACAGAAATATTTCTTGTTTTAAGTAAATTGATAACTTTGTCAGACAATGTCAAGGTAATATTCTTCTTTTAAGTAAATTAATACTGTTGTCCACACCTTTTAGAGCCACTCCCACCGAAGGATTTCTATCAGACCAGATTTCAGATGCTTTAAAATAGTAAACTATTACTTAATTGCCACCCTCAAGAGAGTCCACATTGTATAAGTGATGGTCTTATAAGAGAGAGAATACTATACCTCTGTCATATTTGGTCACAGTAGTATTTCTTATTTCATTGGTTGTGAAACCTTGAAGAAGACCGACCTACCACAAGTCACTGACAAGTTTTATCTAATCAAGTTGTATTACGTACACTGTGCCATGGGTAGGATTTAAAATCACAAATTTATTGTTGATAGGCATTGATAGTTATATGTAACTCATACTACCATTACAATCATCCCATAATTTTTCCAATGTACTTTGCTTGGTATAAAGTACCTGTATGGACTACACGATCTAGAGAATTCTTTTTTTTTGGTAGTTTTGTGCTTGTTAAATAGAATTTCCAAGCATTTTTTTTTTATTAGTTTGATATATATACAACCCAATAAATCACTGTCTGTTAAAAGTGACCCAAGGGAGACAACTCTGGATGATCTTGCTTATGAAGTGAACACCACTGTTATCCAAATTATGTTAATTAATTAATATTTAAGTGTACATGTGATTTTTGTCTTTTTGCAGTTACCAGAGGACATTTTAGAAAAACTCAACTCACAGAAACAGAAATTTAATACAGATAGTAGACGATTATTTAACACAGTGATGGGAAAACTACAGTCGCATAAAAGGTTTGATTTGGTTTTATTGTGTTTAACTCCACTTTCAACAATATTTCAGTTATATCGTGGTGGCCAGTTTTATTGGTAGAGGAAACCGGACGACCCAGAGAAAACCACCGATCTGCCGCAAGTCACTGATAAACTTCATCACATAATATTGTACACCTCGCCTTAGGTGTGAGTCGAACCCACAATATCAGTGGTGATAGGCACCGATTTCATAGGTAATTGTAATTCCAACTACCATACGATCACGGCCACGGCGGACCCTCATAAAAGGTACATGAATAGATAGTGAGTGACCGATTATTGAACAATTTTTCTGCTATGTCATAGCGAGAACAAGTTACATTTCAATGAGATGATGATGTGTGCTTTGTACTAGACCAACATGTGTAGTTGGATTTGTATAGCACTTGTTCGCTGAAACAAGTCAGTTGGTAGACATGTTGCTCCACTCTGACACGTTATTCTGATTCTGAGCCAACCAGTTTTTGTTCTAAACTTAATCTTTAGCGGAGAAGCAAGAAATACCAATTTTCTAGTCTTTGGTTTGACCAGACCTGGGCTTTATAGTCTTTGGTTTGACCAGACCTGGGCTTTATAGTCTTTGGTTTGACCAGACCTGGGCTTTATAGTCTTTGGTTTGACCAGACCTGGGCTTTATAGTCTTTGGTTTGACCAGACCTGGGCTTTATAGTCTTTGGTTTGATCAGACCTGGGCTTTATAGTCTTTGGTTTGACCAGACCTGGGCTTTATAGTCTTTGGTTTGACCAGACCTGGGCTTTATAGTCTTTGGTTTGACCAGACCTGGGCTTTATAGTCTTTGGTTTGACCAGACCTGGGCTTTATAGTCTTTGGTTTGACCAGACCTGGGCTTTATAGTCTTTGGTTTGACCAGACCTGGTCTTTATAGTCTTTGGTTTGACCAGACCTGGGCTTTATAGTCTTTGGTTTGACCAGACCTGGGCTGTATAGTCTTTGGTTTGACCAGACCTGGGCTTTATAGTCTTTGGTTTGACCAGACCTGGGCTTTATAGTCTTTGGTTTGATCAGACCTGGGCTTTATAGTCTTTGGTTTGACCAGACCTGGGCTTTATAGTCTTTGGTTTGACCAGACCTGGGCTTTATAGTCTTTGGTTTGACCAGACCTGGGCTGTATAGTCTTTGGTTTGACCAGACCTGGGCTTTATAGTCTTTGGTTTGACCAGACCTGGGCTTTATAGTCTTAAGTTTGATCAGACCTGGGCTTTATAGTCTTTGGTTTGACCAGACCTGGGCTGTATAGTCTTAAGTTTGATCAGACCTGGGCTTTATAGTCTTTGGTTTGACCAGACCTGGGCTTTATAGTCTTTGGTTTGACCAGACCTGGGCTTTATAGTCTTTGGTTTGACCAGACCTGGGCTTTATAGTCTTAAGTTTGATCAGACCTGGGCTTTATAGTCTTTGGTTTGACCAGACCTGGGCTTTATAGTCTTTGGTTTGACCAGACCTGGGCTTTATAGTCTTTGGTTTGACCAGACCTGGGCTGTATAGTCTTAGGTTTGATCAGACCTGGGCTTTATAGTCTTTGGTTTGACCAGACCTGGGCTTTATAGTCTTTGGTTTGACCAGACCTGGGCTTTATAGTCTTAAGTTTGATCAGACCTGGGCTTTATAGTCTTTGGTTTGACCAGACCTGGGCTGTATAGTCTTTGGTTTGACCAGACCTGGGCTTTATAGTCTTTGGTTTGACCAGACCTGGGCTTTATAGTCTTTGGTTTGACCAGACCTGGGCTTTATAGTCTTTGGTTTGACCAGACCTGGGCTTTATAGTCTTTGGTTTGAACAGACCTGGGCTTTATAGTCTTTGGTTTGACCAGACCTGGGCTTTATAGTCTTTGGTTTGACCAGACCTGGGCTTTATAGTCTTTGGTTTGACCAGACCTGGGCTTTATAGTCTTTGGTTTGACCAGACCTGGGCTTTATAGTCTTTGGTTTGACCAGACCTGGGCTTTATAGTCTTAAGTTTGATCAGACCTGGGCTTTATAGTCTTTGGTTTGACCAGACCTGGGCTGTATAGTCTTTGGTTTGATCAGACCTGGGCTTTATAGTCTTAAGTTTGATCAGACCTGGGCTTTATAGTCTTTGGTTTGACCAGACCTGGGCTTTATAGTCTTTGGTTTGATCAGACCACAGGTACTCGGGGATAGGATCCTCCTTTTTTTTTGTGAAAAAAAATTCCCCGTTTGTTTCTTTCTTTTTGGTATTTTTGTGATTAACTTGTGCTATTTCATCAGATAAATCTCACTATTTCATATCATCAGAGAAATCTCACTATTTCCTCCAGTTTACTATCCAGCCCCTGCCACGATCAATATTAATATACTAGAAGGTAACTAGCTTCTCTGGGCTGACCTACATTTCTCCGAGGAAAAATTTGGGGAATCCTATCTATATAATAACAATCAAACACTTACCAATCGAAAAGCGGGCATCAATCCTTACTTCGATCATTTATCTGTTAGAATCAACTTGCTTTTCAGTCATGAAAGGCGATTTAGTCTTTGAATTTAATCGGAATTCACTCGCGAGACGTTCCATTTGAAGCTCGATCAACGGAAGTCGTAAAATCCGCCAAAAAGACGTTCGTAATTCTCTTACCCTTTGGTTTTACAGATGACATTTCGGAATTTCTCTAATGGACAGGTACCCCATACACATTTACGGACAAGGAACCAGATTAGTCTTGTCGCTTAAAAATTACGACTTCCGTTGATCGAGCTTCAAATGGAACGTCTCGCGAGTGAATACCGATTAAATTCAAGGACTAAATCGCCTTTCATGACTGAAAAGCAAGTTGATTCTAACAGATAAATGATCGAAGTAAGGATTGATGCCCGCTTTTCGATTGGTAAGTGTTTGATTGTTATTATATAGATAGGATTCCCCGAATTTTTCCTCGGAGAAATGTAGGTCAGCCCAGAGAAGCTAGTTACCTTCTAGTATATTAATATTGATCGTGGCAGGGGCTGGATAGTAAACTGGAGGAAATAGTGAGATTTCTCTGATGATATGAAATAGTGAGATTTATCTGATGATATAGCACAAGTTAATCACAAAAATACCAAAAAGAAAGAAACAAACGGGGAATTTTTTTTTCACAAAAAAAGGGGGGATCCTATCCCCGAGTACCTGTGGATCAGACCTGGGCTTTATAGTCTTTGGTTTGATCAGACCTGGGCTTTATAGTCTTTGGTTTGATCAGACCTGGGCTTTATAGTCTTTGGTTTGACCAGACCTGGGCTTTATAGTCTTTGGTTTGACCAGACCTGGGCTTTATAGTCTTTGGTTTGACCAGACCTGGGCTGTATAGTCTTTGGTTTGACCAGACCTGGGCTTTATAGTCTTTGGTTTGACCAGACCTGGGCTTTATAGTCTTTGGTTTGACCAGACCTGGGCTTTATAGTCTTTGGTTTGACCAGACCTGGGCTTTATAGTCTTTGGTTTGACCAGACCTGGGCTTTATAGTCTTTGGTTTGATCAGACCTGGGCTTTATAGTCTTTGGTTTGATCAGACCTGGGCTTTATAGTCTTTGGTTTGACCAGACCTGGGCTTTATAGTCTTTGGTTTGACCAGACCTGGGCTGTATAGTCTTTGGTTTGATCAGACCTGGGCTTTATAGTCTTTGGTTTGACCAGACCTGGGCTTTATAGTCTTTGGTTTGACCAGACCTGGGCTTTATAGTCTTTGGTTTGACCAGACCTGGGCTTTATAGTCTTTGGTTTGACCAGACCTGGGCTTTATAGTCTTTGGTTTGACCAGACCTGGGCTTTATAGTCTTTGGTTTGATCAGACCTGGGCTTTATAGTCTTTGGTTTGATCAGACCTGGGCTTTATAGTCTTTGGTTTGACCAGACCTGGGCTTTATAGTCTTTGGTTTGACCAGACCTGGGCTTTATAGTCTTTGGTTTGACCAGACCTGGGCTGTATAGTCTTTGGTTTGACCAGACCTGGGCTTTATAGTCTTTGGTTTGACCAGACCTGGGCTTTATAGTCTTTGGTTTGACCAGACCTGGGCTTTATAGTCTTTGGTTTGACCAGACCTGGGCTTTATAGTCTTTGGTTTGACCAGACCTGGGCTTTATAGTCTTTGGTTTGATCAGACCTGGGCTTTATAGTCTTTGGTTTGATCAGACCTGGGCTTTATAGTCTTTGGTTTGACCAGACCTGGGCTTTATAGTCTTTGGTTTGACCAGACCTGGGCTGTATAGTCTTTGGTTTGATCAGACCTGGGCTTTATAGTCTTTGGTTTGACCAGACCTGGGCTTTATAGTCTTTGGTTTGACCAGACCTGGGCTTTATAGTCTTTGGTTTGACCAGACCTGGGCTTTATAGTCTTTGGTTTGACCAGACCTGGGCTTTATAGTCTTTGGTTTGACCAGACCTGGGCTTTATAGTCTTTGGTTTGATCAGACCTGGGCTTTATAGTCTTTGGTTTGATCAGACCTGGGCTTTATAGTCTTTGGTTTGACCAGACCTGGGCTTTATAGTCTTTGGTTTGACCAGACCTGGGCTTTATAGTCTTTGGTTTGATCAGACCTGGGCTTTATAGTCTTTGGTTTGACCAGACCTGGGCTTTATAGTCTTTGGTTTGACCAGACCTGGGCTTTATAGTCTTTGGTTTGACCAGACCTGGGCTTTATAGTCTTTGGTTTGATCAGACCTGGGCTTTATAGTCTTTGGTTTGACCAGACCTGGGCTTTATAGTCTTTGGTTTGACCAGACCTGGGCTTTATAGTCTTTGGTTTGACCAGACCTGGGCTTTATAGTCTTTGGTTTGATCAGACCTGGGCTTTATAGTCTTTGGTTTGACCAGACCTGGGCTGTATAGTCTTTGGTTTGACCAGACCTGGGCTTTATAGTCTTTGGTTTGACCAGACCTGGGCTTTAGTCTTAGGTTTGATCAGACCTGGGCTTTATAGTCTTTGGTTTGACCAGACCTGGGCTTTATAGTCTTTGGTTTGACCAGACCTGGGCTTTATAGTCTTTGGTTTGACCAGACCTGGGCTTTATAGTCTTTGGTTTGACCAGACCTGGGCTTTATAGTCTTTGGTTTGACCAGACCTGGGCTTTATAGTCTTTGGTTTGAACAGACCTGGGCTTTATAGTCTTTGGTTTGACCAGACCTGGGCTTTATAGTCTTTGGTTTGATCAGACCTGGGCTGTATAGTCTTTGGTTTGACCAGACCTGGGCTGTATAGTCTTTGGTTTGACCAGACCTGGGCTTTATAGTCTTTGGTTTGACCAGACCTGGGCTTTATAGTCTTTGGTTTGACCAGACCTGGGCTTTATAGTCTTTGGTTTGACCAGACCTGGGCTTTATAGTCTTTGGTTTGATCAGACCTGGGCTTTATAGTCTTTGGTTTGACCAGACCTGGGCTTTATAGTCTTTGGTTTGACCAGACCTGGGCTTTATAGTCTTTGGTTTGACCAGACCTGGGCTTTATAGTCTTAAGTTTGACCAGACCTGGGCTTTATAGTCTTTGGTTTGACCAGACCTGGGCTTTATAGTCTTTGGTTTGATCAGACCACAGGTACTCGGGGATAGGATCCTCCTTTTTTTTTGTGAAAAAAAATTCCCCGTTTGTTTCTTTCTTTTTGGTATTTTTGTGATTAACTTGTGCTATTTCATCAGATAAATCTCACTATTTCATATCATCAGAGAAATCTCACTATTTCCTCCAGTTTACTATCCAGCCCCTGCCACGATCAATATTAATATACTAGAAGGTAACTAGCTTCTCTGGGCTGACCTACATTTCTCCGAGGAAAAATTTGGGGAATCCTATCTATATAATAACAATCAAACACTTACCAATCGAAAAGCGGGCATCAATCCTTACTTCGATCATTTATCTGTTAGAATCAACTTGCTTTTCAGTCATGAAAGGCGATTTAGTCTTTGAATTTAATCGGAATTCACTCGCGAGACGTTCCATTTGAAGCTCGATCAACGGAAGTCGTAAAATCCGCCAAAAAGACGTTCGTAATTCTCTTACCCTTTGGTTTTACAGATGACATTTCGGAATTTCTCTAATGGACAGGTACCCCATACACATTTACGGACAAGGAACCAGATTAGTCTTGTCGCTTAAAAATTACGACTTCCGTTGATCGAGCTTCAAATGGAACGTCTCGCGAGTGAATACCGATTAAATTCAAGGACTAAATCGCCTTTCATGACTGAAAAGCAAGTTGATTCTAACAGATAAATGATCGAAGTAAGGATTGATGCCCGCTTTTCGATTGGTAAGTGTTTGATTGTTATTATATAGATAGGATTCCCCGAATTTTTCCTCGGAGAAATGTAGGTCAGCCCAGAGAAGCTAGTTACCTTCTAGTATATTAATATTGATCGTGGCAGGGGCTGGATAGTAAACTGGAGGAAATAGTGAGATTTCTCTGATGATATGAAATAGTGAGATTTATCTGATGATATAGCACAAGTTAATCACAAAAATACCAAAAAGAAAGAAACAAACGGGGAATTTTTTTTTCACAAAAAAAGGGGGGATCCTATCCCCGAGTACCTGTGGATCAGACCTGGGCTTTATAGTCTTTGGTTTGACCAGACCTGGGCTTTATAGTCTTTGGTTTGACCAGACCTGGGCTTTATAGTCTTTGGTTTGACCAGACCTGGGCTTTATAGTCTTTGGTTTGACCAGACCTGGGCTTTATAGTCTTTGGTTTGACCAGACCTGGGCTTTATAGTCTTTGGTTTGACCAGACCTGGGCTTTATAGTCTTTGGTTTGACCAGACCTGGGCTTTATAGTCTTTGGTTTGACCAGACCTGGGCTTTCTAGTCTTTGGTTTGATCAGACCTGGGCTTTAACCTACAATCTACCTCACTTGAGGTGAGCACACCATTACACCACCGAAGCTGTCTGTGATCTTTGGGAGAGGAGAAACAGATTTGTTCAAATGAATTTGATCCCCCATGAAAACTGGGGGAATGGACTTTAGTATTTTTTTTTAAATCTTTTAAAACATGAACTGTAGAAAAGCTTCAATATTTGCTGTACAGTATATCATTTTATATGTAGATTCAAGCTTACATGAATGAAGGCTCTCTGGGTCTATAGAGTACAAGCCCTAAGGGTTCAAATTATCAACAGAAGTAAAAAGTACCGCTCATGTGCAGGCTGGGACCATTTCATTCCCATTTTAGGGTATGAATCATGCTAACTATTGAAGACCCTACCATGACTGTGATATGCAGAACAGCAATAAAAGTGCTGTTCTTTAACTAATTTGTGGGTTTTTTTTAAAGTGTAAAGTTTGTAGTCTCTCATTCATTTTCATCCATATCCTTTCTTTATTCAAAAGCTTGGCAAGATGGTGGTACAAAGTTATTTACATTTTTATGTTGGTTGAATATTTGCTTTATTAAAATTTCAGCGGTTTTCTCAACCATATCATAGCTGCCATGTTAAGTGGCCGAGTTGCCAGAAAAACACAACACAGCAAAATCTGTTTATCATATACAGCTCAAGGAAAATAATATAATATTTGATTGTATAATAAAATTCCATCCAAAATTGTACTCCTATCCAGGAAAATACACATTATTTAATGTTCTAATGTCATTTTGTCCTTCATAATCAGTTATTAATGTTTTTTCGTTTCTTCTTTTTTTTTCAGCCGCCAAATTACAAAACAAAAGAGAAAATCAGATATAGACTTAAGCCAATCATCTGCTGGCAAGAAGAAAAAATAAAATGCTATTAATCTGTTTTATTTTGTTCATTTTGACAAAATATTTACTTTTTCCATTCACATTGAAATTTTATTCACAAGGCAAGGGGGTTGACCAATTTTCTTGACTGCAAGTCAATGTAGACTCGAGTTCTAATTAGTATTATTACTACCATATAATCTCAAATATAAGTTGATGTGGACTTCAGAACTAATCGTTATATACTGTCCTCGCAATGAGCACCGATCCTCCGACCCAAGACCAGTAAAGCTTTGTTCTGACCAGTAAATTTTTCAGTTTTTATTTAAAAATATGTAAAAATATATTAAAGAATTTGATTCGGACCAGTAAATTCAAAATTTTATTTCAAGGACTGAAACCGAATTGTCTAGACTATAATTTATTTGTAGACCAGAGGGCCTAATTTGTATATTAGACTTCTAATGGTAAAATTATTATTTTTTAATTAGTGATTTTTGTTTTAATATCAAGTGAGCAATTTTTCAGCTATATATATCATGGTGAAAACAAGATGAGATGACAATGATGTCCACTTTGTACTAGACCAACATTCTTAGTTAGATTTTAATACATCTAGATCATTGAAACAACGGTCCGCAGAAAGACATGTCTCTCTGCTCGGATACATTATCCAGATTCCGAGCCAACCCGTCTTTGCTCTTACTCCTGAATGCTGTGTTAGCAGAAATGCAACAAAAATCAATTTTATAGTCTTTGGTTTGATCCGACTAGGGATCTAACCTACACGATGTTAGTATGCTAACCATTCATAACACCACGGATGCAGGTTATTGGTGATCATTGTCACTTTCCACTACATCATGACTAAATGAAAGAGGAGAGCCCGGACTACTAGAATGAATTGACAGAAAGGGAAAATCACAAACTTTGTAAAAGTCAATTAAGGTAATGAATCAGTGATTCCCAATAAATAGTTGGCCTTCACTGTCAACTGTGATTTAACTGGTTTTTTTTACTCGTTTCCTCCACCAATAAAAGTAACTGCCACTATATAACTGAAATATTGTTGAAAGTGGCCTTAAACACCATAAACCATCCAACAACAGTGTAATATATGAAGGAGTTATCTCCTCTTGATTGACTTTCCTGCTTGAGAGGTTACAAATAAAATACAATACCTTTGTAAATGATTATATATTTTTTTAATAAATAATCAAAATGATTTTATACATATCAGGTATACAAGGCTGAATGAGATTCAAAAAAAAGTTCAAACATAAATGTGACTATATACTGTTTTGATTCAAAACAATGTAATTTATCAAATTTCTTGTATTTAAAACAAATTTTGGAATGCACTGACAGATAAAAAAAGAAAAAAAAAAGGCAATTCTAACTGCAAAGGTTGTGTACAAATGTGACATACAATCTAGTCATGAATGAACCATGGGTGATCAATTGTTTGTACTGCTAGAGTTGTGTTAAACACCAATCAATCGATTGTTGTTTAACGTTCAAGTGAGCAGTATTTCAGCTATATTCATGACTGGGACAGGTTGACAAGCAATAAATCGTGTAGTTTAATTTAAAAGGTAGCAATTTTATTGCCTAGAAGGATGTTTAGATTGTCACAGGAAACAGGAGGTCAGAAAATATAAAACATGGATCTAAGAATTCTTTGCAAAAACAATTTTATACAGTTGTCCCAGTCTTATAAGGCCCCTGCCACCCCTCTTGTCAGGCCAGATTTGAGATGAACTAAAATATTAAAATACTACTAAATTGACCCTCTCAAGAGAGGCCTCCCCTCTTACAAGGCCACTTTCATTGCAGAAGGTGTGGTCTTGTAAAGAAAGGAGGTGACTATTGTAATGTATACACAATACTGCATTGTTTGGGGTTAAACACTACCATTATTAATCCATATCTGGACCCCTGGTTCAAGTTACATATAAAACATACATTTTGTTAGAACATGAAGCAATTCACAACCATATTTGTTCTTTTGAACATTTAATAACCAGTTTCTGCAGAACTGCTAATTCATTAATAACAGACTATAACACTCGACAGCATATTCAACAAATAATTAAATTATCAAAAACAACTTTTGGACATGTTAACATAAAATGACTGATGCTCTACATTGCATGTCCAACAACTAATTCTATTATCATTATCAAAAAACAACTGTTGGACATGTTAACATAACGTGATTATCATTTTCTGTACTCTGTTCGTTTTGAGCTTGATGGAATTCTATCTCTTTTGGACATGTTAACACAAGATGATTATCATCTTCTGTAATCAGTTCGTTTTGAGCCTGATGGAATTCTTCCTCTTGATCCTGATGTTACTCTTTGTTCCCTACTTCTATCGTACCGTGGGTCATGTTCTGTAATTCGACTCTGTCCATTTTCTTTACCACGATCACCAGCCGAAGGAACCGTTTTCCTTCTCTGCTGGCCTAACATTGACATTAACATCTGAAGGACAGCAACGGGAGCAACATTCATCTTCAACAAATCAAGAATGATTCTGAAAGAAAATAATCATAGTCAGTACTAGGCATATAATATACAATTACTGCACTTCATTGAGTGCGATATGATGTGTTAATATTGACCAAGGCCATGGTCAATATTGCTTTTCAGTGCTCTATAACACATCATATTGCACAAAACGAAGTGCTGTAATTGTTTTATTACATTTAACAAACCAAGTGTACCTGGATAGATTCTTAGGGATTGTTTGTTGTGTTTATTTTCAAATCCAAAAACCCATGAGCTGATCCATTTAATATCATAAATACTTGTACTAATTCAGTGTGTACAAATTTATATTTGGATTCTGCTTGCGTTTGTAAAACTTCAGTGCCACTTTCTGTTTGTGTTTGTGCAACGGACGTAGAAAACGATTGGCTAGTATTTTAAAATTTTGCCGGGATTTCGCCCACTGCTAAATTGATCGTTTAATATGAAATCCTGCCGTGCAATATGACAATTTATCACATAAAACGAATTGTATGGTTTTATAATACTGTATAAAACCATAAATGTAATAATATACAGTATTAACAATGCCAAAATACACAAATAAATATTGTACATTTTGTTAAGTTGTGCATTCATTACATTAAGAATCTAACAACATCTTGGTGGTGTAATGGTTAGCATGTTCAGCTAAAGTGTGGGTTCTAGCCCCGGTCGGGTAAACCCAAGGACTATAAAACTGAATTGGTATTTGCCGCTTCTCCTCTAAGCATGCAGCTTTAAGGAGTAACAGTCAAGGAAATTAGGAATTTGAATCCACAGGACATTCGGTCGTGTGAACTGTGAGGAATTACAGGACCGAACTAGATTTTACAGGACCAACAATAAAATAATGATTTTTTTTTAAATAATAAATTAATTTTATTTAAGTGTCACATATTGATTGCGTTAAACTTACAATCACAAACAGCAATATCTACAATTAGACAGCAGCATAAAGGTTAGCGTGCGAGTGCTCATGGGTTCGTGCTCCGGTCGGGTCAAACCAAAGACTATACAATTGGTATGTTTTGCTTCTCTGTTAAGTACGCAGCATTAAGGAGAAAGAGCAAGGACTGGTTGGCTCAGAATCAGTATAATGTGTCCAAGTGGGATGACAATATGTCCATAAATATATTATTGTATACAGCATGATCATATTCATTAAAGTATATTTCCACTCTAAAATTACAAAACTATTTGTGACATTAAAAATTACTAAATGAAATATCTAAACAAACGAATCCTTATATGTAAAAAAAAAATAGAATAAAATAATAGCTCTATGCTACCAGAAAAAGTATAATTAGAAACCAGAATTTAGAATTACAAAAGAATATATATATAGCTCTTTTGGTCCATTGGCATCGATGCACCAGTTGCAGACCATAACATTTTGTTCAACGTTGTGATGAAGCAAGGGTCGGTCCTGCTTCCAAGAATCAATAAAGGAGTGAGTATGATAAGGGTAGATTTTGGCCCAATCTCAGAAACTGTTTATATAGATATAATATTAAACACAATCATTGAAAGGTAAGAACATTTTTTTTCGATGATTTCACTTTGTCCTTTGTTGCTTAGCAACGTAAATGGAGGAGGGTCCAATTAATCATTGGAAATTCAAATATGGTGGTTTTATTTTACATATCTTGCATAGTCTTTTCGACAAAATGTTATATTCTGTGTATGTACACTCTAGAAATAATATTCCAATTCTCTATGGTAGCATATAGTATTTTTGTGTAGTTTTGTCACCCTAGCAACGGTTTTGTAAACATTAAATTAGTCTATATTATTGCAATTAATGGTTGAATTTTGACATCTACGATCTTTTGACTTGATATTTGATTAAGCGGTACATTTTTGTCAAGTTATACACACTACAAATGTCATTTCATATTTCAAAAATACATTTTGATATTTGTATTCATAGTTATGCCCCATCCATAGCAACAGGTTTCCCTATGCACAGTATTTTCCTGTAGATCTCATGGACCTTTTATTTAATCAAGAAAAAAAATTCTACAACAGCACCTTAGCAGATCTAGAGACATCTTATCATTTACTAACCAGTATATATTATAAGAATTCCTTAAACCTTACAATGTCCCTAGTAACCAAATATTATCCCTAGCAACCGCAGAAACTCGTCAATGCTGAGCTCTGTAAATTGCTTTTTTTAAATCTTTTTATAACCGAATATTGATCTTTTTATTTTTTAAATCATGAGAGGAAATTATTCTCAGTAATTAGAATGTCAAAGGAACCAAGTCAACTGCATAACATGGTAAAGCAGCGCAACAGCGGCAGGAGAGGATATAATCCATGTTGAATAATTAAGAAATAAATCATGGAAGCCAGAATGTGTTGGGAGTTTTAACATGGATTGGCGGATATAATAGTCTCGAGATGTTATATATCCCGTTTTAAAGGGCAGTGGTTTTGCTAAAAGGTGAGGCGTTAGCCGAACCTTTTAACAAAACCACTGCCCTTTAAAACGGGATATATAACATCTAGAGACTGATAACATTTTTATCTGAATGTTCCAACATTAATAAGTATGTCCTTATTATAGGAAAAACATAAATACGTGTATCTTTGGACAAAGATCACAGAGAGCGATTATTGATTTTCTGTCATCTTGTGAAATGTGTTTCGTCTGCTGTGCACAATGTAAATGGACAGCACATAGGTGAGAGCGATTATTGATTTTCTGTCACCGCAAGGCTTCCCAGAAGTTTTAAAAGTACCTTTTTAGCCAATCAAAATTCTACTTGCCACGAGAACATCAGAGAATAGTATTTTATCCCGAGCCAGAAGCGAGGGATAAAATTTACTAATATCCGCCAATCCATGTTAAAACTCAAAACACATTCTGGCTTCCATGATTTATTTCGATTCTGATATGTCTTAGAGTACAAATACGGTAGTATACTTTGATTGGAAGACGGTAATTTATATTTACTGTATCTTCAAACTTTTTTTGTTGAGAAAAGTAAAACGTGATAGATTATATAAATAGAATGCTTGGTAATACTGTATTATCGGTCATGACCCATTAAGGTAAAATCATACCACTAAAATTCCAAGTAATACTACACATTTAGCACTGACTCATAAACGATAGACTATATCGATGACATTCTTAGTAAGGATAACAAAAGGACCATTATAAACAAAACACCGAATATGTAAATAAAACCTGACATCCGTGTACTATGTTAAAACATGCATGTTATATCGTTATATGTACTGTATTAGATGAATTATGAATTATCAAATATATTGTTTGTTTTTCCATACTTTATTGAAATAAGTAAGAATAAAATATTGATCTCACGATGTTGTTATCGGCAGTCATGTGTGCTAAACCATTAGTTTAATATTATTTTATTGCAAATAAAACAGCAATGGGATTGGACAAAAAGTTATCACAACTTATGGACTGTCCTCTCCCTACAAATAATACACATATAATAATGTCAACAAAAATAACACATACACAAATATAAATAATATTTAACACAATATAGTGAAACATGGGAAATAAATTGATGTTGCTGTAGACCAGATGACCGACCACTGATTAGAATCTTTTTGTTTGTCTAATATATGCTCGAACTTTATTGAAGATATTAGAATTTTCGTTTATACTAATTTCATCGTTTCCAAAGAGTAATGTTTCTATATTTTTGTTGGTTTCTCTTAAGTTTCTAAAAAGACAATATCTCTCGTTTTGGTATAATGGACATTCCATTAGATAATGAATTGAATCTTCATACGGTGCACCACATTGACATTTGGGGTCATTTGTAATGTTTATGCGATATAAATCGGAATTCAATGAGCTACATTGATGTCGTAGTCTAGCATGGAGTATGCTTAATTTTCTGGACCCTTCACCATAATACTCCGGAGATTTAGCAGTTTTTTCTTTAATTCTAGATTTAAAACATGATATATTTGGGCTATTTCTAACATTTAGATCTAAATTGTTCCATAATGAAACAGTAGATGGTATAAAGGATGTCAAAGACATTCTGAGTCTACTTCTTGGTGTTGTATAGTTTTCATTGCTTCAGAGATTATGATCACTGATACTAGATACTGTAGGAGGTAGACAATTACACAAGTATTGAGGACATACTTTATTATGCATTTTGTAAAATGTTGTCAGTTTGCGAGATTTACGTCTACAAGACAAAGGTTCCCATCCCGTTTCATAGTAAAGAGAGTCTCTACTTGCAAATTTTGGTAGTCCTGTAACTATTCTAGCTGATTCTAATTGCACTTTTTCGAGTTTTGCTACTTCTCGTTCAAAACACCCATCCCATACCTCGCAAGCATATTCTAATGTTGGCCTTATGAGGGTAAGATATATATTTGATAGAATTTGTTTGGAAAGAGTAAATTTTAGTTTTCTGAGTACATTAACCTGTTTGAAAGCGGCATTTACAATGTTATCAATATGGTTTGTCCAATTTCCATCTGATGCAAAAGTTAATCCCAAATGTTTATGGGTTTTTACAATTTCGACCGGTTCCCCATTAAATCGTAGGTCTAAATGTGGTACAGCACTAGTTGAGATAACTAGGGCTTTAGTCTTTTTAGGATTAAAATCTACTAACCACAGTTTTGCCCATTCGTTTAATTTTGATAAATCATTATTAATATCAGATTCCATAATATCATAGTTTCTACCGAAGTAAGATAGTGAAGTGTCATCAGCAAATAAGCGTGCTAGATTACCCAAGTTGTCTGTTATATCGTTTATGTAGAGTAGAAAAAGAAGAGGACCAAGTACCGATCCCTGGGGAACACCAGCTTTGACAGTATTGAGGTTTGAACATTCATTATTAACAACTACCTTTTGCTCTCTATCACTAACATAGTCATCTAGCCAGAGTAGAAGATCACCAGTGATACCATAGGATTGCAGTTTTTTTTAATAAGGCTTTATGCCAAACCCTATCAAATGCCTTTGATATATCACAAAATACAATAATAGATGATAATCTATTATCGATATTTTTGCAAATATTATGGTAAATTTCAAGTAACTGGTAAACGGTAGAATGTCCAGGTAAAAATCCAGACTGATATGAATATAATAATGAATGTTCAATAATATAATTGTAGATATATTTATATACTACACGTTCCATCACTTTCCCAACCCAGCTAAGAAGTGAGATGGGCCTATAATTTGAGGGACTGCTTTTGTCATCCTTTTTAAAAGAAGGCATGACTCTAGCTAATTTCCAGTCAGATGGAAATTTACAGGTTCGTAAAGAATACGTAAACAGAATACTCAGGGGTAAACATATAGTTTCAGAAGTTGCCTTCAGCATTTGGTGGCTAATACCATCATCTCCACAGGCTTTGCCAATTTGAAGAGTTTGAAGAATGTCTTTCACATCTTGAATGTTCACATCTATATTTGATAATATAGCGTGTGTTCGTGGAACTACATTTGGGGGCTCTCTATTAGAATCATTAATAGATGTAATAGAGCAAAAATATTGGTTAAGAAGATTGGCCTTTGCCTTGTCTTCATATACTAATTCACCTGTTGATCCAATGTACAAAGGGGGTATAGTGTAGTTATTTCCTGTTCCTTTCATCAGTCGTTTGACAAATGTCCAGTAAGATTTTGAGTTTTTGCTCTGAAGAGAATTTACTAGTTCGTTTGCACTCAGGAAGAATTGTTCGCGGGCATACTTAATCATATTATTAACTTTATTTCGTTGCGATTTATATTTTTGCAGAGATTGATTAGATTGATTTCTCCTAGCTAATTTGTTTAAATCGTATCTAGGTTTCACACAAATATCCTGTGATGTGTATACGAGAACACCTCCCCCAAAACAATTTCTATCTTTCCTTAATATTTGATCAAAAAACCCATCAATTAATATATCATTATCAATTATATTTGTATCTAAGTGGCTTTCTGTAACACATATTATAGAGGACTCGGAGGCAATATCTTCCACGTAAGATAATTTATTTCGAACACTTCGAGCATTGAGGTGAAATATAGAGAGCTCATAATCTTGTGGGCCGGGGTTTGGGTGGACGTCGTTACCAAGAACTAATAAAAGTAGTAAAAATAGGGTGAATTGGATATTAATAGTAAATGGTGAATAACATTTACATGCTATAAATCGACTAAAATTTGAGATAAGACTCACTAAACTAAGGAAGTCAATGATGCCAAAACGAAAAAATATGGAATATCTTTTAAGCAACGATGAGTAGGCTCTTGCATAAAACATACCTATCGACATTCTGTGTGCTGTAATATCACTACCCATTGTCATATAACAAATAATAAATGTACATGATAGTCAGTCGATAGGTTTTGGAATAAGTTAGTACGATCTGGTCTACAAGAAAATAAGGGGGGTATAATTTAAGGAAGGGAATAGGACTGTAAAATGAAGAATGTAAAATATGTACAAAACAAACTATACATGTAATGTGAAAATCAAATGTAAGAAAACATTTTATAATAAGGATAATGTAGTTGAAAAGGCAACTTAGTGCCATATTGTATCAGATTGTACGGATATTTATATATTACCTATCACTCTTGTACATGCAGGGAACACATATTACATAGTAACTCAGTAATTCCTTTGCCAGATGAAACTGGTCAAGTTTATAGCTGGTTGATTTTGAATGATTTTTTTTTCATAGTATGTTACATGTAGATTATTTAACAAATCGGTTCAGGAAGCTATGTATAGATAATTTATACTCGTATAAATATGAATTTTAGTCTATAAGGAATCAGTGTTTTCTCCTATGTGAAAAATAAAAATAAACATGGGTCGCTTACTTTGTTTTACTGCATCTCTATCTGTTTCTCTTATAAACGAACCATAATATTTCAAATGGATACCAATTCATCATTAGACGAGAGAGATAGAGGGTCATGCGCAATCTTGTCACTGTTGTCAGTTACGTGTACGTATTTCCACGATTTGTGTTAAATTGTATATCAAACACACCGAAAATAAACACAATTAACTAGGTCAGTGTGTCTGAATATTAAATGTTAGCGTATGCTTACACTATAAGAGTACAAGTCTTGCAAAGTGTAGTGAGATAAAGTGATTTCTTGTATCTGTATTCTGTTGTAACAACATATTTAGTAGTGAAGGAATATATTCTTTGTTAATTGTTTTTGGATTAAACCGAAGGGTGAAAAATAACTGTAGAAAGGTAAGTAACCTTAATATATAATATCTGACAATATCTAATAATAATCAATAATAAATATAATTTTACTTATATTATTTCAATGTACATCATAGATACATATAAGAAGGCAATTGCTCAGATAACATTTACAATAGTAAATATATCATCATATATCTCAAGCAGACACGAGCACAGGCACTCGACCATTATGCCATCGCAACGTTAATATTAAGCTATATATAAATCAAATTTACGTTAATACAATTATTCATCTGCAATTCACTTTGCGAAAGAGCTAAATAAAATATATTTGTTAAAGTAATATGAAATGCCAAAATCATTATTTTCAGTTTTCTAAAAATTTCTGATATATGTAAAGATTAAATATATAAAGAACGTAAACCATTCACTTTTTGAGACCTACGATGTATAATTCAGGAAAAAACGTCATTTTATTCTGTCTTCGATAATTCTTGCTACCCGGACAATAATGCAAATCATATGCTATTGACCTCAGATTTGAACTCATTCGGTAGAGATTGTGCGCATGCTCCGTTATAGTCTTGACAGGTAACATCATTTTCGTTTGGATTTACATTCCATTATTTTCCATTCAATCCACGATTAAAAATAATTTTCCCTTATCGAAACGTTAAACAAGGATCTCTTTACCTGGAAAATAAATATATATCACCATCTATGATCTAAACCGCCGTAAATGTCTTTTGTGTATAATCAAGGACGTATATAGAATCTTATATACGTCCTTGGTATAATTCAGCAAATTTCACTGGGCCCAGTAAGGGAACACTGCATACGCAACTTGTAATTATGTTAAAACATTATTTTTTTTTTATATTAAAAATGAATACTACTTTGTTTCAAATCTATTTAAAATTTATTTGGCCTAAGAGACAAGAATGTGAAAGAAAGCACACATTCTTGATCTCATAATAATATATAGGCAAATAATTTGATTCTAAGGGGGCCTGGCAAGATTAGTCAGGTTAGAATATTTGACAGAAAATTCATTCGACACATAGTGCAGGACAGGTTATAACATTGTTTACTCAGTTCAGGCCAGATTTTTTTTTATTTTCTATGAAACAAAGGCCAGAATTTTTTCCAAACTTTCGGTGTCCAGATTATTTATTTTATTTACAACGGAAGTCGTAAAATCCGCCAAAAAGACGTTCGTAATTCTCTTACCCTTTGGTTTTACAGATGACATTTCGGAATTTCTCTAATGGACAGGTACCCCATACACATTTACGGACAAGGAACCAGATTAGTCTTGTCGCTTAAAAATTACGACTTCCGTTGATCGAGCTTCAAATGGAACGTCTCGCGAGTGAATACCGATTAAATTCAAGGACTAAATCGCCTTTCATGACTGAAAAGCAAGTTGATTCTAACAGATAAATGATCGAAGTAAGGATTGATGCCCGCTTTTCGATTGGTAAGTGTTTGATTGTTATTATATAGATAGGATTCCCCGAATTTTTCCTCGGAGAAATGTAGGTCAGCCCAGAGAAGCTAGTTACCTTCTAGTATATTAATATTGATCGTGGCAGGGGCTGGATAGTAAACTGGAGGAAATAGTGAGATTTCTCTGATGATATGAAATAGTGAGATTTATCTGATGATATAGCACAAGTTAATCACAAAAATACCAAAAAGAAAGAAACAAACGGGGAATTTTTTTTTCACAAAAAAAGGGGGGATCCTATCCCCGAGTACCTGTGGATCAGACCTGGGCTTTATAGTCTTTGGTTTGATCAGACCTGGGCTTTATAGTCTTTGGTTTGATCAGACCTGGGCTTTATAGTCTTTGGTTTGACCAGACCTGGGCTTTATAGTCTTTGGTTTGACCAGACCTGGGCTTTATAGTCTTTGGTTTGACCAGACCTGGGCTGTATAGTCTTTGGTTTGACCAGACCTGGGCTTTATAGTCTTTGGTTTGACCAGACCTGGGCTTTATAGTCTTTGGTTTGACCAGACCTGGGCTTTATAGTCTTTGGTTTGATCAGACCTGGGCTTTATAGTCTTTGGTTTGATCAGACCTGGGCTTTATAGTCTTTGGTTTGACCAGACCTGGGCTTTATAGTCTTTGGTTTGACCAGACCTGGGCTGTATAGTCTTTGGTTTGATCAGACCTGGGCTTTATAGTCTTTGGTTTGACCAGACCTGGGCTTTATAGTCTTTGGTTTGACCAGACCTGGGCTTTATAGTCTTTGGTTTGACCAGACCTGGGCTTTATAGTCTTTGGTTTGACCAGACCTGGGCTTTATAGTCTTTGGTTTGACCAGACCTGGGCTTTATAGTCTTTGGTTTGACCAGACCTGGGCTTTATAGTCTTTGGTTTGACCAGACCTGGGCTTTATAGTCTTTGGTTTGACCAGACCTGGGCTTTATAGTCTTTGGTTTGACCAGACCTGGGCTTTATAGTCTTTGGTTTGACCAGACCTGGGCTTTATAGTCTTTGGTTTGACCAGACCTGGGCTTTATAGTCTTTGGTTTGATCAGACCTGGGCTTTATAGTCTTTGGTTTGACCAGACCTGGGCTTTAGTCTTTGGTTTGACCAGACCTGGTCTTTATAGTCTTTGGTTTGACCAGACCTGGGCTTTATAGTCTTTGGTTTGAACAGACCTGGGCTTTATAGTCTTTGGTTTGACCAGACCTGGGCTTTATAGTCTTTGGTTTGACCAGACCTGGGCTTTATAGTCTTTGGTTTGATCAGACCTGGGCTTTATAGTCTTTGGTTTGACCAGACCTGGGCTTTATAGTCTTTGGTTTGACCAGACCTGGGCTTTATAGTCTTTGGTTTGATCAGACCTGGGCTTTATAGTCTTTGGTTTGACCAGACCTGGGCTTTATAGTCTTTGGTTTGATCAGACCTGGGCTTTATAGTCTTTGGTTTGACCAGACCTGGGCTTTATAGTCTTTGGTTTGACCAGACCTGGGCTTTATAGTCTTTGGTTTGACCAGACCTGGGCTTTATAGTCTTTGGTTTGACCAGACCTGGGCTTTATAGTCTTTGGTTTGACCAGACCTGGGCTTTATAGTCTTTGGTTTGACCAGACCTGGGCTTTATAGTCTTTGGTTTGACCAGACCTGGGCTTTATAGTCTTTGGTTTGACCAGACCTGGGCTTTATAGTCTTTGGTTTGACCAGACCTGGGCTTTATAGTCTTTGGTTTGACCAGACCTGGGCTTTATAGTCTTTGGTTTGATCAGACCTGGGCTTTATAGTCTTTGGTTTGACCAGACCTGGGCTTTATAGTCTTTGGTTTGACCAGACCTGGGCTTTATAGTCTTTGGTTTGACCAGACCTGGGCTGTATAGTCTTTGGTTTGATCAGACCTGGGCTTTATAGTCTTTGGTTTGACCAGACCTGGGCTTTATAGTCTTTGGTTTGATCAGACCTGGGCTGTATAGTCTTTGGTTTGATCAGACCTGGGCTTTATAGTCTTTGGTTTGACCAGACCTGGGCTTTATAGTCTTTGGTTTGACCAGACCTGGGCTTTATAGTCTTTGGTTTGACCAGACCTGGGCTTTATAGTCTTTGGTTTGATCAGACCTGGGCTTTATAGTCTTTGGTTTGACCAGACCTGGGCTGTATAGTCTTTGGTTTGATCAGACCTGGGCTTTATAGTCTTTGGTTTGACCAGACCTGGGCTGTATAGTCTTTGGTTTGATCAGACCTGGGCTTTATAGTCTTTGGTTTGACCAGACCTGGGCTTTATAGTCTTTGGTTTGACCAGACCTGGGCTTTATAGTCTTTGGTTTGACCAGACCTGGGCTTTATAGTCTTTGGTTTGACCAGACCTGGGCTTTATAGTCTTTGGTTTGATCAGACCTGGGCTTTATAGTCTTTGGTTTGACCAGACCTGGGCTGTATAGTCTTTGGTTTGACCAGACCTGGGCTTTATAGTCTTTGGTTTGACCAGACCTGGGCTTTATAGTCTTTGGTTTGACCAGACCTGGGCTTTATAGTCTTTGGTTTGATCAGACCTGGGCTGTATAGTCTTTGGTTTGACCAGACCTGGGCTTTATAGTCTTTGGTTTGACCAGACCTGGGCTTTATAGTCTTTGGTTTGACCAGACCTGGGCTTTATAGTCTTTGGTTTGACCAGACCTGGGCTTTATAGTCTTTGGTTTGATCAGACCTGGGCTTTATAGTCTTTGGTTTGACCAGACCTGGGCTTTATAGTCTTTGGTTTGACCAGACCTGGGCTTTATAGTCTTTGGTTTGACCAGACCTGGGCTTTCTAGTCTTTGGTTTGATCAGACCTGGGCTTTAACCTACAATCTACCTCACTTGAGGTGAGCACACCATTACACCACCGAAGCTGTCTGAGATCTTTGGGAGAGGAGAAACAGATTTGTTCAAATGAATTTGATCCCCCATGAAAACTGGGGGAATGGACTTTAGTATTTTTTTTTAAATCTTTTAAAACATGAACTGTAGAAAAGCTTCAATATTTGCTGTACAGTATATCATTTTATATGTAGATTCAAGCTTACATGAATGAAGGCTCTCTGGGTCTATAGAGTACAAGCCCTAAGGGTTCAAATTATCAACAGAAGTAAAAAGTACCGCTCATGTGCAGGCTGGGACCATTTCATTCCCATATTAGGGTATGAATCATGCTAACTATTGAAGACCCTACCATGACTGTGATATGCAGAACAGCAATAAAAGTGCTGTTCTTTAACTAATTTGTGGGTTTTTTTTAAAGTGTAAAGTTTGTAGTCTCTCATTCATTTTCATCCATATCCTTTCTTTATTCAAAAGCTTGGCAAGATGGTGGTACAAAGTTATTTACATTTTTATGTTGGTTGAATATTTGCTTTATTAAAATTTCAGCGGTTTTCTCAACCATATCATAGCTGCCATGTTAAGTGGCCGAGTTGCCAGAAAAACACAACACAGCAAAATCTGTTTATCATATACAGCTCAAGGAAAATAATATAATATTTGATTGTATAATAAAATTCCATCCAAAATTGTACTCCTATCCAGGAAAATACACATTATTTAATGTTCTAATGTCATTTTGTCCTTCATAATCAGTTATTAATGTTTTTTCGTTTCTTCTTTTTTTTTCAGCCGCCAAATTACAAAACAAAAGAGAAAATCAGATATAGACTTAAGCCAATCATCTGCTGGCAAGAAGAAAAAATAAAATGCTATTAATCTGTGTTATTTTGTTCATTTTGACAAAATATTTACTTTTTCCATTCACATTGAAATTTTATTCACAAGGCAAGGGGGTTGACCAATTTTCTTGACTGCAAGTCAATGTAGACTCGAGTTCTAATTAGTATTATTACTACCATATAATCTCAAATATAAGTTGATGTGGACTTCAGAACTAATCGTTATATACTGTCCTCGCAATGAGCACCGATCCTCCGGCCCAAGACCAGTAAAGCTTTGTTCTGACCAGTAAATTTTTCAGTTTTTATTTAAAAATATGTAAAAATATATTAAAGAATTTGATTCGGACCAGTAAATTCAAAATTTTATTTCAAGGACTGAAACCGAATAGTCTAGACTATAATTTATTTGTAGACCAGAGGGCCTAATTTGTATATTAGACTTCTAATGGTAAAATTATTATTTTTTAATTAGTGATTTTTGTTTTAATATCAAGTGAGCAATTTTTCAGCTATATATATCATGGTGAAAACAAGATGAGATGACAATGATGTCCACTTTGTACTAGACCAACATTCTTAGTTAGATTTTAATACATCTAGATCATTGAAACAACGGTCCGCAGAAAGACATGTCTCTCTGCTCGGATACATTATCCAGATTCCGAGCCAACCCGTCTTTGCTCTTACTCCTGAATGCTGTGTTAGCAGAAATGCAACAAAAATCAATTTTATAGTCTTTGGTTTGATCCGACTAGGGATCTAACCTACACGATGTTAGTATGCTAACCATTCATAACACCACGGATGCAGGTTATTGGTGATCATTGTCACTTTCCACTACATCATGACTAAATGAAAGAGGAGAGCCCGGACTACTAGAATGAATTGACAGAAAGGGAAAATCACAAACTTTGTAAAAGTCAATTAAGGTAATGAATCAGTGATTCCCAATAAATAGTTGGCCTTCACTGTCAACTGTGATTTAACTGGTTTTTTTTACTCGTTTCCTCCACCAATAAAAGTAACTGCCACTATATAACTGAAATATTGTTGAAAGTGGCCTTAAACACCATAAACCATCCAACAACAGTGTAATATATGAAGGAGTTATCTCCTCTTGATTGACTTTCCTGCTTGAGAGGTTACAAATAAAATACAATACCTTTGTAAATGATTATATATTTTTTTAATAAATAATCAAAATGATTTTATACATATCAGGTATACAAGGCTGAATGAGATTCAAAAAAAAGTTCAAACATAAATGTGACTATATACTGTTTTGATTCAAAACAATGTAATTTATCAAATTTCTTGTATTTAAAACAAATTTTGGAATGCACTGACAGATAAAAAAAGAAAAAAAAAAGGCAATTCTAACTGCAAAGGTTGTGTACAAATGTGACATACAATCTAGTCATGAATGAACCATGGGTGATCAATTGTTTGTACTGCTAGAGTTGTGTTAAACACCAATCAATCGATTGTTGTTTAACGTTCAAGTGAGCAGTATTTCAGCTATATTCATGACTGGGACAGGTTGACAAGCAATAAATCGTGTAGTTTAATTTAAAAGGTAGCAATTTTATTGCCTAGAAGGATGTTTAGATTGTCACAGGAAACAGGAGGTCAGAAAATATAAAACATGGATCTAAGAATTCTTTGCAAAAACAATTTTATACAGTTGTCCCAGTCTTATAAGGCCCCTGCCACCCCTCTTGTCAGGCCAGATTTGAGATGAACTAAAATATTAAAATACTACTAAATTGACCCTCTCAAGAGAGGCCTCCCCTCTTACAAGGCCACTTTCATTGCAGAAGGTGTGGTCTTGTAAAGAAAGGAGGTGACTATTGTAATGTATACACAATACTGCATTGTTTGGGGTTAAACACTACCATTATTAATCCATATCTGGACCCCTGGTTCAAGTTACATATAAAACATACATTTTGTTAGAACATGAAGCAATTCACAACCATATTTGTTCTTTTGAACATTTAATAACCAGTTTCTGCAGAACTGCTAATTCATTAATAACAGACTATAACACTCGACAGCATATTCAACAAATAATTAAATTATCAAAAACAACTTTTGGACATGTTAACATAAAATGACTGATGCTCTACATTGCATGTCCAACAACTAATTCTATTATCATTATCAAAAAACAACTGTTGGACATGTTAACATAACGTGATTATCATTTTCTGTACTCTGTTCGTTTTGAGCCTGATGGAATTCTATCTCTTTTGGACATGTTAACACAAGATGATTATCATCTTCTGTAATCAGTTCGTTTTGAGCCTGATGGAATTCTTCCTCTTGATCCTGATGTTACTCTTTGTTCCCTACTTCTATCGTACCGTGGGTCATGTTCTGTAATTCGACTCTGTCCATTTTCTTTACCACGATCACCAGCCGAAGGAACCGTTTTCCTTCTCTGCTGGCCTAACATTGACATTAACATCTGAAGGACAGCAACGGGAGCAACATTCATCTTCAACAAATCAAGAATGATTCTGAAAGAAAATAATCATAGTCAGTACTAGGCATATAATATACAATTACTGCACTTCCTTGAGTGCGATATGATGTGTTAATATTGACCAAGGCCATGGTCAATATTGCTTTTCAGTGCTCCATAACACATCATATTGCACAAAACGAAGTGCTGTAATTGTTTTATTACATTTAACAAACCAAGTGTACCTGGATAGATTCTTAGGGATTGTTTGTTGTGTTTATTTTCAAATCCAAAAACCCATGAGCTGATCCATTTAATATCATAAATACTTGTACTAATTCAGTGTGTACAAATTTATATTTGGATTCTGCTTGCATTTGTAAAACTTCAGTGCCACTTTCTGTTTGTGTTTGTGCAACGGACGTAGAAAACGATTGGCTAGTATTTTAAAATTTTGCCGGGATTTCGCCCACTGCTAAATTGATCGTTCAATATGAAATCCTGCCGTGCAATATGACAATTTATCACATAAAACGAATTGTATGGTTTTATAATACTGTATAAAACCATAAATGTAATAATATACAGTATTAACAATGCCAAAATACACAAATAAATATTGTACATTTTGTTAAGTTGTGCATTCATTACATTAAGAATCTAACAACATCTTGGTGGTGTAATGGTTAGCATGTTCAGCTAAAGTGTGGGTTCTAGCCCCGGTCGGGTAAACCCAAGGACTATAAAACTGAATTGGTATTTGCCGCTTCTCCTCTAAGCATGCAGCTTTAAGGAGTAACAGTCAAGGAAATTAGGAATTTGAATCCACAGGACATTCGGTCCTGTGAACTGTGAGGAATTACAGGACCGAACTAGATTTTACAGGACCGACAATAAAATAATGATTTTTTTTTAAATAATAAATTTATTTTATTTAAGTGTCACATATTGATTGCGTTAAACTTACAATCACAAACAGCAATATCTACAATTAGACAGCAGCATAAAGGTTAGCGTGCGAGTGCTCATGGGTTCGTGCTCCGGTCGGGTCAAACCAAAGACTATACAATTGGTATGTTTTGCTTCTCTGTTAAGTACGCAGCATTAAGGAGAAAGAGCAAAGACTGGTTGGCTCAGAATCAGTATAATGTGTCCAAGTGGGATGACAATATGTCCATAAATATATTATTGTATACAGCATGATCATATTCATTAAAGTATATTTCCACTCTAAAATTACAAAACTATTTGTGACATTAAAAATTACTAAATGAAATATCTAAACAAATGAATCCTTATATGTAAAAAAAAAATAGAATAAAATAATAGCTCTATGCTACCAGAAAAAGTATAATTAGAAACCAGAATTTAGAATTACAAAAGAATATATATATAGCTCTTTTGGTCCATTGGCATCGATGCACCAGTTGCAGACCATAACATTTTGTTCAACGTTGTGATAAAGCTAGGGTCGGTCCTGCTTCCAAGAATCAATAAAGGAGTGAGTATGATAAGGGTAGATTTTGGCCCAATCTCAGAAACTGTTTATATAGATATAATATTAAACACAATCATTGAAAGGTAAGAACATATTTTTTTTGATGATTTCACTTTGTTCTTTGTTGCTTAGCAACGTAAATGGAGGAGGGTCCAATTAATCATTGGAAATTCAAATATGGTGGTTTTATTTTACATATCTTGCATAGTCTTTTCGACAAAATGTTATATTCTGTGTATGTACACTCTAGAAATAATATTCCAATTCTCTATGGTAGCATATAGTATTTTTGTGTAGTTTTGTCACCCTAGCAACGGTTTTGTAAACATTAAATTAGTCTATATTATTGCAATTAATGGTTGAATTTTGACATCTACGATCTTTTGACTTGATATTTGATTAAGCGGTACATTTTTGTCAAGTTATACACACTACAAATGTCATTTCATATTTCAAAAATACATTTTGATATTTGTATTCATAGTTATGCCCCATCCATAGCAACAGGTTTCCCTATGCACAGTATTTTCCTGTAGATCTCATGGACCTTTTATTTAATCAAGAAAAAAAATTCTACAACAGCACCTTAGCAGATCTAGAGACATCTTATCATTTACTAACCAGTATATATTATAAGAATTCCTTAAACCTTACAATGTCCCTAGTAACCAAATATTATCCCTAGCAACCGCAGAAACTCGTCAATGCTGAGCTCTGTAAATTGCTTTTTTTAAATCTTTTTATAACCGAATATTGATCTTTTTATTTTTTAAATCATGAGAGGAAATTATTCTCAGTAATTAGAATGTCAAAGGAACCAAGTCAACTGCATAACATGGTAAAGCAGCGCTACAGCGGCAGGAGAGGATATAATCCATGTTGAATAATTAAGAAATAAATCATGGAAGCCAGAATGTGTTGGGAGTTTTAACATGGATTGGCGGATATAATAGTCTCGAGATGTTATATATCCCGTTTTAAAGGGCAGTGGTTTTGCTAAAAGGTGAGGCGTCAGCCGAACCTTTTAACAAAACCACTGCCCTTTAAAACGGGATATATAACATCTAGAGACTGATAACATTTTTATCTGAATGTTCCAACATTAATAAGTATGTCCTTATTATAGGAAAAACATAAATACGTGTATCTTTGGACAAAGATCACAGAGAGCGATTATTGATTTTCTGTCATCTTGTGAAATGTGTGTCGTCTGCTGTGCACAATGTAAATGGACAGCACATAGGTGAGAGCGATTATTGATTTTCTGTCACCGCACGGCTTCCCTGAAGTTTTAAAAGTACCTTTTTAGCCAATCAAAATTCTACTTGCCACGAGAACATCAGAGAATAGTATTTTATCCCGAGCCAGAAGCGAGGGATAAAATTTACTAATATCCGCCAATCCATGTTAAAACTCAAAACACATTCTGGCTTCCATGATTTATTTCGATTCTGATATGTCTTAGAGTACAAATACGGTAGTATACTTTGATTGGAAGACGGTAATTTATATTTACTGTATCTTCAAACTTTTTTTGTTGAGAAAAGTAAAACGTGATAGATTATATAAATAGAATGCTTGGTAATACTGTATTATCGGTCATGACCCATTAAGGTAAAATCATACCACTAAAATTCCAAGTAATACTACACATTTAGCACTGACTCATAAACGATAGATTATATCGATGACATTCTTAGTAAGGATAACAAAAGGACCATTATAAACAAAACACCGAATATGTAAATAAAACCTGACATCCGTGTACTATGTTAAAACATGCATGTTATATCGTTATATGTACTGTATTAGATGAATTATGAATTATCAAATATATTGTTTGTTTTTCCATACTTTATTGAAATAAGTAAGAATAAAATATTGATCTCACGATGTTGTTATCGGCAGTCATGTGTGCTAAACCATTAGTTTAATATTATTTTATTGCAAATAAAACAGCAATGGGACTGGACAAAAAGTTATCACAACTTATGGACTGTCCTCTCCCTACAAATAATACACATATAATAATGTCAACAAAAATAACACATACACAAATATAAATAATATTTAACACAATATAGTGAAACATGGGAAATAAATTGATGTTGCTGTAGACCAGATGACCGACCACTGATTAGAATCTTTTTGTTTGTCTAATATATGCTCGAACTTTATTGAAGATATTAGAATTTTCGTTTATACTAATTTCATCGTTTCCAAAGAGTAATGTTTCTATATTTTTGTTGGTTTCTCTTAAGTTTCTAAAAAGACAATATCTCTCGTTTTGGTATAATGGACATTCCATTAGATAATGAATTGAATCTTCATACGGTGCACCACATTGACATTTGGGGTCATTTGTAATGTTTATGCGATATAAATCAGAATTCAATGAGCTACATTGATGTCGTAGTCTAGCATGGAGTATGCTTAATTTTCTGGACCCTTCACCATAATACTCCGGAGATTTAGCAGTTTTTTCTTTAATTCTAGATTTAAAACATGATATATTTGGGCTATTTCTAACATTTAGATCTAAATTGTTCCATAATGAAACAGTAGATGGTATAAAGGATGTCAAAGACATTCTGAGTCTACTTCTTGGTGTTGTATAGTTTTCATTGCTTCAGAGATTATGATCACTGATACAAGATACTGTAGGAGGTAGACAATTACACAAGTATTGAGGACATACTTTATTATGCATTTTGTAAAATGTTGTCAGTTTGCGAGATTTACGTCTACAAGACAAAGGTTCCCATCCCGTTTCATAGTAAAGAGAGTCTCTACTTGCAAATTTTGGTAGTCCTGTAACTATTCTAGCTGATTCTAATTGCACTTTTTCGAGTTTTGCTACTTCTCGTTCAAAACACCCATCCCATACCTCGCAAGCATATTCTAATGTTGGCCTTATGAAGGTAAGATATATATTTGATAGAATTTGTTTGGAAAGAGTAAATTTTAGTTTTCTGAGAACATTAACCTGTTTGAAAGCGGCATTTACAATGTTATCAATATGGTTTGTCCAATTTCCATCTGATGCAAAAGTTAATCCCAAATGTTTATGGGTTTTTACAATTTCGACCGGTTCCCCATTAAATCGTAGGTCTAAATGTGGTACAGCACTAGTTGAGATAACTAGGGCTTTAGTCTTTTTAGGATTAAAATCTACTAACCACAGTTTTGCCCATTCGTTTAATTTTGATAAATCATTATTAATATCAGATTCCATAATATCATAGTTTCTACCGAAGTAAGATAGTGAAGTGTCATCAGCAAATAAGCGTGCTAGATTAACCAAGTTGTCTGTTATATCGTTTATGTAGAGTAGAAAAAGAAGAGGACCAAGTACCGATCCCTGGGGAACACCAGCTTTGACAGTATTGAGGTTTGAACATTCATTATTAACAACTACCTTTTGCTTTCTATCACTAACATAGTCATCTAGCCAGAGTAGAAGATCACCAGTGATACCATAGGATTGCAGTTTTTTTAATAAGGCTTTATGCCAAACCCTATCAAATGCCTTTGATATATCACAAAATACAATAATAGATGATAATCTATTATCGATATTTTTGCAAATATTATGGTAAAATTCAAGTAACTGGTAAACGGTAGAATGTCCAGGTAAAAATCCAGACTGATATGAATATAATAATGAATGTTCAATAATATAATTGTAGATATATTTATATACTACACGTTCCATCACTTTCCCAACCCAGCTAAGAAGTGAGATGGGCCTATAATTTGAGGGACTGCTTTTGTCATCCTTTTTAAAAGAAGGCATGACTCTAGCTAATTTCCAGTCAGATGGAAATTTACAGGTTCGTAAAGAATACGTAAACAGAATACTCAGGGGTAAACATATAGTTTCAGAAGTTGCCTTCAGCATTTGGTGGCTAATACCATCATCTCCACAGGCTTTGCCAATTTGAAGAGTTTGAAGAATGTCTTTTACATCTTGAATGTTCACATCTATATTTGATAATATAGCGTGTGTTCGTGGAACTACATTTGGGGGCTCTCTATTAGAATCATTAATAGATGTAATAGAGCAAAAATATTGGTTAAGAAGATTGGCCTTTGCCTTGTCTTCATATACTAATTCACCTGTTGATCCAATGTACATAGGGGGTATAGTGTAGTTATTTCCTGTTCCTTTCATCAGTCATTTGACAAATGTCCAGTAAGATTTTGAGTTTTTGCTCTGAAGAGAATTTACTAGTTCGTTTGCACTCAGGAAGAATTGTTCGCGGGCATACTTAATCATATTATTAACTTTATTTCGTTGCGATTTATATTTTTGCAGAGATTGATTAGATTGATTTCTCCTAGCTAATTTGTGTAATCGATTACGAGTACGTATTTCTTTTCTAATTTCTGAGTTAAACCAGGGTTTATCATTTAATCTTATTCTTACTAATCTTGAGTGTATTCCTCTCCCAACCATCTCAAGATACTTGTGCGTAAACCTATTAGACATGTCTTCTATATCCGTGCTTTTATGCTGGAATTGTTCCCATTGGAATTCCAATATTTCATTATTTATTTTATTAAAGTCTGCTTTTTTATATAGCCAAACTTTTCTCATATAAGATCTCTTCAGTAAACAAGGTATTTTTATATTTATTAAAGTTGCATCATGATCACTTATATCCCTGTTGACACTGATTACTTCAGAGTCTATGACAATATCAAAGTTGGACACTAGGATTGGATCAAGAAGAGCACCATTCCTTGTGGGTTCTTTAATTACATTCGTGAGATTAAATTCAGAAATAATTTCTTTTAATTTGTTGTTGTTTTCACGTAATAAATCAACATTCAAATCACCATTTATGATTATGTTTGATGTATAATTCATAGCTTGTTCTATAGAGTATTCAAAGTTTTCCCAAAATGCAGCCACAGACCCAGGTGGTCTGTAAACAGTGCATATTAGAATTTTAAAATTTGGAATAATAACTTGATACCAAATTATCTCTCCTGAGGCAAAGTTTAAATCGTATCTAGGTTTCACACAAATATCCTGTGATGTGTATACGAGAACACCTCCCCCAAAACAATTTCTATCTTTCCTTAATATTTGATCAGAAAACCCATCAATTAATATATCATTATCAATTATATTTGTATCTAAGTGGCTTTCTGTAACACATATTATAGAGGACTCGGAGGCAATATCTTCCACGTAAGATAATTTATTTCGAACACTTCGAGCATTGAGGTGAAATATAGAGAGCTCATAATCTTGTGGGCCGGGGTTTGGGTGGACGTCGTTACCAAGAACTAATAAAAGTAGTAAAAATAGGGTGAATTGGATATTAATAGTAAATGGTGAATAACATTTACATGCTATAAATCGACTAAAATTTGAGATAAGACTCACTAAACTAAGGAAGTCAATGATGCCAAAACGAAAAAATATGGAATATCTTTTAAGCAACGATGAGTAGGCTCTTGCATAAAACATACCTATCGACATTCTGTGTGCTGTAATATCACTACCCATTGTCATATAACAAATAATAAATGTACATGATAGTCAGTCGATAGGTTTTGGAATAAGTTAGTACGATCTGGTCTACAAGAAAATAAGGGGGGTATAATTTAAGGAAGGGAATAGGACTGTAAAATGAAGAATGTAAAATATGTACAAAACAAACTATACATGTAATGTGAAAATCAAATGTAAGAAAACATTTTATAATAAGGATAATGTAGTTGAAAAGGCAACATAGTGCCATATTGTATCAGATTGTACAGATATTTATATATTACCTATCACTCTTGTACATGCAGGGAACACATATTACATAGTAACTCAGTAATTCCTTTGCCAGATGAAACTGGTCAAGTTTATAGCTGGTTGATTTTGAATGATTTTTTTTTCATAGTATGTTACATGTAGATTATTTAACAAATCGGTTCAGGAAGCTATGCATAGATAATTTATACTCGTATAAATATGAATTTTAGTCTATAAGGAATCAGTGTTTTCTCCTATATGAAAAATAAAAATAAACATGGGTCGCTTACTTTGTTTTACTGCATCTCTATCTGTTTCTCTTATAAACGAACCATAATATTTCAAATGGATACCAATTCATCATTAGACGAGAGAGATAGAAGGTCATGCGCAATCTTGTCACTGTTGTCAGTTACGTGTACGTATTTCCACGATTTGTGTTAAATTGTATATCAAACACACCGAAAATAAACACAATTAACTAGGTCAGTGTGTCTGAATATGAAATGTTAGCGTATGCTTACACTATAAGAGTACAAGTCTTGCAAAGTGTAGTGAGATAAAGTGATTTCTTGTATCTGTATTCTGTTGTAACAACATATTTAGTAGTGAAGGAATATATTCTTTGTTATAATTGTTTTTGGATTAAACCGAAGGGTGAAAAATAACTGTAGAAAGGTAAGTAACCTTAATATATAATATCTGACAATATCTAATAATAATCAATAATAAATATAATTTTACTTATATTATTTCAATGTACATCATAGATACATATAAGAAGGCAATTGCTCAGATAACATTTACAATAGTAAATATATCATCATATATCTCAAGCAGACACGAGCACAGGCACTCGACCATTATGCCATCGCAACGTTAATATTAAGCTATATATAAATCAAATTTACGTTAATACAATTATTCATCGGCAATTCACTTTGCGAAAGAGCTAAATAAAATATATTTGTTAAAGTAATATGAAATGCCAAAATCATTATTTTCAGTTTTCTAAAAATTTCTGATATATGTAAAGATTAAATATATAAAGAACGTAAACCATTCACTTTTTGAGACCTACGATGTATAATTCAGGAAAAAACGTCATTTTATTCTGTCTTCGATAATTCTTGCTACCCGGACAATAATGCAAATCATATGCTATTGACCTCAGATTTGAACTCATTCGGTAGAGATTGTGCGCATGCTCCGTTATAGTCTTGACAGGTAACATCATTTTCGTTTGGATTTACATTCCATTATTTTCCATTCAATCCACGATTAAAAATAATTTTCCCTTATCGAAACGTTAAACAAGGATCTCTTTACCTGGAAAATAAATATATATCACCATCTATGATCTAAACCGCCGTAAATGTCTTTTGTGTATAATCAAGGACGTATATAGAATCTTATATACGTCCTTGGTATAATTCAGCAAATTTCACTGGGTCCAGTAAGGGAACACTGCATACGCAACTTGTAATTATGTTAAAACATTATTTTTTTTTATATTAAAAATGAATACTACTTTGTTTCAAATCTATTTAAAATTTATTTGGCCTAAGAGACAAGAATGTGAAAGAAAGCACACATTCTTGATCTCATAATAATATATAGGCAAATAATTTGATTCTAAGGGGGCCTGGCAAGATTAGTCAGGTTAGAATATTTGACAGAAAATTCATTCGACACATAGTGCAGGACAGGTTATAACATTGTTTACTCAGTTCAGGCCAGATTTTTTTTTTAATTTTCTATGAAACAAAGGCCAGAATTTTTTCCAAACTTTCGGTGGCCAGATTATTTATTTTATTTACAAAAACTGCCAGCCTCCCCGGAATCAATTGGTTGTCCCCAAAACAAATCAGGAAATAAACGAACCAAGTTATGAAATGGTTGGTGTCAAAATAACGGTGACAAATTATGGACAAAGTAAGTCGTATTTTTGGCATTTTTTTTTCTTGTTGAATTTTTATTTTCTTCTCCGACAACTCCAAATGTTTTCATCGTAATGGTTTTGAAATGTACATACTAATAATAATTTACACAGTTTGTACATGCGATACGTTAGTTCCGACGAGGATTTTAAATTCTGAGATTTCTTGGTTCTGTTTCGATTTCCCCAAATGGGTCCCCGTGTCATTCGTTATTACCGATTTCAATGTTTTTGTCCAGTTTTTCGAATAAACTGATTAAGTCAGAATGAAATTCATTGCAGTTGATAATCTTTAAAGTAAAACATACATGAAATAATTTCTTTGCAAGGCAAGAAATGCAAGAAATTTAACTTCTTTCAAAATGATACATGTGCTCGCCTGTTTACATTGGTGATGAAATTTCATGATCGGCAATCATCGGAACGGTACATCCGAAAGTTAATTAGCCGCCATTGTCTTGACAAAAAACGTACGAGATGGAATGATTTTCTGTTCTTAATCACAGATGATCGCGATTTTCGTCCTCAAATATACACGAATGGTTTAGTTTTTAGGGAATGTAAACATATCAAGAATATTTTTGAAGATGTTTATTTCACCAAAAACTCGTTTCATATTACTTTAAAGAAAAAAAATAAAAATAAAGGGACTACTAAAAATATAGAAAGTTCCGATGACGTGTTTACATGTCCAATGAATTAATTTCTAAGATAATCTGACGTATTAATTTTCTTTTTGGTTGCTTGTTTTGTTTTCTGTAGTTTTTGTGAATTGTGGGAATAATAATAAAGTATATTTTAGTATAGTAACACATGAAATTCTACTGAGGGTTAGAAAAAAAACCACGTCGGACTCAATGCACAATCAGGTCGGCAGTAAATCACCTCCAAAATTTATTTAACGTCAAAACTGTTTCATAAAAATTGTTCAAGTTTTACTCCCGTAGCAAAACAACTACGATAACCAACTTTATTTTGGATGAGATTAAAAGGTTGATTTTTATTTCTGTCTATTACGGATGAAAACGGTCAATAAAAAATGGCCGCTGACGAGAAATCGACCTTAAAATTATTTTTTGATTGCAGATTTCATACTCTCCACACTCGGGTACCAACACAAAAATTAAATGAGATATGTGTTTATGTATATTAAACATCATACTAAAATATGTCATTGGTACCTGCTTGTGGTTATGCTGAAAATTGACACATTAAATACACATTTCTTGTTAGATTTCATATATTTTCACGAAACGATAGACTTTTCATTGACTAGTGTGACGTCATCGCACGTGCAAATATGGAAAATTGTTACCAAAATAGTATTTGTGGTAAAGGTCTTATAAAATCAAGAAACAACGAAAGCTATACGTTTCATCTATAATTTGTCTATTTTTTAGGCCAATTTCTGCCCTTATCATACATACTCCTTTACATTATCGGTCTTTTTCATACTGTTTCTTCCGTTCTCTCGTCTCCTCTTGGGTTAATTTTCCCTTTAATATCTTTCCTGGTATGGCTTCTGTCTTATACTGCAAGAAAGCCACGACCACCGTGTTTTGAAGTGATAAAATGTTCCGAATTAACGACGATTGTTAATGAAGAAAACTCTAGAGAATAATATTTTTCCAAAATACCACGATCACTCTGACTGCACAGGGGCTAGGTGCGTCCGGAAAAAAAATATATAAAAAAATACTATATAATACTACAAGGGGGCGAACTCACTTGCTCCCATTTTTTTAAGTCGTCGTGTTAAATTGATCGTAACTTCGGAACGCCTTAATATTTTCAAAAAATGTTTCCACCAGTCGAAAGTCAAGTAATTTTCCTTTCCAAAGAGACCCCAATTGTTAGTGTAGGCCTCCGAACTGCTGAGGTATCATACACGAACCAAAACAAAACGGCGTGAAAATCCGAAGTCGTACAAACGCTGGGATGACCACTTCCCATCTGTGTACAGATTTTCCCATGCGTAAACGAGTCATTTTGACTAGCTAAATACTTTCATCCATTCAAATTATGATAAAATTTCTTACCTTACGTCAATTTATATGTCCTTTAAGTCTGTTTTTGAAAGAAATCCCATTTGCATCCTTGACAAACGCCATAGACGTGAAAATTGAGAGAGTTCTAACGGGTTTTTTTGATTGGCTGAAACAGAGTGTTTCAGCCAATCAAGAGTGTTTCAGCCAATCAAAAATGAATATGAATTTAAGCGTGTTGGTCAAGTACAAAGCAGAAATTTACTTCATTTCATTGAATGTACATGTAACTTGTTCTCGCCATGATTTAGCTGAAAAATTGCTCATTTGGCATTAAACAACAATCGTTCACTCACTTGTATTAATAATTGAATTGCATTGTATTAACAAAATATAACTAGAGCTTCAGTCATATAAGGGAGATAACTATTTTCTGTATTGAATGATTGGTGGTAGCTAAACGTCCAGTGGCAAATATTTTGTGCATATTCAAGTTAAACAATGTGTAAAAACTACAGAAATGAGAGAGTGATGGGACAACTGTGACAATGACATACTTCCTGTCATGTCCTTTAATTGTATGGACATGAATCTGTTTAATCAATGATGTGACAACAGCTACTGTGACAATGACATACTTCCTATCATGTCCTTTAATTGTATGGACATGAATCTGTTTAATCAATGATGTGACAATGACATACTTCTTGTCATGTCCTTTAATTGTATGGACATGAATCTGTTTAATCAATGAAGCTTCCGGCCAAATATTATTTCTCACTTGCAGTTGTATGATGATTTGAATGACAAATATTGTATTTTAAACTCCTACCTGATGGTGTCTACCATTGTAAACCCGAGACCAAGAAACTTGGACCCTATAAACCATGTGCATAATATATTATATTAATAAATTAAATTCCCATTTTCTAGAGTTTTTTAATCACTTTTTCCTATATAATTTTTTTTTATTGTCCAATAGAGGGCCCACAAGGGGTAAAGTCATCACAGTGATTCATAAACTATATATTGCAGCGTAAACTACATTTTGGCAAGGTGAGTTTTGTAATTAGATTCAGGTAAAAATTTCTACTTTTTGACAATCTGAATCTCCTCCCACAGTAAACATCAAACAAACAACAGTTTTAATATTTTATTTCACCATCGACTCCTTATTGAACACACTAGGGGCCGTCGTGGTCGTATGGTAGTTGGATATAACTGAAATATTGTTGAAAGTGGCGTTAAACATCATAAACCAAACCATCAGCACACTTACTTGAAGACATTAGGGTCTAGTGTTACCCCGGCCAACTGTGACAATTCATATAGTTCTGCTTCATCTAATGTCAGGACATTTTTACTTAATAACGTATATTTCAGTGTTTGTTGAGACATAATCAGGTCACAGTAGTCACTACTAAATCACACACATATCTATAAATAAATAATGTAGATATTTAATATATCGTCATGAAATACAAATGTAGCTGTAAATTTAATGATGATATTCTCTGGTGTCCTTTGTTTCTTATATGGATTTACAACTACCTGTGTAATCAGTTTGTTTCTTATATGGATTTACAACTACCTGTGTAATCAGTTTGTTTCTTATATGGATTTACAACTACCTGTGTAATCAATTTGTTTATTATATGGATTTACAACTACCTGTGTAATCAGTTTGTTTCTTATATGGATTTACAACTACCTGTGTAATCAGTTTGTTTCTTATATGGATTTACAACTACCTGTGTAATCAGTTTGTTTCTTATATGGATTTACAACTACCTGTGTAATCAGTTTGTTTCTTATATGGAGTTACAACTACCTGTGTAATCAGTTTGTTTCTTATATGGAGTTACAACTACCTGTGTAATCAGTTTGTTTCTTATATGGAGTTACAACTACCTGTGTAATCAGTTTGTTTCTTATATGGATTTACAACTACCTGTGTAATCAGTTTGTTTCTTATATGGAGTTACAACTACCTGTGTAATCAGTTTGCTTCTTATATGGAGTTACAACTACCTGTGTAATCAGTGTCTGTCACCACTAAAATTGTGAATTTGATTCCAGCTCATCATGGCGAGGTGTACTCGATACAAACATTAAGTGATGAAGTTTATCATTGACTTGTGGCAGGTCAGTGGTTTTCTCTGGTTTCCTCCACTAATAAAACTGACTGCCAAGATATAACTGAAATATTGTTGAAAGTGGTGTTAAACACCATAACCCTACTTCTTATTTAAATACTTACTATAGTAACTGAGTAAGAAATAAATGTTATTTTACTTGTACATGTATATTGGGGGGTGGGTGGGTGGTTGATCAGTGCCCAGCAAAAACTAGTTATTCCCATGGTATACTGCACCTAGTGCTAATAAATGATGGGGTATATGTATGTAGCAAAACATTTGGCCCTTAGTTGCACGTTGAAATGATAAAAGGTTATTTCGCCAAATTGATGTCATTGTGCATGGATGGTATGTGTCTAGCTGGATGTGACGAATTTCAATGTTCATATCAATAAAACGTGAATAAAACCTAATACATTTATATCTGACACAAATTAAGTGGAATTTGTTAATTTGTATTAATATGTCAACTGAAAATCAATTATTAATTATTTGCACAGTGCATTCAATTTATATACAAACACATAAGTACATTATTTAACTTTGGTATGCTGCTTCTTTACGGCTCAGTGTAGTATAATAATACAATGTACCAATATATCCTTCATGAAAATTAAATATCCACAATTATCAAAATTGCAAAAGAGTAATTTCCTTCAGTCCATTAGTCTTTGGGAAATAACTCATTCTTAATTTGATAATCATGAATACTAACTTTTCATGAAGGCCATAATTGTATATTACACTATTACAATATCCCTTAAACTTCTGCAATGAAAAAGTGGCCTTATAATAGAGGTTGCCTCTCTTGAGGTGGACAATTAAGTAATATTTTTATCTTACAGCATCTTGAATCTGTCCTGATAAGAGAGTGGCCTTTGGTATGAGGGATCTCATAAGAAAGAGGGGTGGGGGGCTAATATAACATATATTTTCATTTAAAATTATCTTTATATGATAGAAACATATTTACTGGTAAAATGTAGCATATTTTTATAAGCCTGAACAAAATCTTATATTACAGATACACATGTATTTATATTGGAAAATTCACAAATTATTTTTTATCAGTCTTATTAATATAAATTATATTTTTGTATTTATGCCTGATGTAATGTTTATTCAGGAATATCTACTATTTTTACAATTTACAATCGGCCTGATAAAATCTTATTATACTAGAAAACAATCTTTTTTTTGTTGTATTTCCCTGATGAGATTCAATGTATTTAGGTTTCCATAGTTTGGGAAACAAACATTTTTTATATTATCCTGATACAGTGGTCTCCCTCTTAAATAAGGCCATTTGTTCTGCAATGAAAAAGTGGCCTTATTGCAAGAAGGGTGGAAGCACTTGAGATGGACAATTAAGAGGGTACCATACACTACAGGGAGATAACTCTTTAAAATCAGTTGAACGTTTTGATCATATGGTGTTTGTATGCAGATTTCAAGCATCTCGGTGATCAAAACCACAGAGAGAAAAGCTGCTATGTGGCTAGTGAATTTATAGCTCTGAGTCTGTTGGTTGGAATTTGTTAAAATTTTGATATTTATTACAGTGGATATATTCAAACACACTGCCAAAAAAATAAGAAAATTAAACATGCAGATCAAATTTTACCTGAAGTGTATGGTACCACCTTAAGTAGTATTTTACTATCTTAGTGCATCTCAAATCTGGTTTGATAAGAAGGTGGTCTCTGGTGGGGGTAGCCTTATGAGAGAGGGACTGCAGTTTTTCAAATACTAGTTGTGTGTTCCAGGAACGTAAAATTTGGAAGACATTTTTTTAATACAATTAAATAATATTATGTTTCATCAACAGATATTTTTGTAAAGATAGACATTTATAGTCTTGTAAGTTTTAAGAAATTTTATGTTTAAGACACACACAAATTTCTTAAATTAATTTTTTTTTTCAAATCAAACTTTATTGCCATATTGAAGGAATAATGATTTGTTACAGAACATATACAATGTTTGTTGGAAAAAAAAATCTAATTAAAATTAGATCTATAATTCCCATTCCTACCCCTCCCCCTTCCTCAACCTTTCCTCCATTTTCTGATGTCATGCATAAAATATCAGAAAAAGAGGAGCAATTAAAAAAAGATTTAAGAATTTAAATAAGACTGGTTAGAAAAACAAAGAAACATGATTAACACATATTAAACAAGTTCAAAAGTCACCTGTCCTCATATACATTTTTTTTGTATATATATATATATATATATATATTCTCTAAGCCAATGTTACAGAGGTTACACAATACTAATAACTTGTCCAGTATTTTCTACTTGCTTTGGTGTTGACTCTTATTTTGTAGAACATTTCAACTCTGTTATCTCAATGATGTAATAAATATTATACATGTATAAACACTACAGTTTAGGTAAATTAAATAAATCAATCAAAAAAATAAATAGCCCCAGCAACCATTGATATGTTGAATAGGATTTACTCCAGAAACCAACGAGATGATATTGATAAATAGCTGTAATACAGTATTTCACTTGATTGCCTAATGATCACATGACCTGTCTGTGGTCTGCTCTATAAATACTGTAGTATAATGTAATGATAGAGGAAGCTGTTGTTGGATTGCCGCCATTTCTTAGCAGTACTTTTTCATCAGAATGTGACTTAAAATTAGCATGAAATCTACAGTTTGGCTAATCACATGACTTGTCTGTCGTCTGCTTTATAAATAGTATAATGTAATGATGGAGGAAGCTGTTGTTGGATTGCTGCCATTTCTTAACAACTAGTTTTCATCTATTGTGACTTAAGATTAGCAAGAGAGCTAGCTATACAGTGTAGCTGATCACATGACTTGTCTGTTGTCCACATAATAAATAATTCCTTGTAATGATGGAAGAAGCAGTAGTAGGATTGCCGCCATTTCTAAACAGTAGTTTTTCATCTGATTGTGACTTAAAATTAGCAAGAGATCTATACAGGGTTGCTGCTCCTGTGATTATAGTATTATGCTTGTGTAATAATATTTTGTATATAATTTTGTGTAATTATGTGGAGGAACACAGATCAGCTTCGAGTGTACAAAAGACAGGAATTGTAACAGCTAATACATTACTGGTATTATCTCAACTGCCTGTGTTTATCTTCTTCTTTTGGAATGATAACATGAGGGAGAATCATGTACCTGTATCATGGTGTAATACCTATAGGATTATGGGATACGTCTTACCCAGGATGCTTCACACTGCAAGTTTGTGGCAGATATTATTTTATGGAATACAGAGATTAATGTGCTTACAACAGCCATTTAAAGCTCTAAACTGGTACAGAATAGACAGATTTATCAAGTTTACAGTCATCATATATGTTTGTTCATTCTTTCTGCATTTTTTCAAATTATTTGATTTTTATTATGAAACTGGAGATTCCACTTGTATATTAAGATATACAGATAAATTTAACAATAAACAATACAAACAATTTTACTTTTGGTTTTCTACAATAATAGTAAACATCATTCCATGTGTTCTTATATCTATTGTGACTTTTATTACAATTTATGCTGGATTGAGGAATTATGTTGAAAAGAAGCAAGTTTTGATAAACATTCCAGGAGATTTATCAAGGTTCCGATGTCCTATATTGGAAGAATGTCAATCTACCCGACTTTTAATTCTGACAATGTGTGTAGAATGGCCAAGGACTTTTACAGTATTATATGATATGGTACCAACAGAAAGTTGTCCATTTTCGTCTTTGATTGTTATTCATTTTGCTTCAATAGTTAGCTATACCATATATTTACCCATGTTTTTCATCATGAACTCTAACCTTAGAGATACATTTTGTCTTATTATCTCTGACATCAAAGCAAAAGTTTGTAGTTTAAGTGTAAATTTAAATGAAATGGAAGATTTATAATGTGAAATAATTGCAAATTTCTGCATTATTTTCTGTATGAATTAGGTCAAAAGCAAGAGTAGCGCTAGGCTAGGCTAGGGACAGCGACCATTGTCTACTGCAGGCTAGGGACAGTGACCATTGTCTACTGCAGGCTAGGGACAGCGACCATTGTCTACTGCAGGCTAGGGACAGCGACCATTGTCTACTGCAGGCTAGGGACAGTGACCATTGTCTACTGCAGGCTAGGGACAGTGACCATTGTCTACTGCAGGCTAGGGACAGTGACCATTGTCTACTGCAAGCTAGGGACAGCGACCATTGTCTACTGCAGGCTAGGGTCAGTTTCACACTCATTTTTGAGGTTGAATTATACTCGTTAATGAATACCCTACTGTGACTGTCAAATGTAGAACAGTAATAAAGCTAACAGCGATGTTCCTTACTTTAGGGTCCATCGTGGCCGTGATCGTATGGTAGTTGGATTTATAACTACTTATGCAATCAGTGCCTATCACCACTAACGTTGTGAGTTCGAATCCCACTCAGGCGAGGTGTACTCGATACAACATTATGTGATAAAATTTGTCAGTGACTTGCGGCAGGTCAGTGGTTTTCTTCAGGTACTCAAGTTTCCTCCACCAATAAAACTGACCGCCATGATATAACTGAAATATTGTTGAAAGTGGCGTTAAACCCTATAACCCACACCCTCCTTTACTTAATGTTGTGTCTAATGGTAAAGTTAGATTTTTGTACAGTGTTTAGGCCTTCAGTTCATTTTTTTAATTTTTCAAACGTAGGCAATCTGAACTAACAATTTTTTAACAAATTTAAAAATATTTCTTAACTATGTTTTTAAAGTTTTGTTAAAACAATAGAAAACTTCGACTGTTGACATTCACACTATAAGGGTTAGAACAATTGCCTTCAACAAAGAACACTTCTGGTAAAATGCCTGTTTAAACAATCTGTGGGGAACAACCATTTACTAAAATTTCTTCTGAAAAACTGCAGGCTAAGATGATCTATTTTTGCAACTTTCAGGAAAAGATATTAATCTGGCAACAAATTTTGTCTTAAACAACATACCCCCTTCCCTAAAAGTTAAATGGTTGGTCTCTAATCAGAAAATAACATATGACTTGCTTTAATTAGCTATGTTGTTTAATTAAATAAACAAACTTATAATAGTAAACACAAATTGTTTTCTTTGAATGGCCTTATGTTTGTGTATAGATTATAATTACATGTGTCAACATGACACCCACTCAATGTATTGAACAGGTGACCATCTTTAAAAGGTGAAGGGTAAAATATATTTAGATTAAAAATATCTAATTCATCTATGAATAAAAATTGTAGTTTTTAATTGAATTTTTCAAGCTACTTATTACATGTTGATAATTGTCAACTAATTAAGGACAACCCATGAAAGCCTTTCAGCTTATTTCCAATTGTGGCCCTTAATCTTGTAACATGTAAAAAAACATGTTACATGTATATCAATAATCATTTCACCTGATACAATGTATATAATCTCCTGTAAACATTATACATATATATCAAATCACCTGATTTCTGAACTTTAACCTTTGGGAATTTACTAAATATTGACATGAAATAGGCCTAGTACATGTATCTAGTTAATTAATAAATCCTAAATTTCTTCTCATAGATTACTGCTAAACCTGAATATACAGTAGCTATAGTCACTCTCTTATAACACGTGCACCATCCCTTCTGCAGTGAAAAACATATTGGCTTTATAAGAGGGTGACTATACTATTTACAGGGGGGGGGGGGCGTGTGCCAAAATTGTAAAAAATATGATTTTTTGGCATAAAATCGTGATTTTTCACACGAAATACCCCAAAAATTTTCGCACCCCCCTCAGCTCGGCACTATTTTTTTAAGTGCACCCCCACTAACTTGAAATCCTGGATCCGCCCCTGATATAGTGTAGTTAACATTGTTACTTTTATACCTTTATGTACTTTTTATCCTGTTGATGATGACAACAACAAAAAAACAATGCTGATGCAAAGATTATATAAATTATACACACGAAGAGAAACGTCCCGGCTAAAACTACCTAGTTATACACACGAAGAGAAACGTCCAGGCTAAAACTACCTAGTTATACACACGAAGAGAAATGTCCAGGCTAAAACTACCTAGTTATACACATGAAGAGAAACGTCCAGGCTAAAACTACCTAGTTATACACACGAAGAGAAACGTCCAGGCTAAAACTACCTAGTTATACACACGAAGAGAAACGTCCAGGCTAAAACTACCTAGTTATACACACGAAGAGAAACGTCCAGGCTAAAACTACCTAGTTATACACACGAAGAGAAACGTCCAGGCTAAAACTACCTAGTTATACACACGAAGAGAAACGTCCAGGCTAAAACTACCTAGTTATACACACGAAGAGAAATGTCCAGGCTAAAACTACCTAGTTATACACATGAAGAGAAACGTCCAGGCTAAAACTACCTAGTTATACACACGAAGAGAAACGTCCAGGCTAAAACTACCTAGTTATACACACGAAGAGAAACGTCCAGGCTAAAACTACCTAGTTATACACACGAAGAGAAACGTCCAGGCTAAAACTACCTAGTTATACACACGAAGAGAAACGTCCAGGCTAAAACTACCTAGTTATACACACGAAGAGAAACGTCCAGGCTAAAACTACCTACCGGTAGTTATACACACGAAGAGAAATGTCCAGGCTAAAACTACCTAGTTATACACACGAAGAGAAACGTCCAGGCTAAAACTACCTGGTTATACACACGAAGAGAAACGTCCAGGCTAAAACTACCTAGTTATACACACGATGAGAAACGTCCAGGCTAAAACTACCTAGTTATACACACGAAGAGAAACGTCCAGGCTAAAACTACCTACCGGTAGTTATACACACGAAGAGAAATGTCCAGGCTAAAACTACCTAGTTATACACACAAAGAGAAACGTCCAGGCTAAAACTACCTGGTTATACACACGAAGAGAAACGTCCAGGCTAAAACTACCTAGTTATACACACGATGAGAAACGTCCAGGCTAAAACTACCTAGTTATACACACGAAGAGAAACGTCCAGGCTAAAACTACCTACCGGTAGTTATACACACGAAGAGAAATGTCCAGGCTAAAACTACCTAGTTATACACACAAAGAGAAACGTCCAGGCTAAAACTACCTAGTTATACACACGAAGAGAAACGTCCAGGCTAAAACTACCTAGTTATACACACGATGAGAAACGTCCAGGCTAAAACTACCTAGTTATACACACGAAGAGAAACGTCCAGGCTAAAACTACCTAGTTATACACATGAAGAGAAACGTCCAGGCTAAAACTACCTAGTTATACACACGAAGAGAAGCATCCAGGCTAAAACTACCTAGTTATACACACGAAGAGAAGCGTCCAGGCTAAAACTACCTAGTTAACCAACATAGAAAATAAGTTTTACAGAACTGACTGATGATCCTGGCAAGGCTTAAAAATTAACCAGATCCTGTACCAGTTACATTTTTTAGTATTGAGTCAATACTAAAAAATGTTTGACTATTCATAATTTCAACCAATCAGTATTGACCATCCCTTACAGACAAAACGACCCTCTTGCAATTGTTTGCTACAACTTTGCAACAATGATGAATCCATCAGAAATGGAATGCAAATGGACTTTACTGCAACTGTTGCTGCAATGTTGTAGTATCCAAAAGGTAGGCCCAATGAAATAGCTCCTACAAGGTAAAGGTACATGTAGGCCCAATGAAATAGTTCCTACAAGATAAAGGTAGACCCAATGAAATAGTTCCTACAAGGTAAAGAACTACAACAAATTTGTTGGAGCACTCCAGGCAGGTACTTTTCAAAGGAATATAATGGCAAAAAACTGCATATAAATCGGACTTCCAAAGTTATAGTATTGGGTCTTGGTCCCCTTTGGATCCACTTAACTACTTTTATCTCATATATCATAAAAGCTATGTCAAATCAGTTTAAGTTTGTTTGTTTGTTTGGTGGTGTTTAATGCCACTTTCAACAATATTTCAGTTATATCGTGGCGGTCATTTTTATTGGTGGAGGAAGGAAACTGGAGGACCCGGAGAAAACCACTAACCTGTCGCAAGTCACTTGACAAACTTTATCACATAATGTTGTACACCTAGCCCTGATTGAGATTCGAACTCACAACATCAGTGGTGATAGACACTGATTGCATATAGGTAGTTGTAAATCCAACTACATGTACCATACAATCACGACCCCTTTATACATTGGAACAGTTAGAGCTTCACAAAATCTATTGGCATACAACACATAGAGATTCATATGAGGAACAGAAAGGAAAAAAATACATAAAAAGAAAAAAAAACATAAAAAATTGTAAACAATCATTCAATGAACATTTCTAACAAATTTGGTTCTAATTGGCCAAGTGATTCCAAGGAAGAAATGGCAGATGCTGATGGAAATCTAGGTCCTGGAATGGAATAGACACATTACAATTCTCTATTATTAAAATTAAATACAGTCAAACCTATATTAAGAGGTCACCTTTGGGACAAAGAAACTGTGTTCTCTATCTGTTTCAATCTACTGCTAATTAAAATTAAATACACAAACATGTATTTGTGAAATTACTGAAATATCAATATACTTACCATCCCAAACTGAAGACACAATCTGTGCACTATATCTTGTGTTCTAGTCTGAAATAAACAATAAACAATATTAATTATTTAGCGAGACATAGCAACAATATAAAGGGGTGCTGCACGAAAGGACCATGACAAGTCGACAAGGGCTTCCTCCTTCACAAGATTACTGCAGTCCATTTAAACAAAACTAGAGCGTCAACTGAGCCTGTATAGCTCACTGTATGGCTGTTTTTTCATATTTAAGAATATTTTAAAATTAATTTTGATTAAATCTGGCAAAATCACATATCTAATACAGAAAAAAGTCTGAAAATTATTATGTTAAACAACTAACTATTCAAATTTTAGCTCTTTCCAATAAAATATGCTGAAGTAATGGTTATTTCAAGCAAAGTTATATTCTTAGTACTGCTAACGGCTGGCATTTTAATGGAAGGTGTGACTGCCTAACACAGTTTTGAAAAGAGATATCGAAATTACATGTAGATATTTCCATTCTTAGTAACAGCAACCATATTTGAGAATGGATGGACCAATTGGACATAATTTCTAAAGGACAAACCAAGGATCCTTCTGACCAAATTTGGTTTAATTTGTAAAAGTGGTTTCTAAGAAATAAATTTAAATTAAATTAGGTGAATTGGCATGCATATTTGACAAAAATTTGCAAAATTACAAATTTTACAAAATAGTAACACTAACATACACATGTAACAATGTTTATTTTTTCTGAAAGGGATTTTCATAATGAATTCATAAAAAAAATCTCATCCAAATCAGATGAACAATAAATGTATGGTGTACATAGATATTTCTATTTTTAGTAACAGTTTCCTTTTCTGAAGGTGTATGGACCTATCGGCCACATTTATTTTAAAGAGGACCAACCATGAACCCTTCTGGCGAAGCTTAGCTAAAATTAACCATTGGTTTCAGAGATGTCAAAAGTACTGTATTTTTAGTAAAGGAAGTCATAAATTAATGTTGGAGAACTCGTTGAACACAATTTTAAAGAAAACCAATCAATGGTCTTTCTAGCCAGGCTTGGTTAACATTGGCAGTGGTTTTAGAGATGTCATTATAACACTTGTCAAACTCAAAGGGTGCATTCGATATGCCAATTTGTTTTTATCAAAATTCCTTAGTGTCCTTCGATATTTTATTTGAAAGCAAAAAGGAACCAAAGACAATAAGAGTTACTTGATATCTATATAAGATGCTGTTTTCACATAGACATCGTACTCTACTATAATGGGTTTTTCGTGATGCAACATCATATTTTTTTTATTGAATTCAGATCTTTTGTTTTAAGTAAAAAATTGTAAAAATAAATAGCACAACATGAAGTTAATGGTATACTAGGCTAGACACTCCCAGCATATATATATATAGCGCTATTTATTTAGGAAATGTAGAAAAGGTACCTCTGAGCTTGAAAACATTGTAAAAATGGCATACATTTGGCAACTTTTCCCACTTCTGATACAATTTTGAGGCTTTAAAATACAACTTATGAATATGTAAACAGTTTAATCATACACTCTTTGAATATTGCAATAATCCAACAGCATAGCAAATAAAGCAAAAAATAACAAATTCCATAAAAAATCATGACCATTCTGTCGAAGACGACATTGCCATTGGCAAATGGCAATTCTGCAAAATCTGTTTTTTATTTCTTTCTTTTAATGTTATATACAAAGCTAAGACTAAGACTAAGACTGTTTATTGGAAATATCAAGTATATACAATGATGTCTTCCACACAATGAAAAGATATTAAATCCAATTGGAAATATCTATAATGTACTATATAAACATAAATGGACAGAATATCTCGTCAGAGTTAACTACAATGAATAGAAAAAGCTGACTGAATAAAATGACAAATAGTTTTAGTTTCTTGTATATCAATAGGATTTAACAAGCGTCTGAGAAAGGACAAGGTCCTGTCAACATGAACATGATTTGTATCACAATAATCAGAATTGATATTTAAATTCTAAAATAGAGATTTACGAAGAAAGTCATATCAGTTACAATATTCATAATATAACATAAAATGTTCTTTATTCTCAATTTTTTTCCAGCTACTTTTTAAATAAAGTAAATTTTTAGCATTACAAAAAGTATGGTTCAGTAGGTAGGTTCACTGTTTTTGGTACTTACGTCTTTAAAAGCAACCTTGAACATTTTTGACAGATGTCACGTTGGAGTCCTGTTTACGCCCCAGAAATAGAAACCGGAAGACACGTAAAAAATAACGTGTGCACTGTGGAAATCAAAATAAAATGGATGATACGACAACATATGACATACGAAAACACATACCGTGACGATACCAAAAAATTGACTAAAAAAGACTTCATCTATTATTATATAATAGCGATTAAGTGGGGCGAATCGACTCACTTTCCAGGGCGAACAGGTAATCGGGGTGAAACAACCCGGTACCAACCTTAAACAAATAGGGAAGACATCTTTCCTCAAACTCAGACAAAGACAAATCCTTTGTATTATCGTCACGGTATGTGTTTTTGTATCATCCATTTTATTTTGATTTCTACAGAGCAAGCATTATTTTTGACGTGTCTTCCGGTTTCTATTTATGGAACGCAAACAGGACTACAACGTGACATCTGTAAAAAATGTCAAAGTTTGCTTTGAAAGACGTAAGTACCAAAAACAGTGAACCTAGGTACCTACTGAACCATACTTTTTGTAATGCTAAAAATTTACTTCATTTATAAAGTAGCAGGAAAAAATCCAGAAGGGCTATATAAAATTTAAGTATGTCGTCTGCCTCTCAGACACCTGCTCTTCCTGTCTGTGTCATGTAACTGTCATGGGGTCACTGATCGTACTTGTAAACAAAAGAACTGACTGAAATGTGCCTATTTCTTATATAAAATACATGTCACTTTGCAGTGCATTGTGGTTTCAGCACTAAAAAAACATCAAAAGTAAACACAATTTTGAAAGTGGTCATTTTCAAACATTCTTTTATTTTATTTAGATGTAGTATGATTTGGTAGATGGCCAGAACCATGAAATTTTAAAACCAGCCATTTCCAGATTTTATATTGGTTTCCATCCCGTATATCGGCCCTGTTTTTACTTCATACGAAAACAGATGACGCCATTTTACTGACAGCAAAAGTTGCCAGATAATCGAGAATATATTAAAATACAAGAATGGCTTTAAAAACAATCTTATGTACAAAGAAATATTTAACTAGCCATTCTTTGAAAATTCCAATCGTCATATGAATGAAGGGTTAACACTGCACTGTTAATCGCTATATCGGAAAATCGATAATAGTACGAAAACCCATAACACGATAATTTACTAGACTAAGAAGTTACTAAGACTAAGAGTGTATGGATGAAAAATATGTGTGCATATAGCAGACGATTACTTATCACAATTTTTATCAAAATATACCTCAGAACTTCCAGTTTCAGAGTTTCAATAATTAAATTTGTTTCAGCGGGATCGACACTTGCATGTTCGATTTCGTTGTTTTTTGTTTTTTTTAAATCGGAAGTAGAATTAAAATTGGGTTATACCAATGACCTAAAAATTGACCTAAAATCATATGATTGGTTATATCTTTTTTCATTCTACATAGAAACAACTAAATCTCTTGTCAGGTTGAGGTATAAATATACACTGAGTAGATATTAAAATTTGAGATAATTCTATCAAGTAACGTTAAAAAAATGATAAAACGAATAGTATCATGTCGGGTCAATTTTTAGGTCATTAGTGTCACCCCATTTCTAGGTAGCGTTCGTTTAGAATAATATGTGTAACTCTTATGTCAAATTTGAGCATGTAGAATTATTTCGACATTCTCAAATTCAAATTCAAAAGTTTTATTAAGAGTCGATACATAAGTATCGGAATGATCGTCTGATTAGTCCTTGATTAGTCCTACTAATCAGATAGTAGGACTAATCAGACGATCATTTCGATACTTAGACTTTAAAACTTTCTGTTTACTATTCAAGGCTCTAGTACGACCACACCTTGAATATGCTGGATGTATTTGGAATCCGTATCTGAAGAAAGACATTGAAGCGATCAAAAATGTCCAGAGAAGAGCCACGAAAATGCTACCATATTTGAAAGAACTACCATACGACGAAAGACTGAAGCGCTTAAAATTACCAACGTTAAGATTCCGAAGACTACGAGGGGACATGATTGAGACCTACAAAATTTTGAACAAGATATACGATGAAAGAGTAACCTCCACCTTATTCAGTCTAAATTCCAGCAACATAACAAGAGGACATTCACTGAAGTTAGTGAACAACCGATGTAGAACTGAAACCGAGTTGTCTATGTGTGGAATAGCCTCCCGAACTCCATGGTAACAGCCAAAAACATAGAGACCTTTAAGCGATGTCTGGACAAGCACTGGTGTCACCACTCTATGATCTATGACTACGAAGTCAAGTATAATGTGAACATTAATACCGGAAGTAGCAAAAGCTTAATCAGTGACGATGAATCAGAGCCAAATATAGAGGAGCAAGCTGATCTCCTGCATTTGGAACAGACTTAGGTAGGTAGACTTAGGTATACATACACTGCTATCATTACCGACCGGCTAAAACCATACAAAAAATGGACGACATCAAACTGTATGCATTGACGTTAATATTAATAGAAATAAATTAATAGTGAACAAACAATCTAAAATATTACTATTAAATATTTCGCCATATATGGATATTTCAAATTTTGGTATGGATTATGTTGTTTAATGTTACTTTATCGTAGTGGTCAGTTTTATTGGTGGAGAAACCGGAAGTACCTGGAGTTGACCACCGACCACCTGTCGCAAGTCACTGACAATCTTTATCACACAATGTGGAATCTAATACACCTCGCTATGAGCGGAATTCGAACTCACAACTTTAGCGGTGATAGGCACTGAATACACAGGTGGTGTAAATCAACTACCATACAATCACGACCATGACGACCCCTCCCCTTGAGAGAGGGTTGCTGCTAACAAGGAAGCTACTGAACCAAGGGTTCTTAGTAGTTTGGTTGAAGTCATCATTTCGAATGTCTCACGGTCGCCACCGTGACCTGGTTAACCGTTACCGACTATATGTGCCACAAATGACTGTGGATTTGCTCCGTTTGTCGTAATAATAATCTGTTCCTCTCCTCATTCATGATTTATCACCAGGTTTGTAATAAGAGTAACATGAAGGATGCCACTAGTGGAGCAGATCTATTTACCATTCAGGAGCACATGAGTTTACCCCTGATGTTAGATGGAGCTCCAATCTAATTAAAATTAGATCTCCACACTTGCTCACTTGCGACCAAATAAAAAAGAAAATGAGAAAGTGCAGAGATCTAATTTTTCCTCTTTCATGTGAAAGTTCCATGAATATATATATTTCTCCACAAATGTTCAAAATTTGCTATTAAATTATTCTCTCTTTTTTTGCAAGGTCAAAGCACCTACAAATTATGATAAAATTATTCTCAATATCGTTGTCATATCCAGAAATTGATGGTACTTTCCTCATAGATATTCATCATATTTAAATCAGATTTTGATCACGTGACTGCAGTTTCAAGCTTGATGGATCGTTTAGTAGATTTGTCAAATAAAAGCATAAAGTTCGGAAATTCAATGTGTCGTCAATGATTCGAAAATGAAAAGTTATTGTTTATTTCCGCAAAGTTTTTCGTCTGCTAAAATACAAATAGTTTTGTTGTTTTCTTTCAAATTTAGCCATTTTTTGAACTTGCATGCTTGCAAAAATTATAATTTTTTATTTATCATGGGAAGCTAGATATATAAGGTTTGTGAATAGTAATTTATCCAGAGTTCAGGAATCCAAATTAATTCAGGCAAGTTGACCACAAAATATTATTCGTTGGTAAGTTTGCATGGTGTCGAACTCCACCAATTTCATGTATTTCAGACATTTTACATAGACTGTTAAGGCCACAGGGGCTAGGTGCATCCGGAAAAAAAATATTATATATAATACAAGGGGAGGAACTCACTTGCTTGCATTTTTTTAAGTGGTCGTGTTAAATTGATCATAACTTCAGAACGCCTTAATATTTACAACAAGTGTTTTCACCAATCGAAAGCCAAGTAATTTTCCTTTTCAAAGAGACCCCAATTGTTTGTGTACGCCTCCAGCATTTGTCCTACTTCTGATTTGCACGCTACTTTGTTTTGGTTCGAGTAGGGTACCTCAGCAATTCGGAGGAAGGGAAAATTACTTGGCTTTCGGCTGGTGAAAACAGTTTTTGTAAATATTAAGGCGTTCTGAAGTTACGATCAATTTAACACGACCACTTAAAAAAATGCAAGCAAGTGAGTTCCTCGCCTTGCTGTATTATATAGTTTTTTTTTCCCGGACGCACCTCAATCGTAACTACTCGGCCATTCTCGCTACCCTGCAAATAAATAACGTTATTTGCACGGTAGCGAGAATAGCCGAGTAGTTACGATTGGGACGCACCTAGCCCCTGTGGTTAAGGCCAGTGTAAGGGTTTGCCGCCTCGCATTTTCATACACTCCAGGAACCTCGAATATTTCACCGTTGTCATTCATTTTTATCTCATTTAATTTGGCTTAATTCAAAGTCCCATTTTCAATTCCGGCAATTAACATGCATGCAGTAATAAAAATTATCTTCTATATAGATCATATCAAAAATGCAGACAATTGAGTTGCCGCCATCTTAGATTAGCAAATGTAATGTCATTTCTGGATATGGTCCTTTCCATTGTTCTTGCTAGACCGGGTACCATTTCACCCGCACTAACCCGAATAACCCAGTCATTATATTCCGCTTCCTACGATCGCTACGTTACGTGAGACAATTGTCGATAGAGGGTGCAGTTAGTAATTATTCGAGTTAGGGACAAACTCGAATGATAAAGGTATAAAAACGTATAATTTTATATTCAAATTTGAAATGTGCAAAAATTCAATCACCAGTGGAACGAAATTTAAAAACAACTGTACAGATAATTATTCTTCAAGTCCTCGGTCGTCAACTTTAACACTGATGCTCCTACATAAAACGCGGGGTATACCGTTTACCTCCAACACTAGTTAGTGTGCCATTCTCGAACTTAATTCTGGACTCGAGTGACTCGAGACGTCTAATCGAATGCTATCAAAATAGATATCACGGGAAGCAGTGATTCCGTAAATATGGCGTATGAATCGGTTTGAAATAACTCTTCGGAAATACATTACCTGTCAAATAAATTTGAGCACAATATTGTATGCTAATATGACTTTTTGAAGTAGTAATCCATCTTGGTTGAATTTTTAAAATGCCAATTATTTCTCGAGGTGGAATTATATTTCATAATTGTCACCGGAAGTCGGATGTATAAATGATATTCAGCGATGACGTTGGTCTAGTCATCAGACCAATTTACCTCTAATAAGTTTGCTAAAAACCATTCCATTGCAACAATTCGCGAAACAATGGCCGATAACAGGCCTCAGCACCAAGCCCAATATAAGGGTTGGTTATACAAGTGGACAAATTACCTGAGAGGGTATCAAAAGCGATGGTTTGTCCTTCAGAATGGACTACTGTCATACTACAGGTGCGTTTCCTTCTTGAATATGATCAGTTTTGTCTACGTGACAGTCATGTAATGCAAACGAGTCTTTTTTTACGAGATAGCTATGAAAACTTACAAAAGATTCAGAAAAACAATTTTACAAATATCGGAAGAATTCCTGATGTTCTGTGAAAAACATTGCTACATGTACTTGGTATTTGTTGTTTATGTCAACCACATGGGCATGTAGTGTGCACTGGGTTCACTCATCTGTTGAAGTGGTGGGAATAAAAACTGCTTGCCATGCTTCATGCTAAAGTGCACCTGAGAAATCATTCTTTGTGAAACTTGTCTTTAGATAAGTTTTATTTATAGTCGGCATATTTAAATAACAATACAACACAAGCCCTAGTGGGCTTTTGACCGACATACACAATACAAGAATAAATAACAGTTAAAAACAACAAAAGCATGCACACAAATTAATAATTTAGATAAAAGCACTCATAGTAGCAAAATACAGCAAATAAGTTAAAGCACACATATAGCACAGACAAGGTAAGCATATACAAAAGTAAAAAAGTTAATCAAGCACAGTAATAAAAGCTAAAAAAATAAAGTAAAGCTGGTGTTACGAGCTAAAAGCATGTTATACTGCTAAAAAATAAATAAATATAAATAATATAAACATTGAAAAGACCTTGATGATATTAAAATTGTTTACATGCATTACATTTGCATTCATTTCCATTCCAAGATAATAAAATGTTTTTAAATTGGTTAAAATTGGCAATTTTTCTAAAATCATCAGGTAGGTCATTCCATAAAACAGCAGCTATATGTTTAAAAGAATTCTTACCATAGGTAGTAGTCTTTACTCTAGGTATCTCTACAATATTAGAATATCTAAAACTATATTTACTATTTTTTAAAACAACTAAATCATTTAAGCATGGTGGAGACAGTTTATACAATATTTTAAAACATTCTAATGCCATAGTGCACATTCTCCTTATTTGTAGAGATGGTACTTTCGCTATATGTAAAAGTTCTTCATATGTGCTATTGTAATCCTCATAGATAAAACATAAAGCTCTTTCCTGTATTTTCTCCAGTTTTATAGTGTTTGCTTTTGAACAAAAATGCCAAGCCAAAGGACAAAAATTGAAATTAGACAATATAAAAGAATGAAAAATTGTTAGCTTATTAAGTTTAGATAAAAAAACAACCAATACGCTTTAGTACACTTAATTGCTGTGAAGCTTTACGACAGATATTTTTTGTCTTGCAATGATACATCCTTCATTTGAACCCACCCACTCAAAATGACCTCCAGGACGCTTCTAGGTGTATTGCGAATATCTCTGATTAATCAGGGCTCACTACACTTGGTAAAAACAGGGCAACATGGCCTCTCTCTCAGTTAACATAAGAGCTATGCGAAGGAGAATCTTCTGAAAAGCTTGCATGTATTTTAACATTTCTTTTACCGCTAAAGCTCATCACCCTACCTTTCTCAAATATGTTGCACAATGATTTTAAAAAGATGCAATCGTCAAGTTTGGAATAAAATATTGAATATCAAATCCTGTATGTTAAAAATTGATTGAATGTTTGCTTGGTGTTTATCAGTATTTCAGATATATTGGTGACTTTATAATAAAGAGGTATTAAAAAGAATGTGGTACATGTAGCAGTTTAGTAGTTGAACAATTCTGTTGCCATGGTAACTAAATAAAATGATAATATAGTAAATGATGATACACTTTTGTTTGTTTCTGAACAGAATAGTCTAGTGACCATAATTTAATGAATGAGTAAACAAGAAGATTAATAGCATGTATGATACCAAGTAACCATGATTACTGTTGTACACAGAAAAAAATCTACCAAACTACAGTAGCCCCCCTCTTCATTCTGCAATGAAAAATTTGCATTATAACAGACTTTTTGAAATTTGTTTTCATTTTGCTGGACAGACATAGGTCCAGCACACAGGAATTTTCTGCTGGACCCTCTGAATTTTTGCCGGACCTACATTTTTTATGTAAAATTGTTTTAAAACCAAGCAATGTCATACTGTTATTATTATTTTAGTCTAGCAGAGCGCTTTCTGTATTTAACTTCATTAGTAAAAAAGTAAACACATCATTCAAAAATGTTTGGCGGACATAGGGACCTGCATTACCGACGTTATTGGCGGACCTCATGATTTTAGGTCCGATAGGTCCGACGAATTTCAAAAACGTTATAAGAATGGTGGCATTTTAAGAGTGGGACAACTATATAAATCTTGTCAATATTTTTATACATGTATATGTAATGATGATGTTATTTTACAGAAATCAAGCAGAGATGGCTCACACATGTAGGGGTACTATTAATCTTGCCAATGCCTTTATACACACAGAGGATTCTAACACAATTGTAATATCTAACAGTGGATCATCTACTTATTATCTAAAGGCTACTTCTGAGGTGGAGAGACAGAGATGGGTGACAGCATTAGAACTTGCTAAAGCTGAAGCTGTTAAAATGCAAGATGCCGGTAAAATCATGTATTATAAAAAGAGTTTTAAAATACCAAAGTAGTAATCAGAAGATATAATTTGAAGACGAACAGACAAAATGTGCTCAGATGAAAACTGTGCAATGCCGTTAAATCTTTGTTTTGAAGGTTTAAAGTTTCTAGTCCACTTTATCAAATTTTAATAGTTATAAACTCTAATGGCAAAATAAAATTAAATTAAAATTAAATAAAATCTTTAATTTTGCTCCGTTCCATTTATTTTCCAGTAGACTCTAAAGGTTAGAGTGTGAAACATCCAGGATTATTTAAGTGAGCATGAGCATGAAGTTTATTAAGAATATAAAAAAAAAGATTAGAAACATATAAATATTTACACCATGTACAGTGCAAATCAATCACTTGAAGTGACTGGTCGGGTTTTTAGTGGGGTTCGTGTTACTCGATCTTTAATTTGACATTTGTATATGTATGTTTTGTAGATCGTTGTTTTTTCTTTTGGCCATTGTGTTGTCTGTTCTTCTTCGATAGGATTAGGGGTATGCTCAATCAAGTCCAAAAATATATTCTATTGATTTCACATATATAGTATCATGTTAATCTTTAAACCATTGGAATATATCTTTTGGTCCTCTCATATCTCTGAAACTGTAAAAGCTACAACAAATCGGTTGCCATATTTGCACGCAGCATTAAGGAGAAAGAGCAAAGAATGGTTGACGTGGAATCAGAATAATCATGGTGTCTGCGTGGAGGAACATCTCTACCTGCGGACTGTTGCTTCAGTGGGATCAGGACAACTCACTCCCCTTTTCGAGACAACTAAAATTACATGTGGGTGTTTCCCCACTTCAACTCGTAAATTTACATAGAAATCGGAGATATTTCGTCATAAAACTTCACACATGGTTTTGTCTTATCATATTTCTTGAAGACAAACATAAAAATTTTTTTTTTTTTTTTTCTTTTATTTATTTTTCAATAGTCAGGATTTTACAATCCCCTGTACATTACCACCTGACTAGGGTATACAGGGGTATTAAAAAGAAATCAGTGAAAAAATAATGACTATTTCATTTTTTACAAATTAAATTTCAAAAGAGTTACAAAAAAAATTAAATATTAAAGTGAAAAGGTGGACTCTCTCTCCATCTCTCATACACACATTTACTCTCTACATTCTGTCTGTTACAACTTGTACATTTTTTCAAATATTTGCTAATACTGTGAAAAGTGTATTCTTGTTCCCATCATATACAACTGCCTTACAATACCTTTTTAATTTAGGATGATATATATAGGTGCCCAAAATTTTTCATAGGCTTGAACCGTATTATTTTTCTTTGCTATATACTGATCAAAAGATTGATACTTCTTAATCTTATTTTTTAACTCAATTGTATTTGGCTTTGCTTCATTGAGTTTGCATTTGTAAATATAGTTTTTTGTAAGTATTATCAATAAATTCAGCAATAAACTTTCATCTTTACAGCCAAGGAAAATGTTTTCTTTGTTCAAAACAAAATTAACAAAATATAGTTTAAATCTGTTCGAAATAAATTGCCACAATCGATAAGATATAGGACAATCAAAGAACAAATGTTCAATGGTTTCATCATTTGCTTTACAAAAGGTACATAAGTGTGTATCTTTTAATTTTATTTTATACAAAAATGAATTCGTAGCTATAATCCTATGCAGAAATTTAAACTGAAAGTTTCTCAAATAGGTGTCTCTGCATGATCTTTTCATAATTACAAAATATTCTGACCAATCAGTAATCTCTATATCCAACAATTTTTCCCATTTCAAAAATTTGTCAGTTGGATTTTGGACAATATTATCTATAAGACTTCTGTATATAAATTTAGCTTTTTTATTAGATACAATTTTTTTTACAAAAGTATCAGTTGTATCATGTGTATCAAAATGAATATCTAAAAGGTTTTCTTTTAAGCAATCTTTGAAAGCTTTCGGAATTCTAGCAATCAATCTATAAAACATCAGGAAATTGTTAGTTTCTAATTTCTCTTGAATTTGCTCAAAACTATAAAATTGCTTATTTTCATGATTAATAAGATCACTCACAAACTGCACACCTCTGTTTTTCCATAATAAGTAATATGGAAAATCATCTAAAGAAGAAAAATTCAAAATATCTAATGATAAAGTGTCATTAACAGAAGAATCAGTATGTGGTTTTGCTTCACTGAGACAAAGTAAAACATCACTCCAGAAAGGGTTTTTTAAACTAACAGAAATTTCTCTAAGCTTTTCTTTCTGTAGATATAAAACTCTTTCACCACCATACTGTTTAAGGTCAGTTAAAAATAACTTCTGCCATTTACCCTCTGGATTAGTCAGGAGTCTTTTTATCCAACTAAGTTTTAGATATATATTAAAAGAATGGATATGTATCATATTAAGCCCACCTTGAGTGATATCACCAATCAATGTATTACGCTTAACACGATCTGGTTTATTATTCCATATGAAGTTATAAAATAATGAAGTTAATTCATTTAACCTAGACTGTGTTAGGTTTGGCAATGCAGTCAGTAAGTGAACTAATTTTGAGAGAGCAAGAGATTTTATAACTGTAATTTTCCCCATTAATGTAAGTTTTCTATGTTGCCAGCTCTTTAAAATTGCAGAGACCTCCTTAATCTTCTTTGAAAAATTAATTTCTGTAATACGGTTCAAGTCTAAAGAAAATTCAATCCCCAAAAGTTTAAAATTTGAATGTGACCAATGAAGGTTTGATTCAGGACATAGAATAAGATCTGAATATTTTTTGTTTCCCACCCATACTGCTTTTGTTTTAGAAGCATTCACTTTTAACCCTGAGGCTTTGTAAAATGATTCAAAACATGAGAGTGTTTCCTTTAAGGATATTTCCCTCCCATCTAGAATTAAGAATGTGTCATCTGCATACTGACTCAATAGTGTTTCATCATCATTAATAGTAATTCCCTGAATATCAGGGTTTCTTTTCAATTTCAAAGATAATAACTCAACACCAATAACAAATAGGTAAGGAGAAAGAGGGTCACCTTGTCGGCAGCCTCTTTCTAAATTAAAAAAGTGGGACAAGTGTCCATTATTAATAACACAGCTGGATGCACTAGAATATAATGTTTCAAACCATTTACATAAGGAGGGTCCAAAATTGAAGCTATTTAATGCTTTTTTCAAAAATAACCATTCGATTGAATCGAATGCCTTTTCAAAATCAACAAGTAATAAAAGGCCTGTCTTATTATTTTCCTCAAGATAGTGCATTAAATCATATAAAAGGCGTGTGTTCTCACCCATAAATCTGTCTTTCATGAAGCCCTTTTGTGTATCACTTATGATGAAAGGTAAAACGGGTCTAAGTCTGTTAGCTAATGCTGCAGAAGCTATTTTGATATCAGTATTTAAAAGACTAATAGGTCGCCAATTACCAATATATTGTCTGTCTTTTCCTTTCTTAGGAATGCAGGTAATAACACTTTGATATTGGAATTCTGAAAATTTACCAGAATTGTATCCATAGAAAAGAGACCGAAAAACAAATGGACCAATATCTTTCCAAAAGAACTTATAAAAATCAACAGTGTATCCATCAGATCCAGGACTTTTTCCATTTATCATAAATTTTAATGACTCCGCACATTCCTTGAAAGTTAAGTTTCCCTCACATAGGTCTTTTTGATCCTCTGTAAGTTTAATGTCATGATTAAAGAATGACTCGTCATAATCATTGATATTCCTACTTGAATATAGAGTTTTATAAAAATGTTGTTGTTCAAGAAGGATTTCTGATGGATCTGTAATATGTTGGCCATTTTCATCTATAAGTTCAGTGATAGTCTTTTTTATAAAATTTTTCTTTTCTAGTTTACAAAAGTACTCTGAGCACTTTTCACCATTCTCATGCCAGTTAGCCCGTGATCTAAGGAGTATTCCTTCAATCTTTTGTTGTCGTTTATTCCCTAATTCTAATTGTTTGTGTACTAAGGAAGCTTGAGTCACATCATCTGGGGAGGAATTCATAATATTTTCTAAATTTTGTATATCATTTTCAAGTGTACGATATAGACTCTTTTCTTCTCTAGATTTGTTAATACTATATGTAATGGAAATAGATCTAATCTTCATTTTTAATATTTCAAAAAAAGTTTGGTCATTGCATGAAAACCTTACATTAAGATGATCTTCTACATCACCTGATAAATAATATTCGGAAATAGTTTCCGTAATACATGTTTTAACTCTCTTTATATAATCTGTATCTCTTAGTAACTGGGAATTAAATTTCCAGTACCCTTTCCCTCGTTTGGCTAAACTGGTTGCGAAGGTGAAAATAATAGCAGAGTGGTCTGTTTTATACCCTGGAATAATTTTAGTATACTTCATAAGTGAGTATAGGTCTTCTGAAACTAAAAAATAGTCAAGTCGACTTTGCTTTATGGGTGAGGACTGACGCCATGTATATTTTCTTTCATCAGGATAACGTGTGCGCCAAGGATCTAGAAGTTCAAAAGCTTCAATAATTTCATCAATTTTTTTTCGGGAGTAAGGATTTCTATTATGTATGATATTATATGTATCCATATACCTATCTAAAACAACATTCCAATCACCACATAATAAAATACTTGTGTTTGAAAAAGTCAATACTTTTTGCAATATAATATTAAATAGTGAAGGTTCATCTGTATTATAACCATATAAACAAACAAAAGTGAGTCTCTGTGTGTGAATAGTTATATCTAAAATAATGTAACGACCATTTCTGTCAATTTCAGAATTATGAATTACAAAATCAAGACCTTTTTTAAACATAACACAAACACCTGCACTTTTACTGTCATGGTGACTGAAAACACATTTATTTCCCCATTCATCCTCCCAATATTTTTCTATATTATTATTACTGTGTGTTTCCTGAAAACACACAATGGATGCATGTTTACTTTTGGCCCAATCAAATACATCTGCCCTCTTTTTTGAGTTTGAAAAAAGTCCCCTCACATTCATTGACAATACTGTTACATTATCATCCATGATCATAAAAGAAAAGCAGTTTTATAAACCATAGGAACAGGTTAATTAATGAAAATAATATACAATTGTAACACATAAGAAGTACACAAACATACACACATATAAACATAAGATGTCGGTTTTTTTTAAGACCAGTATTCATTTACCAATCTTTGTTTTTAACAGCATGGCATATATTTTTTTTTAAAAGATAAGAATCATATCACATGTTAATTGAATTCAATAATTTTTCAAATAACTATGAGTTATCTCCCATTTATGAATATAAGTTTTCATGTTTGATTAATGATTTTTTTATTTCATATTTTCAAGTAAAAATTCATAGTTAGAAAGAAAAAAAAAAGAATCAAAACTACTCAACTTTTGTTGTTATTAATATTTGTTGTTGTTGATTTTAAACAATGAAATCTTGATCTTGATAGCATTTATCAACAAACAAAAAAAAAAAAAAAAAAAAAAAAAAAACATTTTCCTTAATGAATGAAAAAATAATTTTTAATATTTCAGTTTAAGAAAAAGTTTAAGCAAAGAATTTTAATTATGCATGTTCATTAATTGCCCTCTTTCAACTTCTTTTTCAATTTCTCATCAATATTGTCAAAAAGATCGTATCTGATTCTACTTTTACCTTCTGGTTTCGCATACACATTGCAGTTATAGAACCAAACATTTTCAAACTTTTCAGTGTTTTTCAATCTTGCCATAAGTCCAAGGTTACGTTGAGTAATGTCATCGTGGAATTTCACATCTTTTGTAAGGTTTTTCTTCTGTCGCATAATTTGTATTTTCACATCAGTATTACGCACTTTCACAATAACCGGCTTCTGGAAACCGTCTTTTCCAGGTATTCTATGGATGGCTTGCACATCACTGGGTTGTATTTCTACTTTCAGTTCAGTCTTAACCAAATTAACGAACTCATCTCTCAAGATTTCACCTTTTTTCTCTGGAAAGTTAACCATTCGAATGTTGTGTTTTCGACTATACTGTTCATTATAGTTTTATTGCATTTATCAATATTTTATGAGTATCAACAGTTTTTTCAACACCGTATCTGTTTCTCGATACAGCCGCCCGATTACAGTGACCCGTGACCCAGATTAGCACGTTCCACCAGTTTTTTCTTAATAATGTTGTTTAATAAAAGCACAATGTTTGATGGTACTTTGTCGGTGATAATTAATTGTCCGTCAATGACTAATTAAAATAAATGGGAAAAACAATACTAACAAATTTTGTAGTTCACATGCAACACCAATCTTAATTGTTGTGATAATTACATTGTATTAATTGTCTTTAATTCTGTATCTGGTAACAATCAAATTGGCTTTGATCTACCGATTGATAATCTAATCTAAAAACAGTAAAAGTTAGAAATACCTTTCCGACAACCTATGGGGAACTTGATAGTTTCCAAGTCAGTCTACCACACTTCACAAGGGGGGTGAGTTGGAAATATTTTTTTACCTGGGGGGCAAGTTGAAAAACTAAGAATCAAAGCAATATTGGAAAACTGTTATAACAGACTGTATATAATCATTCTTTTGTGCTGGAAAATTTGATTAGAATTGACCAAAAATGACTTCAGGAGGAGAAAAAAATTGAAAATGTTGTTTTATATGAAATTTATAGGAAAAAATCGGAAGTGATGAAGGATTTAACTTGTAATGGATAATTTTGTTTATTACAGAAAGCGATGAGGAAGAGGAGCCACAACCAGACAGAAATGAGCTCCAAAACACTGTCAAACTTCTTATGTCTAAACTGGAGGACATGAAGACATGTAATGATCTTATAGCCAAACATGGAAGTGCTTTACAGAGAGCACTATCTGAGTTAGAGAGCATGGAGATAGTATCAGACCACGGCAGTAAAGCTAAAGTTGTCAACGAGAGAGCTACGATGTTTAGAATTACATCTAATGCCATGATCAACGTATGTATTAAAACTTATTTAAATCTTTGAAGAATATTACTGTGAATTCATTATTAATCGTGGGGTTCTAATTTTCATGGATTTCGTGGTTCACTTAAACTATGAAAATTAAAATTCTTGAAATACAATTTTCCCATTGACTGTTGCCTGTAGTGTTTGAAACAATGAGTTCAAGGTCAATGCATTTTGTAGAAACCATGAAAAATGGTGTCAACGAATAAAAATACTTTCACAGTAATATGAAAAATAAAGTTGACTTTTTTTGGGGAGGGGGTTGTGTTGTGATAAAAATTGAGGAAGTAGAGATATATATTTGGCTTTTCTGTCTGAGAAAGCAACAATATTAAGTTTTTGATATTATCGTAAAAGTGTCCAGTTTTATAATGATAGTAGTATTGTCTCTGTCTGTTAGCAATTGGTGTTCTCAGACATGATTATTTTTATTTTTAAAGTGATTTTCAAAATTTCACGAATTTTTGTGCCTGTCCCAATCCAGGTCCTGGCTTGGTCTTTTTTGTGTTCAGTGAGGTCAGGTAAGATGAGAGGTGTTTGTTCGATTTGTTGATATTGGTGGTATTGATGACCATCACTGTTTAAACTTTCTTTTTATAATTTCTATGGTTTTCTTTTGTTTTAAAACTGATTTTGATATTAAAACACATTATTTGTTTATGCAAGATCTATAGAGGGGTTAATATTTTTTTAAATGAACGATACTTTTTTCTATTCATTCCATTTTTTCACATTTAAATTCATAAATCCTGTTTGTTGTTCAGTCTTAAAGCTTAAATTTGAATAAGGTGAATAACAATCTGACTTCAATGCTAATCAGAAAATTGGCTTATCAATTAAAGTTCAAGAAAATGAAGTGACCATTATTTTTAGGCCTGTACAGAATACTTAGAAGTGGCTCAATCACAGACAAAGAGATTGCAGAAATTATTTGATTATGAGCATGAGCAGAGAATGAAGTTAGAAGACATGGTTGAACAGTTAGCCAAAGATCAAGTATCACTAGAATCACAAGCAAAAAACTCGCTTAAGTCTGTCAAAAAAGGAGCTGAAATAGGTATTTATTTGGATTACAGTTTAATAATTTCATGAACCATGAGTACAGTAGATCATGGTTTACACCTGGTCGGGTCAAACTAAAGACTATACTATATGTTCTCCTAGAGTACAGTAGATCATGGTTTACACCTGGTCGGGTCAAACTAAAGACTATACTATATGTTCTCCTAGAGTACAGTAGATCATGGTTTACACCTGGTCGGGTCAAACTAAAGACTATACTATATGTTCTCCTAGAGTACAGTAGATCATGGTTTACACCTGGTCGGGTCAAACTAAAGACTATACTATATGTTCTCCTAGAGTACAGTAGATCATGGTTTACACCTGGTCGGGTCAAACTAAAGACTATACTATATGTTCTCCTAGAGTACAGTAGATCATGGTTTACACCTGGTCGGGTCAAACTAAAGACTATACTATATGTTCTCCTAGAGTACAGTAGATCATGGTTTACACCTGGTCGGGTCAAACTAAAGACTATACTATATGTTCTCCTAGAGTACAGTAGATCATGGTTTACACCTGGTCCTCGTAGAGTACAGTAGATCATGGTTTACACCTGGTCCTCCTAGAGTACAATAGATCATGGTTTACACCTGGTCGGGTCAAACTAAAGACTATACTATATGTTCTCCTAGAGTACAGAAGATCATGGTTTACACCTGGTCCTCCTAGAGTACAATAGATCATGGTTTACACCTGGTCGGGTCAAACTAAAGACTATACTATATGTTCTCCTAGAGTACAGTAGATCATGGTTTACACCTGGTCGTGTCAAACTAAAGACTATACTATATGTTCTCCTAGAGTACAGTAGATCATGGTTTACACCTGGTCGGGTCAAACTAAAGACTATATAATTGCTATTTACTGCTTCTCCACAAAGCAGCAGCAATTAAGTAGTAAGAGCAAAGACTGGTTGGAAATTCAACTAAGCATGTTGGTCAATTATAAAGCAGACACCATTATCATACAAATAGTAAAAATAGAGAAAAAGGCATTATTTACAATATCTAAAATACATTTAGATTTTGTGAAGTGTCTGTAAGGCCAAAAAAAAATATATGTGTGTTTACTGTCACATGTCAAAAAAATATAGGGTCGGTCGGTCGGGATTAATTTTTTTTTTTTTTTTTTTTATTATCAACAAAACCGGAAATAGTCGTTCCCGGTTCCGGTATTTAATTTTCGAAAATTCCGGTAAAATGACGAATTATGCAGTTTTTCTACCTTCTTTGCTCTCAATTTCGACAAAAAGCTAGCAGTTGAATAAATAAAACATTGCTGCTGGTTAAACAGCAAAAATGGTTATCCGAATTCTGTGTAAAAATGCATAGGGTCGCTAGCAAAAATTAGGGTAGGTCGGGTGACCGTAAACACACATATTTTTTTTTTTTGGCCTAATGGGTTTTCAGTGAACAAGAGGTATGTTATGTTCCTACAAATACAGTATACATTTCTCCACATTAGATTATAATTTATCCTGCAATCAGTACATTTGCTGTACAAATATGCTATACGAATAAATTTTTGCTGTATTCGTACTAGACGAATAAACTTTTCGTACTATACGAATAAACTGTTCAGCCTACGAATAAACTTTCCTGGTACCCTGTAGCTATGTACAGCAGAGGGCGCAGAAAAGTATGAAACTGGTACTAATGTAACGCGGACCACGAAGAAGACACCCTTGACAACATTTATGAAAGGCGAGGAATGACGCTTGTTTCTGTCCTTTTCGTTTAAATCTGACAAGTTTTCCGACTTTTTTGACGTTGCAGGATAAACACAATATACGTACATTGTCGTTAAATATCAAATTCATTTGTACTCGCTGCGAAACAGGCCTGAAAAGCTCCCCAAAGGCTCGCTATACTGCCTGTTTCTAAAGCTCGTACAAATAAATTTATATTTACCGATAATGTACGTATATTGTATATGTATTTCCTATGTTAACTTTGATTTTAATGTTTGATTTACGGTTTTTAACGCCACTTTCAACATTGTTTCAGATATATCATGGCGGTCAGTTTTATTGGTGGAGGAAACCAGAGTACCGAGAGAAAACCAAGTCACTGACAATCTTTATCACATAATGTTATATCGAGTACACCTCACCATGAACAGGGTTCGAACTCATAACTTAAGTGGAGATAGGCACGACGTCCCCCCCACCCTTGATTTTAGATATTTAGACATATATATATATATAATCTTGAACTACATCATTAAATTTATATTTTCTCTTATACCTAATTATACAATCAACTAATCTTATATTTTCCAGTACCTACGTGTTCAGATGAAGATGATGATGATTTTGTTGATGCATTTGATTATCCTGCAGAAGAATTTAAAGTAGCGCTACCACACGAAACAAATACACACAGGTAGGTTATTGTATAGAACATTAATAAACTAATAAACAGACTAATCCTTGACAGATCATTGACGTTTTATTTTACACGGATAAATTATTGAAATAGAACATGTGATAGTTTTTCTAGTATTACTGTTCATTTGTAATCACAGATTTTTGGGGAGTGTGGGTAAGGAGTTTTGATTACCAAATATATATATAATTTGTTGATAATCAGTTCATTTTCCCTAAAAATACATAAATATTCCATAGCAAGCTGTATAGTTATGACCGTATTGAAAGTATTGAAATTTCCAGACTAAAAATGTATTTGATATGATATATCCATTTAATTTGGAAAAAACCCTCAAATTTTTACCCACTTTACAGTACAAAAAACTGTTCATTCTAGTAATAGCTATATTGAATTGTTTTCAGAAGAAACATCAGTGATATGAGTGATGGACAAATCATCCCCGATGACAGGAGTAGTAACAGTAGTGACACAGAAATCGAGGGACAGGAGGCTCGTGTTTACTCTCATAAAAATAAATCTGATTCTCCTAAGCGAAGCGTAGGTTAAATTGTACTGAATCACTGCATTGTAAACAGAAAACCTTTTGACAATCAAACTGAACATTGATTTACCTGTCTTTACCTTCTTCATCATTATAAAATTTGTATATTTAAGTTACATATTGGTTCATATGTCCACACTCATTAAGTAATCATTGATTTTCTATCATTAGAAATTAAACTATGGTGTGTGTGTGTGTGTGGGGCCGTCAAGGTCGTGATCGTATAGATATATGATTACCTGTGTAATCAGTGCCTATCACCACTAAAGTTGTGAGTTCGGAGTACTCGATACAACATTATATGATAAAGTGTGTCAGTGACTTGTGACAGGTTGGTGGTTTTCTCCGGGTATTCCGGTTTCCTCCACCAATAAAACTGACCACCACAATATAACTGAAATATAATTGAAAGTGGCACTAAACACCATAAACCAAACCAAACCTAAACTATGGTGTGAGTATAGAGAATTTATATTTATTTTGTTGAGAACCAGTTTTCGTGGTTGTTAACAAATCTCAATATACAGTAATTCCAAAAAGTACAAATTTAGAACGAGTAAAGTATTAAACCATATATTATATCAGGTCTCAATTTTCAAATCTGCAAAAATTTATATATTTTAAAGTGTAAATAAATAAATCCACACATATTTGATTTCTGATATGATTGTATAAATTCTGCACCTGTGAATATCATCCCAAAACAAAATTAATAAATACCTAATTGTATACCCCATAGTCAATGTTATGGAAGCTAAAGTCAAACAAAAGAATCTGGAAAGGAAAATGTATGTGTAATGTTCCATATACAAGTTTGCAAAGTTAATTTCATGAAAAAAAATTCATTTTGTATTTAATGGTGAAAATATACAATATTACCTATAAATAGTAAGACAGGTGAATTCCTTGATCAACTGTTAAAAGGTTTTTAGCTACACCTATTAGTGCATATTAGTGTCTTTTTTGTTTGCTTTTTATTTGCATTTCAAATTTTAATGCTCATTTTTGTTGTTTTTTTTAATATTTATTTAGAATATATTCAAAATTGACAAAAAATAATTTTGTTATTGAAAGAAAAATTGAATTCAGTACTATATCTACCACCATCTGACATCTGACTCTCTAGTAAAACATTGTCTTATGCCATCAATAAAAATTGTAGGTTTGCTGAAATTCTCTGGACATACAAAAACTGCTACTTACCCAAAAAATTAAAACATGGTTTCCAAGAAATTTGTTTTTTTAATTTTTTAATTTTTGCAAAGAAGCTAAGCATTTATTTTCAGATGTCTGAAAGAAAAAAAAATGATGTTTTAACTCCCATTGTATAAAAATGGTAAGGGAAATAACTCTTATAAAATTGTATAATTTTAGAATCAAATCTGGAATGTACAAATTGTCTAATGGAGGCGGCAAACCAGTATTTTTTTTATTGATGGCCTTATGCTTATAAATATATAATTATTGTCTGTTTTGTCTAGACTTGCATGTTTTTTGTCTGGATTTGCATGAATAGTAAAACCTGCTTAAACCCTGAATAATATGGAAATCTAGGAAAATTAAAAAAATATATAACTTTATACCCAAATTTCATAAACCCAGTCAATTCTGGCATTCAGTGTAAAATCCAATATTTATGTATTTCACCTGTCAATTATGAATTTTTCTAGTTGTTATTTATGTGTGGTTAGTTTAGGCAGGTTTAGCTGTATTACACGTTGTCATTGTATTGCAAAAGGGAGGTAATTATTCCCGAACTGTTAAATAAATACATTTATTTAAGTTTTTCAAAAAAAAAAAAATGTCATATTTTCTTTACTATATGGCTGTTTTTTGTTTTTATTTTATGCATGTATATATATGATATATATGTACTGTGAAAGTACTTTTCTTCGTGGGTATCAATTTTCGTGGTTTGGGTAAAAATTTCAAGTTCGTGGATTTTGTGTTTGTACCAAAATAAAATTTCAACATAATAAGTTTCACTGGGTATCAAAACTTCGAGAAAGCTTCAATACATTAGAAAAATGGGTCATATAATTATGTAATCGGAAGTGGAACCTGGATATTAATGTGTTCATTTTCTCAATCATTTTTTTTACATAATCATATATCAACTTAGAATTGGAACAAAATCAAATTTTGAATTTCATAATTATAGATCAGTGTTATTTTATCGAACTTGAAAATTTAAAACAAAATCATCTAAGATTATTTTATGAGCATGTACATGAGCAATTTACATCAAATATATTAAATTTGTTTTTTGTCTTACAAATATATATTAATCTCCATTTTATTTTCAATTTTTGTTTTTCACAACTAAAAAAAAAATAAGTTTGTTTTTTCTCATTATTTTTATTCCAATGACAGATTGTACTTGTAAAAGTACTTCAAAATGTTCGATCTTTTATTACCTTTTATCACGGATTGAAACCACTCGTAGTCATGCCACAAGATTAATCCTGACCCTGGGGCAACTGTACAGTTGTTAACTTTTACTTAATTGAATTGTTTATAGAAAGGTGGTCAAATATGTTAATTGAAGGGTGTTATAATTTAATAGAGAAATGTTTATACAACACTCAGAAGTGTATCACCGTTAGTGTATGGTTTTTGAAGTAAATTTTATTAACGGAAGTTGTTAAAATCTTTTCACAAATAAACATTTCTGTCGTTTTTTCACATGCATTCAAAATCAAATCATTCACAAGCATGTTCATGTGGATTATAACCCATTAAATGGTATGTTAATAATTTTTTCGTCATTAAATTGTCAACTGTCCCCTATGCAGCTGGTCCGGAAAGTCGAGGTCACTCGAGGACAGCATGGCTATATATTGATGTCAAACTGCTACCCAAGTTTCATTGTTCGTTGGATTCTTAATTTTGTGGGCCAACCTAGCCACGAAAACCACTAAAATTGGTACCCCACGAATAAAAGTGATTTCACAGTGTATATATATATATATACTAATTTTTTAGTCGTTTATATATATATTTATATATTTATTTATTTTTCCATACACAAGACAGTTTACAATTTCGTTTGTGGGAACATGGCATTGTGGTGGTCCGATGTAACTATATTTGAAAATGAAGAGTATAGATTGTTGTCATTTGAAATACAATGTCAGCCTCAAATTAACCTCATCAAGCTCTCAATTGGAGGCAGACAATTGGGCATCAGCCGTATGTTTGTCGTATCATCTCCATTTTTTGGTGAAATGTGAAAGATATCTTTGAACCTAATTTGATTTATACATTGTGTATACTATGATATTTTTTTAAATACAAGGATCGTCAATAGCAAAATAAAATTAAGAAATAAATCATGGAATTTTATCCCAAGCCAGAAGCAGGGATAAAATTTACTAATATCTGCCAACCCATGTTAAAACTCAAAACACATTCTGGCTTCCATGATTTATTTCGATTCTGATATGTCTAAGAGTACAAATACGATAGTATACTTTGATTGGAAGACGGTAATATATATTTACGTTTGCGGAAAATGTCGAACACAATTTATGCTGTCAATGGAAAAGTAAGTCACATTCACCGGCGTATGTGCGTATGAGATTATACCATCGATAAATCGTTCGTTTGTCTACAAAGCGAAAGAAGGACGCCATGTTAGAATGTGAAATATCTCAGAACATCGTTTACCATTGCTACAGAGATGAAGAGTTTCTTCTATTTTTTTTAAATAAAAATTTAGGAAATGAAATGTGTCAAACTTGGTCTAAGCAGCTCGAAATTGGAGGTTATGGGGCACTGTATTGAGGGTTTTCTGTCTTTGTTAATTCTGTCTTCTTTTTTACAGGCATCAGCTGCTGTAGCGACTGTGGTCAAATCTCAACACAAGAGAAACACAAGTCAAGAATTTAAGAGGACAGAATCGGTGGAGTCTGCTAGTTCTCTTCAAAGTAAAAAATTTAGACGACCTCTGATAGCGCCAAAGCCTAATTATAGTCTTAATTTATGGAGTATCATGAAAAATTGTATAGGAAAAGAATTGTCTAAAATACCTATGCCTGTAAGTTACTCATGTTTTGATTCAGTTTATTTATTATAGGGTTAGAGTTATGGTGTTTAACACCACTTTCAACAATATTTCAGTTATGTCAGATTTTCAAATGGACTTCCACTCTATGCAAAGTGTAATGTATTATACAATCTTTTGTATTTAACAGTAATTTGGATGTTTTTCCTTAGATCTCATCGAGTGATATTGTCAGTATCCACAAACTGATTGAGATATTTGTTAGTTTGACACCAAACACATTATGATGACAAATAGTACTAAAGTTGATTTGTTTTGTAAGATTTATCTTATCTTATCAAAGGCCTGAGATGTCAGATGCAGTGAGAAGTAAATTTATAGCAAATCATATAAAGGTTGGAATGTTTATTGAGGAATTGTCAAGGTGATGTCAATAATAACGTCACATTAGAAATTAATGATAGTTTTTCATACCACGCTTGTCTTGGGATAGATATTATCGTTTAAAAAATTATAATGGGAAAGCTACAAATCATCGATAAACAGAATAACGTCAGTTTTGAAGGTCTCAACTAAGGGGGAAACGATTCACCGTATGTACCGAAATCGCGATTATTTTGGGGATGGTTCGGTTCACGATACGTGGAGGCCGCTTACGATACAAACAATATGATGCTCATTTTTTGAAAAAAAGTAGTGTTGAACTTCCGTTTTCTTCTTTTGGTGATCATTTAATTAATATTTTGAGAAAAGTGAATCGATTAATTTACACTTTTAAAATTAATTAATCAAATATTTATGATTTCCGCTAGTACGTAAGCGACCTCATATAAAAAAAAATGGCAGCGTCCATGTCGACCAGCATGGACTTCAAGGAATAGTTACAGTTTCCTATAAAACGTATCATAATACATTTCAAATATCGGATGCCTCGGTGAATATCATGTTCCATGGGTTGATCAATCCTTGAATTCACCTCATCGAAAGTCATCAATTGTATATTATTCAATTCAAACTTCCAAATTAATAATGATATTTGATTATGTTACAAGATCTGTCATAATAATTGAAGTATTATTGTTTTGGGGTGAAAATTGACAGCTTAAACTGTTTGTTTGTTGGTGATAAAATTAGATGCTGTTGATAGCTCCTCGTCAAAAGTAACCTGTATGTTTTTCTATTTTCCAGGTAAATTGTTGATGGCTAAAAGTAACATTTATGTTTTTTCTATTTTCCAGGTAAATTGTTGATGGCTAAAAGTAACATTTATGTTTTTTCTATTTTCCAGGTAAATTGTTGATGGCTAAAAGTAACATTTATGTTTTTTCTATTTTCCAGGTAAATTGTTGATGGCTAAAAGTAACCTTTATGTTTTTCTATTTTCCAGGTAAATTGTTGATGGCTAAAAGTAACCTTTATGTTTTTCTATTTTCCAGGTAAATTGTTGATGGCTAAAAGTAACATTTATGTTTTTTCTATTTTCCAGGTAAATTGTTGATGGCTAAAAGTAACATTTATGTTTTTTCTATTTACCAGGTAAATTGTTGATGGCTAAAAGTAACATTTATGTTTTTTCTATTTACCAGGTAAATTTTAATGAGCCTCTATCTATGTTACAACGAGCTCCTCGTTAAAAGTAACCTTTATGTTTTTTCTATTTTGCAGGTAAATTTTAATGAGCCTCTATCTATGTTGCAACGTCTTTCAGAAGATTTTGAATATTCACGATGTTTAGACCGAGCTGCTGAATGTGATACTTCAGCAGAAGAATTAGCCCACCTCGCTGCCTTCACGATATCATCATACTCCACTACGACCAATCGGAGTACGAAGCCATTCAACCCGTTATTAGGAGAAACTTATGAATGTGATAGGACAGAAGACTATGGCTGGAGAACTATAGCAGAACAAGTAATGTTAATTAGACAAGATCTTGTACTATCATACATTATTGTTAGAATACTGACCAACCTTATTTACAGTAGATCGCCCATCTTATAAGACCACTCCTTCTGTAATGAAAAAAATGGCCTTATAAGAGTGTTGGTCTCGCATCAGAGGGATAATTCAGTAGTATTTATGTACAGATTCTGATTACCCCTTTGGTATCTTCAAACTCTTCTCATTGCATCTTAAATCTAAGGAGTGACCTTTGGCAATTGTTACCTTGTAAGAGGAAAGCTGATGTATCAAGGGCTAGAAATTGATAAACGTGTCCTCTTTAGAATGAACAAAAAAGATAGTATAAGCCATCAAGGCAGCCAGTGAGGGTCAGCACATCTGCATCAAAATAAATATTTGTCTGTGGAAAAGAAGACATTTTCCACTAAGTTATATTCCCTGACAGCAATTGCATTATATATGAGATTTAACATGAGATTTCAATGTGATTTTTGTTTAATGTCAAATGAGCAGTATTTCAGCAATATTCATGACAAGTTTAAAATAAATTAGTTGGTGGTAAATGTGGCACTTGGGTGGATTTTTTAAATGCAACAAGGAAAAAGGGCCACCAACAACCACAACCCCTAACTAGCTGTTTCTCATAACTACATACAAGGATCGTGGAATTCTCCATGTACTAGACAATCATTTATATCTCTTCCTAAGGGTGAGTTACATATGTGATTTATCCCGCAGAGCCATCATATGTCCACAGTGGAGAAACTTGTGTTAGTCTCAATGGGAGACAACTTGATACTAACTTGTATTTATTCTATTGTAATATCAGAATTATTGCATGTTATTTTTCTTGTCTAATGACTATTTAATTATAGGTCAGTCATCATCCTCCGACAGCAGCTCTCCACACAGAAGGTCGTGGATGGAAAGTATGGCAAGAATTTTCAATGGCTAGCAAATTTAGAGGAAAATATCTTCAAATTACACCCTTAGGTAAAACTCCAGGCCCAAAGTAGACACAGTGTCATTAAAAAGACGCAATGTATTATTAAGACACAATGTCATTATTAAGACACATTGTCATTAATAAGACACAATGTCATTGATAAGACACAATGTCATTGATAAGACACAATGTCATTATTAAGACACAGTGTCATTAATAAGACACAAAGTCATTGATAAGACACAATGTCATTATTAAGACACTGTCATTATCAAGACACATTGTCAAAAATAAGACACAATGTCATTAATAGGACACAGTGTCATTAGAACTTCTCAGATATTGGATGTAGACCTCTGTTGAAATTGAACAAAGCAGATTTCAAGGAAAAGAGGTCCAAACTGAATTTTGAGAAGTTTTATTTGAAGATTTATATTTTAATTATTATAGGTTAGTCATCATCCTCCAATGGCCGCTCAGCATTGTGAAGGAAGAGGTTGGGTACTATGGCAAGAATTTACCATAACTAGTAAATTTAGAGGAGCATACCTCCAAATTACACCACTAGGTATTTTGTCTGTTGCTAGAATTCCTTAACCCTTACGGTGTGAAAAACTACTACCTTCTTCATTTAAATACATGTATATGCATTTTTGTTTTTATTGTTCTGTCAAACAGTATATTTAAATCTATTTAAATTTAAATTATCCAAATTACATATGTAAGACTCAGATTGACGTCCAATTCTCAAATATATGGCCGTTTTTCACTTTCTCAAATCGACGTCCAATTACGTCACTGACGTATACTTCAAACAACGTCACACCCATTAGGACATGGTTTTGAAACAACGATGGAGAAGGGACAAGACCAGATTCAGAGTACATTGTATTTCTACTTTAGCAGACCCTAACCCTAATCATAACTTAACCTTAACCCTAACCCTAACCTTAACTCTAACCCTAAATCTAACCTTAACCTTAACCCTAAACCTAACCTTAACCTTAGCCCTAAACCTAACCTTAACCCTAAACCTAACCTTAACCTTAACCCTAAACCTAACCTTAACCTTAACCCTAAACCTAACCTTAACCTTAGCCCTAAACCTAACCTTAACCTTAACCCTAAACCTAACCTTAACCCTAAATAATATTAATGAATGGGAAAATGTTTTAAAAACACACAAAACAAAAAACAACAACTTTAAGAAACAGATAAAAAAAAACATGCAAAACAAAACTGTCATTACAATTATTTTTTATGCCTAACTTTGATCATGTAAACGGACCTATAGATATGCGAGTTTGGAAAGGACGCCGATTTGAGAATATCCTAAAATTGGACCGTGATTTGAGATAATGACGTCATTGGACGTCGATTAGAGACTGGACGTCGATCTGAGTCTATCATATATGTAGGTTAGTAGAGATTAAAACATATTAAGGAAATATAGATATAGCTCTTAATATATATATATATATATATATATATATATATATATGGAAGGGTTTTCTGTGAATCAATAAAAATTGGTATTTAATTAAAATTAGTTATTTCTGTGGAAAGACAATCTAACTCCATTTTCTCAGACTCGAATAGATCTTGTATTTCTATTACTCTTTATGTTAAAAATTTGACCTTTTACCTTAGTGTTCCACATAAAACTTGAATAATCTGTTACAGTACCCCCTCTCATATTATGCTACCCCATCTGCAGTGAAAAGGTGGCTTTAAAAGGGGTGGCTTCTCTTGAAAAGGACAATCTAGAAGTATTTTATTATTGTGTCTTAAATCTGGCCTGATAATAAGGGTGACCTTTGGTGGGAGTGGCCTTATAAGAGGGTTGGCCTCTCTTGAGGGGGACAATCTAGAAGTATTTTATTATTGTGTCTTAAATCTGGCCTGATAATAAGGGTGACCTTTGGTGGGAGTGGCCTTATAAGAGGGTTGGCCTCTCTTGAGGGGGACTATTTTATTATTAAATCTTAAATCTGATCTGATTATAAGGGTGGTCTTTGGTGGGAGTGGCCTTATGAGAGGGGTGGGCCTCTCTTGAGGGGGACTATTTTATTATTAAATCTTAAATCTGATCTGAATATAAGGGTGGTCTTTGCTGGGAGTGGCCTTATGAGAGGGGTGGGCCTCTCTTGAGGGGGACTATTTTATTATTAAGTCTCCCAAACAAAGTTTGGGGGACTTATTGTTTTTGCTCCGTTTCTTATTATTATTTTTATTTTTATTATTATTATTCTTATTCTTATTCTTTTTTTCCGCAAAGCATGAATTGTCCACGGCAGATCTCAGGAACTACAGGACAGAATTTCATGATACTTGGTGGAGTTATAGATATATGTTTATAGTTGATCCTAAAGTTTTCAGATTTGTGGTAAAGGGGGTCAAAGCCATATTTTTGGGGGTTCAAAGAGGGTGGGGGTTACTATAGAATCCTATGGGAAACTTGAAATTTTGTACATTAATGTTGATAACTTCTAACTGGATAATGATGGAGACATAAAATTTGACATAGTGATAGGTCACCATTAGAGGAGCAATTATGCGTTTTCAAAATTTTCAAGATGTCTGCCATTTTCAAAATGGCTGCCAAAACACAGCATAAAAATAGGGGGTAAAAATTCAACATTGTCCGATATCATCAAAATTTGATATGTGGGTAGATAGTGTCAATGGCCGGTTTGGGAGACTTCATAATCGTTAGATTATAATCATATCTTGTTAAATCTTAAATCTAATCTGATTATAAGGGTGGTCTTTGGTGGGAGTGGCCTTATGAGAGGGGTGGGCCTCTATCACATTTTAAATCTGGCCTACTGTATTTAGAAGTGAAATCATTTGTCCCTTTGAATTCAGCACTATTAAGTTTGGCTAGAATGTATTTTCCATCTCTACATAATTACAAAGGAAACTACGTTAAATAAGAAAAAAATTGGTATCAATTTCAAACCATTCATACATTTTTACTGTCCACATAAATTTTCAATACATGCTAGTAACCCAGAAAAGTGTAATGGTGAACATCTAATAATTTACATTTTTGTAATCAAGTTCACATTAAAACAATAGTTTCCATTGTAATGATCAAGCTGATATGGAAAATTATAAGTAATGAAATAATTAGTGAGTTTTTTGATTGGTCAATTCATGTGATATCATGAATGGTTAAACATCATAGAAATTACAGTAGAAATAGTTAATCAATGAAAAATGTCATGTATGAAGGAGTAGATTTCACACTGTAAATTGTTAGATATACTGCTCATATTTAAGCATGTTTTTACACTCCTTGGCCTTTCTTAACCTGCTCAAAATATTGAACTTTGACCCCACTTGCAATGTTAGGTTATTCTTATCAAGACTTAATTTCATAACAGTTTTATTTGTTATCTTACAGGAACAAATTGGGTTTTTTTAAATGACAAATTTTATTAAATGAAATATAGTTATACCTTATTAAAAAAATGTGTTTCAAAGTAATTAATAATGTGTACTTAAAAGTGAAAATATCTGAATTTAAGTGAAATAAACAAGCAATAAAAAAATCTCCACAGCTTTGCTTCAACTCGAAAAAACCCTTATACACTGACATAGATTATGACCATATAAACTCATGATAACAGCATAAACATGTTTTTTATTTGTTGAGATTATGATGTTATCTAAGTTTATGGCAGTCCGTGTCAAAAAATGCTTACCTAACCCTGAATCAAGCATATAAATTACCCTAAGCCTAAGCCAAATGTATATACAGTAGAGTTTGTTTATAACGAACAGGCTTGTAACGAAATCAGGCTTATAGCGAAGTAAAGATAAATCCCAGGTCCCATCGCTATTTAAACAATGTATTTGTGAAGGCCTATTACAAATTTTTTATAACGAAGAGAATTTTAAACCCAAACAACGTTTTTATTACTCAAAATTGACATGATATAACAAAGAAAATTGCTGAACAAACAAATCGTTTACCTGTTTTCCGTTATGCACGGACGATCACATATTAGAATGGTCAAGTGCACCTGACACTTCCGTTATTGATAATTGAAAAATCAATAATCCCACCTTTGATGTTGTTAATGATGTCAATCAAAACTTTTCTTTAAAATATTCAAACAATAAAATGGGTATTAATGATGTGATTAACAAGTTGTCAATTAATAACACACATGCTAAATTATTGCATTGAAAATTAATAAAACGTAATCTAGATTTTAATGAATGGATGCACAAGCTAAAGAAATTAAAAACAAAGTCATGTGCGAGATTAATTCATTCGCTATTGTTTATTTTTTCTTTGATGATAGACTCTTTCATTAAACAACAAACTGCGTGGTCTCAAGGTTCATCTAAATACCAAAAACAAAAGAAATGTACTCGTTCTGTTTTGATTAACCTGAGTTTTTATGTGTATATAATACCAAAAAGAAACAATTATTCTTCAAATTCAAATGAAAAAAAAAGGAAAATGGCTACAATCTTAAAATTGGCCATTTAAAATATATATCCGAATTATCGGCATTATACCGATATCGATCCAAGTGTTAATACCCGACCTCATATTTCCTGTTTATAAAATAGATCGTGAACAAAGTTGAAAAAATGTTTCTAAGGAACATTTGAAGATACCAAAGAGGTATTCAGAAGCCGTAGTCTTTGAGAACTGTCTAAAGGATTAAATGTTTTTTTACGATAAAGGCCCACTCAGTTATCATAGCGTAATGAAACTGCCCGGATCAGAACCAGATTTTTTTCTCTCTAAAATTACATGACCTCGGTGGCTCGAACTACCGATAGCTAGAACAGATTTTGAAAGTCCCTTCGAGTTCGAGCCAGCGAAGTTCTACTGTACGATTTTCAAAAGGGGGGGTAATTCTACATTGTTTCTCTTATAACAAGCGATGCCTATAACGAACTAAGATCGAGAGTCCCCTGGACTTCGTTATAAACGAACTCTATTGTACAGTCAAACCTGTCGTAACGGTCACCTTTGTATAATGGTCACTTGCTCATAACGGTCACTTTAGTATTCTTCAGGTGCATTTTACTATATATTTTAATTTGATATAGCGGTGACCTGTTCAATGTGGTCAGCGGCCATCATTTATTAGTAATTTTCAGCGTAAAACCTTTGTATAACGGTAAATTTATTTTTAAAATAAAACCGAAAGTGATTTCGGAAGATCGGTATTTTTCTCATATATAGTAAAAATCCTGAGGTGTTACAAAATTTATTGATTAATTTAATTAAATAAATAAACAAACACTATTATGCATTTTGTGAATAGTAAATTACATGAAAGACAGTTTATACCCTGGAGGTTATTGGAGATTTTTATTCATTACGATGAGAGTAGAAATTTACTCACAAAAAATATTTTGTATCTAGTGCATCATGTCAAATTATCAACATGAGTAACTAGTAAAGCTTTGAAATTAGACGACAAAGTGAAAGCGATAAATCATTGTGATGTTGGGAAAAGTTGTCAGACTGTGGCCGAGGAGATTGGTGTTGGTCGTACCCAGATAATGAATATTCTTCAAAGAAAACGTGAGATTCTCGACGATTTTGAAAACAATGTTTCCACTTAAACATCTTGTTACTGGAAATTGTACTTTGTTTATTAAATATCTTTATTTATTTATTTGTATGTTATATTCAAATCATATCATACATAATGTGTTATATACAATGTATGATGATGTTTTCTACTTAATACTAAAATCTGGTAAATATCCATCTACATTTGTATTTGGAGAGAAAATTTTATTAAACCCTTATTTAAGGGTGGTTGTGCAAATGATCCATCTTGTGAAAGAGGAATAGCTATATCTAGCTGTCTAGGATTTTTTTTTTCTAGAATTTTGTTTAATAGACTAGACAAATTTTTAGAACATAATAATATAATTTGTTCACAGCAAATTGGCTTCAGAAAAGCAATGAGGACTAGTGATCATATAATAACACTCAAAACTTTAATTGATAAATACTTTAGAAAAAAACAAATATATTTTTGCTTGCTTTATTGATCTAAAGAAGGCATTTGATACCATTAATAGGAAAGCACTTCTATACAAATTACAAAGATATAATATTTGAGGATGTTTTTATAATATTCTTGAAAATATGTATAATAATGTTACTTTTTCTGTAAATTTATCAGATGGTCTGACAGACACCTTTAAATCTAGGATTGGTTTAAAACAGGACTGTATTTTGAGCCTGCTCTTTTCTCTTAGTATATCAATGATTTAGCTGATAGTTTTGGAAATGACTGATCCTCTTGATCTCAATGGCAAATTAGTTTCTTGCTTGCTATATGCAGATGACATTGTGTTATTGTCAGAATCTGCACAGGGTTTACAAAACCTTCTAAATAAGTTAAAGATTTTTTGTGATAAATGGAACCTACAGGTTAATAAAAATAAGTCAAAAGTTATGATTTTTAATAGATCTGGAAAAATTTTAAAAGGTCACAATTTTGTATATGATGGAAACACTGTAAGTCTAGTCAATGAATATAAATACTTGGGTATTATTTTTAAACCATCTGGTTCCTTTACGGAAGCAATCGACTAATTAGCTAAGAAGGCTTCAAAAGCAATTTTTTGTTATTGAAAATCAGTGATTCTTGTGTTAAACCGATACTATTATATTGTAGTGAGATTTGGACAATGCCTTTAATCGTAAAAGACGGTATTGATATTGAAACAAAATATGATTCATTTCACCTTAATAGAATTCAAATTAAGTTTGTGAAATATATTTTAGGAGATCATAAATCAGCCACTAATATTGCTGTTCTAGGTGAGCTTGGATTATATCCCTTGTCAATTCACTCATTGAAATCTTGTATTAACTACTGATTATATCTTGTGAATACACAGGAAAATTCTTTGGTTTTTTATTCATATAAAGAAAATATACTTCTCAAAGACGGCTTATTTAATAAAGCTAAACAATTCTTAACTGATATTGGATTCAGACATGTTTGGGATAATCAGGGTACATTATTTAGGGTTGCTCTTTTGAAATCTATACAAAATAAATTGGAAGAGAGATATGAAAATTTCTGGAAAAATTTATTATCGCTATTTTGTTTATTTTCCCTTTGATGTTTAAAACCGATATATTTCATATCATGTGGGCGCATGATATGATTCCAATTATCGCTAAGTGTTGTCAAGGACGCACATAGTATTATCTTGTTTTCTAATATGACGTTATAATGACGTCACATTACCAAATTCTTGATAATTAAGTGATTAACGATATAAAATATTAATTGTGTTTAAAAAAATGTCAGTATCTCAACAAAAATTATTTAATTATGAATACAAAATAGCGATAAAATAATTAAAGATGCTTTTTAAAACTTGAGGATGTTTCTCAGATGTCTCTCATCTTAGGGCTTCACCCTTCGATGAGAGATGACTGAGAAAAGTCATCTCATTTTAAAAAACATCGTTAATCACTTATTATCTCAAAATAATGATAATATTTGGGGGAGATATAAGTTAAGAACATATCGTAAACTTAAGGCCAACTTTGAGGCAGAGAAATATTTATATACAGATGTGGATAAATGCAGTATCTCAACATTTGTTAGAGTGTGTATTAGTAACTGTAATCTTGATATTGAAAGAGGTGGATATAGCAAATTACCAGTAGAACAGAGAATATGCAGATTATGTAGCTCTGAGGTCGAGGATGAGTTTCATTTTATCATGCATTGCCCTAAGCTAAGTGCATATAGGGTTGATCTTTTTGAAAGTTTTTTTTATTAGTTATACCCTCTTTTCCAGATATGTCTGAGATTGACAAATTTAAATATATTTTGAGTAGTAATGATTTAGACATTTGTAAGATTTGTATTTAGGGTGTGAAAAAGATGTATGATTTGAACCAAACATTAAAACAAAGTTTGTAGTACTCTCCTAATCTAGTTTAATGTGAAAAGAGAGATAACTCTTTTCAACCTTCCTCAGCTGAGATACACAACTTCAATTAAGTATATGTTTATTGTGCTTTTTGTATTGTTATTTTACATTGTATATTGTTGTATTGACATTGAAGATAGATCATTGTCTGGTCTTTATTTCAATAAAATTATCTTATCTTTTAATATGTTATTGAGATAATTTCATCAACAATAAATTTAAAAAAGAGTAACATTACGAAAGGAACAAAATAACAAGTAAAACATTATTGAAATATAATATGTAATTAAAAATGTTTATTTACAACTAATGTGCAATATTTTGTCGAAAAATCAAAACCCTTCATATAAAGATCACCTGTATATAGTGGTCACTTTGTCAATCTCCTCCAGGTGACCACCATAGACAGGTTTGTCTGTATAATCAAGATTTTACTAAATATATGTAATAGAAAGGACTAGGTCAAGAGCTATGACTTATAAAAAGGACTAGGTCAAGAGCCAACATTTTCTGAAGTGTGCGACACTCAAATATACAGTGATCTTATTATAATGTTGCTGGATATGTGAACAAAAGTATAGGCTGTATTTAGAAAATGATCTCTGTCAAAAATGTTGTAAATTTTTAGCTCAACTTGGCGTCCGTCGTCTGTTGTCTCTAAAGATTGCTCATTTTGTCCCGATCTATTAATAAATATGGCCGCCATAGGCAATTCTTGTTTCTGATTGGCCAATTTTTTTTAATCTTCTCCTCCGAAACTGCTTGGCCAAATGAACTGAAACTTGGTAGGAAGGATTTGTGGAAGGTCCTCTATAAAGATTGCCCATTTCATTCTGATCCATTACCAAACATGGCCACCACAGACAATTCTTGTTTCTGATTGGCCAATTTTTTTAAATCTCCTCCTCTGAAACCGCTTGGCTAAATTAACCGAAACTTGGTAGGAAGTATTTATGGAATGTCCTCTATGAAGCTTGCTCATTTCGTCCCGATTGGTTAACAGACATGGCCACCACAGGCAATTCTTGTTTCTGATTGGTCGATATCTAAAAAGTCTACATGTATGGAAGGTTCTGTATTAAGTTTCCTCAAAGCAGAATGAAAGGTGAGCAACACAGGCTCAGCCCACTGATCCTCTGGTTTTTATTTTGGAATTTGCAAGGGAAAAAAATATTCTTTTGAACATACATACAATGTAAGAAAGAGCCAATTACATATAGAACAACGTTCATTTTGAAGGTCGAGACAGTCATTATCACTAGTATCGTTGTGGTAGGACTCGCTGAGATATTTGTGATAATATATGTCGAGACCTTCCAATCAGACTTTATTGTCAAACATAGAGGACAACCATGGCCCTTAATATACCTAGTCCTTTTATTGCACAGACAGGGGTTATATATGATACCTTTCTAATGCATCAACCGCCACGATATAACTGAAATATTGTTGAAAGTGGCATTAAACACCATAAACCTAAACCAAACCAAGCAAAGCACCTAAGCACATAGCACAATATAATTTCTAAATCATCATATTTTTCAGAATAAGGTAAATATTTTGTACTGTTTATTTTCTTTTTTAAATAGATGTATATCCCTATCAAATTTAATGAAATATATATATATATATATATATATATACGTCTGAAAATTAAACCAAACAGTGTTAGAATTAGATTTTAGAGCTGTCAAATTTTTGTTCTTCCCTCGACAGGATTTGAACCCACACCATTGATACACTGCAGCACCATTCGCTTAGCCTTACGTCCAGTGCCCTAGACCACTCGACCACATCCACTCCCTATATATATATATATATATATAGGTTTGTAGAGGAGCACAGGTGACCAAGTGGTTAAGGCTTGTTTATATAGTAAAAAAAATACAAGATGGCTGCTGTTAATGACAATCAAACATTCTTGAAATGGCCATATTTTATAATTTTTTACGTATTATGGTATCTCTTATAAATTGGATGGTATCATTGTCATTGTTTTCTGTATGTAGACACAACCTTTTATTTGACCGATCCTTCACAATTATCCTTGCCACAGATTAAAGTTACCTTCTTTTTTTTGGGGGGGGGGGGGTTGTTTTTTGGAAATTATGTAAACTTTTTCGAAAAATGGTTGATTACAACTGTGCTACTTGATATAGAATTTCACTGGTATTGTACTTTGGGGAGGGTGGGGGGGGGGGGGGGGGAGATTAATTCAGAATTGTGTCTTGACAGTCTTGCCATCCATCAATCTTAAGTTTTCTTCTGTTACTAAAAAAGATCTATCCTGTGTATTTTTTCGATAGTTCTAATTCTGATCACATGCAATAAGAAATTTACTAATTATATACCAGTATGTAAGTTAGTAAAAATTAACAAACCTTTATATCATTATTAATTTCTAATGAGTATCTCATGCAGTGTAAGACATTGACCATTATATATGAAGGTTAAATAAAAATGGCCAAATCCTTATTAAATCACTTTTAAGTTTTTGTCTAAAATTTTCAGGAATTTCTCATGCAGTGTTTAAGAAAAGTGGGAATCATTATACGTGGAGAAAAGTGACAACAACAGTACACAATATAATAGTGGGAAAGTTATGGGTAGATAACCATGGTGAAATGGACATAGTTAACCATACAAATGGAGATAAATGTCATCTGAAATTCTCTACCTACAGTTATTTTTCTAGAGATATACCACGGAAGGTAGGTCATCAGTAAAGGTGAAGAACAAAGTTAGGGGTTGTTTCTAGAGATATACCACGGAAGGTAGGTCATCAGTAAAGGTGAAGGTCAAAGTTAGGGGTTGTTTCTAGAGATATACCACGGAAGGTAGGTCATCAGTAAAGGTGAAGAGCAAAGTTAGGGGTTGTTTCTAGAGATATACCACAGAAGGTAGGTCATCAGTAAAGGTGAAGAACAAAGTTAGGGGTTGTTTCTAGAGATATACCACAGAAGGTAGGTCATCAGTAAAGGTGAAGAACAAAGTTAGGGGTTGTTTCTAGAGATATACCACAGAAGGTAGGTCATCAGTAATGGTGAAGGTCAAAGTTAGGGGTTGTTTCTAAAGATATACCACGGAAGGTAGGTCATCAGTAATGGTGAAGGTCAAAGTTAGGGGTACTCACTTTTAGATACCAGTTTACAACAGAGGGGTAGTTGGAGTTGTGGTCGTATGGTAGTTGGATTTATAACTACCTGTGCAATCAGTACCTATCACCACTAACGTGAGTTTGAACCCTGTTCATAATGAGGTGTACTCAATTCAACATTATGTGATAAAAGTTTTTCAGTGACTTGCGACAGGTCAGTGGTGTTCTCCTGGTACTCCGTTTTCCTCCACAATTAAAACTGACCACCACAGTATAGCTGAAATGTTGTTGAAAGTGGCGTTAAACACCATAAACCAACCTCTATCGTGCTTATTATCCCCTTGCCAATGAAGTTGCGAAGGGATATAGTAACGCTACCATCCGTCCTTCCTTCCGCAACATCCTTGTGAACACTAGAATCAACATCCTTCAATGGATTTGGACCAAACTTGGTATATACTTAGTCCTTAAGAGAATCTGGAACCCTATTGATTTTCAAGGTCAAAGGTCAAGGTCACCAGGTCAAATTTTAGGTGAGGGGATGTTTTTTTTAATCCTTTAGTTAAGAAGGAATTGATGTTTATATAGTTATGAATGTTATAATGAAAGAATAAATTATTAAATTATGTTGAAGTCAAGTTGAGTACCATCATTAACAACCTTTGAATTGTAAATTTACAAACAGCATAATGTTTTAATTTGATTTTTATGAATTTCTCATAGATTTTATGATTTGTTAAGTTCTCTAAAATAGGTTGCCAACGGAATTTGAATATTTATTGGGCAATCAAAAAAATTCTGTGAATTCAAAAATCTTTGTAATGTTAGTAATCTTTGTATGTTATTGTTTATGTTACCTAGGTTACTGGAGTAATAACTACAAAAGAAGGCGAAGCTAAGTGGGTATTAACTGGTACCTGGGATAAAAAGATGGAAGGAGCCAAAATCTTGCATGTAGATGAATCAAATAAAGGGAAAGCAGTTTTTGAAACTGGTCCTCACTTCACATTATGGGAAAGAAAACCACTGTCGTAAGTACATTACTTTGTAAGTGTTTGAAGTTTGGACCTAGAATTGTATCTACAACAATCAGGATCTCATTAACTGGTTTAATTCGTCACATTTTTGTGCCTGTCCCAAGACAAAACCTGGATTTCCAACGCCATAGATCGTAGTCTTTTTTTTGTGTTCAATTGTTTGAGGTGAGTGTTGATTGTTCATTTCTTTGATATTATTGACCATCACCGTTTAAGCTTACTTTTCACAACTATCAGTAATTGTTTTTCTGAAGTTTTGTTTGAAAATTTAATAAGCTTTCCCTCATCCTACTATCACTGCTAAAAGCCGATTGTTCATTTTGTTGATATTGATGGAAGTGTTGTCCGTCACTGTTTAAACTTTTAAGGTTTGTGAGTGTGAATTCCACCCATACTTGATACCAGGGCTCTACAATTCATACCAGCACCCACTAGTTCCTGGCTAGTAAGGGAAAAAAAATTACTCGCCAACAAAAGAATGTTACTTGCCATAATTCGTACTATATATCTCCAATATGTATTTATTTGTACATAATTATTAATGCTCTGAATGAGGCAGAAGATACTTAGATGAGGAAGGCGTTTTTTCTGATACCACATTGAAACATTTTTCATGTTTCAGACTTTAAGTTTTATTTTGATAAACAAGACTTTCACATTTAAACGTCTTTCCAGTGACAAATTCAGTTTTGCCAGCAATATCTGGGCCTGCCTTCTGCAAACATAACAATACATAATGTAGTTATTGGAATCATCAATCAATTGCAATGAGCCACGAAAACTATGACTTCGAGACGTCTTGGAATTTACACTTTTCAGCTTCAGAACCCGAACCTTCATCAGTATTTTGGCTTATGCTTCCATCAAAGTTACATCAGGCAGGCGAGTTTTGTTGATTTAACCGGTTTATTTTTAGTGAAACATTTTGTGAGAAGGTTTTGTTTTATTGCTAATCACGAGGTCACTTGCAAGCGTTAAAAGTATGTGATTTAAAACTTTTATGTCCGAATTAATTGCACTGTTTAAAAGACTGGAAAATCAATATGGAATTTTGACTCGCATTTTACAAAAGTAACGTGCAAATGCGAGTGTTTTGGTCGCATTGTAGAGCCCTGGATACAAGTTTTCTTTAAATGGTAAAGTTTTGTCTGACTTACAAAAGAATGGTGTTTTTCTTTACCATTTTGTTTTTCCAACAAAATTTTCTTCAGTAATGTAAATGTCATAATGAAGGATTAAATACCGGTAAACCTTATCTTTGAGAATCATAGCTGGGTTGAGTTATTAACCAATTTCAAAACAATTTTAGTTGTATCATATCTTGTCAGTTTAAGTGAGTGATTGTTGTTTAATGCCAAATGAGTTATTTTTAGCTATATCATGGTGAGAACAAGTTACATTTTGATGTGATGATGATGTCCGCTTTGTACTAGACCAACACGCTTAGTTAGATTTGTATTGTGCTAGCTCTCTGAAACAACAGTATGGGTAGAAATGTCACTCTACTTTGACACATAATCTTGATTCATAGCCATCAAGTCTTTGCTGTTACTGTGTGCTTACCGGAGATGCAATAAATACCAAATTTATAATTTTTGGTTTTACCTGTCCGGGGCTCGAACCCACGATCTACCGCACTCGAGGTGAGCATGCTAACCATTAAACCACCTATGAGGTTATTATAAAATTAAAGAACAATATTGTATGTCTAATAATTGTTTGATTGATGGTGTTTAAAGCCTTTTTCAACAATATTTCAGTTATTTCGTCGCGGCCAATTTTATAGTCTTTATTTGAACTAGCTTGATGCAGTTTTTGTCAGTTTTGTCAGTTTTGTCAGTTTTTGTCAGTTTTGTCAGTTTTTGTCAGTTTTGTCAGTTTTTGTCAGTTTTGTCAGTTTTTGTCAGTTTTGTCGGTGGAGGAAGCAGTTGTAGCTAGAGATAAACCACAGACAAACTTCATCACAGTTCTATTCACTTATGCTTCTATTTAATTATTTTTCTGTACAGGAGCGAAGGAAATGTAATATTTTATTACCTCCATTTAATTACTTCATTATGGGAGACCTCATTTAGGCTTCTATTAAATTGTTTTCTGTCCAGGAGTAGAGAAAATATATTATTGTATTCCCTCCCTTTAATAACATGATTAAGGGAGATAACTCAGGTATGCATCTCTTTAATTGTTTACTTACCAGTGTTATTTTATTCTCTCCCTTTGATAACTTGTTTAAGGGAGATAACTCAGGTATGCATCTCTTTAATTGTTTACTTACCAGTGTTATTTTATTCCCTCCCTTTAATAACATGATTAAGGGAGATAACTCAGGTATGCATCTATTTAAATGTTTACTTACCAGTGTTATTTTATTCCCTCCCTTTAATAACATGATTAAGGGAGATAACTCAGGTATGCATCTCTTTAATTGTTTACTTACCAGTGTTATTTTATTCCCTCCCTTTAATAACATGATTAAGGGAGATAACTCTGGTATGCATCTATTTAATTGTTTACTTTCTAGTATTATTTTATTACATCCATTTAATAACATGATTAAAGGATATAATTCACTGATGCTTTTATTTAATTGTTTTCTGTCCAGGTGCAGAGAAAAAATATTATTTATTCCCTCCCTTTAAGAACATGATTATGGGAGATAACTCATTTATGCTTCTATTTAATTGTTTACTTTCCAGTGTTATTTCTTTCCCTCCATTTAATTACTTGATTAAGGGAGATAACTCACTGATGTTTTTATTTAATTGTTTTGCAGTCCAGGTGCAGAGAAAATGTATTATTTTACTCGATTAGCAATAGAACTGAACGAGCCAGAAGAAGGTGTAGCTCCTACTGACTGTCGACTACGACCTGATCAAAGATTAATGGAGGACGGCAAATGGGAGGAAGCTAATAAAACTAAAGTTTACATAGAAGATAAACAACGAGCAGCAAGAAAGCGTCGTGAGTCTGAGGCAGAGGAATCCAGAAAAAGAGGTAGGAACTTTTTTTTGCAGTTGTTGCAAATTTAAATGTCAGAAAAAAAATTATTTCTGAAATTTGATTGGCCTATTATCAAGGGAAAATGGATGAATTCCGTAATTTATACATATTTATGTTTAAACCCATAATTCGTTATTAAGAGAAGTTTTCCAAAGCTTGAATTAGTGTAAAACAGGAAATATATATTTTTTTTAATTTCTTAAGAATAATGCAATTATATGTTGCATGAATCATCAAACAAGCAGCAATAAGGAGAAAAAATAAAGACTGTTTGGCTTGGAATCAGAATAATGTGTCAGAGGTGAGTGTCTATTCTCAGACTGTTGTTTCAGTAAACTAACACTAAACATGTTGGTCTAGTACAGATATCGTCATCAACATCTCATCGAGATGCAATCACTCATTCTCTAGTAAAGAGATATACACTATTAATTATACCCCCCCGCAAGCAAAGTTTGGGGAGGTATATAGGAATCACCCTGTCCGTCCGTCTGTTCGTCCGTCCATGTACCTTGTAAGCGCAACTCCTCCTAAACTGCTTATTGGATTTTATGAAACTTTACACATTTGTAGTACATTACCTGCAGATGTGCATGAAGGAATATGGTTGCTGTCCAAAATTTGAAAGGGGAGATAATTCAACTTATACTTTCACGAAAAGGGGGGGGGCATGTACCTTGTAAGTGCAACTTTACACAGTTGTAGTACACAACCTGCAGATGTGCATGAAGGAATACCGTTGCTGTCTAAAATTTAGAAGGGGAGATAATTCAACTTATACTTTCACGAAAAGGGGTGTTGTTTACCTTGTAAGTGCAACTCCTCCTAAGCAGCTTATTGGAGTTTTGTGAAACTTTACATAGTTGTAGTACACTACCTGCAGATGTGCATGAAGGAATATGGTTGCTGTCCAAAATTTAAAAGGGGAGATAATTCAACTTATACTTTCATGAAAAGGGGGGGGGGAATGTACCTTGTAAGCACAACTCCTACTAAACTGCTTATAGAATTTTTATGAAACTTTACACAGTTGTAGTACACAACCTGCAGATGTGCATGAAGGAATACTGTTGCTGTCTAAAATTCTAAAGTTTGAACATCATAGTATTGCAAGTGGGGGGTATCACTCAGTGAGATCACTCACAGTTCTAGTTATAGTTATAACATGTTTCTTCATATTTATGTTTTTTAGGAGAGGAGTTGCCACTGTACATACCAACATGGTTTGTAAGGAAGACAGATAAAGTGACTGGAAATCCTATACATATGTATAATGGAGAGTATTGGGACTGTAAACTAAAACAGGATTGGTCAAAATGTCCCAATATTTTCTTATAGTACACCATATATATAATTCAGGCCAAGAAATAAGTGCAAATCAGAAATTGAGTGTGTAAACACTGTTACATTGTCAGGTGTTACAGGCCTTAGAAGTCTGAAAATTTTTGAATATGAGCCTTGTACTAGCACTCAAATTCTGCCCAATCAGAATATGGTATCCAATATATGCAGTGTTTTGGTTGGACGATTTTGGAGTGAAAGTACAAAATTTGTAGTAGAAATTTATTTGACCACTAAGGCTAGAGAACCTTGTTGAAAATGTGAATTTAGTGTATAAAAAATAATGAGTAGTTTTCATGTGTGTCCTCAATTCCCAACTTTATCATCTGAAAAAAATCAATTAAGATTGTATAATAATTTCATTATGGGGGGATTTTTGTCAGGTGATTTTTCATTTAGTGGCTTTTTGTCATGGAGCTTATGTATGTTCAGCTTTTTTTTGTCTTATTCCTGTTTATAGTCTGTATCTAACCCAACTCTGAACTGTAAATTGTTGTAGCTATGATTCCTATGAAAAACAAGTAGATGTGCTAGTAGATAATCAAGTTTAAGATAAAAGGGTTTCAAAATTAAATCTTTTCAATAAGGGGTGATACCAGGTACTTTTACCTGCGTAAAATGGTACATCCTGATTTTAAAGAGTGATGTATTTGATATTCATGAAAATTGTTCAAATTTTAATAAAAATTACCTCCTGTAAATAGTGAAGTACTGGTAGACTTGAAAAATATTGAAAGCCCTCTATGACCATTTTTGTTTACATCAATGAATTTGTAACAACTTAAGTAGGTGAAAATCCATATTTTATCCTGCCCCTGAAAATAGAGTGATTGACCCTGCCACCACATCTTGTCTTCCATCTTTTATCCTGACCCAGAAGTGGAGTTGCTGCCCCTTTCACCACAACTTGTCTTCCATTATTAGTATGAACTTTTTTAGCTCACCTGGCCTTAAGCCATGTGAGCTATTGTCATCACTTTTCGTCCGTCATCTGTCGTCCGTCCGTCAACATTTCACATTTTAATCTTCTCCTCAGAAACCACTGGACCAATTGCAACCAAACTTTGGTGGAATGGTCCTTGGATGGCCCCCTTTCAAAATTGTGTCCGGTGATCCCGACTTCCAACCAAGATGGCCGCCAAGCTAAAAATAGAAAAAGGGGGGGATGAAATTTTAATTGTCCATTGCTGCTTTAGTGTAAGTCAAAATGAGCTGAAATTATAACTGCAGCTACATGGCAAGGAGTAGTTTAACATATATTCCGGGTTTTTCTGTGAATTTTTTCTTTCAGCCGATATATACCGATTATGCAAATTAGGCATATTTTGATAAAAGATCACATTTAAATCTTCTTCTCTGAAACCGCTGAACCAAATTAAACCAAACCTGGCAGGGATGGTCCCTGGGTGGGTCCCTTTCAAAATTGTGTCCGACAGCCCCGCCCTCCATTCAAGATGGCCGCTGTTACTAAAAATAGAAATTTCTTCAAATGGCCAAAACTGCTCTATTTTAAGCCAGAATGTGCCCAAATTTGAACTGTATAAGCAAAATGATGAGCTTTTCAGCATGTGTGACAGGATTTTTTATGAACTTTGAACTTTTGTCGATTTTGACCGATTATGCAAATTAGAAAAAAGGGGGGATGAAATTTAAAAAAAATCTTCTCCTCCGAAACTACTGAGCCAATATCAACTAAACTTGGTAGGAAGCATCTATGGAAGGTTCTCTGTTAAGATTGCTGCCACAGACAATTCTTGTTTCTGATTGGTTGATTTCTAAAAAATCTTCTCCTCTGAAACCGCTTTGCCAAATGCACCGAAACTTGGTAGGAAGCATCTAAGGAAGGTCCTTTATAAAGATTGCTCATTTTGTCTCGATCCGTTAACAAACATGGCCACCACAGACAATTCTTGTTTCTGATTGGTTGATTTCTAAAAAAAATCTTCTCCTCTGAAACCGAAACTTGGTAGGATGCATCTATGGGAGGTTCTCTATAAAGATGCTCATTTCGTCCCAATCCATTAACAAATATGGCCACCACAGGCAATTTTTGTTTCTGATTGGTCGATTTCTAAAAATCTTCTCCTCTGAAACCGCTTTGCCAAATGAACCGAAACGTGGTAGGAAGCATCTATGGAAAGTCCTCTATGGGAATTGCTCATTCCGTTTTGATTCGTTAACAAACATGGCCGTCATAGGCAATTCTTGGTTCTTATTGGTCGATTTCTAAAACAGCTTTTCCTCTGAAACTGCTTGGCCAAAGCATCTATGGAAGGTCCTCTATAGAGATTGCTCATTTCGTTTTGATCCATTAATAAACATGGCCACCACAGGCAATTCTTGTTTTAGATTGGTCGATTTCTAAAAATCTTCTCTGAAAATGCTTTGCCAAAATGAACCGAAATTTGGTAGGAAGCACCTATGGAAGGTTCTGTATTAGGTTTCCTCAAAGGAGAATGAAAGGTGAGCGACACAGGCTCAGCCCACTGAGCATCTAGTTTTAATAATAGCTGTCAAGTACTGAAGAAGGAAAAAATGGGTGCATAATTTATAAAATAGTATCCCTGTTTTATACTGATGAAAATAGATCAGCTCATTTGTCTCAAGGCATTGTTATGTTTATTTATCCTAAGTTTAAATTATTGAAAGAAGCTCATTTTAGGGTATGGTTATTATTGAAGAACCTACTGTGACTGAAATGTAGAACCTACTGTGACTGAAATGTAGAACCTACTGTGACTGAAATGTAGAACTACTGACTGAAATGTAGAACCTACTGTGACTGAAAAGTGACTGAAATGTAGAACAGCAATAAAAGTGCTGTTCCTATGCTTTAATTTTGAAGATATCAAATGGGTATTCAGAAGCTGTAACCTTTGTAAAGGATTAAATCTTTTTTTACGATTAAGGACCACTGTACGGGGCATCAGTTTAACATACCGCAATGAAACTGTCCCAGAAATGACTGAACTTCGGAGGTTCAAACTTCTGATAACACCAATACATTTTGACCGTCCCTTCGAGTTTGAGCAACCCAAGTTCTACTGTAAGACTTGTAATGTTGGATAGTCTCTCATGTTCATTTACATCCATATCATTTCTTACTGATGCATGTAATTTGGAAATTTTATAAAAATCTTTTTCTATTCCTGAAAAGAAATCTTGGTCATAATCATTTTGACATTGAAAAAAGAAACGAGTTCTGTGCCGAATACTTAATCCCCAGTGTATTTATAAATATTAGTTTGAGATGATTAAAAGATGCATGCATTATTAAATAAATAGCATTATTATATTTAAAAAAAAAAAGAGTTTGATAAGTACGATACTTAACTTATGCAAATTGTAACTTAGTTTATGTAATGAAATTACATGTCTGTGATAGGTGTGTTGAATGCCACTTTATAAACAATATTTGAGCTATGTACATGACGGTCAGGTTTTATTGGTGGAGGAATCCTGAGTACCTGGAGAAAACCGTGACCTGCCACAAGTTACGGACTAAGTTTATCACATGTAAAGGTGGGGATGTCGTGATCGTATGGTAGTTGAATTTACAACTACCTGTGCAATCAGTGCCTATCACCACTAAAGTTGTGAGTTCGAATCCCGTTCATGGCGAGGTATACTCGATGCAACATAATGTGATAAAGTTTTTCAGTGACTTGCGACAGGTCAGTGGTTTTCTCCTGGTACTCCGGCTTTCTCCACCAATAAAACTGACCGCCACAATATTGTTGAAAGTGGCGCTAAACACCATAAATCAAACCAAACCACATGTATCAAGTTCTCATGAGTGGGAATCAAGCTTACAACTTGAGAGAAGTGGTAATAGACACTGATTGTATAGGTAGATGTAGAACTAATTACTGTACGGTCACGGCTGACCCCCTGTGTATGATAAGTTATTGTGACAGTCATAGCGAAGGCCACAGCAAACATTGACCCCTATGTGTATGATAACCGAGTGTGACGTTCATTGCCAACGACACAGCTAACTTTGACCCCTATGTGTATGATAACCGAGTGTGACGTTCATTGCCAACGACACAGCTAACTTTGACCCCTATGTGTATGATAACCGATTGTGATGTTCATTGCCAACGACACAGCTAACTTTGACCCCTATGTGTATGATAGTTGATTGACAGTCATGGTAAAGGCACTGACCCCTATGTGTATGATAGTTGATTGACATTCATGGTAAAGGCACTGACCCCTATGTGTATGATAGTTGATTGACAGTCATGGTAAAGGCACTGACCCCTATGTGTATGATAGTTGATTGACATTCATGGTAAAGGCATTGATCCCTATGTGTATGATAAGTGATTGTGTGATAGAATGTTTTTACAGCTAAGACTAGAAATATGTGCACCTTTCTTGTTTTTACAGCTAAGACTAGAAATATGTTCACCTTTCTTTCCTCCAAAATCATCCAATCATGATGCTGTGAAATTCTTTAAAAGTTGATGAGGTGTTTTAGGAGTACAAGTAAAATAATCATGCTCACAAACATTTTAATGACTGCAAATTGTCAAAAACATTTTTTTTTTCACATGTGTAATATGTCACAATATATATGTGGTTCACATTTGTTATACATGGCACTCATGTGAAAAATCTACCAAATTTGTATTTATTACCAATGCACGTATCCTATGGTTATCTAGTCAGTATGAAAATAAATATCTTACGATGAGAATCGGTGTCATACTTGAACCTTTTAGATATATTTATCCTTACACAAATCATGTAATCCATATGTGACAGATGTGTAATATATCACATGCATTCAAGTTTTACATGTGTCCATTTTAATTAATTATGTTCCCTAAAGATGAAAGCTAGATACACTGTTTGTTGTTGATTACACATTTATTCCTATGATGTTTATGCTAGATAAATATAAATCATGTGTGTGTTGAATATTATAAATTGTCCATATGATTTGAATGTGATATCAAGATAATGTGCTTGTATGTGATAATATATGTACTATAATACATGTGTACAATAATACATATGTACAATAATACATATGTACAATAATACAAGTGTACTATAATACATATGTACTATAATACATGTGTACTATAATACATATGTACAATAATACATATGTACAATAATACATATGTACAATATATATGTACAATAATACATGTGTACTATAATACATATGTACAATAATGCATATGTACTATAATACATATGTACTATAATACATGTGTACTATAATACATATGTACTATAATACATGTGTACTATAATACATATGTACAATAATACATGTGTACAATAATACATATGTACAATAATACATATGTACAATAATACATGTGTACAATAATACATATGTACAATAATACATGTGTACTATAATACATATGTACAATAATACATATGTATAATACATATCTATGACAATACATATGTATGATAACACATGTATGATGTACTATAATGCACATATGTACTTTATTACATATGTGACAACATTCTTTGTGTATGTGTACATTGATTTGGCTTTTGTTTTTTTGTGTATAAAATGAACTGTATGAATGTTGTGAAGTAGCACTGCAGACCAAAAAAAAAATGACACCGGTTATTTGAAAATTCAGTTATAAAGATTCTGTCAAAGAATTTTTTTTTATTGTTTTTCTGTTTACATTCTTGAAAAAAAATTAGAGTAGGTAGGTAGGCAAAACTTGTTTACCTATGTTATGAATGTCAAGAATCTGACTTCAAAAATGTTTGTCTAAAAATGACAATAAAGATTTGAGTGTAGACACTAAAAGTTAGGGTCAGTAAGGTTAGCAGAAACACAGATTTACACTAAAAGTTAGGGTCAGTAGGGTGATCAGAAACACAGATTTGTTTATGGCCTTACAACAAACGAGGCAACACTTGGTTGTCTGCAGTGCTACTTTATGTTAGATGTGTGTCATCTGCTCATCACAGCTGACATATTTGGATCACTAGGTGTCGTGCTACACTTGTTGGTATTTAACAAAACTTTACCATACTCCATCTCTGTGCATCAGCTATTTCATTTTGCGTGATTTATTTTTACTTTTGCACTCGTACAATTTAAGGCACTTAGTTGACTTTGTTATTTTAATAAGTTGGTATGAGGGGCAGATAATATACATCTTCCACGTTTTAAATGTTTAATATATGTGATTTGTTCGAATGTCAGTTTGAAATTGTGTTTCTTAATTTTTCATAATTCGAGTGATTTGCCTGATAGTTTCTGTAATTTTTCATAATTTTGAGTGATTTGTTTGGAAAATTAGTTTGAAATATTGTTTCTGAATTTTTCATAAAGTGATTTCTGTGAAATATTTGTTTCTTAATTTTCAGAATTTTGAGTGATTTGTGTACGAGATAAGATTGAAATATTGTTCCTTAGTTTTTCATAATTTTTCTTGAAAGAATTTGATTTGATACTGTATTATTGCTATGACACATGTATGACAGGCTATATTTATATATATATATATATAAATTACATGTATGTGCATTGCTTGAGCAATTGTAAGCTTTAACTTATTAAATGTACGATGTATGTTCCGTAAGTGAATCAAGCTTGTACATTTTGCCTGGATGTGGATACTCGCATATTTATTTTATAATTGTTAATGATTTCTCATTTTGTTAAAGATCAATAAATCAAGTTTGTCAATCAAGCTGTTGTTATTTCTCCATCTCACTTTCCTTGTTAATCAGATGGAATCGATGGTGTAGTGTGCTCACCACGTGTGTGGGTCAAAGCCTTGTTAATCAGACAGAATCGGTGGTGTAGTGTGCTCACCACGTGTGTGGGTCAAAGCCTTGTTAATCAGATAGAATCGGTGGTGTAGTGTGCTCACCACGTGTGTGGGTCAAAGCCTTGTTAATCAGAAGAAATCGGTGGTGTAGTGTGCTCACCACGTGTGTGGGTCAAAGCCTTGTTAATCAGATGGAATCGGTGGTGTAGTGTGCTCACCAAGTGTGTGGGTCAAAGCCTTGTTAATCAGACAGAATCGGTGGTGTAGTGTGCTCACCACGTGTGTGGGTCAAAGCCTTGTTAATCAGATGGAATCGGTGGTGTAGTGTGCTCACCACGTGTGTGGGTCAAAGCCTTGTTAATCAGACAAGCGGTCGTGTAGTGTGCTCACCACGTGTGTGGGTCAAAGTCTTGTTAATCAGATGGAATCGGTGGTGTAGTGTGCTCACCACGTGTGTGGGTCAAAGCCTTGTTAATCAGACAGAATCGGTGGTGTAGTGTGGGTCAAAGCCTTGTTAATCAGACAGAATCGGTGGTGTAGTGTGCTCACCACGTGTGTGGGTCAAAGCCTTGTTAATCAGATGGAATCGGTGGTGTGGTGTGCTCACCACGTGTGTGGGTCAAAGCCTTGTTAATCAGACAGAATCGGTGGTGTAGTGTGCTCACCACGTGTGTGGGTCAAAGCCTTGTTAATCAGACAGAATCAGTGGTGTAGTGTGCTCACCACGTGTGTAGGTCAAAGCCTTGTTAATCAGATGGAATCGGTGGTGTAGTGTGCTCACCACGTGTGTGGGTCAAAGCCTTGTTAATCAGATGGAATCGGTGGTGTAGTGTGCTCACCACGTGTGTGGGTCAAAGCCTTGTTGATCAGATGGAATCGGTGGTGTAGTGTGCTCACCACGTGTTTGGGTCAAAGCCTTGTTAATCAGATGGAATCGGTGGTGTGGTGTGCTCACCACGTGTGTGGGTCAAAGCTTTGTTAATCAGACAGAATCGGTGGTGTAATGTGCTCACCACATGTGTGGGTCAAAGCCTTGTTGAACAGACAGAATCGGTCGTGTAGTGTGCTCACCACGTGTGTGGGTCAAAGCCTTGTTAATCAGACAGAATCGGTGGTGTAATGTGCTCACCACATGTGTGGGTCAAAGCCTTGTTAATCAGACAGAATCGGTGGTGTAGTGTGCTCACCACGTGTGTGGGTCAAATCCTTTTTAATCAGATGGAATCGGTGGTGTAGTGTGCTCACAACGTGTGTGGGTCAAAGCCTTGTTAATCAGAAGGAATCGGTGGTGTAGTGTGCTCACCACGTGTGTGGGTCAAAGCCTTGTTAATCAGACAGAATCGGTGGTGTAGTGTGCTCACCACGTGTGTGGGTCAAAGCCTTGTTAATCAGATGGAATCGGTGGTGTAGTGTGCTCACCACGTGTGTGGGTCAAAGCCTTGTTAATCAGATGGAATCGGTGGTGTAGTGTGCTCACCACGTGTGTGGGTCAAAGCCTTGTTAATCAGAGAGAATCGATGGTATAGTGTGCTCACCACGTGTGTGGGTCAAAGCCTTGTTAATCAGATGGAATCGGTGGTGTAGTGTGCTCACCACGTGTGTGGGTCAAAGCCTTGTTAATCAGATGGAATCGTAGGGGTAGTGTGCTCACCACGTGTGTGGGTCAAAGCCTTGTTAATCAGACAGAATCGGTGGTGTAGTGTGCTCACCACGTGTGTGGGTCAAAGCCTTGTTAATCAGACAGAATCGGTGGTGTAGTGTGCTCACCACGTGTGTGGGTCAAAGCCTTGTTAATCAGATGGAATCGGTGGTGTAGTGTGCTCACCACGTGTGTGGGTCAAAGCCTTGTTAATCAGACAGAATCGGTGGTGTAGTGTGCTCACCACGTGTGTGGGTCAAAGCCTTGTTAATCAGACAGAATCGGTGGTGTAGTGTGCTCACCACGTGTGTGGGTCAAATCCTTGTTAATCAGACAGAATCGGTGGTGTAGTGTGCTCACCACGTGTGTGGGTCAAAGCCTTGTTAATCAGATGGAATCGGTGGTGTAGTGTGCTCACCACGTGTGTGGGTCAAAGCCTTGTTAATCAGATGGAATCGGTGGGGTAGTGTGCTCACCACGTGTGTGGGTCAAAGCCTTGTTAATCAGATGGAATCGGTGGTGTAGTGTGCTCACCACGTGTGTGGGTCAAAGCCTTGTTAATCAGACAGAATCGGTGGTGTAGTGTGCTCACCACGTGTGTGGGTCAAAGCCTTGTTAATCAGATGGAATCGGTGGTGTAGTGTGCTCACCACGTGTGTGGGTCAAAGCCTTGTTAATCAGACAGAATCGGTGGTGTAGTGTGCTCACCACGTGTGTGGGTCAAAGCCTTGTTAATCAGACAGAATCGGTGGTGTAGTGTGCTCACCACGTGTGTGGGTCAAATCCTTGTTAATCAGACAGAATCGGTGGTGTAGTGTGCTCACCACGTGTGTGGGTCAAAGCCTTGTTAATCAGATGGAATCGGTGGTGTAGTGTGCTCACCACGTGTGTGGGTCAAAGCCTTGTTAATCAGATGGAATCGGTGGTGTAGTGTGCTCGCCACGTGTGTGGGTCAAAGCCTTGTTAATCAGATGGATCGGTGGTGTGGTGTGCTCACCACGTGTGTGGGTCAAAGCCTTGTTAATCAGACAGAATCGGTGGTGTAATGTGCTCACCACATGTGTGGGTCAAAGCCTTGTTAATCAGACAGAATCGGTGGTGTAGTGTGTTCACCACGTGTGTGGGTCAAAGCCTTGTTAATCAGAAGGAATCGGTGGTGTAGTGTGCTCACCACGTGTGTGGGTCAAAGCCTTGTTAATCAGACAGAATCGGTGGTGTAGTGTGCTCACCACGTGTGTGGGTCAAAGCCTTGTTAATCAGATGGAATCGGTGGTGTGGTGTGCTCACCAGGTGTGTGGGTCAAAGCCTTGTTAATCAGATAGAATCGGTGGTGTAATGTGCTCACCACATGTGTGGGTCAAAGCCTTGTTAATCAGACAGAATCGGTGGTGTAGTGTGTTCACCACGTGTGTGGGTCAAAGCCTTGTTAATCAGAAGGAATCGGTGGTGTAGTGTGCTCACCACGTGTGTGGGTCAAAGCCTTGTTAATCAGACAGAATCGGTGGTGTAGTGTGCTCACCACGTGTGTGGGTCAAAGCCTTGTTAATCAGATGGAATCGGTGGTGTAGTGTGCTCACCACGTGTGTGGGTCAAAGCCATGTTAATCAGACAGTATTGGTGGTGTAGTGTGCTCACCACGTGTGTGGGTCAAAGCCTTGTTAATCAGATGGAATCGATGGTGTGGTGTGCTCACCACGTGTGTGGGTCAAAGCCTTGTTAATCAGACGGAATCGGTGGTGTAGTGTGCTCACCACGTGTGTGGGTCAAAGCCTTGTTAATCAGATGGAATCGGTGGTGTAGTGTGCTCACCACGTGTGTGGGTCAAAGCCTTGTTAATCAGACAGAATCGGTGGTGTAGTGTGCTCACCACGTGTGTGGGTCAAAGCCTTGTTAATCAGACAGAATCGGTGGTGTAGTGTTCTCACCACGTGTATGGGTCAAATCCTTGTTAATCAGACAGAATCGGTGGTGTGTGCTCACCACGTGTGTGGGTCAAAGCCTTGTTAATCAGATGGATCGGTGGTGTGGTGTGCTCACCACGTGTGTGGGTCAAAGCCTTGTTAATCAGACAGAATCGGTGGTGTAATGTGCTCACCACATGTGTGGGTCAAAGCCTTGTTAATCAGACAGAATCGGTGGTGTAGTGTGTTCACCACGTGTGTGGGTCAAAGCCTTGTTAATCAGAAGGAATCGGTGGTGTAGTGTGCTCACCACGTGTGTGGGTCAAAGCCTTGTTAATCAGACAGAATCGGTGGTGTAGTGTGCTCACCACGTGTGTGGGTCAAAGCCTTGTTAATCAGATGGAATCGGTGGTGTGGTGTGCTCACCAGGTGTGTGGGTCAAAGCCTTGTTAATCAGATAGAATCGGTGGTGTAATGTGCTCACCACATGTGTGGGTCAAAGCCTTGTTAATCAGACAGAATCGGTGGTGTAGTGTGTTCACCACGTGTGTGGGTCAAAGCCTTGTTAATCAGAAGGAATCGGTGGTGTAGTGTGCTCACCACGTGTGTGGGTCAAAGCCTTGTTAATCAGACAGAATCGGTGGTGTAGTGTGCTCACCACGTGTGTGGGTCAAAGCCTTGTTAATCAGATGGAATCGGTGGTGTAGTGTGCTCACCACGTGTGTGGGTCAAAGCCATGTTAATCAGACAGTATTGGTGGTGTAGTGTGCTCACCACGTGTGTGGGTCAAAGCCTTGTTAATCAGATGGAATCGATGGTGTGGTGTGCTCACCACGTGTGTGGGTCAAAGCCTTGTTAATCAGACGGAATCGGTGGTGTAGTGTGCTCACCACGTGTGTGGGTCAAAGCCTTGTTAATCAGATGGAATCGGTGGTGTAGTGTGCTCACCACGTGTGTGGGTCAAAGCCTTGTTAATCAGACAGAATCGGTGGTGTAGTGTGCTCACCACGTGTGTGGGTCAAAGCCTTGTTAATCAGACAGAATCGGTGGTGTAGTGTTCTCACCACGTGTATGGGTCAAATCCTTGTTAATCAGACAGAATCGGTGGTGTGTGCTCACCACGTGTGTGGGTCAAAGCCTTGTTAATCAGACAGAATCAGTGGTGTAGTGTGCTCACCACGTGTGTGGGTTAAAGCCTTGTTAATCAGACAGAATCGGTGGTGTAGTGTGCTCACCACGTGTGTGGGTCAAAGCCTTGTTAATCAGACAGAAACGGTGGTGTAGTGTGCTCACCACGTGTGTGGGTCAAAGCCTTGTTAATCAGACGGAATCGGTGGTGTAGTGTGCTCACCACGTGTGTGGGTCAAAGCCTTGTTAATCAGACAGAATCGGTGGTGTGGTGTGCTCACCAGGTGTGTGGGTCAAAGCCTTGTTAATTAGATGGAATCGGTGGTGTAGTGTGCTCACCACGTGTGTGGGTCAAAGCCTTGTTAATCAGATGGAATCGGTGGTGTAGTGTGCTCATCACGTGTGTGGGTCAAAGCCTTGTTAATCAGACAGAATCGGTGGTGTAGTGTGCTCACCACGTGTGTGGGTCAAAGCCTTGTTAATCAGACAGAATCGGTGGTGTAGTGTGCTCACCACGTGTGTGGGTCAAAGCCTTGTTAATCAGATAGAATCGGTGGTGTAGTGTGCTCACCACGTGTGTGGGTCAAAGCCTTGTTAATCAGATGGAATCGATGGTGTAGTATGCTCACCACGTGTGTGGGTCAAAGCCTTGTTAATCAGACAGAATCGGTGGTGTAGGGTGCTCACCACGTGTGTGGGTCAAAGCCTTGTTAATCAGACAAAATCGGTGGTGTAGTGTGCTCACCACGTGTGTGGGTCAAAGCCTTGTTAATCAGATGGAATCGGTGGTGTAGTGTGCTCACCACGTGTGTGGGTCAAAGCCTTGTTAATCAGACAGAATCGGTGGTGTAGTGTGCTCACCACGTGTGTGGGTCAAAGCCTTGTTAATCAGACAGAATCGGTGGTGTAGTGTGCTCACCACGTGTGTGGGTCAAAGCCTTGTTAATCAGATGGAATCGGTGGTGTAGTGTGCTCACCACGTGTGTGGGTCAAAGCCTTGTTAATCAGATGGAATCGGTGGTGTAGTGTGCTCATCACGTGTGTGGGTCAAAGCCTTGTTAATCAGACAGAATCGGTGGTGTAGTGTGCTCACCACGTGTGTGGGTCAAAGCCTTGTTAATCAGACAGAATCGGTGGTGTAGTGTGCTCACCACGTGTGTGGGTCAAAGCCTTGTTAATCAGATAGAATCGGTGGTGTAGTGTGCTCACCACGTGTGTGGGTCAAAGCCTTGTTAATCAGACAGAATCGGTGGTGTAGTGTGCTCACCACGTGTATGGGTCAAATCCTTTTTAATCAGACAGAATCGGTGGTGTGTGCTCACCACGTGTGTGGGTCAAAGCCTTGTTAATCAGACAAAATCGGTGGTGTAGTGTGCTCACCACGTGTGTGGGTTAAAGCCTTGTTAATCAGACAGAATCGGTGGTGTAGTGTGCTTACCACGTGTGTGGGTCAAAGCCTTGTTAATCAGACAGAAACGGTGGTGTAGTGTGCTCACCACGTGTGTGGTTCAAAGCCTTGTTAATCAGACGGAATCGGTGGTGTAGTGTGCTCACCACGTGTGTGGGTCAAAGCCTTGTTAATCAGACAGAGTCGGTGGTGTGGTGTGCTCACCAGGTGTGTGGGTCAAAGCCTTGTTAATTAGATGGAATCGGTGGTGTAGTGTGCTCACCACGTGTGTGGGTCAAAGCCTTGTTAATCAGATGGAATCGGTGGTGTAGTGTGCTCATCACGTGTGTGGGTCAAAGCCTTGTTAATCAGACAGAATCGGTGGTGTAGTGTTGTCACCACGTGTGTGGGTCAAAGCCTTGTTAATCAGATAGAATCGGTGGTGTAGTGTGCTCACCACGTGTGTGGGTCAAAGCCTTGTTAATCAGATGGAATCGGTGGTGTAGTGTGCTCATCACGTGTGTGGGTCAAAGCCTTGTTAATCAGACAGAATCGGTGGTGTAGTGTTGTCACCACGTGTGTGGGTCAAAGCCTTGTTAATCAGATAGAATCGGTGGTGTAGTGTGCTCACCACGTGTGTGGGTCAAAGCCTTGTTAATCAGATGGAATCGGTGGTGTAGTATGCTCACCACGTGTGTGGGTCAATGCCTTGTTAATCAGACAGAATCGGTGGTGTAGTGTGCTCACCACGTGTGTGGGTCAAAGCCTTGTTAATCAGACAAAATCGGTGGTGTAGTGTGCTCACCACGTGTGTGGGTCAAAGCCTTGTTTATCAGATGGAATCGGTGGTGTAGTGTGCTCACCACGTGTGTGGGTCAAAGCCTTGTTAATCAGATGGAATCGGTGGTGTAGTGTGCTCACCACGTGTGTGGGTCAAAGCCTTGTTAATCAGACAGATTCGGTGGTGTAGTGTGCTCACCACGTGTGTGGGTCAAAGCCTTGTTAATCAGATGGAATCGGTGGTGTAGTGTGCTCACCACGTGTGTGGGTCAAAGCCTTGTTAATCAGACAGAATCGGTGGTGTAGTGTGCTCACCACGTGTGTGGGTCAAAGCCTTGTTAATCAGACAGAATCGGTGGTGTAGTGTGCTCACCACGTGTGTGGGTCATAGCCTTGTTAATCAGATGGAATCGGTGGTGTAGTGTGCTCACCACGTGTGTGGGTCAAAGCCTTGTTAATCAGACAGAAACGGTGGTGTAGTGTGCTCACCACGTGTGTGGTTCAAAGCCTTGTTAATCAGACGGAATCGGTGGTGTAGTGTGCTCACCACGTGTGTGGGTCAAAGCCTTGTTAATCAGACAGAGTCGGTGGTGTGGTGTGCTCACCAGGTGTGTGGGTCAAAGCCTTGTTAATTAGATGGAATCGGTGGTGTAGTGTGCTCACCACGTGTGTGGGTCAAAGCCTTGTTAATCAGATGGAATCGGTGGTGTAGTGTGCTCATCACGTGTGTGGGACAAAGCCTTGTTAATCAGACAGAATCGGTGGTGTAGTGTTGTCACCACGTGTGTGGGTCAAAGCCTTGTTAATCAGATAGAATCGGTGGTGTAGTGTGCTCACCACGTGTGTGGGTCAAAGCCTTGTTAATCAGATGGAATCGGTGGTGTAGTGTGCTCATCACGTGTGTGGGTCAAAGCCTTGTTAATCAGACAGAATCGGTGGTGTAGTGTTGTCACCACGTGTGTGGGTCAAAGCCTTGTTAATCAGATAGAATCGGTGGTGTAGTGTGCTCACCACGTGTGTGGGTCAAAGCCTTGTTAATCAGATAGAATCGGTGGTGTAGTATGCTCACCACGTGTGTGGGTCAAAGCCTTGTTAATCAGACAGAATCGGTGGTGTAGTGTGCTCACCACGTGTGTGGGTCAAAGCCTTGTTAATCAGACAAAATCGGTGGTGTAGTGTGCTCACCACGTGTGTGGGTCAAAGCCTTGTTAATCAGATGGAATCGGTGGTGTAGTGTGCTCACCACGTGTGTGGGTCAAAGCCTTGTTAATCAGATGGAATCGGTGGTGTAGTGTGCTCACCACGTGTGTGGGTCAAAGCCTTGTTAATCAGACAGATTCGGTGGTGTAGTGTGCTCACCACGTGTGTGGGTCAAAGCCTTGTTAATCAGATGGAATCGGTGGTGTAGTGTGCTCACCACGTGTGTGGGTCAAAGCCTTGTTAATCAGACAGAATCGGTGGTGTAGTGTGCTCACCACGTGTGTGGGTCAAAGCCTTGTTAATCAGACAGAATCGGTGGTGTAGTGTGCTCACCACGTGTGTGGGTCATAGCCTTGTTAATCAGATGGAATCGGTGGTGTAGTGTGCTCACCACGTGTGTGGGTCAAAGCCTTGTTAATCAGATGGAATCGGTGGTGTAGTGTGCTCATCACGTGTGTGGGTCAAAGCCTTGTTAATCAGACAGAATCGGTGGTGTAGTGTGCTCACCACGTGTGTGGGTCAAAGCTTTGTTAATCAGACAGAATCGGTGGTGTAGTGTGCTCACCACGTGTGTGGGTCAAAGCCTTGTTAATCAGACAGAATCGGTGGTGTAGTGTTCTCACCACGTGTATGGGTCAAATCCTTGTTAATCAGACAGAATCGGTGGTGTGTGCTCACCACGTGTGTGGGTCAAAGCCTTGTTAATCAGATGGATCGGTGGTGTGGTGTGCTCACCACGTGTGTGGGTCAAAGCCTTGTTAATCAGACAGAATCGGTGGTGTAATGTGCTCACCACATGTGTGGGTCAAAGCCTTGTTAATCAGACAGAATCGGTGGTGTAGTGTGTTCACCACGTGTGTGGGTCAAAGCCTTGTTAATCAGAAGGAATCGGTGGTGTAGTGTGCTCACCACGTGTGTGGGTCAAAGCCTTGTTAATCAGACAGAATCGGTGGTGTAGTGTGCTCACCACGTGTGTGGGTCAAAGCCTTGTTAATCAGATGGAATCGGTGGTGTGGTGTGCTCACCAGGTGTGTGGGTCAAAGCCTTGTTAATCAGATAGAATCGGTGGTGTAATGTGCTCACCACATGTGTGGGTCAAAGCCTTGTTAATCAGACAGAATCGGTGGTGTAGTGTGTTCACCACGTGTGTGGGTCAAAGCCTTGTTAATCAGAAGGAATCGGTGGTGTAGTGTGCTCACCACGTGTGTGGGTCAAAGCCTTGTTAATCAGACAGAATCGGTGGTGTAGTGTGCTCACCACGTGTGTGGGTCAAAGCCTTGTTAATCAGATGGAATCGGTGGTGTAGTGTGCTCACCACGTGTGTGGGTCAAAGCCATGTTAATCAGACAGTATTGGTGGTGTAGTGTGCTCACCACGTGTGTGGGTCAAAGCCTTGTTAATCAGATGGAATCGATGGTGTGGTGTGCTCACCACGTGTGTGGGTCAAAGCCTTGTTAATCAGACGGAATCGGTGGTGTAGTGTGCTCACCACGTGTGTGGGTCAAAGCCTTGTTAATCAGATGGAATCGGTGGTGTAGTGTGCTCACCACGTGTGTGGGTCAAAGCCTTGTTAATCAGACAGAATCGGTGGTGTAGTGTGCTCACCACGTGTGTGGGTCAAAGCCTTGTTAATCAGACAGAATCGGTGGTGTAGTGTTCTCACCACGTGTATGGGTCAAATCCTTGTTAATCAGACAGAATCGGTGGTGTGTGCTCACCACGTGTGTGGGTCAAAGCCTTGTTAATCAGACAGAATCAGTGGTGTAGTGTGCTCACCACGTGTGTGGGTTAAAGCCTTGTTAATCAGACAGAATCGGTGGTGTAGTGTGCTCACCACGTGTGTGGGTCAAAGCCTTGTTAATCAGACAGAAACGGTGGTGTAGTGTGCTCACCACGTGTGTGGGTCAAAGCCTTGTTAATCAGACGGAATCGGTGGTGTAGTGTGCTCACCACGTGTGTGGGTCAAAGCCTTGTTAATCAGACAGAATCGGTGGTGTGGTGTGCTCACCAGGTGTGTGGGTCAAAGCCTTGTTAATTAGATGGAATCGGTGGTGTAGTGTGCTCACCACGTGTGTGGGTCAAAGCCTTGTTAATCAGATGGAATCGGTGGTGTAGTGTGCTCATCACGTGTGTGGGTCAAAGCCTTGTTAATCAGACAGAATCGGTGGTGTAGTGTGCTCACCACGTGTGTGGGTCAAAGCCTTGTTAATCAGACAGAATCGGTGGTGTAGTGTGCTCACCACGTGTGTGGGTCAAAGCCTTGTTAATCAGATAGAATCGGTGGTGTAGTGTGCTCACCACGTGTGTGGGTCAAAGCCTTGTTAATCAGATGGAATCGATGGTGTAGTATGCTCACCACGTGTGTGGGTCAAAGCCTTGTTAATCAGACAGAATCGGTGGTGTAGGGTGCTCACCACGTGTGTGGGTCAAAGCCTTGTTAATCAGACAAAATCGGTGGTGTAGTGTGCTCACCACGTGTGTGGGTCAAAGCCTTGTTAATCAGATGGAATCGGTGGTGTAGTGTGCTCACCACGTGTGTGGGTCAAAGCCTTGTTAATCAGACAGAATCGGTGGTGTAGTGTGCTCACCACGTGTGTGGGTCAAAGCCTTGTTAATCAGACAGAATCGGTGGTGTAGTGTGCTCACCACGTGTGTGGGTCAAAGCCTTGTTAATCAGATGGAATCGGTGGTGTAGTGTGCTCACCACGTGTGTGGGTCAAAGCCTTGTTAATCAGATGGAATCGGTGGTGTAGTGTGCTCATCACGTGTGTGGGTCAAAGCCTTGTTAATCAGACAGAATCGGTGGTGTAGTGTGCTCACCACGTGTGTGGGTCAAAGCCTTGTTAATCAGACAGAATCGGTGGTGTATTGTGCTCACCACGTGTGTGGGTCAAAGCCTTGTTAATCAGATAGAATCGGTGGTGTAGTGTGCTCACCACGTGTGTGGGTCAAAGCCTTGTTAATCAGACAGAATCGGTGGTGTAGTGTGCTCACCACGTGTATGGGTCAAATCCTTTTTAATCAGACAGAATCGGTGGTGTGTGCTCACCACGTGTGTGGGTCAAAGCCTTGTTAATCAGACAAAATCGGTGGTGTAGTGTGCTCACCACGTGTGTGGGTTAAAGCCTTGTTAATCAGACAGAATCGGTGGTGTAGTGTGCTTACCACGTGTGTGGGTCAAAGCCTTGTTAATCAGACAGAAACGGTGGTGTAGTGTGCTCACCACGTGTGTGGTTCAAAGCCTTGTTAATCAGACGGAATCGGTGGTGTAGTGTGCTCACCACGTGTGTGGGTCAAAGCCTTGTTAATCAGACAGAGTCGGTGGTGTGGTGTGCTCACCAGGTGTGTGGGTCAAAGCCTTGTTAATTAGATGGAATCGGTGGTGTAGTGTGCTCACCACGTGTGTGGGTCAAAGCCTTGTTAATCAGATAGAATCGGTGGTGTAGTGTGCTCATCACGTGTGTGGGTCAAAGCCTTGTTAATCAGACAGAATCGGTGGTGTAGTGTTGTCACCACGTGTGTGGGTCAAAGCCTTGTTAATCAGATAGAATCGGTGGTGTAGTGTGCTCACCACGTGTGTGGGTCAAAGCCTTGTTAATCAGATGGAATCGGTGGTGTAGTGTGCTCATCACGTGTGTGGGTCAAAGCCTTGTTAATCAGACAGAATCGGTGGTGTAGTGTTGTCACCACGTGTGTGGGTCAAAGCCTTGTTAATCAGATAGAATCGGTGGTGTAGTGTGCTCACCACGTGTGTGGGTCAAAGCCTTGTTAATCAGATGGAATCGGTGGTGTAGTATGCTCACCACGTGTGTGGGTCAATGCCTTGTTAATCAGACAGAATCGGTGGTGTAGTGTGCTCACCACGTGTGTGGGTCAAAGCCTTGTTAATCAGACAAAATCGGTGGTGTAGTGTGCTCACCACGTGTGTGGGTCAAAGCCTTGTTTATCAGATGGAATCGGTGGTGTAGTGTGCTCACCACGTGTGTGGGTCAAAGCCTTGTTAATCAGATGGAATCGGTGGTGTAGTGTGCTCACCACGTGTGTGGGTCAAAGCCTTGTTAATCAGACAGATTCGGTGGTGTAGTGTGCTCACCACGTGTGTGGGTCAAAGCCTTGTTAATCAGATGGAATCGGTGGTGTAGTGTGCTCACCACGTGTGTGGGTCAAAGCCTTGTTAATCAGACAGAATCGGTGGTGTAGTGTGCTCACCACGTGTGTGGGTCAAAGCCTTGTTAATCAGACAGAATCGGTGGTGTAGTGTGCTCACCACGTGTGTGGGTCATAGCCTTGTTAATCAGATGGAATCGGTGGTGTAGTGTGCTCACCACGTGTGTGGGTCAAAGCCTTGTTAATCAGACAGAAACGGTGGTGTAGTGTGCTCACCACGTGTGTGGTTCAAAGCCTTGTTAATCAGACGGAATCGGTGGTGTAGTGTGCTCACCACGTGTGTGGGTCAAAGCCTTGTTAATCAGACAGAGTCGGTGGTGTGGTGTGCTCACCAGGTGTGTGGGTCAAAGCCTTGTTAATTAGATGGAATCGGTGGTGTAGTGTGCTCACCACGTGTGTGGGTCAAAGCCTTGTTAATCAGATGGAATCGGTGGTGTAGTGTGCTCATCACGTGTGTGGGTCAAAGCCTTGTTAATCAGACAGAATCGGTGGTGTAGTGTTGTCACCACGTGTGTGGGTCAAAGCCTTGTTAATCAGATAGAATCGGTGGTGTAGTGTGCTCACCACGTGTGTGGGTCAAAGCCTTGTTAATCAGATGGAATCGGTGGTGTAGTGTGCTCATCACGTGTGTGGGTCAAAGCCTTGTTAATCAGACAGAATCGGTGGTGTAGTGTTGTCACCACGTGTGTGGGTCAAAGCCTTGTTAATCAGATAGAATCGGTGGTGTAGTGTGCTCACCACGTGTGTGGGTCAAAGCCTTGTTAATCAGATGGAATCGGTGGTGTAGTATGCTCACCACGTGTGTGGGTCAAAGCCTTGTTAATCAGACAGAATCGGTGGTGTAGTGTGCTCACCACGTGTGTGGGTCAAAGCCTTGTTAATCAGACAAAATCGGTGGTGTAGTGTGCTCACCACGTGTGTGGGTCAAAGCCTTGTTAATCAGATGGAATCGGTGGTGTAGTGTGCTCACCACGTGTGTGGGTCAAAGCCTTGTTAATCAGATGGAATCGGTGGTGTAGTGTGCTCACCACGTGTGTGGGTCAAAGCCTTGTTAATCAGACAGATTCGGTGGTGTAGTGTGCTCACCACGTGTGTGGGTCAAAGCCTTGTTAATCAGATGGAATCGGTGGTGTAGTGTGCTCACCACGTGTGTGGGTCAAAGCCTTGTTAATCAGACAGAATCGGTGGTGTAGTGTGCTCACCACGTGTGTGGGTCAAAGCCTTGTTAATCAGACAGAATCGGTGGTGTAGTGTGCTCACCACGTGTGTGGGTCATAGCCTTGTTAATCAGATGGAATCGGTGGTGTAGTGTGCTCACCACGTGTGTGGGTCAAAGCCTTGTTAATCAGATGGAATCGGTGGTGTAGTGTGCTCATCACGTGTGTGGGTCAAAGCCTTGTTAATCAGACAGAATCGGTGGTGTAGTGTGCTCACCACGTGTGTGGGTCAAAGCTTTGTTAATCAGACAGAATCGGTGGTGTAGTGTGCTCACCACGTGTGTGGGTCAAAGCCTTGTTAATCAGATAGAATCGGTGGTGTAGTGTGCTCACCACGTGTGTGGGTCAAAGCCTTGTTAATCAGACAGAATCGGTGGTGTAGTGTGCTCACCACGTGTATGGGTCAAATCCTTGTTAATCAGACAGAATCGGTGGTGTGTGCTCACCACGTGTGTGGGTCAAAGCTTTGTTAATCAGACAGAATCAGTGGTGTAGTGTGCTCACCACGTGTGTGGGTTAAAGCCTTGTTAATCAGACAGAATCGGTGGTGTAGTGTGCTCACCACGTGTGTGGGTCAAAGCCTTGTTAATCACACAGAAACGGTGGTGTAGTGTGCTCACCACGTGTGTGGGTCAAAGCCTTGTTAATCAGACGGAATCGGTGGTGTAGTGTGCTCACCACGTGTGTGGGTCAAAGCCTTGTTAATTAGATGGAATCGGTGGTGTAGTGTGCTCACCACGTGTGTGGGTCAAAGCCTTGTTAATCAGATGGAATCGGTGGTGTAGTGTGCTCATCACGTGTGTGGGTCAAAGCCTTGTTAATCAGACAGAATCGGTGGTGTAGTGTGCTCACCACGTGTGTGGGTCAAAGCCTTGTTAATCAGAAAGAATCGGTGGTGTAGTGTGCTCACCAGGTGTGTGGGTCAAAGCCTTGTTAATTAGATGGAATCGGTGGTGTAGTGTGCTCACCACGTGTGTGGGTCAAAGCCTTGTTAATCAGATGGAATCGGTGGTGTAGTGTGCTCATCACGTGTGTGGGTCAAAGCCTTGTTAATCAGACAGAATCGGTGGTGTAGTGTGCTCACCACGTGTGTGGGTCAAAGCCTTGTTAATCAGACAGAATCGGTGGTGTAGTGTGCTCACCACGTGTGTGGGTCAAAGCCTTGTTAATCAGATAGAATCGGTGGTGTAGTGTGCTCACCACGTGTGTGGGTCAAAGCCTTGTTAATCAGATGGAATCGGTGGTGTAGTATGCTCACCACGTGTGTGGGTCAAAGCCTTGTTAATCAGACAGATTCGGTGGTGTAGTGTGCTCACCACGTGTGTGGGTCAAAGCCTTGTTAATCAGATGGAATCGGTGGTGTAGTTTGCTCACCACGTGTGTGGGTCAAAGCCTTGTTAATCAGACAGAATCGGTGGTGTAGTGTGCTCACCACGTGTGTGGGTCAAAGCCTTGTTAATCAGATGGAATCGGTGGTGTAGTGTGCTCACCACGTGTGTGGGTCAAAGCCTTGTTAATCAGACAGATTCGGTGGTGTAGTGTGCTCACCACGTGTGTGGGTCAAAGCCTTGTTAATCAGATGGAATCGGTGGTGTAGTTTGCTCACCACGTGTGTGGGTCAAAGCCTTGTTAATCAGACAGAATCGGTGGTGTAGTGTGCTCACCACGTGTGTGGGTCAAAGCCTTGTTAATCAGACAGAATCGGTGGTGTAGTGTGCTCACCACGTGTGTGGGTCAAAGCCTTGTTAATCAGATGGAATCGGTGGTGTAGTGTGCTCACCACGTGTGTGGGTCAAAGCCTTGTTAATCAGATGGAATCGGTGGTGTAGTGTGCTCACCACGTGTGTGGGTCAAAGCCTTGTTAATCAGACAGATTTGGTGGTGTAGTGTGCTCACCACGTGTGTGGGTCAAAGCCTTGTTAATCAGATGGAATCGGTGGTGTAGTGTGCTCACCACGTGTGTGGGTCAAAGCCTTGTTAATCAGACAGAATCGGTGTTGTAGTGTGCTCACCACGTGTGTGGGTCAAAGCCTTGTTAATCAGACAGAATCAGTGGTGTAGTGTGCTCACCACGTGTGTGGGTCAAAGCCTTGTTAATCAGATGGAATCGGTGGTGTAGTGTGCTCACCACGTGTGTAGGTCAAAGCCTTGTTAATCAGATGGAATCGGTGGTGTAGTGTGCTCATCACGTGTGTGGGTCAAAGCCTTGTTAATCAGACAGAATCGGTGGTGTAGTGTGCTCACCACGTGTGTGGGTCAAAGCCTTGTTAATCAGACAGAATCGGTGGTGTAGTGTGCTCACCACGTGTGTGGGTCAAAGCCTTGTTAATCAGATAGAATCGGTGGTGTAGTGTGCTCACCACGTGTGTGGGTCAAAGCCTTGTTAATCAGATGGAATCGGTGGTGTAGTATGCTCACCACGTGTGTGGGTCAAAGCCTTGTTAATCAGACAGAATCGGTGGTGTAGTGTGCTCACCACGTGTGTGGGTCAAAGCCTTGTTAATCAGACAAAATCGGTGGTGTAGTGTGCTCACCACGTGTGTGGGTCAAAGCCTTGTTAATCAGATGGAATCGGTGGTGTAGTGTGCTCACCACGTGTGTGGGTCAAAGCCTTGTTAATCAGATGGAATCGGTGGTGTAGTGTGCTCACCACGTGTGTGGGTCAAAGCCTTGTTAATCAGATGGAATCGGTGGTGTAGTGTGCTCACCACGTGTGTGGGTCAAAGCCTTGTTAATCAGACAGTATTGGTGGTGTAGGGTGCTCACCACGTGTGTGGGTCAAAGCCTTGTTAATCAGATGGAATCGATGGTGTGGTGTGCTCACCACGTGTGTGGGTCAAAGCCTTGTTAATCAGACGGAATCGGTGGTGTAGTGTGCTCACCACGTGTGTGGGTCAAAGCCTTGTTAATCAGATGGAATCGGTGGTGTAGTGTGCTCACCACGTGTGTGGGTCAAAGCCTTGTTAATCAGACAGAATCGGTGGTGTAGTGTGCTCACCACGTGTGTGGGTCAAAGCCTTGTTAATCAGACAGAATCGGTGGTGTAGTGTGCTCACCACGTGTGTGGGTCAAAGCCTTGTTAATCAGATGGAATCGGTGGTGTAGTGTGCTCATCACGTGTGTGGGTCAAAGCCTTGTTAATCAGACAGAATCGGTGGTGTAGTGTGCTCACCACGTGTGTGGGTCAAAGCCTTGTTAATCAGACAGAATCGGTGGTGTAGTGTGCTCACCACGTGTGTGGGTCAAAGCCTTGTTAATCAGATGGAATCGGTGGTGTAGTATGCTCACCACGTGTGTGGGTCAAAGCCTTGTTAATCAGACAGAATCGGTGGTGTAGTGTGCTCACCACGTGTGTGGGTCAAAGCCTTGTTAATCAGACAAAATCGGTGGTGTAGTGTGCTCACCACGTGTGTGGGTCAAAGCCTTGTTAATCAGATGGAATCGGTGGTGTAGTGTGCTCACCACGTGTGTGGGTCAAAGCCTTGTTAATCAGATGGAATCGGTGGTGTAGTGTGCTCACCACGTGTGTGGGTCAAAGCCTTGTTAATCAGATGGAATCGGTGGTGTAGTGTGCTCACCACGTGTGTGGGTCAAAGCCTTGTTAATCAGACAGTATTGGTTGTGTAGTGTGCTCACCACGTGTGTGGGTCAAAGCCTTGTTAATCAGATGGAATCGATGGTGTGGTGTGCTCACCACGTGTGTGGGTCAAAGCCTTGTTAATCAGACGGAATCGGTGGTGTAGTGTGCTCACCATGTGTGTGGGTCAAAGCCTTGTTAATCAGATGGAATCGGTGGTGTAGTGTGCTCACCACGTGTGTGGGTCAAAGCCTTGTTAATCAGACAGAATCGGTGGTGTAGTGTGCTCACCACGTGTGTGGGTCAAAGGCTTGTTAATCAGACAGAATCGGTGGTGTAGTGTGCTCACCACGTGTATGGGTCAAATCCTTGTTAATCAGACAGAATCGGTGGTGTGTGCTCACCACGTGTGTGGGTCAAAGCTTTGTTAATCAGACAGAATCAGTGGTGTAGTGTGCTCACCACGTGTGTGGGTCAAAGCCTTGTTAATCAGACAGAATCGGTGGTGTAGTGTGCTCACCACGTGTGTGGGTCAAAGCCTTGTTAATCAGACAGAAACGGTGGTGTAGTGTGCTCACCACGTGTGTGGGTCAAAGCCTTGTTAATCAGACGGAATCGGTGGTGTAGTGTGCTCACCACGTGTGTGGGTCAAAGCCTTGTTAATCAGACAGAATCGGTGGTGTAGTGTGCTCACCACGTGTGTGGGTCAAAGCCTTGTTAATCAGATGGAATAGGTGGTGTAGTGTGCTCACCACGTGTGTGGGTCAAAGCCTTGTTAATCAGATGGAATCGGTGGTGTAGTGTGCTCATCACGTGTGTGGGTCAAAGCCTTGTTAATCAGACAGAATCGGTGGTGTAGTGTGCTCACCACGTGTGTTGGTCAAAGCCTTGTTAATCAGACAGAATCGGTGGTGTAGTGTGCTCACCACGTGTGTGGGTCAAAGCCTTGTTAATCAGACAGAATCGGTGGTGTAGTGTGCTCACCACGTGTGTGGGTCAAAGCCTTGTTAATCAGATGGAATCGGTGGTGTAGTATGCTCAACACGTGTGTGGGTCAAAGCCTTGTTAATCAGACAGAATCGGTGGTGTAGTGTGCTCACCACGTGTATAGGTCAAAGCCTTGTTAATCAGACAAATTCGGTGGTGTAGTGTGCTCACCACGTGTGTGGGTCAAAGCCTTGTTAATCAGACAGAATCGGTGGTGTAGTGTGCTCACCACGTGTGTGGGTCAAAGCCTTGTTAATCAGATGGAATCGGTGGTGTAGTGTGCTCACCACGTGTGTGGGTCAAAGCCTTGTTAATCAGACAGAATCGGTGGTGTAGTGTGCTCACCACGTTTGTGGGTCAAAGCCTTGTTAATCAGATGGAATCGGTGGTGTAGTGTGCTCACCACGTGTGTGGGTCAAAGCCTTGTTAATCAGACAGAATCGGTGGTGTAGTGTGCTCACCACGTGTGTGGGTCAAAGCCTTGTTAATCAGACAGAATCGGTGGTGTAGTGTGCTCACCACGTGTGTGGGTCAAAGCCTTGTTAATCAGATGGAATCGGTGGTGTAGTGTGCTCACCACGTGTGTGGGTCAAAGCCTTGTTAATCAGATGGAATCGGTGGTGTAGTGTGCTCATCACGTGTGTGGGTCAAAGCCTTGTTAATCAGACAGAATCGGTGGTGTAGTGTGCTCACCACGTGTGTGGGTCAAAGCCTTGTTAATCAGACAAAATCGGTGGTGTAGTGTGCTCACCACGTGTGTGGGTCAAAGCCTTGTTAATCAGATGGAATCGGTGGTGTAGTGTGCTCACCACGTGTGTGGGTCAAAGCCTTGTTAATCAGATGGAATCGGTGGTGTAGTGTGCTCACCACGTGTGTGGGTCAAAGCCTTGTTAATCAGATGGAATCGGTGGTGTAGTGTGCTCACCACGTGTGTGGGTCAAAGCCTTGTTAATCAGACAGATTTGGTGGTGTAGTGTGCTCACCACGTGTGTGGGTCAAAGCCTTGTTAATCAGATGGAATCGGTGGTGTAGTGTGCTCACCACGTGTGTGGGTCAAAGCCTTGTTAATCAGATGGAATCGGTGGTGTAGTGTGCTCATCACGTGTGTGGGTCAAAGCCTTGTTAATCAGACAGAATCGGTGGTGTAGTGTGCTCACCACGTGTGTGGGTCAAAGCCTTGTTAATCAGACAGAATCGGTGGTGTAGTGTGCTCACCACGTGTGTGGGTCAAAGCCTTGTTAATCAGATAGAATCGGTGGTGTAGTGTGCTCACCACGTGTGTGGGTCAAAGCCTTGTTAATCAGATGGAATCGGTGGTGTAGTATGCTCACCACGTGTGTGGGTCAAAGCCTTGTTAATCAGACAGAATCGGTGGTGTAGTGTGCTCACCACGTGTGTGGGTCAAGCCTTGTTAATCAGAAAAAATCGGTGGTGTAGTGTGCTCACCACGTGTGTGGGTCAAAGCCTTGTTAATCAGATGGAATCGGTGGTGCAGTGTGCTCACCACGTGTGTGGGTCAGAGCCTTGTTAATCAGATGGAATCGGTGGTGTAGTGTGCTCACCACGTGTGTGGGTCAAAGCCTTGTTAATCAGATGGAATCGGTGGTGTAGTGTGCTCACCACGTGTGTGGGTCAAAGCCTTGTTAATCAGACAGTATTGGTGGTGTAGTGTGCTCACCACGTGTGTGGGTCAAAGCCTTGTTAATCAGATGGAATCGATGGTGTGGTGTGCTCACCACGTGTGTGGGTCAAAGCCTTGTTAATCAGACGGAATCGGTGGTGTAGTGTGCTCACCACGTGTGTGGGTCAAAGCCTTGTTAATCAGATGGAATCGGTGGTGTAGTGTGCTCACCACGTGTGTGGGTCAAAGCCTTGTTAATCAGACAGAATCGGTGGTGTAGTGTGCTCACCACGTGTGTGGGTCAAAGCCTTGTTAATCGGACAGAATCGGTGGTGTAGTGTGCTCACCACGTGTGTGGGTCAAAGCCTTGTTAATCAGATGGAATCGGTGGTGTAGTGTGCTCATCACGTGTGTGGGTCAAAGCCTTGTTAATCAGACAGAATCGGTGGTGTAGTGTGCTCACCACGTGTGTGGGTCAAAGCCTTGTTAATCAGACAGAATCGGTGGTGTAGTGTGCTCACCACGTGTGTGGGTCAAAGCCTTGTTAATCAGATAGAATCGGTGGTGTAGTGTGCTCACCACGTGTGTGGGTCAAAGCCTTGTTAATCAGATGGAATCGGTGGTGTAGTATGCTCACCACGTGTGTGGGTCAAAGCCTTGTTAATCAGACAGAATCGGTGGTGTAGTGTGCTCACCACGTGTGTGGGTCAAAGCCTTTTTAATCAGACAAAATCGGTGGTGTAGTGTGCTCACCACGTGTGTGGGTCAAAGCCTTGTTAATCAGATGGAATCGGTGGTGTAGTGTGCTCACCACGTGTGTGGGTCAAAGCCTTGTTAATCAGATGGAATCGGTGGTGTAGTGTGCTCACCACGTGTGTGGGTCAAAGCCTTGTTAATCAGATGGAATCGGTGGTGTAGTGTGCTCACCACGTGTGTGGGTCAAAGCCTTGTTAATCAGACAGTATTGGTTGTGTAGTGTGCTCACCACGTGTGTGGGTCAAAGCCTTGTTAATCAGATGGAATCGATGGTGTGGTGTGCTCACCACGTGTGTGGGTCAAAGCCTTGTTAATCAGACGGAATCGGTGGTGTAGTGTGCTCACCATGTGTGTGGGTCAAAGCCTTGTTAATCAGATGGAATCGGTGGTGTAGTGTGCTCACCACGTGTGTGGGTCAAAGCCTTGTTAATCAGACAGAATCGGTGGTGTAGTGTGCTCACCACGTGTGTGGGTCAAAGGCTTGTTAATCAGACAGAATCGGTGGTGTAGTGTGCTCACCACGTGTATGGGTCAAATCCTTGTTAATCAGACAGAATCGGTGGTGTGTGCTCACCACGTGTGTGGGTCAAAGCTTTGTTAATCAGACAGAATCAGTGGTGTAGTGTGCTCACCACGTGTGTGGGTCAAAGCCTTGTTAATCAGACAGAATCGGTGGTGTAGTGTGCTCACCACGTGTGTGGGTCAAAGCCTTGTTAATCAGACAGAAACGGTGGTGTAGTGTGCTCACCACGTGTGTGGGTCAAAGCCTTGTTAATCAGACGGAATCGGTGGTGTAGTGTGCTCACCACGTGTGTGGGTCAAAGCCTTGTTAATCAGACAGAATCGGTGGTGTAGTGTGCTCACCACGTGTGTGGGTCAAAGCCTTGTTAATCAGATGGAATAGGTGGTGTAGTGTGCTCACCACGTGTGTGGGTCAAAGCCTTGTTAATCAGATGGAATCGGTGGTGTAGTGTGCTCATCACGTGTGTGGGTCAAAGCCTTGTTAATCAGACAGAATCGGTGGTGTAGTGTGCTCACCACGTGTGTTGGTCAAAGCCTTGTTAATCAGACAGAATCGGTGGTGTAGTGTGCTCACCACGTGTGTGGGTCAAAGCCTTGTTAATCAGACAGAATCGGTGGTGTAGTGTGCTCACCACGTGTGTGGGTCAAAGCCTTGTTAATCAGATGGAATCGGTGGTGTAGTATGCTCAACACGTGTGTGGGTCAAAGCCTTGTTAATCAGACAGAATCGGTGGTGTAGTGTGCTCACCACGTGTATAGGTCAAAGCCTTGTTAATCAGACAAATTCGGTGGTGTAGTGTGCTCACCACGTGTGTGGGTCAAAGCCTTGTTAATCAGACAGAATCGGTGGTGTAGTGTGCTCACCACGTGTGTGGGTCAAAGCCTTGTTAATCAGATGGAATCGGTGGTGTAGTGTGCTCACCACGTGTGTGGGTCAAAGCCTTGTTAATCAGACAGAATCGGTGGTGTAGTGTGCTCACCACGTTTGTGGGTCAAAGCCTTGTTAATCAGATGGAATCGGTGGTGTAGTGTGCTCACCACGTGTGTGGGTCAAAGCCTTGTTAATCAGACAGAATCGGTGGTGTAGTGTGCTCACCACGTGTGTGGGTCAAAGCCTTGTTAATCAGACAGAATCGGTGGTGTAGTGTGCTCACCACGTGTGTGGGTCAAAGCCTTGTTAATCAGATGGAATCGGTGGTGTAGTGTGCTCACCACGTGTGTGGGTCAAAGCCTTGTTAATCAGATGGAATCGGTGGTGTAGTGTGCTCATCACGTGTGTGGGTCAAAGCCTTGTTAATCAGACAGAATCGGTGGTGTAGTGTGCTCACCACGTGTGTGGGTCAAAGCCTTGTTAATCAGACAAAATCGGTGGTGTAGTGTGCTCACCACGTGTGTGGGTCAAAGCCTTGTTAATCAGATGGAATCGGTGGTGTAGTGTGCTCACCACGTGTGTGGGTCAAAGCCTTGTTAATCAGATGGAATCGGTGGTGTAGTGTGCTCACCACGTGTGTGGGTCAAAGCCTTGTTAATCAGATGGAATCGGTGGTGTAGTGTGCTCACCACGTGTGTGGGTCAAAGCCTTGTTAATCAGACAGATTTGGTGGTGTAGTGTGCTCACCACGTGTGTGGGTCAAAGCCTTGTTAATCAGATGGAATCGGTGGTGTAGTGTGCTCACCACGTGTGTGGGTCAAAGCCTTGTTAATCAGATGGAATCGGTGGTGTAGTGTGCTCATCACGTGTGTGGGTCAAAGCCTTGTTAATCAGACAGAATCGGTGGTGTAGTGTGCTCACCACGTGTGTGGGTCAAAGCCTTGTTAATCAGACAGAATCGGTGGTGTAGTGTGCTCACCACGTGTGTGGGTCAAAGCCTTGTTAATCAGATAGAATCGGTGGTGTAGTGTGCTCACCACGTGTGTGGGTCAAAGCCTTGTTAATCAGATGGAATCGGTGGTGTAGTATGCTCACCACGTGTGTGGGTCAAAGCCTTGTTAATCAGACAGAATCGGTGGTGTAGTGTGCTCACCACGTGTGTGGGTCAAGCCTTGTTAATCAGAAAAAATCGGTGGTGTAGTGTGCTCACCACGTGTGTGGGTCAAAGCCTTGTTAATCAGATGGAATCGGTGGTGCAGTGTGCTCACCACGTGTGTGGGTCAGAGCCTTGTTAATCAGATGGAATCGGTGGTGTAGTGTGCTCACCACGTGTGTGGGTCAAAGCCTTGTTAATCAGATGGAATCGGTGGTGTAGTGTGCTCACCACGTGTGTGGGTCAAAGCCTTGTTAATCAGACAGTATTGGTGGTGTAGTGTGCTCACCACGTGTGTGGGTCAAAGCCTTGTTAATCAGATGGAATCGATGGTGTGGTGTGCTCACCACGTGTGTGGGTCAAAGCCTTGTTAATCAGACGGAATCGGTGGTGTAGTGTGCTCACCACGTGTGTGGGTCAAAGCCTTGTTAATCAGATGGAATCGGTGGTGTAGTGTGCTCACCACGTGTGTGGGTCAAAGCCTTGTTAATCAGACAGAATCGGTGGTGTAGTGTGCTCACCACGTGTGTGGGTCAAAGCCTTGTTAATCGGACAGAATCGGTGGTGTAGTGTGCTCACCACGTGTGTGGGTCAAAGCCTTGTTAATCAGATGGAATCGGTGGTGTAGTGTGCTCATCACGTGTGTGGGTCAAAGCCTTGTTAATCAGACAGAATCGGTGGTGTAGTGTGCTCACCACGTGTGTGGGTCAAAGCCTTGTTAATCAGACAGAATCGGTGGTGTAGTGTGCTCACCACGTGTGTGGGTCAAAGCCTTGTTAATCAGATAGAATCGGTGGTGTAGTGTGCTCACCACGTGTGTGGGTCAAAGCCTTGTTAATCAGATGGAATCGGTGGTGTAGTATGCTCACCACGTGTGTGGGTCAAAGCCTTGTTAATCAGACAGAATCGGTGGTGTAGTGTGCTCACCACGTGTGTGGGTCAAAGCCTTTTTAATCAGACAAAATCGGTGGTGTAGTGTGCTCACCACGTGTGTGGGTCAAAGCCTTGTTAATCAGATGGAATCGGTGGTGTAGTGTGCTCACCACGTGTGTGGGTCAAAGCCTTGTTAATCAGATGGAATCGGTGGTGTAGTGTGCTCACCACGTGTGTGGGTCAAAGCCTTGTTAATCAGATGGAATCGGTGGTGTAGTGTGCTCACCACGTGTGTGGGTCAAAGCCTTGTTAATCAGACAGTATTGGTTGTGTAGTGTGCTCACCACGTGTGTGGGTCAAAGCCTTGTTAATCAGATGGAATCGATGGTGTGGTGTGCTCACCACGTGTGTGGGTCAAAGCCTTGTTAATCAGACAGTATTGGTTGTGTAGTGTGCTCACCACGTGTGTGGGTCAAAGCCTTGTTAATCAGATGGAATCGATGGTGTGGTGTGCTCACCACGTGTGTGGGTCAAAGCCTTGTTAATCAGACGGAATCGGTGGTGTAGTGTGCTCACCATGTGTGTGGGTCAAAGCCTTGTTAATCAGATGGAATCGGTGGTGTAGTGTGCTCACCACGTGTGTGGGTCAAAGCCTTGTTAATCAGACAGAATCGGTGGTGTAGTGTGCTCACCACGTGTGTGGGTCAAAGGCTTGTTAATCAGACAGAATCGGTGGTGTAGTGTGCTCACCACGTGTATGGGTCAAATCCTTGTTAATCAGACAGAATCGGTGGTGTGTGCTCACCACGTGTGTGGGTCAAAGCTTTGTTAATCAGACAGAATCAGTGGTGTAGTGTGCTCACCACGTGTGTGGGTCAAAGCCTTGTTAATCAGACAGAATCGGTGGTGTAGTGTGCTCACCACGTGTGTGGGTCAAAGCCTTGTTAATCAGACAGAAACGGTGGTGTAGTGTGCTCACCACGTGTGTGGGTCAAAGCCTTGTTAATCAGACGGAATCGGTGGTGTAGTGTGCTCACCATGTGTGTGGGTCAAAGCCTTGTTAATCAGATGGAATCGGTGGTGTAGTGTGCTCATCACGTGTGTGGGTCAAAGCCTTGTTAATCAGACAGAATCGGTGGTGTAGTGTGCTCACCACGTGTGTTGGTCAAAGCCTTGTTAATCAGACAGAATCGGTGGTGTAGTGTGCTCACCACGTGTGTGGGTCAAAGCCTTGTTAATCAGACAGAATCGGTGGTGTAGTGTGCTCACCACGTGTGTGGGTCAAAGCCTTGTTAATCAGATGGAATCGGTGGTGTAGTATGCTCAACACGTGTGTGGGTCAAAGCCTTGTTAATCAGACAGAATCGGTGGTGTAGTGTGCTCACCACGTGTGTAGGTCAAAGCCTTGTTAATCAGACAAATTCGGTGGTGTAGTGTGCTCACCACGTGTGTGGGTCAAAGCCTTGTTAATCAGATGGAATCGGTGGTGTAGTGTGCTCACCACGTGTGTGGGTCAAAGCCTTGTTAATCAGATGGAATCGGTGGTGTAGTGTGCTCATCACGTGTGTGGGTCAAAGCCTTGTTAATCAGACAGAATCGGTGGTGTAGTGTGCTCACCACGTGTGTGGGTCAAAGCCTTGTTAATCAGACAAAATCGGTGGTGTAGTGTGCTCACCACGTGTGTGGGTCAAAGCCTTGTTAATCAGATGGAATCGGTGGTGTAGTGTGCTCACCACGTGTGTGGGTCAAAGCCTTGTTAATCAGATAGAATCGGTGGTGTAGTGTGCTCACCACGTGTGTGGGTCAAAGCCTTGTTAATCAGATGGAATCGGTGGTGTAGTATGCTCACCACGTGTGTGGGTCAAAGCCTTGTTAATCAGACAGAATCGGTGGTGTAGTGTGCTCACCACGTGTGTGGGTCAAAGCCTTGTTAATCAGACAAAATCGGTGGTGTAGTGTGCTCACCACGTGTGTGGGTCAAAGCCTTGTTAATCAGATGGAATCGGTGGTGTAGTGTGCTCACCACGTGTGTGGGTCAAAGCCTTGTTAATCAGATGGAATCGGTGGTGTAGTGTGCTCACCACGTGTGTGGGTCAAAGCCTTGTTAATCAGATGGAATCGGTGGTGTAGTGTGCTCACCACGTGTGTGGGTCAAAACCTTGTTAATCAGACAGTATTGGTTGTGTAGTGTGCTCACCACGTGTGTGGGTCAAAGCCTTGTTAATCAGATGGAATCGATGGTGTGGTGTGCTCACCACGTGTGTGGGTCAAAGCCTTGTTAATCAGACGGAATCGGTGGTGTAGTGTGCTCACCATGTGTGTGGGTCAAAGCCTTGTTAATCAGATGGAATCGGTGGTGTAGTGTGCTCACCACGTGTGTGGGTCAAAGCCTTGTTAATCAGACAGAATCGGTGGTGTAGTGTGCTCACCACGTGTGTGGGTCAAAGGCTTGTTAATCAGACAGAATCGGTGGTGTAGTGTGCTCACCACGTGTATGGGTCAAATCCTTGTTAATCAGACAGAATCGGTGGTGTGTGCTCACCACGTGTGTGGGTCAAAGCTTTGTTAATCAGACAGAATCAGTGGTGTAGTGTGCTCACCACGTGTGTGGGTCAAAGCCTTGTTAATCAGACAGAATCGGTGGTGTAGTGTGCTCACCACGTGTGTGGGTCAAAGCCTTGTTAATCAGACAGAAACGGTGGTGTAGTGTGCTCACCACGTGTGTGGGTCAAAGCCTTGTTAATCAGACGGAATCGGTGGTGTAGTGTGCTCACCACGTGTGTGGGTCAAAGCCTTGTTAATCAGACAGAATCGGTGGTGTAGTGTGCTCACCACGTGTGTGGGTCAAAGCCTTGTTAATCAGATGGAATAGGTGGTGTAGTGTGCTCACCACGTGTGTGGGTCAAAGCCTTGTTAATCAGATGGAATCGGTGGTGTAGTGTGCTCATCACGTGTGTGGGTCAAAGCCTTGTTAATCAGACAGAATCGGTGGTGTAGTGTGCTCACCACGTGTGTTGGTCAAAGCCTTGTTAATCAGACAGAATCGGTGGTGTAGTGTGCTCACCACGTGTGTGGGTCAAAGCCTTGTTAATCAGACAGAATCGGTGGTGTAGTGTGCTCACCACGTGTGTGGGTCAAAGCCTTGTTAATCAGATGGAATCGGTGGTGTAGTATGCTCAACACGTGTGTGGGTTAAAGCCTTGTTAATCAGACAGAATCGGTGGTGTAGTGTGCTCACCACGTGTGTAGGTCAAAGCCTTGTTAATCAGACAAATTCGGTGGTGTAGTGTGCTCACCACGTGTGTGGGTCAAAGCCTTGTTAATCAGACAGAATCGGTGGTGTAGTGTGCTCACCACGTGTGTGGGTCAAAGCCTTGTTAATCAGATGGAATCGGTGGTGTAGTGTGCTCACCACGTGTGTGGGTCAAAGCCTTGTTAATCAGACAGAATCGGTGGTGTAGTGTGCTCACCACGTGTGTGGGTCAAAGCCTTGTTAATCAGATGGAATCGGTGGTGTAGTGTGCTCACCACGTGTGTGGGTCAAAGCCTTGTTAATCAGACAGAATCGGTGGTGTAGTGTGCTCACCACGTGTGTGGGTCAAAGCCTTGTTAATCAGACAGAATCGGTGGTGTAGTGTGCTCACCACGTGTGTGGGTCAAAGCCTTGTTAATCAGACAGTATTGGTGGTGTAGTGTGCTCACCACGTGTGTGGGTCAAAGCCTTGTTAATCAGATGGAATCGATGGTGTGGTGTGCTCACCACGTGTGTGGGTCAAAGCCTTGTTAATCAGACGGAATCGGTGGTGTAGTGTGCTCACCACGTGTGTGGGTCAAAGCCTTGTTAATCAGATGGAATCGGTGGTGTAGTGTGCTCACCACGTGTGTGGGTCAAAGCCTTGTTAATCAGACAGAATCGGTGGTGTAGTGTGCTCACCACGTGTGTGGGTCAAAGCCTTGTTAATCAGACAGAATCGGTGGTGTAGTGTGCTCACCACGTGTGTGGGTCAAAGCCTTGTTAATCAGATGGAATCGGTGGTGTAGTGTGCTCATCACGTGTGTAGGTCAAAGCCTTGTTAATCAGACAGAATCGGTGGTGTAGTGTGCTCACCACGTGTGTGGGTCAAAGCCTTGTTAATCAGACAGAATCGGTGGTGTAGTGTGCTCACCACGTGTGTGGGTCAAAGCCTTGTTAATCAGATGGAATCGGTGGTGTAGTATGCTCACCACGTGTGTGGGTCAAAGCCTTGTTAATCAGACAGAATCGGTGGTGTAGTGTGCTCACCACGTGTGTGGGTCAAAGCCTTGTTAATCAGACAAAATCGGTGGTGTAGTGTGCTCACCACGTGTGTGGGTCAAAGCCTTGTTAATCAGATGGAATCGGTGGTGTAGTGTGCTCACCACGTGTGTGGGTCAAAGCCTTGTTAATCAGATGGAATCGGTGGTGTAGTGTGCTCACCACGTGTGTGGGTCAAAGCCTTGTTAATCAGATGGAATCGGTGGTGTAGTGTGCTCACCACGTGTGTGGGTCAAAGCCTTGTTAATCAGACAGTATTGGTTGTGTAGTGTGTTCACCACGTGTGTGGGTCAAAGCCTTGTTAATCAGATGGAATCGATGGTGTGGTGTGCTCACCACGTGTGTGGGTCAAAGCCTTGTTAATCAGACGGAATCGGTGGTGTAGTGTGCTCACCATGTGTGTGGGTCAAAGCCTTGTTAATCAGATGGAATCGGTGGTGTAGTGTGCTCACCACGTGTGTGGGTCAAAGCCTTGTTAATCAGACAGAATCGGTGGTGTAGTGTGCTCACCACGTGTGTGGGTCAAAGGCTTGTTAATCAGACAGAATCGGTGGTGTAGTGTGCTCACCACGTGTATGGGTCAAATCCTTGTTAATCAGACAGAATCGGTGGTGTGTGCTCACCACGTGTGTGGGTCAAAGCTTTGTTAATCAGACAGAATCAGTGGTGTAGTGTGCTCACCACGTGTGTGGGTCAAAGCCTTGTTAATCAGACAGAATCGGTGGTGTAGTGTGCTCACCACGTGTGTGGGTCAAAGCCTTGTTAATCAGACAGAAACGGTGGTGTAGTGTGCTCACCACGTGTGTGGGTCAAAGCCTTGTTAATCAGACGGAATCGGTGGTGTAGTGTGCTCACCACGTGTGTGGGTCAAAGCCTTGTTAATCAGACAGAATCGGTGGTGTAGTGTGCTCACCACGTGTGTGGGTCAAAGCCTTGTTAATCAGATGGAATAGGTGGTGTAGTGTGCTCACCACGTGTGTGGGTCAAAGCCTTGTTAATCAGATGGAATCGGTGGTGTAGTGTGCTCATCACGTGTGTGGGTCAAAGCCTTGTTAATCAGACAGAATCGGTGGTGTAGTGTGCTCACCACGTGTGTTGGTCAAAGCCTTGTTAATCAGACAGAATCGGTGGTGTAGTGTGCTCACCACGTGTGTGGGTCAAAGCCTTGTTAATCAGACAGAATCGGTGGTGTAGTGTGCTCACCACGTGTGTGGGTCAAAGCCTTGTTAATCAGATGGAATCGGTGGTGTAGTATGCTCAACACGTGTGTGGGTCAAAGCCTTGTTAATCAGACAGAATCGGTGGTGTAGTGTGCTCACCACGTGTATAGGTCAAAGCCTTGTTAATCAGACAAATTCGGTGGTGTAGTGTGCTCACCACGTGTGTGGGTCAAAGCCTTGTTAATCAGACAGAATCGGTGGTGTAGTGTGCTCACCACGTGTGTGGGTCAAAGCCTTGTTAATCAGATGGAATCGGTGGTGTAGTGTGCTCACCACGTGTGTGGGTCAAAGCCTTGTTAATCAGACAGAATCGGTGGTGTAGTGTGCTCAACACGTGTGTGGGTCAAAGCCTTGTTAATCAGATGGAATCGGTGGTGTAGTGTGCTCACCACGTGTGTGGGTCAAAGCCTTGTTAATCAGACAGAATCGGTGGTGTAGTGTGCTCACCACGTGTGTGGGTCAAAGCCTTGTTAATCAGACAGAATCGGTGGTGTAGTGTGCTCACCACGTGTGTGGGTCAAAGCCTTGTTAATCAGATGGAATCGGTGGTGTAGTGTGCTCACCACGTGTGTGGGTCAAAGCCTTGTTAATCAGATGGAATCGGTGGTGTAGTGTGCTCATCACGTGTGTGGGTCAAAGCCTTGTTAATCAGACAGAATCGGTGGTGTAGTGTGCTCACCACGTGTGTGGGTCAAAGCCTTGTTAATCAGACAAAATCGGTGGTGTAGTGTGCTCACCACGTGTGTGGGTCAAAGCCTTGTTAATCAGATGGAATCGGTGGTGTAGTGTGCTCACCACGTGTGTAGGTCAAAGCCTTGTTAATCAGATGGAATCGGTGGTGTAGTGTGCTCACCACGTGTGTGGGTCAAAGCCTTGTTAATCAGATGGAATCGGTGGTGTAGTGTGCTCACCACGTGTGTGGGTCAAAGCCTTGTTAATCAGACAGATTTGGTGGTGTAGTGTGCTCACCACGTGTGTGGGTCAAAGCCTTGTTAATCAGATGGAATCGGTGGTGTAGTGTGCTCACCACGTGTGTGGGTCAAAGCCTTGTTAATCAGATGGAATCGGTGGTGTAGTGTGCTCATCACGTGTGTGGGTCAAAGCCTTGTTAATCAGACAGAATCGGTGGTGTAGTGTGCTCACCACATGTGTGGGTCAAAGCCTTGTTAATCAGACAGAATCGGTGGTGTAGTGTGCTCACCACGTGTGTGGGTCAAAGCCTTGTTAATCAGATAGAATCGGTGGTGTAGTGTGCTCACCACGTGTGTGGGTCAAAGCCTTGTTAATCAGATGGAATCGGTGGTGTAGTATGCTCACCACGTGTGTGGGTCAAAGCCTTGTTAATCAGACAGAATCGGTGGTGTAGTGTGCTCACCACGTGTGTGGGTCAAAGCCTTGTTAATCAGAAAAAATCGGTGGTGTAGTGTGCTCACCACGTGTGTGGGTCAAAGCCTTGTTAATCAGATGGAATCGGTGGTGTAGTGTGCTCACCACGTGTGTGGGTCAAAGCCTTGTTAATCAGATGGAATCGGTGGTGTAGTGTGCTCACCACGTGTGTGGGTCAAAGCCTTGTTAATCAGATGGAATCGGTGGTGTAGTGTGCTCACCACGTGTGTGGGTCAAAGCCTTGTTAATCAGATAGTATTGGTGGTGTAGTGTGCTCACCACGTGTGTGGGTCAAAGCCTTGTTAATCAGATGGAATCGATGGTGTGGTGTGCTCACCACGTGTGTGGGTCAAAGCCTTGTTAATCAGACGGAATAGGTGGTGTAGTGTGCTCACCACGTGTGTGGGTCAAAGCCTTGTTAATCAGATGGAATCGGTGGTGTAGTGTGCTCACCACGTGTGTGGGTCAAAGCCTTGTTAATCAGACAGAATCGGTGGTGTAGGGTGCTCACCACGTGTGTGGGTCAAAGCCTTGTTAATCAGACAGAATCGGTGGTGTAGTGTGCTCACCACGTGTGTGGGTCAAAGCCTTGTTAATCAGATGGAATCGGTGGTGTAGTGTGCTCATCACGTGTGTGGGTCAAAGCCTTGTTAATCACACAGAATCGGTGGTGTAGTGTGCTCACCACGTGTGTGGGTCAAAGCCTTGTTAATCAGACAGAATCGGTGGTGTAGTGTGCTCACCACGTGTGTGGGTCAAAGCCTTGTTAATCAGATAGAATCGGTGGTGTAGTGTGCTCACCAGGTGTGTGGGTCAAAGCCTTGTTAATCAGATGGAATCGGTGGTGTAGTATGCTCACCACGTGTGTGGGTCAAAGCCTTGTTAATCAGACAGAATCGGTGGTGTAGTGTGCTCACCACGTGTGTGGGTCAAAGCCTTGTTAATCAGACAAAATCGGTGGTGTAGTGTGCTCACCACGTGTGTGGGTCAAAGCCTTGTTAATCAGATGGAATCGGTGGTGTAGTGTGCTCACCACGTGTGTGGGTCAAAGCCTTGTTAATAAGATGGAATCGGTGGTGTAGTGTGCTCACCACGTGTGTGGGTCAAAGCCTTGTTAATCAGACAGTATTGGTTGTGTAGTGTGCTCACCACGTGTGTGGGTCAAAGCCTTGTTAATCAGATGGAATCGATGGTGTGGTGTGCTCACCACGTGTGTGGGTCAAAGCCTTGTTAATCAGACGGAATCGGTGGTGTAGTGTGCTCACCATGTGTGTGGGTCAAAGCCTTGTTAATCAGATGGAATCGGTGGTGTAGTGTGCTCACCACGTGTGTGGGTCAAAGCCTTGTTAATCAGACAGAATCGGTGGTGTAGTGTGCTCACCACGTGTGTGGGTCAAAGGCTTGTTAATCAGACAGAATCGGTGGTGTAGTGTGCTCACCACGTGTATGGGTCAAATCCTTGTTAATCAGACAGAATCGGTGGTGTGTGCTCACCACGTGTGTGGGTCAAAGCTTTGTTAATCAGACAGAATCAGTGGTGTAGTGTGCTCACCACGTGTGTGGGTCAAAGCCTTGTTAATCAGACAGAATCGGTGGTGTAGTGTGCTCACCACGTGTGTGGGTCAAAGCCTTGTTAATCAGACAGAAACGGTGGTGTAGTGTGCTCACCACGTGTGTGGGTCAAAGCCTTGTTAATCAGACGGAATCGGTGGTGTAGTGTGCTCACCACGTGTGTGGGTCAAAGCCTTGTTAATCAGATGGAATCGGTGGTGTAGTGTGCTCATCACGTGTGTGGGTCAAAGCCTTGTTAATCAGACAGAATCGGTGGTGTAGTGTGCTCACCACGTGTGTTGGTCAAAGCCTTGTTAATCAGACAGAATCGGTGGTGTAGTGTGCTCACCACGTGTGTGGGTCAAAGCCTTGTTAATCAGACAGAATCGGTGGTGTAGTGTGCTCACCACGTGTGTGGGTCAAAGCATTGTTAATCAGATGGAATCGGTGGTGTAGTATGCTCAACACGTGTGTGGGTCAAAGCCTTGTTAATCAGACAGAATCAGTGGTGTAGTGTGCTCACCACGTGTGTAGGTCAAAGCCTTGTTAATCAGACAAATTCGGTGGTGTAGTGTGCTCACCACGTGTGTGGGTCAAAGCCTTGTTAATCAGACAGAATCGGTGGTGTAGTGTGCTCACCACGTGTGTGGGTCAAAGCCTTGTTAATCAGATGGAATCGGTGGTGTAGTGTGCTCACCACGTGTGTGGGTCAAAGCCTTGTTAATCAGACAGAATCGGTGGTGTAGTGTGCTCACCACGTGTGTGGGTCAAAGCCTTGTTAATCAGATGGAATCGGTGGTGTAGTGTGCTCACCACGTGTGTGGGTCAAAGCCTTGTTAATCAGACAGAATCGGTGGTGTAGTGTGCTCACCACGTGTGTGGGTCAAAGCCTTGTTAATCAGACAGAATCGGTGGTGTAGTGTGCTCACCACGTGTTTGGGTCAAAGCCTTGTTAATCAGATGGAATCGGTGGTGTAGTGTGCTCACCACGTGTGTGGGTCAAAGCCTTGTTAATCAGATGGAATCGGTGGTGTAGTGTGCTCATCACGTGTGTGGGTCAAAGCCTTGTTAATCAGACAGAATCGGTGGTGTAGTGTGCTCACCACGTGTGTGGGTCAAAGCCTTGTTAATCAGACAAAATCGGTGGTGTAGTGTGCTCACCACGTGTGTGGGTCAAAGCCTTGTTAATCAGATGGAATCGGTGGTGTAGTGTGCTCACCACGTGTGTGGGTCAAAGCCTTGTTAATCAGATAGAATCGGTGGTGTAGTGTGCTCACCACGTGTGTGGGTCAAAGCCTTGTTAATCAGATGGAATCGGTGGTGTAGTATGCTCACCACGTGTGTGGGTCAAAGCCTTGTTAATCAGACAGAATCGGTGGTGTAGTGTGCTCACCACGTGTGTGGGTCAAAGCCTTGTTAATCAGACAAAATCGGTGGTGTAGTGTGCTCACCACGTGTGTGGGTCAAAGCCTTGTTAATCAGATGGAATCGGTGGTGTAGTGTGCTCACCACGTGTGTGGGTCAAAGCCTTGTTAATCAGATGGAATCGGTGGTGTAGTGTGCTCACCACGTGTGTGGGTCAAAGCCTTGTTAATCAGATGGAATCGGTGGTGTAGTGTGCTCACCACGTGTGTGGGTCAAAGCCTTGTTAATCAGACAGTATTGGTTGTGTAGTGTGCTCACCACGTGTGTGGGTCAAAGCCTTGTTAATCAGATGGAATCGATGGTGTGGTGTGCTCACCACGTGTGTGGGTCAAAGCCTTGTTAATCAGACGGAATCGGTGGTGTAGTGTGCTCACCATGTGTGTGGGTCAAAGCCTTGTTAATCAGATGGAATCGGTGGTGTAGTGTGCTCACCACGTGTGTGGGTCAAAGCCTTGTTAATCAGACAGAATCGGTGGTGTAGTGTGCTCACCACGTGTGTGGGTCAAAGGCTTGTTAATCAGACAGAATCGGTGGTGTAGTGTGCTCACCACGTGTATGGGTCAAATCCTTGTTAATCAGACAGAATCGGTGGTGTGTGCTCACCACGTGTGTGGGTCAAAGCTTTGTTAATCAGACAGAATCAGTGGTGTAGTGTGCTCACCACGTGTGTGGGTCAAAGCCTTGTTAATCAGACAGAATCGGTGGTGTAGTGTGCTCACCACGTGTGTGGGTCAAAGCCTTGTTAATCAGACAGAAACGGTGGTGTAGTGTGCTCACCACGTGTGTGGGTCAAAGCCTTGTTAATCAGACGGAATCGGTGGTGTAGTGTGCTCACCACGTGTGTGGGTCAAAGCCTTGTTAATCAGACAGAATCGGTGGTGTAGTGTGCTCACCACGTGTGTGGGTCAAAGCCTTGTTAATCAGATGGAATAGGTGGTGTAGTGTGCTCACCACGTGTGTGGGTCAAAGCCTTGTTAATCAGATGGAATCGGTGGTGTAGTGTGCTCATCACGTGTGTGGGTCAAAGCCTTGTTAATCAGACAGAATCGGTGGTGTAGTGTGCTCACCACGTGTGTTGGTCAAAGCCTTGTTAATCAGACAGAATCGGTGGTGTAGTGTGCTCACCACGTGTGTGGGTCAAAGCCTTGTTAATCAGACAGAATCGGTGGTGTAGTGTGCTCACCACGTGTGTGGGTCAAAGCCTTGTTAATCAGATGGAATCGGTGGTGTAGTATGCTCAACACGTGTGTGGGTCAAAGCCTTGTTAATCAGACAGAATCGGTGGTGTAGTGTGCTCACCACGTGTGTAGGTCAAAGCCTTGTTAATCAGACAAATTCGGTGGTGTAGTGTGCTCACCACGTGTGTGGGTCAAAGCCTTGTTAATCAGACAGAATCGGTGGTGTAGTGTGCTCACCACGTGTGTGGGTCAAAGCCTTGTTAATCAGATGGAATCGGTGGTGTAGTGTGCTCACCACGTGTGTGGGTCAAAGCCTTGTTAATCAGACAGAATCGGTGGTGTAGTGTGCTCACCACGTGTGTGGGTCAAAGTCTTGTTAATCAGATGGAATCGGTGGTGTAGTGTGCTCACCACGTGTGTGGGTCAAAGCCTTGTTAATCAGACAGAATCGGTGGTGTAGTGTGCTCACCACGTGTGTGGGTCAAAGCCTTGTTAATCAGACAGAATCGGTGGTGTAGTGTGCTCACCACGTGTGTGGGTCAAAGCCTTGTTAATCAGATGGAATCGGTGGTGTAGTGTGCTCACCACGTGTGTGGGTCAAAGCCTTGTTAATCAGATGGAATCGGTGGTGTAGTGTGCTCATCACGTGTGTGGGTCAAAGCCTTGTTAATCAGACAGAATCGGTGGTGTAGTGTGCTCACCACGTGTGTGGGTCAAAGCCTTGTTAATCAGACAAAATCGGTGGTGTAGTGTGCTCACCACGTGTGTGGGTCAAAGCCTTGTTAATCAGATGGAATCGGTGGTGTAGTGTGCTCACCACGTGTGTGGGTCAAAGCCTTGTTAATCAGATGGAATCGGTGGTGTAGTGTGCTCACCACGTGTGTGGGTCAAAGCCTTGTTAATCAGATGGAATCGGTGGTGTAGTGTGCTCACCACGTGTGTGGGTCAAAGCCTTGTTAATCAGACAGTATTGGTGGTGTAGTGTGCTCACCACGTGTTTGGGTCAAAGCCTTGTTAATCAGATGGAATCGATGGTGTGGTGTGCTCACCACGTGTGTGGGTCAAAGCCTTGTTAATCAGACGGAATCGGTGGTGTAGTGTGCTCACCACGTGTGTGGGTCAAAGCCTTGTTAATCAGATGGAATCGGTTGTGTAGTGTGCTCACCACGTGTGTGGGTCAAAGCCTTGTTAATCAGACAGAATCGGTGGTGTAGTGTGCTCACCACGTGTGTGGGTCAAAGCCTTGTTAATCAGACGGAATCGGTGGTGTAGTGTGCTCATCACGTGTGTGGGTCAAAGCCTTGTTAATCAGACAGAATCGGTGGTGTAGTGTGCTCACCACGTGTGTGGGTCAAAGCCTTGTTAATCAGACAGAATCGGTGGTGTAGTGTGCTCACCACGTGTGTGGGTCAAAGCCTTGTTAATCAGATAGAATCGGTGGTGTAGTGTGCTCACCACGTGTGTGGGTCAAAGCCTTGTTAATCAGATGGAATCGGTGATGTAGTATGCTCACCACGTGTGTGGGTCAAAGCCTTGTTAATCAGACAGAATCGGTGGTGTAGTGTGCTCACCACGTGTGTGGGTCAAAGCCTTGTTAATCAGACAAAATCGGTGGTGTAGTGTGCTCACCACGTGTGTGGGTCAAAGCCTTGTTAATCAGTTGGAATCGGTGGTGTAGGGTGCTCACCACGTGTGTGGGTCAAAGCCTTGATAATCAGATGGAATCGGTGGTGTAGTGTGCTCACCACGTGTGTGGGTCAAAGCCTTGTTAATCAGATGGAATCGGTGGTGTAGTGTGCTCACCACGTGTGTGGGTCAAAGCCTTGTTAATCAGACAGTATTGGTGGTGTAGTGTGCTCACCACGTGTGTGGGTCAAAGCCTTGTTAATCAGACGGAATCGGTGGTGTAGTGTGCTCACCATGTGTGTGGGTCAAAGCCTTGTTAATCAGATGGAATCGGTGGTGTAGTGTGCTCACCACGTGTGTGGGTCAAAGCCTTGTTAATCAGATGGAATCGGTGGTGTAGTGTGCTCACCACGTGTGTGGGTCAAAGCCTTGTTAATCAGACAGTATTGGTTGTGTAGTGTGCTCACCACGTGTGTGGGTCAAAGCCTTGTTAATCAGATGGAATCGATGGTGTGGTGTGCTCACCACGTGTGTGGGTCAAAGCCTTGTTAATCAGACGGAATCGGTGGTGTAGTGTGCTCACCATGTGTGTGGGTCAAAGCCTTGTTAATCAGATGGAATCGGTGGTGTAGTGTGCTCACCACGTGTGTGGGTCAAAGCCTTGTTAATCAGACAGAATCGGTGGTGTAGTGTGCTCACCACGTGTGTGGGTCAAAGGCTTGTTAATCAGACAGAATCGGTGGTGTAGTGTGCTCACCACGTGTATGGGTCAAATCCTTGTTAATCAGACAGAATCGGTGGTGTGTGCTCACCACGTGTGTGGGTCAAAGCTTTGTTAATCAGACAGAATCAGTGGTGTAGTGTGCTCACCACGTGTGTGGGTCAAAGCCTTGTTAATCAGACAGAATCGGTGGTGTAGTGTGCTCACCACGTGTGTGGGTCAAAGCCTTGTTAATCAGACAGAAACGGTGGTGTAGTGTGCTCACCACGTGTGTGGGTCAAAGCCTTGTTAATCAGACGGAATCGGTGGTGTAGTGTGCTCACCACGTGTGTGGGTCAAAGCCTTGTTAATCAGACAGAATCGGTGGTGTAGTGTGCTCACCACGTGTGTGGGTCAAAGCCTTGTTAATCAGATGGAATAGGTGGTGTAGTGTGCTCACCACGTGTGTGGGTCAAAGCCTTGTTAATCAGATGGAATCGGTGGTGTAGTGTGCTCATCACGTGTGTGGGTCAAAGCCTTGTTAATCAGACAGAATCGGTGGTGTAGTGTGCTCACCACGTGTGTTGGTCAAAGCCTTGTTAATCAGACAGAATCGGTGGTGTAGTGTGCTCACCACGTGTGTGGGTCAAAGCCTTGTTAATCAGACAGAATCGGTGGTGTAGTGTGCTCACCACGTGTGTGGGTCAAAGCCTTGTTAATCAGATGGAATCGGTGGTGTAGTATGCTCAACACGTGTGTGGGTCAAAGCCTTGTTAATCAGACAGAATCGGTGGTGTAGTGTGCTCACCACGTGTGTAGGTCAAAGCCTTGTTAATCAGACAAATTCGGTGGTGTAGTGTGCTCACCACGTGTGTGGGTCAAAGCCTTGTTAATCAGACAGAATCGGTGGTGTAGTGTGCTCACCACGTGTGTGGGTCAAAGCCTTGTTAATCAGATGGAATCGGTGGTGTAGTGTGCTCACCACGTGTGTGGGTCAAAGCCTTGTTAATCAGACAGAATCGGTGGTGTAGTGTGCTCACCACGTGTGTGGGTCAAAGCCTTGTTAATCAGATGGAATCGGTGGTGTAGTGTGCTCACCACGTGTGTGGGTCAAAGCCTTGTTAATCAGACAGAATCGGTGGTGTAGTGTGCTCACCACGTGTGTGGGTCAAAGCCTTGTTAATCAGACAGAATCGGTGGTGTAGTGTGCTCACCACGTGTGTGGGTCAAAGCCTTGTTAATCAGATGGAATCGGTGGTGTAGTGTGCTCACCACGTGTGTGGGTCAAAGCCTTGTTAATCAGATGGAATCGGTGGTGTAGTGTGCTCATCACGTGTGTGGGTCAAAGCCTTGTTAATCAGACAGAATCGGTGGTGTAGTGTGCTCACCACGTGTGTGGGTCAAAGCCTTGTTAATCAGACAAAATCGGTGGTGTAGTGTGCTCACCACGTGTGTGGGTCAAAGCCTTGTTAATCAGATGGAATCGGTGGTGTAGTGTGCTCACCACGTGTGTGGGTCAAAGCCTTGTTAATCAGATGGAATCGGTGGTGTAGTGTGCTCACCACGTGTGTGGGTCAAAGCCTTGTTAATCAGATGGAATCGGTGGTGTAGTGTGCTCACCACGTGTGTGGGTCAAAGCCTTGTTAATCAGACAGTATTGGTGGTGTAGTGTGCTCACCACGTGTTTGGGTCAAAGCCTTGTTAATCAGATGGAATCGATGGTGTGGTGTGCTCACCACGTGTGTGGGTCAAAGCCTTGTTAATCAGACGGAATCGGTGGTGTAGTGTGCTCACCACGTGTGTGGGTCAAAGCCTTGTTAATCAGATGGAATCGGTTGTGTAGTGTGCTCACCACGTGTGTGGGTCAAAGCCTTGTTAATCAGACAGAATCGGTGGTGTAGTGTGCTCACCACGTGTGTGGGTCAAAGCCTTGTTAATCAGACGGAATCGGTGGTGTAGTGTGCTCATCACGTGTGTGGGTCAAAGCCTTGTTAATCAGACAGAATCGGTGGTGTAGTGTGCTCACCACGTGTGTGGGTCAAAGCCTTGTTAATCAGACAGAATCGGTGGTGTAGTGTGCTCACCACGTGTGTGGGTCAAAGCCTTGTTAATCAGATAGAATCGGTGGTGTAGTGTGCTCACCACGTGTGTGGGTCAAAGCCTTGTTAATCAGATGGAATCGGTGATGTAGTATGCTCACCACGTGTGTGGGTCAAAGCCTTGTTAATCAGACAGAATCGGTGGTGTAGTGTGCTCACCACGTGTGTGGGTCAAAGCCTTGTTAATCAGACAAAATCGGTGGTGTAGTGTGCTCACCACGTGTGTGGGTCAAAGCCTTGTTAATCAGTTGGAATCGGTGGTGTAGGGTGCTCACCACGTGTGTGGGTCAAAGCCTTGATAATCAGATGGAATCGGTGGTGTAGTGTGCTCACCACGTGTGTGGGTCAAAGCCTTGTTAATCAGATGGAATCGGTGGTGTAGTGTGCTCACCACGTGTGTGGGTCAAAGCCTTGTTAATCAGACAGTATTGGTGGTGTAGTGTGCTCACCACGTGTGTGGGTCAAAGCCTTGTTAATCAGACGGAATCGGTGGTGTAGTGTGCTCACCATGTGTGTGGGTCAAAGCCTTGTTAATCAGATGGAATCGGTGGTGTAGTGTGCTCACCACGTGTGTGGGTCAAAGCCTTGTTAATCAGACAGAATCGGTGGTGTAGTGTGCTCACCACGTGTGTGGGTCAAAACCTTGTTAATCAGACAAAATCGGTGGTGTAGTGTGCTCACCACGTGTATGGGTCAAATCCTTGTTAATCAGACAGAATCGGTGGTGTGTGCTCACCACGTGTGTGGGTCAAACCCTTGTTAATCAGACAGAATCGGTGGTGTAGTGTGCTCACCACGTGTGTGGGTCAAAGCCTTGTTAATCAGACAGAATCGGTGGTGTAGTGTGCTCACCACGTGTGTGGGTCAAAGCCTTGTTAATCAGACAGAAACGGTGGTGTAGTGTGCTCACCACGTGTGTGGGTCAAAGCCTTGTTAATCAGACGGAATCGGCGGTGTAGTGTGCTCACCACGTGTGTGGGTCAAAGCCTTGTTAATCAGACAGAATCGGTGGTGTAGTGCGCTCACCACGTGTGTGGGTCAAAGCCTTGTTAATCAGATGGAATAGGTGGTGTAGTGTGCTCACCACGTGTGTGGGTCAAAGCCTTGTTAATCAGATGGAATCGGTGGTGTAGTGTGCTCATCACGTGTGTGGGTCAAAGCCTTGTTAATCAGACAGAATCGGTGGTGTAGTGTGCTCACCACGTGTGTTGGTCAAAGCCTTCTTAATCAGACAGAATCGGTGGTGTAGTGTGCTCACCACGTGTGTGGGTCAAAGCCTTGTTAATCAGACAGAATCGGTGGTGTAGTGTGCTCACCACGTGTGTGGGTCAAAGCCTTGTTAATCAGATGGAATCGGTGGTGTAGTATGCTCAACACGTGTGTGGGTCAAAGCCTTGTTAATCAGACAGAATCGGTGGTGTAGTGTGCTCACCACGTGTGTGGGTCAAAGCCTTGTTAATCAGACAAATTCGGTGGTGTAGTGTGCTCACCACGTGTGTGGGACAAAGCCTTGTTAATCAGATGGAATCGGTGGTGTAGTGTGCTCACCACGTGTGTGGGTCAAAGCCTTGTTAATCAGATGGAATCGGTGGTGTAGTGTGCTCACCACGTGTGTGGGTCAAAGCCTTGTTAATCAGACAGAATCGGTGGTGTAGTGTGCTCACCACGTGTGTGGGTCAAAGCCTTGTTAATCAGATGGAATCGGTGGTGTAGTGTGCTCACCACGTGTGTGGGTCAAAGCCTTGTTAATCAGACAGAATCGGTGGTGTAGTGTGCTCACCACGTGTGTGGGTCAAAGCCTTGTTAATCAGACAGAATCGGTGGTGTAGTGTGCTCACCATGTGTGTGGGTCAAAGCCTTGTTAATCAGACAGAATCGGTGGTGTAGTGTGCTCACCACGTGTATGGGTCATATCCTTGTTAATCAGACAGAATCGGTGGTGTGTGCTCACCACGTGTGTGGGTCAAACCCTTGTTAATCAGACAGAATCGGTGGTGTAGTGTGCTCACCACGTGTGTGGGTCAAAGCCTTGTTAATCAGACAGAATCGGTGGTGTAGTGTGCTCACCACGTGTGTGGGTCAAAGCCTTGTTAATCAGACAGAAACGGTGGTGTAGTGTGCTCACCACGTGTGTGGGTCAAAGCCTTGTTAATCAGACGGAATCGGCGGTGTAGTGTGCTCACCACGTGTGTGGGTCAAAGCCTTGTTAATCAGACAGAATCGGTGGTGTAGTGTGCTCACCACGTGTGTGGGTCAAAGCCTTGTTAATCAGATGGAATCGGTGGTGTAGTGTGCTCACCACGTGTGTGGGTCAAAGTCTTGTTAATCAGATGGAATCGGTGGTGTAGTGTGCTCATCACGTGTGTGGGTCAAAGCCTTGTTAATCAGACAGAATCGGTGGTGTAGTGTGCTCACCACGTGTGTGGGTCAAAGCCTTGTTAATCAGACAGAATCGGTGGTGTAGTGTGCTCACCAGGTGTGTGGGTCAAAGCCTTGTTAATCAGACAGAATCGGTGGTGTAGTGTGCTCACCACGTGTGTGGGTCAAAGCCTTGTTAATCAGATGGAATCGGTGATGTAGTATGCTCACCACGTGTGTGGGTCAAAGCCTTGTTAATCAGACAGAATCGGTGGTGTAGTGTGCTCACCACGTGTGTGGGTCAAAGCCTTGTTAATCAGACAAAATCGGTGGTGTAGTGTGCTCACCACGTGTGTGGGTCAAAGCCTTGTTAATCAGATGGAATCGGTGGTGTAGGGTGCTCACCACGTGTGTGGGTCAAAGCCTTGATAATCAGATGGAATCGGTGGTGTAGTGTGCTCACCACGTGTGTGGGTCAAAGCCTTGTTAATCAGATGGAATCGGTGGTGTAGTGTGCTCACCACGTGTGTGGGTCAAAGCCTTGTTAATCAGACAGTATTGGTGGTGTAGTGTGCTCACCACGTGTGTGGGTCAAAGCCTTGTTAATCAGACGGAATCGGTGGTGTAGTGTGCTCACCACGTGTGTGGGTCAAAGCCTTGTTAATCAGATGGAATCGGTGGTGTAGTGTGCTCACCACGTGTGTGGGTCAAAGCCTTGTTAATCAGACAGAATCGGTGGTGTAGTGTGCTCACCACGTGTGTGGGTCAAAGCCTTGTTAATCAGACAGAATCGGTGGTGTAGTGTGCTCACCACGTGTATGGGTCAAATCCTTGTTAATCAGACAGAATCGGTGGTGTGTGCTCACCACGTGTGTGGGTCAAACCCTTGTTAATCAGACAGAATCGGTGGTGTAGTGTGCTCACCACGTGTGTGGGTCAAAGCCTTGTTAATCAGACAGAATCGGTGGTGTAGTGTGCTCACCACGTGTGTGGGTCAAAGCCTTGTTAATCAGACAGAAACGGTGGTGTAGTGTGCTCACCACGTGTGTGGGTCAAAGCCTTGTTAATCAGACGGAATCGGCGGTGTAGTGTGCTCACCACGTGTGTGGGTCAAAGCCTTGTTAATCAGACAGAATCGGTGGTGTAGTGTGCTCACCACGTGTGTGGGTCAAAGCCTTGTTAATCAGATGGAATAGGTGGTGTAGTGTGCTCACCACGTGTGTGGGTCAAAGCCTTGTTAATCAGATGGAATCGGTGGTGTAGTGTGCTCATCACGTGTGTGGGTCAAAGCCTTGTTAATCAGACAGAATCGGTGGTGTAGTGTGCTCACCACGTGTGTTGGTCAAAGCCTTGTTAATCAGACAGAATCGGTGGTGTAGTGTGCTCACCACGTGTGTGGGTCAAAGCCTTGTTAATCAGACAGAATCGGTGGTGTAGTGTGCTCACCACGTGTGTGGGTCAAAGCCTTGTTATTCAGATGGAATCGGTGGTGTAGTATGCTCAACACGTGTGTGGGTCAAAGCCTTGTTAATCAGACAGAATCGGTGGTGTAGTGTGCTCACCACGTGTGTGGGTCAAAGCCTTGTTAATCAGACAAATTCGGTGGTGTAGTGTGCTCACCACGTGTGTGGGACAAAGCCTTGTTAATCAGATGGAATCGGTGGTGTAGTGTGCTAACCACGTGTGTGGGTCAAAGCCTTGTTAATCAGATGGAATCGGTGGTGTAGTGTGCTCACCACGTGTGTGGGTCAAAGCCTTGTTAATCAGACAGAATCGGTGGTGTAGTGTGCTCACCACGTGTGTGGGTCAAAGCCTTGTTAATCAGATGGAATCGGTGGTGTAGTGTGCTCACCACGTGTGTGGGTCAAAGCCTTGTTAATCAGACAGAATCGGTGGTGTAGTGTGCTCACCACGTGTGTGGGTCAAAGCCTTGTTAATCAGACAGAATCGGTGGTGTAGTGTGCTCACCATGTGTGTGGGTCAAAGCCTTGTTAATCAGACAGAATCGGTGGTGTAGTGTGCTCACCACGTGTATGGGTCAAATCCTTGTTAATCAGACAGAATCGGTGGTGTGTGCTCACCACGTGTGTGGGTCAAACCCTTGTTAATCAGACAGAATCGGTGGTGTAGTGTGCTCACCACGTGTGTGGGTCAAAGCCTTGTTAATCAGACAGAATCGGTGGTGTAGTGTGCTCACCACGTGTGTGGGTCAAAGCCTTGTTAATCAGACAGAAACGGTGGTGTAGTGTGCTCACCACGTGTGTGGGTCAAAGCCTTGTTAATCAGACGGAATCGGCGGTGTAGTGTGCTCACCACGTGTGTGGGTCAAAGCCTTGTTAATCAGACAGAATCGGTGGTGTAGTGTGCTCACCACGTGTGTGGGTCAAAGCCTTGTTAATCAGATGGAATAGGTGGTGTAGTGTGCTCACCACGTGTGTGGGTCAAAGCCTTGTTAATCAGATGGAATCGGTGGTGTAGTGTGCTCATCACGTGTGTGGGTCAAAGCCTTGTTAATCAGACAGAATCGGTGGTGTAGTGTGCTCACCACGTGTGTTGGTCAAAGCCTTGTTAATCAGACAGAATCGGTGGTGTAGTGTGCTCACCACGTGTGTGGGTCAAAGCCTTGTTAATCAGACAGAATCGGTGGTGTAGTGTGCTCACCACGTGTGTGGGTCAAAGCCTTGTTAATCAGATGGAATCGGTGGTGTAGTATGCTCAACACGTGTGTGGGTCAAAGCCTTGTTAATCAGACAGAATCGGTGGTGTAGTGTGCTCACCACGTGTGTGGGTCAAAGCCTTGTTAATCAGACAAATTCGGTGGTGTAGTGTGCTCACCACGTGTGTGGGTCAAAACCTTGTTAATCAGATGGAATCGGTGGTGTAGTGTGCTCACCACGTGTGTGGGTCAAAGCCTTGTTAATCAGATGGAATCGGTGGTGTAGTGTGCTCACCACGTGTGTGGGTCAAAGCCTTGTTAATCAGACAGAATCGGTGGTGTAGTGTGCTCACCACGTGTGTGGGTCAAAGCCTTGTTAATCAGATGGAATCGGTGGTGTAGTGTGCTCACCACGTGTGTGGGTCAAAGCCTTGTTAATCAGACAGAATCGGTGGTGTAGTGTGCTCACCACGTGTGTGGGTCAAAGCCTTGTTAATCAGACAGAATCGGTGGTGTAGTGTGCTCACCATGTGTGTGGGTCAAAGCCTTGTTAATCAGATGGAATCGGTGGTGTAGTGTGCTCACCACGTGTGTGGGTCAAAGCCTTGTTAATCAGATGGAATCGGTGGTGTAGTGTACTCATCACGTGTGTGGGTCAAAGCCTTGTTAATCAGACAGAATCGGTGGTGTAGTGTGCTCACCACGTGTGTGGGTCAAAGCCTTGTTAATCAGACAGAATCGGTGGTGTAGTGTGCTCACCACGTGTGTGGGTCAAAGCCTTGTTAATCAGATAGAATCGGTGGTGTAGTGTGCTCACCACGTGTGTGGGTCAAAGCCTTGTTAATCAGATGGAATCGGTGGTGTAGTATATTCACCACGTGTGTGGGTCAAAGCCTTGTTAATCAGACAGAATCGGTGGTGTAGTGTGCTCACCACGTGTGTGGGTCAAAGCCTTGTTAATCAGACAAAATCGGTGGTGTAGTGTGCTCACCACGTGTGTGGGTCAAAGCCTTGTTAATCAGATGGAATCGGTGGTGTAGTGTGCTCACCACGTGTGTGGGTCAAAGCCTTGTTAATCAGATGGAATCGGTGGTGTAGTGTGCTCACCACGTGTGTGGGTCAAAGCCTTGTTAATCAGATGGAATCGGTGGTGTAGTGTGCCCACCACGTGTGTGGGTCAAAGCCTTGTTAATCAGATGGAATCGGTGGTGTAGTGTGCTCACCACGTGTGTGGGTCAAAGCCTTGTTAATCAGACAGTATTGGTGGTGTAGTGTGCTCACCACGTGTGTGGGTCAAAGCCTTGTTAATCAGATGGAATCGATGGTGTGGTGTGCTCACCACGTGTGTGGGTCAAAGACTTGTTAATCAGACGGAATCGTTGGTGTAGTGTGCTCACCACGTGTGTGGGTCAAAGCCTTGTTAATCAGATGGAATCGGTGGTGTAGTGTGCTCACCACGTGTGTGGGTCAAAGCCTTGTTAATCAGACAGAATCGGTGGTGTAGTGTGCTCACCACGTGTGTGGGTCAAAGCCTTGTTAATCAGACAGAATCGGTGGTGTAGTGTGCTCACCACGTGTATGGGTCAAATCCTTGTTAATCAGACAGAATAGGTGGTGTGTGCTCACCACGTGTGTGGGTCAAAGCCTTGTTAATCAGACAGAATCAGTGGTGTAGTGTGCTCACCACGTGTGTGGGTCAAAGCCTTGTTAATCAGACAGAATCGGTGGTGTAGTGTGCTCACCACGTGTGTGGGTCAAAGCCTTGTTAATCAGACAGAAACGATGGTGTAGTGTGCTCACCACGTGTGTGGGTCAAAGCCTTGTTAATCAGACGGAATCGGTGGTGTAGTGTGCTCACCACGTGTGTGGGTCAAAGCCTTGTTAATCAGACAGAATCGGTGGTGTAGTGTGCTCACCACGTGTGTGGGTCAAAGCCTTGTTAATCAGATGGAATCGGTGGTGTAGTGTGCTCACCACGTGTGTGGGTCAAAGCCTTGTTAATCAGATGGAATCGGTGGTGTAGTGTGCTCATCACGCGTGTGGGTCAAAGCCTTGTTAATCAGACAGAATCGGTGGTGTAGTGTGCTCACCACGTGTGAGGGTCAAAGCCTTGTTAATCAGATAGAATCGGTGGTGTAGTGTGCTCACCACGTGTGTGGGTCAAAGCCTTGTTAACCAGATGGAATCGGTGGTGTAGTATGCTCACCACGTGTGTGGGTCAAAGCCTTGTTAATCAGACAGAATCGGTGGTGTAGTGTGCTCACCACGTGTGTGGGTCAAAGCCTTGTTAATCAGACAAAATCGGTGGTGTAGTGTGCTCACCACGTGTGTGGGTCAAAGCCTTGTTAATCAGATGGAATCGGTGGTGTAGTGTGCTCACCACGTGTGTGGGTCAAAGCCTTGTTAATCAGATGGAATCGGTGGTGTAGTGTGCTCACCACGTGTATGGGTCAAAGCCTTGTTAATCAGATGGAATCGGTGGTGTAGTGTGCTCACCACGTGTGTGGGTCAAAGCCTTGTTAATCAGACAGAATCGGTGGTGTAGTGTGCTCACCACGTGTGTGGGTCAAAGCCTTGTTAATCAGATGGAATCGGTGGTGTAGTGTGCTCACCACATGTGTGGGTCAAAGCCTTGTTAATCAGACAGAATCGGTGGTGTAGTGTGCTCACCACGTGTGTGGGTCAAAGCCTTGTTAATCAGATGGAATCAGTGGTGTAGTGTGCCCACCACGTGTGTGGGTCAAAGCCTTGTTAATCAGATGGAATCGGTGGTGTAGTGTGCTCACCACGTGTGTGGGTCAAAGCCTTGTTAATCAGACGGAATCGGTGGTGTAGTGAGCTCACCACGTGTGTGGGTCAAAGCCTTGTTAATCAGACAGTATCGGTGGTGTAGTGTGCTCACCACGTGTGTGGGTCAAAGCCTTGTTAATCAGATGGAATCGGTGGTGTAGTGTGCTCACCACGTGTGTGGGTCAAAGCCTTGTTAATCAGACAGAATCGGTGGTGTAGTGTGCTCACCACGTGTGTGGGTCAAAGCCTTGTTAATCAGACAGAATCGGTGGTGTAGTGTGCTCACCACGTGTGTGGGTCAAATCCTTGTTAATCAGACAGAATCGGTGGTGTGTGCTCACCACGTGTGTGGGACAAAGCCTTGTTAATCAGACAGAATCGGTGGTGTAGTGTGCTCACCACGTGTTTGGGTCAAAGCCTTGTTAATCAGACAGAATCGGTGGTGTAGTGTGCTCACCACGTGTGTGGGTCAAAGCCTTGTTAATCAGACAGAATCGGTGGTGTAGTATGCTCACCACGTGTGTGGGTCAAAGCCTTGTTAATCAGACGGAATCGGTGGTGTTGTGTGCTCACCACGTGTGTGTGTCAAAGCCTTGTTAATCAGATGGAATCGGTGGTGTAGTGTGCTCACCACGTGTGTGGGTCAAAGCCTTGTTAATCAGATGGAATCGGTGGTGTAGTGTACTCACCACGTGTGTGGGTCAAAGCTTTGTTAAAATCAGAGAGAATCGGTGGTGTAGTATGCTCACCACGTGTGTGGGTCAAAGCCTTGTTAATCAGACAGAATCGGTGGTGTAGTGTGCTCACCACGTGTGTGGGTCAAAGCCTTGTTAATCAGATGGAATCGGTGGTGTAGTGTGATCACCACGTGTGTGGGTCAAAGCCTTGTTAATCAGATGGAATCGGTGGTGTAGTGTACTCACCACGTGTGTGGGTCAAAGCCTTGTTAATCAAACGGAATCGGTGGTGTAGTGTGCTCACCACGTGTGTGGGTCAACGCCTTGTTAATCAGACAGAATCGGTGGTGTAGTGTGCTCACCACATGTGTGGGTCAAAGCCTTGTTAATCAGACAGAATCGGTGGTGTAGTGTGCTCACCACGTGTGTGGGTCAAAGCCTTGTTAATCAGATGGAATCGGTGGTGTAGTGTGCTCACCACGTGTGTGGGTCAAAGCCTTGTTAATCAGATGGAATCGGTGGTGTAGTGTACTCACCACGTGTGTGGGTCAAAGCTTTGTTAAAATCAGACAGAATCGGTGGTGTAGTATGCTCACCACGTGTGTGGGTCAAAGCCTTGTTAATCAGACAGAATCGGTCGTGTAGTGTGCTCACCACGTGTGTGGGTCAAAGCCTTGTTAATCAGATGGAATCGGTGGTGTAGTGTGCTCACCACGTGTGTGGGTCAAAGCCTTGTTAATCAGATGGAATCGGTGGTGTAGTGTGATCACCACGTGTGTGGGTCAAAGCCTTGTTAATCAGATGGAATCGGTGGTGTAGTGTGCTCACCACGTGTGTGGGTCAAAGCCTTGTTAATCAGACAGAATCGGTGGTGTAGTGTGCTCACCACGTGTGTGGGTCAAAGCCTTGTTAATCAGATGGAATCGGTGGTGTAGTGTGCTCACCACGTGTGTGGGTCAAAGCCTTGTTAATCAGATGGAATCGGTGGTGTAGTGTACTCACCACGTGTGTGGGTCAAAGCTTTGTTAAAATCAGACAGAATCGGTGGTGTAGTATGCTCACCACGTGTGTGGGTCAAAGCCTTGTTAATCAGACAGAATCGGTCGTGTAGTGTGCTCACCACGTGTGTGGGTCAAAGCCTTGTTAATCAGATGGAATCGGTGGTGTAGTGTGATCACCACGTGTGTGGGTCAAAGCCTTGTTAATCAGATGGAATCGGTGGTGTAGTGTACTCACCACGTGTGTGGGTCAAAGCCTTGTTTATCAAACGGAATCGGTGGTGTAGTGTGCTCACCACGTGTGTGGGTCAAAGCCTTGTTAATCAGATGGAATCGGTGGTGTAGTGTGCTCACCACGTGTGTGGGTCATCGCCTTGTTAATCAGACAGAATCGGTGGTGTAGTGTGCTCACCACATGTGTGGGTCAAAGCCTTGTTAATCAGACAGAATCGGTGGTGTAGTGTGCTCACCACGTGTGTGGGTCAAAGCCTTGTTAATCAGACCGAATCAGTAGTGTAGTGTGCTCACCATGTGTGTGGGTCAAAGCCTTGTTAATCAGACAGAATCGGTGGTGTAGTGTGCTCACCACGGTGTCGGTCAAAGCCTTGTTAATCAGATGGCATCGGTGGTGTAGTGTGCTCACCACGTGTGTGGGTCAAAGCCTTGTTAATCAGATGGAATCGGTGGTGTAGTGTACTCACCACGTGTGTGGGTCAAAGCCTTGTTTATCAAACGGAATCGGTGGTGTAGTGTGCTCACCACGTGTGTGGGTCAAAGCCTTGTTAATCAGATGGAATCGGTGGTGTAGTGTGCTCACCACGTGTGTGGGTCATCGCCTTGTTAATCAGACAGAATCGGTGGTGTAGTGTGCTCACCACATGTGTGGGTCAAAGCCTTGTTAATCAGACAGAATCGGTGGTGTAGTGTGCTCACCACGTGTGTGGGTCAAAGCCTTGTTAATCAGACCGAATCAGTAGTGTAGTGTGCTCACCATGTGTGTGGGTCAAAGCCTTGTTAATCAGACAGAATCGGTGGTGTAGTGTGCTCACCACGGTGTCGGTCAAAGCCTTGTTAATCAGATGGCATCGGTGGTGTAGTGTGCTCACCACGTGTGTGGGTCAAAGCCTTGTTAATCAAACGGAATCGGTGGTGTAGTGTGCTCACCACGTGTGTGGGTCAAAGCCTTGTTAATCAGACGTAATCGGTGGTGTAGTGTGCTCACCACGTGTGTGGGTCAAAGCCTTGTTAATCAGACAGAATCGGTGGTGTAGTGTGCTCACCACATGTGTGGGTCAAAGCCTTGTTAATCAGACAGAATCGGCGTGTAGTGTGCTCACCACGTGTGTGGGTCAAAGCCTTGTTAATCAGATAGAATCGGTGGTGTAATGTGCTCACCATGTGTGTGGGTCAAAGCCTTGTTAATCAGATGGAATCGGTGGTGTAGTGTGCTCAGCACGTGTGTGGGTCAAAGCCTTGTTAATCAGACAGAATCGGTGGTGTAGTGTGCTCACCACGTGTGTGGGTCAAAGCCTTGTTAATAAGATGGAATCGGTGGTCTAGTGTACTCACCACGTGTGTGGGTCAAAGCCTTGTTAATCAGACAGTATCGGTGGTGTAGTGTGCTCACCACGTGTGTGGGTCAAAGCCTTGTTAATCAGATGGAATCGGTGGTGTAGTGTGCTCACCACGTGTGTGGGTCAAAGCCTTGTTAATCAGACAGAATCGGTGGTGTAGTGTGCTCACCACGTGTGTGGGTCAAAGCCTTGTTAATCAGACAGAATCGGTGGTGTAGTGTGCTCACCACGTGTGTGGGTCAAATCCTTGTTAATCAGACAGAATCGGTGGTGTGTGCTCACCACGTGTGTGGGTCAAAGCCTTGTTAATCAGACAGAATCGGTGGTGTAGTGTGCTCACCACGTGTTTGGGTCAAAGCCTTGTTAATCAGACAGAATCGGTGGTGTAGTGTGCTCACCACGTGTGTGGGTCAAAGCCTTGTTAATCAGACAGAATCGGTGGTGTAGTATGCTCACCACGTGTGTGGGTCAAAGCCTTGTTAATCAGACGGAATCGGTGGTGTTGTGTGCTCACCACGTGTGTGGGTCAAAGCCTTGTTAATCAGATGGAATCGGTGGTGTAGTGTGCTCACCACGTGTGTGGGTCAAAGCCTTGTTAATCAGATGGAATCGGTGGTGTAGTGTACTCACCACGTGTGTGGGTCAAAGCTTTGTTAAAATCAGAGAGAATCGGTGGTGTAGTATGCTCACCACGTGTGTGGGTCAAAGCCTTGTTAATCAGACAGAATCGGTGGTGTAGTGTGCTCACCACGTGTGTGGGTCAAAGCCTTGTTAATCAGATGGAATCGGTGGTGTAGTGTGATCACCACGTGTGTGGGTCAAAGCCTTGTTAATCAGATGGAATCGGTGGTGTAGTGTACTCACCACGTGTGTGGGTCAAAGCCTTGTTAATCAAACGGAATCGGTGGTGTAGTGTGCTCACCACGTGTGTGGGTCAACGCCTTGTTAATCAGACAGAATCGGTGGTGTAGTGTGCTCACCACATGTGTGGGTCAAAGCCTTGTTAATCAGATGGAATCGGTGGTGTAGTGTGCTCACCACGTGTGTGGATCATCGCCTTGTTAATCAGACAGAATCGGTGGTGTAGTGTGCTCACCACATGTGTGGGTCAAAGCCTTGTTAATCAGACAGAATCGGTGGTGTAGTGTGCTCACCACGTGTGTGGGTCAAAGCCTTGTTAATCAGACCGAATCAGTAGTGTAGTGTGCTCACCATGTGTGTGGGTCAAAGCCTTGTTAATCAGATGGAATCGGTGGTGTAGTGTGATCACCACGTGTGTGGGTCAACGCCTTGTTAATCAGACAGAATCGGTGGTGTAGTGTGCTCACCACATGTGTGGGTCAAAGCCTTGTTAATCAGACAGAATCGGTGGTGTAGTGTGCTCACCACGTGTGTGGGTCAAAGCCTTGTTAATCAGATGGAATCGGTGGTGTAGTGTGCTCACCACGTGTGTGGGTCAAAGCCTTGTTAATCAGATGGAATCGGTGGTGTAGTGTACTCACCACGTGTGTGGGTCAAAGCTTTGTTAAAATCAGACAGAATCGGTGGTGTAGTATGCTCACCACGTGTGTGGGTCAAAGCCTTGTTAATCAGACAGAATCGGTCGTGTAGTGTGCTCACCACGTGTGTGGGTCAAAGCCTTGTTAATCAGATGGAATCGGTGGTGTAGTGTGATCACCACGTGTGTGGGTCAAAGCCTTGTTAATCAGATGGAATCGGTGGTGTAGTGTACTCACCACGTGTGTGGGTCAAAGCCTTGTTTATCAAACGGAATCGGTGGTGTAGTGTGCTCACCACGTGTGTGGGTCAAAGCCTTGTTAATCAGATGGAATCGGTGGTGTAGTGTGCTCACCACGTGTGTGGGTCATCGCCTTGTTAATCAGACAGAATCGGTGGTGTAGTGTGCTCACCACATGTGTGGGTCAAAGCCTTGTTAATCAGACAGAATCGGTGGTGTAGTGTGCTCACCACGTGTGTGGGTCAAAGCCTTGTTAATCAGACCGAATCAGTAGTGTAGTGTGCTCACCATGTGTGTGGGTCAAAGCCTTGTTAATCAGACAGAATCGGTGGTGTAGTGTGCTCACCACGGTGTCGGTCAAAGCCTTGTTAATCAGATGGCATCGGTGGTGTAGTGTGCTCACCACGTGTGTCGGTCAAAGCCTTGTTAATCAGATGGAATCGGTGGTGTAGTGTGCTCACCACGTGTGTGGGTCAAAGCCTTGTTAATCAGACGTAATCGGTGGTGTAGTGTGCTCACCACGTGTGTGGGTCAAAGCCTTGTTAATCAGACAGAATCGGTGGTGTAGTGTGCTCACCACATGTGTGGGTCAAAGCCTTGTTAATCAGACAGAATCGGCGTGTAGTGTGCTCACCACGTGTGTGGGTCAAAGCCTTGTTAATCAGATAGAATCGGTGGTGTAATGTGCTCACCATGTGTGTGGGTCAAAGCCTTGTTAATCAGATGGAATCGGTGGTGTAGTGTGCTCAGCACGTGTGTGGGTCAAAGCCTTGTTAATCAGACAGAATCGGTGGTGTAGTGTGCTCACCACGTGTGTGGGTCAAAGCCTTGTTAATAAGATGGAATCGGTGGTGTAGTGTACTCACCACGTGTGTGGGTCAAAGCCTTGTTAATCAGACAGAATCGGTGGTGTAGTGTGCTCACCACGTGTGTGGGTCAAAGCCTTGTTAATCAGATGGAATCGGTGGTGTAGTGTGCTCACCACGTGTGTGGGTCAAAGCCTTGTTAATCAGATGGAATCGGTGTTGTAGTGTACTCACCACGTGTGTGGGTCAAAGCCTTGTTAATCAGACAGAATCGGTGGTGTAGTGTGCTCACCACGTGTGTGGGTCAAAGCCTTGTTAATCAGACAGAATCAGTGGTGTAGTGTGCTCACCACGTGTGTGGGTCAAAGCCTTGTTAATCAGATGGAATCGGTGGTGTAGTGTGATCACCACGTGTGTGGGTCAAAGCCTTGTTAATCAGATGGAATCGGTGGTGTAGTGTGATCACCACGTGTGTGGGTCAAAGCCTTGTTAATCAGATGGAATCGGTGGTGTAGTGTACTCACCACGTGTGTGGGTCAAAGCCTTGTTAATCAAACGGAATCGGTGGTGTAGTGTGCTCACCACGTGTGTGGGTCAAAGCCTTGTTAATCAGATGGAATCGGTGGTGTAGTGTGCTCACCACGTGTGTGGGTCAACGCCTTGTTAATCAGACAGAATCGGTGGTGTAGTGTGCTCACCACATGTGTGGGTCAAAGCCTTGTTAATCAGACAGAATCGGTGGTGTAGTGTGCTCACCACGTGTGTGGGTCAAAGCCTTGTTAATCAGATGGAATCGGTGGTTTAGTGTGCTCACCACGTGTGTGGGTCAAAGCCTTGTTAATCAGATGGAATCGGTGGTGTAGTGTACTCACCACGTGTGTGGGTCAAAGCTTTGTTAAAATCAGACAGAATCGGTGGTGTAGTATGCTCACCACGTGTGTGGGTCAAAGCCTTGTTAATCAGACAGAATCGGTGGTGTAGTGTGCTCACCACGTGTGTGGGTCAAAGCCTTGTTAATCAGATGGAATCGGTGGTGTAGTGTGATCACCACGTGTGTGGGTCAAAGCCTTGTTAATCAGATGGAATCGGTGGTGTAGTGTACTCACCACGTGTGTGGGTCAAAGCCTTGTTAATCAAACGGAATCGGTGGTGTAGTGTGCTCACCACGTGTGTGGGTCAAAGCCTTGTTAATCAGATGGAATCGGTGGTGTAGTGTGCTCACCACGTGTGTGGGTCAACGCCTTGTTAATCAGACAGAATCGGTGGTGTAGTGTGCTCACCACATGTGTGGGTCAAAGCCTTGTTAATCAGACAGAATCGGTGGTGTAGTGTGCTCACCACGTGTGTGGGTCAAAGCCTTGTTAATCAGACCGAATCAGTAGTGTAGTGTGCTCACCATGTGTGTGGGTCAAAGCCTTGTTAATCAGACAGAATCGGTGGTGTAGTGTGCTCACCACGGTGTCGGTCAAAGCCTTGTTAATCAGATGGCATCGGTGGTGTAGTGTGCTCACCACGTGTGTGGGTCAAAGCCTTGTTAATCAGATGGAATCGGTGGTGTAGTGTGCTCACCACGTGTGTGGGTCAAAGCCTTGTTAATCAGACGTAATCGGTGGTGTAGTGTGCTCACCACGTGTGTGGGTCAAAGCCTTGTTAATCAGACAGAATCGGTGGTGTAGTGTGCTCACCACATGTGTGGGTCAAAGCCTTGTTAATCAGACAGAATCGGCGTGTAGTGTGCTCACCACGTGTGTGGGTCAAAGCCTTGTTAATCAGATAGAATCGGTGGTGTAATGTGCTCACCATGTGTGTGGGTCAAAGCCTTGTTAATCAGATGGAATCGGTGGTGTAGTGTGCTCAGCACGTGTGTGGGTCAAAGCCTTGTTAATCAGACAGAATCGGTGGTGTAGTGTGCTCACCACGTGTGTGGGTCAAAGCCTTGTTAATAAGATGGAATCGGTGGTGTAGTGTACTCACCACGTGTGTGGGTCAAAGCCTTGTTAATCAGACAGAATCGGTGGTGTAGTGTGCTCACCACGTGTGTGGGTCAAAGCCTTGTTAATCAGATCGAATCGGTGGTGTAGTGTGCTCACCACGTGTGTGGGTCAAAGCCTTGTTAATCAGATGGAATCGGTGTTGTAGTGTACTCACCACGTGTGTGGGTCAAAACCTTGTTAATCAGACAGAATCGGTGGTGTAGTGTGCTCACCACGTGTGTGGGTCAAAGCCTTGTTAATCAGACAGAATCAGTGGTGTAGTGTGCTCACCACGTGTGTGGGTCAAAGCCTTGTTAATCAGATGGAATCGGTGGTGTAGTGTGATCACCACGTGTGTGGGTCAAAGCCTTGTTAATCAGATGGAATCGGTGGTGTAGTGTGCTCACCACGTGTGTGGGTCAAAGCCTTGTTAATCAGATGGAATCGGTGGTGTAGTGTGCTCACCACGTGTGTGGGTCAAAGCCTTGTTAATCAGACAGAATCGATGGTGTAATGTGCTCACCACGTGTGTGGGTCAAAGCCTTGTTAATCAGATGGAATCGGTGGTGTAGTGTGCTCACCACGTGTGTTGGTCAAAGCCTTGTTAATCAGACAGAATCGGTGGTGTAGTGTACTCACCACGTGTGTGGGTCAAAGCCTTGTTTATCAGAAGGAATCGGTGGTGTAGTGTGCTCATCACGTGTGTGGGTCAAAGCCTTGTTAATCAGAAAGAATCGGTGGTGTAGTGTGCTCACCACGTGTGTGGGTCAAAGCCTTGTTAATCAGATGGAATCGGTGGTGTAGTGTGCTCACCACGTGTGTGGGTCAAAGCCTTGTTAATCAGACAGTATTGGTGGTTTAGTGTGCTCACCACGTGTGTGGGTCAAAGCCTTGTTTATCAGACGGAATCGGTGGTGTAGTGTGCTCACCACATGTGTGGGTCAAAGCCTTGTTAATCAGACAGAATCGGCGTGTAGTGTGCTCACCACGTGTGTGGGTTAAAGCCTTGTTAATCAGATAGAATCGGTGGTGTAGTGTGCTCACCATGTGTGTGGGTCAAAGCCTTGTTAATCAGATGGAATCGGTGGTGTAGTGTGCTCAGCACGTGTGTGGGTCAAAGCCTTGTTAATCAGACAGAATCGGTGGTGTAGTGTGCTCACCACGTGTGTGGGTCAAAGCCTTGTTAATAAGATGGAATCGGTGGTGTAGTGTACTCACCACGTGTGTGGGTCAAAGCCTTGTTAATCAGACAGAATCGGTGGTGTAGTGTGCTCACCACGTGTGTGGGTCAAAGCCTTGTTAATCAGATCGAATCGGTGGTGTAGTGTGCTCACCACGTGTGTGGGTCAAAGCCTTGTTAATCAGATGGAATCGGTGTTGTAGTGTACTCACCACGTGTGTGGGTCAAAGCCTTGTTAATCAGACAGAATCGGTGGTGTAGTGTGCTCAGCACGTGTGTGGGTCAAAGCCTTGTTAATCAGACAGAATCAGTGGTGTAGTGTGCTCACCACGTGTGTGCGTCAAAGCCTTGTTAATCAGATGGAATCGGTGGTGTAGTGTGATCACCACATGTGTGGGTCAAAGCCTTGTTAATCAGATGGAATCGGTGGTGTAGTGTGCTCACCACGTGTGTGGGTCAAAGCCTTGTTAATCAGATGGAATCGGTGGTGTAGTGTGCTCACCACGTGTGTGGGTCAAAGCCTTGTTAATCAGACAGAATCGGTGGTGTAATGTGCTCACCACGTTTGTGGGTCAAAGCCTTGTTAATCAGATGGAATCGGTGGTGTAGTGTGCTCACCACGTGTGTTGGTCAAAGCCTTGTTAATCAGACAGAATCGGTGGTGTAGTGTACTCACCACGTGTGTGGGTCAAAGCCTTGTTAATCAGAAGGAATCGGTGGTGTAGTGTGCTCACCACGTGTATGGGTCAAAGCCTTGTTAATCAGAAAGAATCGGTGGTGTAGTGTGCTCACCACGTGTGTGGGTCAAAGCCTTGTTAATCAGATGGAATCGGTGGTGTAGTGTGCTCACCACGTGTGTGGGTCAAAGCCTTGTTAATCAGACAGTATTGGTGGTTTAGTGTGCTCACCACGTGTGTGGGTCAAAGCCTTGTTTATCAGACGGAATCGGTGGTGTAGTGTGCTCACCACATGTGTGGGTCAAAGCCTTGTTAATCAGATGGAATCGGCGTGTAGTGTGCTCACCACGGGTGTGGTTCAAAGCCTTGTTAATCAGATAGAATCGGTGGTGTAGTGTGCTCACCATGTGTGTGGGTCAAAGCCTTGTTAATCAGATGGAATCGGTGGTGTAGTGTGCTCAGCACGTGTGTGGGTCAAAGCCTTGTTAATCAGACATAATCGGTGGTGTAGTGTGCTCACCACGTGTGTGGGTCAAAGCCTTGTTAATAAGATGGAATCGGTGGTGTAGTGTACTCACCACGTGTGTGGGTCAAAGCCTTGTTAATCAGACAGAATCGGTGGTGTAGTGTGCTCACCACGTGTGTGGGTCAAAGCCTTGTTAATCAGATCGAATCGGTGGTGTAGTGTGCTCACCACGTGTGTGGCTCAAAGCCTTGTTAATCAGATGGAATCGGTGTTGTAGTGTACTCACCACGTGTGTGGGTCAAAGCCTTGTTAATCAGACAGAATCGGTGGTGTAGTGTGCTCAGAACGTGTGTGGGTCAAAGCCTTGTTAATCAGACAGAATCGGTGGTGTAGTGTGCTCACCACGTGTGTGGGTCAAAGCCTTGTTAATAAGATGGAATCGGTGGTGTAGTGTACTCACCACGTGTGTGGGTCAAAGCCTTGTTAATCAGACAGAATCGGTGGTGTAGTGTGCTCACCACGTGTGTGGGTCAAAGCCTTGTTAATCAGACAGAATCGGTGGTGTAGTGTGCTCACCACGTGTGTGGGTCAAAGCCTTGTTAATCAGACAGAATCGGTGGTGTAGTGTGCTCACCACGTGTGTGGGTCAAAGCCTTGTTAATCAGATGGAATCGGTGGTGTAGTGTGATCACCACGTGTGTGGGTCAAAGCCTTGTTAATCAGATGGAATCGGTGGTGTAGTGTACTCACCACGTGTGTGGGTCAAAGCCTTGTTAATCAGACAGAATCGGTGGTGTAGTGTGCTCACCACGTGTGTGGGTCAAAGCCTTGTTAATCAGACAGAATCGGTGGTGTAGTGTGCTCATCACGTGTGTGGGTCAAAGCCTTGTTAATCAGATGGAATCGGTGGTGTAGTGTGCTCACCACGTGTGTGGGTCAAAGCCTTGTTAATCAGATGGAATCGGTGGTGTAGTGTGCTCACCACGTGTGTGGGTCAAAGCCTTGTTAATCAGATGGAATCGGTGGTGTAGTGTGCTCACCACGTGTGTGGGTCAAATCCTTGTTAATCAGACAGAATCGGTGGTGTAATGTGCTCACCACGTGTGTGGGTCAAAGCCTTGTTAATCAGATGGAATCGGTGGTGTAGTGTGCTCACCACGTGTGTTGGTCAAAGCCTTGTTAATCAGACAGAATCAGTGGTGTAGTGTACTCACCACGTGTGTGGGTCAAAGCCTTGTTAATCAGAAGGAATCGGTGGTGTAGTGTGCTCACCACGTGTGTGGGTCAAAGCCTTGTTAATCAGACAGAATCGGTGGTGTAGTGTGCTCACCACGTGTGTGGGTCAAAGCCTTGTTAATCAGACAGAATCGGTGGTGTAATGTGCTCACCACGTGTGTGGGTCAAAACCTTGTTAATCAGACAGTATTGGTGGTGTAGTGTGCTCACCACGTGTGTGGATCAAAGCCTTGTTAATCAGACAGAATCAGTGGTGTAGTGTGCTCACCACGTGTGTGGGTCAAAGCCTTGTTAATCAGATGGAATCGGTGGTGTAGTGTGATCACCACGTGTGTGGGTCAAAGCCTTGTTAATCAGATGGAATCGGTGGTGTAGTGTGCTCACCACGTGTGTGGGTCAAAGCCTTGTTAATCAGATGGAATCGGTGGTGTAGTGTGCTCACCACGTGTGTGGGTCAAAGCCTTGTTAATCAGACAGAATCGGTGGTCTAATGTGCTCACCACGTGTGTGGGTCAAAGCCTTGTTAATCAGATGGAATCGGTGGTGTAGTGTGCTCACCACGTGTGTTGGTCAAAGCCTTGTTAATCAGACAGAATCGGTGGTGTAGTGTACTCACCACGTGTGTGAGTCAAAGCCTTGTTAATCAGAAGGAAGCGGTGGTGTAGTGTGCTCACCACATGTGTGGGTCAAAGCCTTGTTAATCAGACAGAATCGGCGTGTAGTGTGCTCACCACGTGTGTGGGTCAAAGCCTTGTTAATCAGACAGAATCGGTGGTGTAGTGTGCTCACCACGTGTTTGGGTCAAAGCCTTGTTAATCAGACAGAATCGGTGGTGTAGTGTGCTCACCACGTGTGTGGGTCAAATCCTTGTTAATCAGACAGAATCGGTGGTGTGTGCTCACCACGTGTGTGGGTCAAAGCCTTGTTAATCAGACAGAATCGGTGGTGTAGTGTGCTCACCACGTGTGTGGGTCAAAGCCTTGTTAATCAGACAGAATCGGTAGTGTAGTGTGCTCACCACGTGTGTGGGTCAAAGCCTTGTTAATCAGACAGAATAGGTGGTGTAGTGTGCTCACCACGTGTGTGGGTCAAAGCCTTGTTAATCAGATGGAATCGGTGGTGTAGTGTGCTCACCACGTGTGTGGGTCAAAGCCTTGTTAATCAGATGGAATCGGTGGTGTAGTGTGCTCACCACGTGTGTGGGTCAAAGCCTTGTTAATCAGATGGAATCGGTGGTGTAGTGTGCTCACCACGTGTGTGGGTCAAATCCTTGTTAATCAGACAGAATCGGTGGTGTAATGTGCTCACCACGTGTGTGGGTCAAAGCCTTGTTAATCAGATGGAATCGGTGGTGTAGTGTGCTCACCACGTGTGTTGGTCAAAGCCTTGTTAATCAGACAGAATCAGTGGTGTAGTGTACTCACCACGTGTGTGGGTCAAAGCCTTGTTAATCAGAAGGAATCGGTGGTGTAGTGTGCTCACCACGTGTGTGGGTCAAAGCCTTGTTAATCAGACAGAATCGGTGGTGTAGTGTGCTCACCACGTGTGTGGGTCAAATCCTTGTTAATCAGACAGAATCGGTGGTGTAATGTGCTCACCACGTGTGTGGGTCAAAACCTTGTTAATCAGACAGTATTGGTGGTGTAGTGTGCTCACCACGTGTGTGGATCAAAGCCTTGTTAATCAGACAGAATCAGTGGTGTAGTGTGCTCACCACGTGTGTGGGTCAAAGCCTTGTTAATCAGATGGAATCGGTGGTGTAGTGTGATCACCACGTGTGTGGGTCAAAGCCTTGTTAATCAGATGGAATCGGTGGTGTAGTGTGCTCACCACGTGTGTGGGTCAAAGCCTTGTTAATCAGATGGAATCGGTGGTGTAGTGTGCTCACCACGTGTGTGGGTCAAAGCCTTGTTAATCAGACAGAATCGGTGGTCTAATGTGCTCACCACGTGTGTGGGTCAAAGCCTTGTTAATCAGATGGAATCGGTGGTGTAGTGTGCTCACCACGTGTGTTGGTCAAAGCCTTGTTAATCAGACAGAATCGGTGGTGTAGTGTACTCACCACGTGTGTGAGTCAAAGCCTTGTTAATCAGAAGGAAGCGGTGGTGTAGTGTGCTCACCACATGTGTGGGTCAAAGCCTTGTTAATCAGACAGAATCGGCGTGTAGTGTGCTCACCACGTGTGTGGGTCAAAGCCTTGTTAATCAGACAGAATCGGTGGTGTAGTGTGCTCACCACGTGTTTGGGTCAAAGCCTTGTTAATCAGACAGAATCGGTGGTGTAGTGTGCTCACCACGTGTGTGGGTCAAATCCTTGTTAATCAGACAGAATCGGTGGTGTGTGCTCACCACGTGTGTGGGTCAAAGCCTTGTTAATCAGACAGAATCGGTGGTGTAGTGTGCTCACCACGTGTGTGGGTCAAAGCCTTGTTAATCAGACAGAATCGGTAGTGTAGTGTGCTCACCACGTGTGTGGGTCAAAGCCTTGTTAATCAGACAGAATAGGTGGTGTAGTGTGCTCACCACGTGTGTGGGTCAAAGCCTTGTTAATCAGATGGAATCGGTGGTGTAGTGTGCTCACCACGTGTGTGGGTCAAAACCTTGTTAATCAGACGTAATCGGTGGTGTATTGTGCTGACCACGTGTGTGGGTCAAAGCCTTGTTAATCAGATGGCATCGGTGGTGTAGTGTGCTCACCACGTGTGTGGGTCAAAGCCTTGTTAATCAGATGGAATCGGTGGTGTAATGTGCTCACCACGTGTGTGGGTCAAAGCCTTGTTAATCAGACGTAATCGGTGGTGTAGTGTGCTCACCACGTGTGTGGGTCAAAGCCTTGTTAATCAGACAGAATCAGTGGTGTAGTGTGCTCACCACATGTGTGGGTCAAAGCCTTGTTAATCAGACAGAATCGGCGGTGTAGTGTGCTCACCACGTGTTTGGGTCAAAGCCTTGTTAATCAGATAGAATCGGTGGTGTAGTGTGCTCACCACGTGTGTGGGTCAAAGCCTTGTTAATCAGATGGAATCGGTGGTGTAGTGTGCTCAACACGTGTGTGGGTCAAAGCCTTGTTAATCAGACAGAATCGGTGGTGTAGTGTGCTCACCACGTGTGTGGGTCAAAGCCTTGTTAATCAGATGGAATCGGTGGTGTAGTGTACTCACCACGTGTGTGGGTCAAAGCCTTGTTAATCAGACAGAATCGGTGGTGTAGTGTGCTCACCACGTGTGTGGGTCAAAGCCTTGTTAATCAGACAGAATCGGTGGTGTAGTGTGCTCACCACGTGTGTGGGTCAAATCCTTGTTAATCAGACAGAATCGGTGGTGTGTGCTCACCACGTGTGTGCTCACCACGTGTGTGGGTCAAAGCCTTGTTAATCAGACAGAATCGGTGGTGTAGTGTGCTCACCACGTGTGTGGGTCAAAGCCTTGTTAATCAGACAGAATCGGTAGTGTAGTGTGCTCACCACGTGTGTGGGTCAAAGCCTTGTTAATCAGACAGAATAGGTGGTGTAGTGTGCTCACCACGTGTGTGGGTCAAAGCCTTGTTAATCAGATGGAATCGGTGGTGTAGTGTGCTCACCACGTGTGTGGGTCAAAACCTTGTTAATCAGACGTAATCGGTGGTGTAGTGTGCTGACCACGTGTGTGGGTCAAAGCCTTGTTAATCAGATGGCATCGGTGGTGTAGTGTGCTCACCACGTGTGTGGGTCAAAGCCTTGTTAATCAGATGGAATCGGTGGTGTAGTGTGCTCACCACGTGTGTGGGTCAAAGCCTTGTTAATCAGACGTAATCGGTGGTGTAGTGTGCTCACCACGTGTGTGGGTCAAAGCCTTGTTAATCAGACAGAATCAGTGGTGTAGTGTGCTCACCACATGTGTGGGTCAAAGCCTTGTTAATCAGACAGAATCGGCGGTGTAGTGTGCTCACCACGTGTTTGGGTCAAAGCCTTGTTAATCAGATAGAATCGGTGGTGTAGTGTGCTCACCACGTGTGTGGGTCAAAGCCTTGTTAATCAGATGGAATCGGTGGTGTAGTGTGCTCAACACGTGTGTGGGTCAAAGCCTTGTTAATCAGACAGAATCGGTGGTGTAGTGTGCTCACCACGTGTGTGGGTCAAAGCCTTGTTAATCAGATGGAATCGGTGGTGTAGTGTGATCACCACGTGTGTGGGTCAAAGCCTTGTTAATCAGATGGAATCGGTGGTGTAGTGTGCTCACCACGTGTGTGGGTCAAAGCCTTGTTAATCAGATGGAATCGGTGGTGTAGTGTGCTCACCACGTGTGTGGGTCAAAGCCTTGTTAATCAGACAGAATCGATGGTGTAATGTGCTCACCACGTGTGTGGGTCAAAGCCTTGTTAATCAGATGGAATCGGTGGTGTAGTGTGCTCACCACGTGTGTTGGTCAAAGCCTTGTTAATCAGACAGAATCGGTGGTGTAGTGTACTCACCACGTGTGTGGGTCAAAGCCTTGTTTATCAGAAGGAATCGGTGGTGTAGTGTGCTCATCACGTGTGTGGGTCAAAGCCTTGTTAATCAGAAAGAATCGGTGGTGTAGTGTGCTCACCACGTGTGTGGGTCAAAGCCTTGTTAATCAGATGGAATCGGTGGTGTAGTGTGCTCACCACGTGTGTGGGTCAAAGCCTTGTTAATCAGACAGTATTGGTGGTTTAGTGTGCTCACCACGTGTGTGGGTCAAAGCCTTGTTTATCAGACGGAATCGGTGGTGTAGTGTGCTCACCACATGTGTGGGTCAAAGCCTTGTTAATCAGACAGAATCGGCGTGTAGTGTGCTCACCACGTGTGTGGGTTAAAGCCTTGTTAATCAGATAGAATCGGTGGTGTAGTGTGCTCACCATGTGTGTGGGTCAAAGCCTTGTTAATCAGATGGAATCGGTGGTGTAGTGTGCTCAGCACGTGTGTGGGTCAAAGCCTTGTTAATCAGACAGAATCGGTGGTGTAGTGTGCTCACCACGTGTGTGGGTCAAAGCCTTGTTAATAAGATGGAATCGGTGGTGTAGTGTACTCACCACGTGTGTGGGTCAAAGCCTTGTTAATCAGACAGAATCGGTGGTGTAGTGTGCTCACCACGTGTGTGGGTCAAAGCCTTGTTAATCAGATCGAATCGGTGGTGTAGTGTGCTCACCACGTGTGTGGGTCAAAGCCTTGTTAATCAGATGGAATCGGTGTTGTAGTGTACTCACCACGTGTGTGGGTCAAAGCCTTGTTAATCAGACAGAATCGGTGGTGTAGTGTGCTCAGCACGTGTGTGGGTCAAAGCCTTGTTAATCAGACAGAATCAGTGGTGTAGTGTGCTCACCACGTGTGTGCGTCAAAGCCTTGTTAATCAGATGGAATCGGTGGTGTAGTGTGATCACCACATGTGTGGGTCAAAGCCTTGTTAATCAGATGGAATCGGTGGTGTAGTGTGCTCACCACGTGTGTGGGTCAAAGCCTTGTTAATCAGATGGAATCGGTGGTGTAGTGTGCTCACCACGTGTGTGGGTCAAAGCCTTGTTAATCAGACAGAATCGGTGGTGTAATGTGCTCACCACGTTTGTGGGTCAAAGCCTTGTTAATCAGATGGAATCGGTGGTGTAGTGTGCTCACCACGTGTGTTGGTCAAAGCCTTGTTAATCAGACAGAATCGGTGGTGTAGTGTACTCACCACGTGTGTGGGTCAAAGCCTTGTTAATCAGAAGGAATCGGTGGTGTAGTGTGCTCACCACGTGTGTGGGTCAAAGCCTTGTTTATCAGACGGAATCGGTGGTGTAGTGTGCTCACCACATGTGTGGGTCAAAGCCTTGTTAATCAGACAGAATCGGCGTGTAGTGTGCTCACCACGTGTGTGGGTTAAAGCCTTGTTAATCAGATAGAATCGGTGGTGTAGTGTGCTCACCATGTGTGTGGGTCAAAGCCTTGTTAATCAGATGGAATCGGTGGTGTAGTGTGCTCAGCACGTGTGTGGGTCAAAGCCTTGTTAATCAGACAGAATCGGTGGTGTAGTGTGCTCACCACGTGTGTGGGTCAAAGCCTTGTTAATAAGATGGAATCGGTGGTGTAGTGTACTCACCACGTGTGTGGGTCAAAGCCTTGTTAATCAGACAGAATCGGTGGTGTAGTGTGCTCACCACGTGTGTGGGTCAAAGCCTTGTTAATCAGATCGAATCGGTGGTGTAGTGTGCTCACCACGTGTGTGGGTCAAAGCCTTGTTAATCAGATGGAATCGGTGTTGTAGTGTACTCACCACGTGTGTGGGTCAAAGCCTTGTTAATCAGACAGAATCGGTGGTGTAGTGTGCTCAGCACGTGTGTGGGTCAAAGCCTTGTTAATCAGACAGAATCAGTGGTGTAGTGTGCTCACCACGTGTGTGCGTCAAAGCCTTGTTAATCAGATGGAATCGGTGGTGTAGTGTGATCACCACATGTGTGGGTCAAAGCCTTGTTAATCAGATGGAATCGGTGGTGTAGTGTGCTCACCACGTGTGTGGGTCAAAGCCTTGTTAATCAGATGGAATCGGTGGTGTAGTGTGCTCACCACGTGTGTGGGTCAAAGCCTTGTTAATCAGACAGAATCGGTGGTGTAATGTGCTCACCACGTTTGTGGGTCAAAGCCTTGTTAATCAGATGGAATCGGTGGTGTAGTGTGCTCACCACGTGTGTTGGTCAAAGCCTTGTTAATCAGACAGAATCGGTGGTGTAGTGTACTCACCACGTGTGTGGGTCAAAGCCTTGTTAATCAGAAGGAATCGGTGGTGTAGTGTGCTCACCACGTGTATGGGTCAAAGCCTTGTTAATCAGAAAGAATCGGTGGTGTAGTGTGCTCACCACGTGTGTGGGTCAAAGCCTTGTTAATCAGATGGAATCGGTGGTGTAGTGTGCTCACCACGTGTGTGGGTCAAAGCCTTGTTAATCAGACAGTATTGGTGGTTTAGTGTGCTCACCACGTGTGTGGGTCAAAGCCTTGTTTATCAGACGGAATCGGTGGTGTAGTGTGCTCACCACATGTGTGGGTCAAAGCCTTGTTAATCAGATGGAATCGGCGTGTAGTGTGCTCACCACGGGTGTGGTTCAAAGCCTTGTTAATCAGATAGAATCGGTGGTGTAGTGTGCTCACCATGTGTGTGGGTCAAAGCCTTGTTAATCAGATGGAATCGGTGGTGTAGTGTGCTCAGCACGTGTGTGGGTCAAAGCCTTGTTAATCAGACAGAATCGGTGGTGTAGTGTGCTCACCACGTGTGTGGGTCAAAGCCTTGTTAATAAGATGGAATCGGTGGTGTAGTGTACTCACCACGTGTGTGGGTCAAAGCCTTGTTAATCAGACAGAATCGGTGGTGTAGTGTGCTCACCACGTGTGTGGGTCAAAGCCTTGTTAATCAGATCGAATCGGTGGTGTAGTGTGCTCACCACGTGTGTGGCTCAAAGCCTTGTTAATCAGATGGAATCGGTGTTGTAGTGTACTCACCACGTGTGTGGGTCAAAGCCTTGTTAATCAGACAGAATCGGTGGTGTAGTGTGCTCAGAACGTGTGTGGGTCAAAGCCTTGTTAATCAGACAGAATCGGTGGTGTAGTGTGCTCACCACGTGTGTGGGTCAAAGCCTTGTTAATAAGATGGAATCGGTGGTGTAGTGTACTCACCACGTGTGTGGGTCAAAGCCTTGTTAATCAGACAGAATCGGTGGTGTAGTGTGCTCACCACGTGTGTGGGTCAAAGCCTTGTTAATCAGACAGAATCGGTGGTGTAGTGTGCTCACCACGTGTGTGGGTCAAAGCCTTGTTAATCAGACAGAATCGGTGGTGTAGTGTGCTCACCACGTGTGTGGGTCAAAGCCTTGTTAATCAGATGGAATCGGTGGTGTAGTGTGATCACCACGTGTGTGGGTCAAAGCCTTGTTAATCAGATGGAATCGGTGGTGTAGTGTGCTCACCACGTGTGTGGGTCAAAGCCTTGTTAATCAGATGGAATCGGTGGTGTAGTGTGCTCACCACGTGTGTTGGTCAACGCCTTGTTAATCAGACAGAATCGGTGGTGTAGTGTACTCACCACGTGTGTGGGTCAAAGCCTTGTTAATCAGAAGGAATCGGTGGTGTAGTGTGCTCACCACGTGTGTGGGTCAAAGCCTTGTTAATCAGAAAGAATCGGTGGTGTAGTGTGCTCACCACGTGTGTGGGTCAAAGCCTTGTTAATCAGATGGAATCGTTGGTGTAGTGTGCTCACCACGTGTGTGGGTCAAAGCCTTGTTAATCAGATGGAATCGTAGGTGTAGTGTGCTCACCACGTGTGTGGGTCAAAGCCTTGTTAATCAGACAGTATTGGTGGTTTAGTGTGCTCACCACGTGTGTGGGTCAAAGCCTTGTTAATCAGATGGAATCGATGGTGTGGTGTGCTCACCACGTGTGTGGGTCAAAGCCTTGTTTATCAGACGGAATCGGTGGTGTAGTGTGCTCACCACGTGTGTGGGTCAAAGCCTTGTTAATCAGATGGAATCGGTGGTGTAGTGTGCTCACCACGTGTGTGGGTCAAAGCCTTGTTAATCAGACAGAATCGGTGGTGTAGTGTGCTCACGACGTGTGTGGGTCAAAGCCTTGTTAATCAGACAGAATCGGTGGTGTAGTGTGCTCACCACGTGTGTGGGTCAAATCCTTGTTAATCAGACAGAATCAGTGGTGTAGTGTGCTAACCACGTGTGTGGGTCAAAGCCTTGTTAATCAGATGGAATCGGTGGTGTAGTGTGCTCACCACGTGTGTGGGTCAAAACCTTGTTAATCAGACGTAATCGGTGGTGTAGTGTGCTCACCACGTGTGTGGGTCAAAGCCTTGTTAATCAGATAGAATCGGTGGTGTAGTGTGCTCACCACGTGTGTGGGTCAAAGCCTTGTTAATCAGATGGAATCGGTGGTGTAGTGTGCTCACCACGTGTGTGGGTCAAAGCCTTGTTAATCAGACGTAATCGGTGGTGTAGTGTGCTCACCACGTGTGTGGGTCAAAGCCTTGTTAATCAGACAGAATCAGTGGTGTAGTGTGCTCACCACATGTGTGGGTCAAAGCCTTGTTAATCAGACAGAATCGGCGGTGTAGTGTGCTCACCACGTGTTTGGGTCAAAGCCTTGTTAATCAGATAGAATCGGTGGTGTAGTGTGCTCACCACGTGTGTGGGTCAAAGCCTTGTTAATCAGATGGAATCGGTGGTGTAGTGTGCTCAACACGTGTGTGGGTCAAAGCCTTGTTAATCAGACAGAATCGGTGGTGTAGTGTGCTCACCACGTGTGTGGGTCAAAGCCTTGTTAATCAGATGGAATCGGTGGTGTAGTGTGATCACCACGTGTGTGGGTCAAAGCCTTGTTAATCAGATGGAATCGGTGGTGTAGTGTGCTCACCACGTGTGTGGGTCAAAGCCTTGTTAATCAGATGGAATCGGTGGTGTAGTGTGCTCACCACGTGTGTGGGTCAAAGCCTTGTTAATCAGACAGAATCGATGGTGTAATGTGCTCACCACGTGTGTGGGTCAAAGCCTTGTTAATCAGATGGAATCGGTGGTGTAGTGTGCTCACCACGTGTGTTGGTCAAAGCCTTGTTAATCAGACAGAATCGGTGGTGTAATGTACTCACCACGTGTGTGGGTCAAAGCCTTGTTTATCAGAAGGAATCGGTGGTGTAGTGTGCTCATCACGTGTGTGGGTCAAAGCCTTGTTAATCAGAAAGAATCGGTGGTGTAGTGTGCTCACCACGTGTGTGGGTCAAAGCCTTGTTAATCAGATGGAATCGGTGGTGTAGTGTGCTCACCACGTGTGTGGGTCAAAGCCTTGTTAATCAGACAGTATTGGTGGTTTAGTGTGCTCACCACGTGTGTGGGTCAAAGCCTTGTTTATCAGACGGAATCGGTGGTGTAGTGTGCTCACCACATGTGTGGGTCAAAGCCTTGTTAATCAGACAGAATCGGCGTGTAGTGTGCTCACCACGTGTGTGGGTTAAAGCCTTGTTAATCAGATAGAATCGGTGGTGTAGTGTGCTCACCATGTGTGTGGGTCAAAGCCTTGTTAATCAGATGGAATCGGTGGTGTAGTGTGCTCAGCACGTGTGTGGGTCAAAGCCTTGTTAATCAGACAGAATCGGTGGTGTAGTGTGCTCACCACGTGTGTGGGTCAAAGCCTTGTTAATAAGATGGAATCGGTGGTGTAGTGTACTCACCACGTGTGTGGGTCAAAGCCTTGTTAATCAGACAGAATCGGTGGTGTAGTGTGCTCACCACGTGTGTGGGTCAAAGCCTTGTTAATCAGATCGAATCGGTGGTGTAGTGTGCTCACCACGTGTGTTGGTCAAAGCCTTGTTAATCAGATGGAATCGGTGTTGTAGTGTACTCACCACGTGTGTGGGTCAAAGCCTTGTTAATCAGACAGAATCGGTGGTGTAGTGTGCTCAGCACGTGTGTGGGTCAAAGCCTTGTTAATCAGACAGAATCAGTGGTGTAGTGTGCTCACCACGTGTGTGCGTCAAAGCCTTGTTAATCAGATGGAATCGGTGGTGTAGTGTGATCACCACATGTGTGGGTCAAAGCCTTGTTAATCAGATGGAATCGGTGGTGTAGTGTGCTCACCACGTGTGTGGGTCAAAGCCTTGTTAATCAGATGGAATCGGTGGTGTAGTGTGCTCACCACGTGTGTGGGTCAAAGCCTTGTTAATCAGACAGAATCGGTGGTGTAATGTGCTCACCACGTGTGTGGGTCAAAGCCTTGTTAATCAGATGGAATCGGTGGTGTAGTGTGCTCACCACGTGTGTTGGTCAAAGCCTTGTTAATCAGACAGAATCGGTGGTGTAGTGTACTCACCACGTGTGTGGGTCAAAGCCTTGTTAATCAGAAGGAATCGGTGGTGTAGTGTGCTCACCACGTGTATGGGTCAAAGCCTTGTTAATCAGAAAGAATCGGTGGTGTAGTGTGCTCACCACGTGTGTGGGTCAAAGCCTTGTTAATCAGATGGAATCGGTGGTGTAGTGTGCTCACCACGTGTGTGGGTCAAAGCCTTGTTAATCAGACAGTATTGGTGGTTTAGTGTGCTCACCACGTGTGTGGGTCAAAGCCTTGTTTATCAGACGGAATCGGTGGTGTAGTGTGCTCACCACATGTGTGGGTCAAAGCCTTGTTAATCAGATGGAATCGGCGTGTAGTGTGCTCACCACGGGTGTGGTTCAAAGCCTTGTTAATCAGATAGAATCGGTGGTGTAGTGTGCTCACCATGTGTGTGGGTCAAAGCCTTGTTAATCAGATGGAATCGGTGGTGTAGTGTGCTCAGCACGTGTGTGGGTCAAAGCCTTGTTAATCAGACAGAATCGGTGGTGTAGTGTGCTCACCACGTGTGTGGGTCAAAGCCTTGTTAATAAGATGGAATCGGTGGTGTAGTGTACTCACCACGTGTGTGGGTCAAAGCCTTGTTAATCAGACAGAATCGGTGGTGTAGTGTGCTCACCACGTGTGTGGGTCAAAGCCTTGTTAATCAGATCGAATCGGTGGTGTAGTGTGCTCACCACGTGTGTGGCTCAAAGCCTTGTTAATCAGATGGAATCGGTGTTGTAGTGTACTCACCACGTGTGTGGGTCAAAGCCTTGTTAATCAGACAGAATCGGTGGTGTAGTGTGCTCAGAACGTGTGTGGGTCAAAGCCTTGTTAATCAGACAGAATCGGTGGTGTAGTGTGCTCACCACGTGTGTGGGTCAAAGCCTTGTTAATAAGATGGAATCGGTGGTGTAGTGTACTCACCACGTGTGTGGGTCAAAGCCTTGTTAATCAGACAGAATCGGTGGTGTAGTGTGCTCACCACGTGTGTGGGTCAAAGCCTTGTTAATCAGACAGAATCGGTGGTGTAGTGTGCTCACCACGTGTGTGGGTCAAAGCCTTGTTAATCAGACAGAATCGGTGGTGTAGTGTGCTCACCACGTGTGTGGGTCAAAGCCTTGTTAATCAGATGGAATCGGTGGTGTAGTGTGATCACCACGTGTGTGGGTCAAAGCCTTGTTAATCAGATGGAATCGGTGGTGTAGTGTGCTCACCACGTGTGTGGGTCAAAGCCTTGTTAATCAGATGGAATCGGTGGTGTAGTGTGCTCACCACGTGTGTTGGTCAACGCCTTGTTAATCAGACAGAATCGGTGGTGTAGTGTACTCACCACGTGTGTGGGTCAAAGCCTTGTTAATCAGAAGGAATCGGTGGTGTAGTGTGCTCACCACGTGTGTGGGTCAAAGCCTTGTTAATCAGAAAGAATCGGTGGTGTAGTGTGCTCACCACGTGTGTGGGTCAAAGCCTTGTTAATCAGATGGAATCGTTGGTGTAGTGTGCTCACCACGTGTGTGGGTCAAAGCCTTGTTAATCAGATGGAATCGTAGGTGTAGTGTGCTCACCACGTGTGTGGGTCAAAGCCTTGTTAATCAGACAGTATTGGTGGTTTAGTGTGCTCACCACGTGTGTGGGTCAAAGCCTTGTTAATCAGATGGAATCGATGGTGTGGTGTGCTCACCACGTGTGTGGGTCAAAGCCTTGTTTATCAGACGGAATCGGTGGTGTAGTGTGCTCACCACGTGTGTGGGTCAAAGCCTTGTTAATCAGATGGAATCGGTGGTGTAGTGTGCTCACCACGTGTGTGGGTCAAAGCCTTGTTAATCAGACAGAATCGGTGGTGTAGTGTGCTCACGACGTGTGTGGGTCAAAGCCTTGTTAATCAGACAGAATCGGTGGTGTAGTGTGCTCACCACGTGTGTGGGTCAAATCCTTGTTAATCAGACAGAATCAGTGGTGTAGTGTGCTAACCACGTGTGTGGGTCAAAGCCTTGTTAATCAGATGGAATCGGTGGTGTAGTGTGCTCACCACGTGTGTGGGTCAAAACCTTGTTAATCAGACGTAATCGGTGGTGTAGTGTGCTCACCACGTGTGTGGGTCAAAGCCTTGTTAATCAGATAGAATCGGTGGTGTAGTGTGCTCACCACGTGTGTGGGTCAAAGCCTTGTTAATCAGATGGCATCAGTGGTGTAGTCTGCTCACCACGTGTGTGGGTCAAAGCCTTGTTAATCAGATGGAATCGGTGGTGTAGTGTGCTCACCACGTGTGTGGGTCAAAGCCTTGTTAATCAGACAGAATCAGTGGTGTAGTGTGCTCACCACATGTGTGGGTCAAAGCCTTGTTAATCAGACAGAATCGGCGGTGTAGTGTGCTCACCACGTGTTTGGGTCAAAGCCTTGTTAATCAGATAGAATCGGTGGTGTAGTGTGCTCATCACGTGTGTGGGTCAAAGCCTTGTTAATCAGATGGAATCGGTGGTGTAGTGTGCTCAACACGTGTGTGGGTCAAAGCCTTGTTAATCAGACAGAATCGGTGGTGTAGTGTGCTCACCACGTGTGTGGGTCAAAGCCTTGTTAATCAGATGGAATCGGTGGTGTAGTGTACTCACCACGTGTGTGGGTCAAAGCCTTGTTAATCAGACAGAATCGGTGGTGTAGTGTGCTCACCACGTGTGTGGGTCAAAGCCTTGTTAATCAGATGGAATCGGTGGTGTAGTGTGCTCACCACGTATGTGGGTCAAAGCCTTGTTAATCAGATGGAATCGGTGGTGTAGTGTACTCACCACGTGTGTGGGTCAAAGCCTTGTTAATCAGACAGAATCGGTGGTGTAGTGTGCTCACCACGTGTGTGGGTCAATGCCTTGTTAATCAGACAGAATCGGTGGTGTAGTGTGCTCATCACGTGTGTGGGTCAAAGCCTTGTTAATCAGATGGAATCGGTGGTGTAGTGTGCTCACCACGTGTGTGGGTCAAAGCCTTGTTAATCAGATGGAATCGGTGGTGTAGTGTGCTCACCACGTGTGTGGATCAAAGCCTTGTTAATCAGATGGAATCGGTGGTGTAGTGTGCTCACCACGTGTGTGGGTCAAATCCTTGTTAATCAGACAGAATCGGTGGTGTAATGTGCTCACCACGTGTGTGGGTCAAAGCCTTGTTAATCAGATGGAATCGGTGGTGTAGTGTGCTCACCACGTGTGTTGGTCAAAGCCTTGCTAATCAGACAGAATCAGTGGTGTAGTGTACTCACCACGTGTGTGGGTCAAAGCCTTGTTAATCAGAAGGAATCGGTGGTGTAGTGTGCTCACCACGTGTGTGGGTCAAAGCCTTGTTAATCAGACAGAATCGGTGGTGTAGTGTGCTCACCACGTGTGTGGGTCAAAGCCTTGTTAATCAGATAGAATCGGTGGTGTAGTGTGCTCACCACGTGTGTGGGTCAAAACCTTGTTAATCAGACAGTATTGGTGGTGTAGTGTGCTCACCACGTGTGTGGATCAAAGCCTTGTTAATCAGACAGAATCAGTGGTGTAGTGTGCTCACCACGTGTGTGGGTCAAAGCCTTGTTAATCAGATGGAATCGGTGGTGTAGTGTGATCACCACGTGTGTGGGTCAAAGCCTTGTTAATCAGATGGAATCGGTGGTGTAGTGTGCTCACCACGTGTGTGGGTCAAAGCCTTGTTAATCAGATGGAATCGGTGGTGTAGTGTGCTCACCACGTGTGTGGGTCAAAGCCTTGTTAATCAGACAGAATCGGTGGTCTAATGTGCTCACCACGTGTGTGGGTCAAAGCCTTGTTAATCAGATGGAATCGGTGGTGTAGTGTGCTCACCACGTGTGTTGGTCAAAGCCTTGTTAATCAGACAGAATCGGTGGTGTAGTGTACTCACCACGTGTGTGAGTCAAAGCCTTGTTAATCAGAAGGAAGCGGTGGTGTAGTGTGCTCACCACATGTGTGGGTCAAAGCCTTGTTAATCAGACAGAATCGGCGTGTAGTGTGCTCACCACGTGTGTGGGTCAAAGCCTTGTTAATCAGACAGAATCGGTGGTGTAGTGTGCTCACCACGTGTTTGGGTCAAAGCCTTGTTAATCAGACAGAATCGGTGGTGTAGTGTGCTCACCACGTGTGTGGGTCAAATCCTTGTTAATCAGACAGAATCGGTGGTGTGTGCTCACCACGTGTGTGGGTCAAAGCCTTGTTAATCAGACAGAATCGGTGGTGTAGTGTGCTCACCACGTGTGTGGGTCAAAGCCTTGTTAATCAGACAGAATCGGTAGTGTAGTGTGCTCACCACGTGTGTGGGTCAAAGCCTTGTTAATCAGATGGAATCGGTGGTGTAGTGTGCTCACCACGTGTGTGGGTCAAAACCTTGTTAATCAGACGTAATCGGTGGTGTATTGTGCTGACCACGTGTGTGGGTCAAAGCCTTGTTAATCAGATGGCATCGGTGGTGTAGTGTGCTCACCACGTGTGTGGGTCAAAGCCTTGTTAATCAGATGGAATCGGTGGTGTAATGTGCTCACCACGTGTGTGGGTCAAAGCCTTGTTAATCAGACGTAATCGGTGGTGTAGTGTGCTCACCACGTGTGTGGGTCAAAGCCTTGTTAATCAGACAGAATCAGTGGTGTAGTGTGCTCACCACATGTGTGGGTCAAAGCCTTGTTAATCAGACAGAATCGGCGGTGTAGTGTGCTCACCACGTGTTTGGGTCAAAGCCTTGTTAATCAGATAGAATCGGTGGTGTAGTGTGCTCACCACGTGTGTGGGTCAAAGCCTTGTTAATCAGATGGAATCGGTGGTGTAGTGTGCTCAACACGTGTGTGGGTCAAAGCCTTGTTAATCAGACAGAATCGGTGGTGTAGTGTGCTCACCACGTGTGTGGGTCAAAGCCTTGTTAATCAGATGGAATCGGTGGTGTAGTGTACTCACCACGTGTGTGGGTCAAAGCCTTGTTAATCAGACAGAATCGGTGGTGTAGTGTGCTCACCACGTGTGTGGGTCAAAGCCTTGTTAATCAGACAGAATCGGTGGTGTAGTGTGCTCACCACGTGTGTGGGTCAAATCCTTGTTAATCAGACAGAATCGGTGGTGTGTGCTCACCACGTGTGTGCTCACCACGTGTGTGGGTCAAAGCCTTGTTAATCAGACAGAATCGGTGGTGTAGTGTGCTCACCACGTGTGTGGGTCAAAGCCTTGTTAATCAGACAGAATCGGTAGTGTAGTGTGCTCACCACGTGTATGGGTCAAAGCCTTGTTAATCAGACAGAATAGGTGGTGTAGTGTGCTCACCACGTGTGTGGGTCAAAGCCTTGTTAATCAGATGGAATCGGTGGTGTAGTGTGCTCACCACGTGTGTGGGTCAAAACCTTGTTAATCAGACGTAATCGGTGGTGTAGTGTGCTGACCACGTGTGTGGGTCAAAGCCTTGTTAATCAGATGGCATCGGTGGTGTAGTGTGCTCACCACGTGTGTGGGTCAAAGCCTTGTTAATCAGATGGAATCGGTGGTGTAGTGTGCTCACCACGTGTGTGGGTCAAAGCCTTGTTAATCAGACGTAATCGGTGGTGTAGTGTGCTCACCACGTGTGTGGGTCAAAGCCTTGTTAATCAGACAGAATCAGTGGTGTAGTGTGCTCACCACATGTGTGGGTCAAAGCCTTGTTAATCAGACAGAATCGGCGGTGTAGTGTGCTCACCACGTGTTTGGGTCAAAGCCTTGTTAATCAGATAGAATCGGTGGTGTAGTGTGCTCACCACGTGTGTGGGTCAAAGCCTTGTTAATCAGATGGAATCGGTGGTGTAGTGTGCTCAACACGTGTGTGGGTCAAAGCCTTGTTAATCAGACAGAATCGGTGGTGTAGTGTGCTCACCACGTGTGTGGGTCAAAGCCTTGTTAATCAGATGGAATCGGTGGTGTAGTGTACTCACCACGTGTGTGGGTCAAAGCCTTGTTAATCAGACAGAATCGGTGGTGTAGTGTGCTCACCACGTGTGTGGGTCAAAGCCTTGTTAATCAGACAGAATCGGTGGTGTAGTGTGCTCACCACGTGTGTGGGTCAAAGCCTTGTTAATCAGACAGAATCGGTGGTGTAGTGTGCTCACCACGTGTGTGGGTCAAATCCTTGTTAATCAGACAGAATCGGTGGTGTAGTGTGCTCACCACGTGTGTGGGTCAAATCCTTGTTAATCAGACAGAATCGGTGGTGTAATGTGCTCACGACGTGTGTGGGTCAAAGCCTTGTTAATCAGATGGAATCGGTGGTGTAGTGTGCTCACCACGTGTGTTGGTAAAAGCCTTGTTAATCAGACAGAATCAGTGGTGTAGTGTACTCACCACGTGTGTGGGTCAAAGCCTTGTTAATCAGAAGGAATCGGTGGTGTAGTGTGCTCACCACGTGTGTGGGTCAAAGCCTTGTTAATCAGACAGAATCGGTGGTGTAGTGTGCTCACCACGTGTGTGGGTCAAAGCCTTGTTAATCAGATAGAATCGGTGGTGTAGTGTGCTCACCACGTGTGTGGGTCAAAGCCTTGTTAATCAGACAGAATAGGTGGTGTAGTGTGCTCACCACGTGTGTGGGTCAAAGCCTTGTTAATCAGATGGAATCGGTGGTGTAGTGTGCTCACCACGTGTGTGGGTCAAAACCTTGTTAATCAGACGTAATCGGTGGTGTAGTGTGCTGACCACGTGTGTGGGTCAAAGCCTTGTTAATCAGATGGCATCGGTGGTGTAGTGTGCTCACCACGTGTGTGGGTCAAAGCCTTGTTAATCAGATGGAATCGGTGGTGTAGTGTGCTCACCACGTGTGTGGGTCAAAGCCTTGTTAATCAGACGTAATCGGTGGTGTAGTGTGCTCACCACGTGTGTGGGTCAAAGCCTTGTTAATCAGACAGAATCAGTGGTGTAGTGTGCTCACCACATGTGTGGGTCAAAGCCTTGTTAATCAGACAGAATCGGCGGTGTAGTGTGCTCACCACGTGTTTGGGTCAAAGCCTTGTTAATCAGATAGAATCGGTGGTGTAGTGTGCTCACCACGTGTGTGGGTCAAAGCCTTGTTAATCAGATGGAATCGGTGGTGTAGTGTGCTCAACACGTGTGTGGGTCAAAGCCTTGTTAATCAGACAGAATCGGTGGTGTAGTGTGCTCACCACGTGTGTGGGTCAAAGCCTTGTTAATCAGATGGAATCGGTGGTGTAGTGTACTCACCACGTGTGTGGGTCAAAGCCTTATTAATCAGACAGAATCGGTGGTGTAGTGTGCTCACCACGTGTGTGGGTCAAAGCCTTGTTAATCAGATGGAATCGGTGGTGTAGTGAGCTCACCACGTGTGTGGGTCAAAACCTTGTTAATCAGATGGAATCGGTGGTGTAGTGTACTCACCACGTGTGTGGGTCAAAGCCTTGTTAATCAGACAGAATCGGTGGTGTAGTGTGCTCACCACGTGTGTGGGTCAAAGCATTGTTAATCAGACAGAATCGGTGGTGTAGTGTGCTCACCACGTGTGTGGGTCAAAGCCTTGTTAATCAGATGGAATCGGTGGTGTAGTGTGCTCACCACGTGTGTGGGTCAAAGCCTTGTTAATCAGATGGAATCGGTGGTGTAGTGTGCTCACCACGTGTGTTGGTCAAAGCCTTGTTAATCAGACAGAATCAGTGGTGTAGTGTACTCACCACGTGTGTGGGTCAAAGCCTTGTTAATCAGAAGGAATCGGTGGTGTAGTGTGCTCACCACGTGTGTGGGTTAAAGCCTTGTTAATCAGACAGAATCGGTGGTGTAGTGTGCTCACCACGTGTGTGGGTCAAATCCTTGTTAATCAGACAGAATCGGTGGTGTAGTGTGCTCACCACGTGTGTGGGTCAAATCCTTGTTAATCAGACAGAATCGGTGGTGTAATGTGCTCACCACGTGTGTGGGTCAAAGCCTTGTTAATCAGATGGAATCGGTGGTGTAGTGTGCTCACCACGTGTGTTGGTCAAAGCCTTGTTAATCAGACAGAATCAGTGGTGTAGTGTACTCACCACGTGTGTGGGTCAAAGCCTTGTTAATCAGAAGGAATCGGTGGTGTAGTGTGCTCACCACGTGTGTGGGTCAAAGCCTTGTTAATCAGACAGAATCGGTGGTGTAGTGTGCTCACCACGTGTGTGGGTCAAAGCCTTGTTAATCAGATAGAATCGGTGGTGTAGTGTGCTCACCACGTGTGTGGGTCAAAGCCTTGTTAATCAGACAGTATTGGTGGTGTAGTGTGCTCACCACGTGTGTGGGTCAAAGCCTTGTTAATCAGATGGAATCGATGATGTGGTGTGCTCACCACGTGTGTGGGTCAAAGCCTTGTTAATCAGACGGAATCGGTGGTGTAGTGTGCTCACCACGTGTGTGGGTCAAAGCCTAGTTAATCAGATGGAATCGGTGGTGTAGTGTGCTCACCACGTGTGTGGGTCAAAGCCTTGTTAATCAGATGGAATCGGTGGTGTAGTGTGCTCACCACGTGTGTGGGTCAAAGCCTTGTTAATCAGACAGAATCGGTGGTGTAGTGTGCTCACCACGTGTGTGGGTCAAATCCTTGTTAATCAGACAGAATCGGTGGTGTAGTGTGCTCACCACGTGTGTGGGTCAAAGCCTTGTTAATCAGAAGGAATCGGTGGTGTAGTGTGCTCACCACGTGTGTGGGTCAAAGCCTTGTTAATCAGAAAGAATCGGTGGTGTAGTGTGCTCACCACGTGTGTGGGTCAAAGCCTTGTTAATCAGATGGAATCGGTGGTGTAGTGTGCTCACCACGTGTGTGGGTCAAAGCCTTGTTAATCAGATGGAATCGATGGTGTGGTGTGCTCACCACGTGTGTGGGTCAAAGCCTTGTTTATCAGACGGAATCGGTGGTGTAGTGTGCTCACCACATGTGTGGGTCAAAGCCTTGTTAATCAGACAGAATCGGCGTGTAGTGTGCTCACCACGTGTGTGGGTCAAAGCCTTGTTAATCAGATAGAATCGGTGGTGTAGTGTGCTCACCATGTGTGTGGGTCAAAGCCTTGTTAATCAGATGGAATCGGTGGTGTAGTGTGCTCACCACGTGTGTGGGTCAAAGCCTTGTTAATAAGATGGAATCGGTGGTGTAGTGTACTCACCACGTGTGTGGGTCAAAGCCTTGTTAATCAGACAGAATCGGTGGTGTAGTGTGCTCACCACGTGTGTGGGTCAAAGCCTTGTTAATCAGATCGAATCGGTGGTGTAGTGTGCTCACCACGTGTGTGGGTCAAAGCCTTGTTAATCAGATGGAATCGGTGTTGTAGTGTACTCACCACGTGTGTGGGTCAAAGCCTTGTTAATCAGACAGAATCGGTGGTGTAGTGTGCTCACCACGTGTGTGGGTCAAAGCCTTGTTAATCAGACAGAATCAGTGGTGTAGTGTGCTCACCACGTGTGTGGGTCAAAGACTTGTTAATCAGATGGAATCGGTGGTGTAGTGTGATCACCACGTGTGTGGGTCAAAGCCTTGTTAATCAGACAGAATCGGTGGTGTAGTGTGCTCACCACGTGTGTGGGTCAAAGCCTTGTTAATCAGATGGAATCGGTGGTGTAGTGTGCTCACCACGTGTGTGGGTCAAAGCCTTGTTAATCAGACAGAATCGGTGGTGTAATGTGCTCACCACGTGTGTGGGTCAAAGCCTTGTTAATCAGATGGAATCGGTGGTGTAGTGTGCTCACCACGTGTGTTGGTCAAAGCCTTGTTAATCAGACAGAATCGGTGGTGTAGTGTACTCACCACGTGTGTGGGTCAAAGCCTTGTTAATCAGAAGGAATCGGTGGTGTAGTGTGCTCACCACGTGTGTGGGTCAAAGCCTTGTTAATCAGAAAGAATCGGTGGTGTAGTGTGCTCACCACGTGTGTGGGTCAAATCCTTGTTAATCAGACAGTATTGGTGGTTTAGTGTGCTCACCACGTGTGTGGGTCAAAGCCTTGTTAATCAGATGGAATCGATGGTGTGGTGTGCTCACCACGTGTGTGGGTCAAAGCATTGTTTATCAGACGGAATCGGTGGTGTAGTGTGCTCACCACGTGTGTGGGTCAAAGCCTTGTTAATCAGATGGAATCGGTGGTGTAGTGTGCTCACCACGTGTGTGGGTCAAAGCCTTGTTAATCAGACAAAATCGGTGGTGTAGTGTGCTCTCCACGTGTGTGGGTCAAAGCCTTGTTAATCAGTCAGAATCGGTGGTGTAGTGTGCTCACCACGTGTGTGGGTCAAATCCTTGTTAATCAGACAGAATCGGTGGTGTGTGCTCACCACGTGTGTGGGTCAAAGCCTTGTTAATCAGACAGAATCGGTGGTGTAGTGTGCTCACCACGTGTGTGGGTCAAAGCCTTGTTAATCAGACAGAATCGGTGGTGTAGTGTGCTCACCACGTGTGTGGGTCAAAGCCTTGTTAATCAGACAGAATCGGTGGTGTAGTGTGCTAACCACGTGTGTGGGTCAAAGCCTTGTTAATCAGATGGAATCGGTGGTGTAGTGTGCTCACCACGTGTGTGGGTCAAAGCCTTGTTAATCAGACAGAATCGGCGGTGTAGTGTGCTCACCACGTGTTTGGGTCAAAGCCTTGTTAATCAGATAGAATCGGTGGTGTAGTGTGCTCACCACGTGTGTGGGTCAAAGCCTTGTTAATCAGATGGAATCGGTGGTGTAGTGTGCTCAACACGTGTGTGGGTCAAAGCCTTGTTAATCAGACAGAATCGGTGGTGTAGTGTGCTCACCACGTGTGTGGGTCAAAGCCTTGTTAATCAGATGGAATCGGTGGTGTAGTGTACTCACCGCGTGTGTGGGTCAAAGCCTTGTTAATCAGACAGAATCGGTGGTGTAGTGTGCTCACCACGTGTGTGGGTCAAAGCCTTGTTAATCAGATGGAATCGGTGGTGTAGTGTGCTCACCACGTATGTGGGTCAAAGCCTTGTTAATCAGATGGAATCGGTGGTGTAGTGTGCTCACCACGTGTGTGGGTCAAAGCCTTGTTAATCAGACAGAATCGGTGGTGTAATGTGCTCACCACGTGTGTGGGTCAAAGCCTTGTTAATCAGATGGAATCGGTGGTGTAGTGTGCTCACCACGTGTGTTGGTCAAAGCCTTGTTAATCAGACAGAATCGGTGGTGTAGTGTACTCACCACGTGTGTGGGTCAAAGCCTTGTTAATCAGAAGGAATCGGTGGTGTAGTGTGCTCACCACGTGTGTGGGTCAAAGCCTTGTTAATCAGACAGAATCGGTGGTGTAGTGTGCTCACCACGTGTGTGGGTCAAATCCTTGTTAATCAGACAGTATTGGTGGTTTAGTGTGCTCACCACGTGTGTGGGTCAAAGCCTTGTTAATCAGATGGAATCGATGGTGTGGTGTGCTCACCACGTGTGTGGGTCAAAGCATTGTTTATCAGACGGAATCGGTGGTGTAGTGTGCTCACCACGTGTGTGGGTCAAAGCCTTGTTAATCAGATGGAATCGGTGGTGTAGTGTGCTCACCACGTGTGTGGGTCAAAGCCTTGTTAATCAGACAAAATCGGTGGTGTAGTGTGCTCACCACGTGTGTGGGTCAAAGCCTTGTTAATCAGACAGAATCGGTGGTGTAGTGTGCTCACCACGTGTGTGGGTCAAATCCTTGTTAATCAGACAGAATCGGTGGTGTGTGCTCACCACGTGTGTGGGTCAAAGCCTTGTTAATCAGACAGAATCGGTGGTGTAGTGTGCTCACCACGTGTGTGGGTCAAAGCCTTGTTAATCAGACAGAATCGGTGGTGTAGTGTGCTCACCACGTGTGTGGGTCAAAGCCTTGTTAATCAGACAGAATCGGTGGTGTAGTGTGCTAACCACGTGTGTGGGTCAAAGCCTTGTTAATCAGATGGAATCGGTGGTGTAGTGTGCTCACCACGTGTGTGGGTCAAAGCCTTGTTAATCAGACAGAATCGGCGGTGTAGTGTGCTCACCACGTGTTTGGGTCAAAGCCTTGTTAATCAGATAGAATCGGTGGTGTAGTGTGCTCACCACGTGTGTGGGTCAAAGCCTTGTTAATCAGATGGAATCGGTGGTGTAGTGTGCTCAACACGTGTGTGGGTCAAAGCCTTGTTAATCAGACAGAATCGGTGGTGTAGTGTGCTCACCACGTGTGTGGGTCAAAGCCTTGTTAATCAGATGGAATCGGTGGTGTAGTGTACTCACCGCGTGTGTGGGTCAAAGCCTTGTTAATCAGACAGAATCGGTGGTGTAGTGTGCTCACCACGTGTGTGGGTCAAAGCCTTGTTAATCAGATGGAATCGGTGGTGTAGTGTGCTCACCACGTATGTGGGTCAAAGCCTTGTTAATCAGATGGAATCGGTGGTGTAGTGTACTCACCACGTGTGTGGGTCAAAGCCTTGTTAATCAGACAGAATCGGTGGTGTAGTGTGCTCACCACGTGTGTGGGTCAAAGCCTTGTTAATCAGACAGAATCGGTGGTGTAGTGTGCTGATCACGTGTGTGGGTCAAAGCCTTGTTAATCAGATGGATCGGTGGTGTAGTGTGCTCACCACGTTTGTGGGTCAAAGCCTTGTTAATCAGATGGAATCGGTGGTGTAGTGTGCTCACCACGTGTGTGGGTCAAAGCCTTGTTAATCAGATGGAATCGGTGGTGTAGTGTGCTCACCACGTGTGTGGGTCAAATCCTTGTTAATCAGACAGAATCGGTGGTGTAATGTGCTCACCACATGTGTGGGTCAAAGCCTTGTTAATCAGATGGAATCGGTGGTGTAGTGTGCTCACCAGGTGTGTTGGTCAAAGCCTTGTTAATCAGACAGAATCAGTGGTGTAGTGTACTCACCACGTGTGGGTCAAAGCCTTGTTAATCAGAAGGAATCGGTGGTGTAGTGTGCTCACCACGTGTGTGGGTCAAAGCCTTGTTAATCAGACAGAATCGGTGGTGTAGTGTGCTCACCACGTGTGTGGGTCAAAGCCTTGTTAATCAGATAGAATCGGTGGTGTAGTGTGCTTACCACGTGTGTGGGTCAAAGCCTTGTTAATCAGACAGTATTGGTGGTGTAGTGTGCTCACCACGTGTGTGGATCAAAGCCTTGTTAATCAGACAGAATCGGTGGTGTAGTGTGCTCACCACGTGTGTGGGTCAAAGCCTTGTTAATCAGATGGAATCGGTGGTGTAGTGTGATCACCACGTGTGTGGGTCAAAGCCTTGTTAATCAGATGGAATCGGTGGTGTAGTGTGCTCACCACGTGTGTGGGTCAAAGCCTTGTTAATCAGATGGAATCGGTGGTGTAGTGTGCTCACCACGTGTGTGGGTCAAAGCCTTGTTAATCAGACAGAATCGGTGGTGTAATGTGCTCACCACGTGTGTGGGTCAAAGCCTTGTTAATCAGATGGAATCGGTGGTTTAGTGTGCTCACCACGTGTGTTGGTCAAAGCCTTGTTAATCAGACAGAATCGGTGGTGTAGTGTACTCACCACGTGTGTGGGTCAAAGCCTTGTTAATCAGAAGGAATCGGTGGTGTAGCGTGCTCACCACGTGTGTGGGTCAAAGCCTTGTTAATCAGAAAGAATCGGTGGTGTAGTGTGCTCACCACGTGTGTGGGTCAAAGCCTTGTTAATCAGATGGAATCGGTGGTGTAGTGTGCTCACCACGTGTGTGGGTCAAAGCCTTGTTAATCAGACAGTATTGGTGGGTTAGTGTGCTCACCACGTGTGTGGGTCAAAGACTTGTTAATCAGATGGAATCGATGGTGTGGTGTGCTCACCACGTGTGTGGGTCAAAGCCTTGTTAATCAGACGGAATCGGTGGTGTAGTGTGCTCACCACGTGTGTGGGTCAAAGCCTTGTTAATCAGATGGAATCGGCGGTGTAGTGTGCTCACCAGGTGTGTGGGTCAAAGCCTTGTTAATCAGACAGAATCGGTGGTGTAGTGTGCTCACCACGTGTGTGGGTCAAAGCCTTGTTAATCAGACAGAATCGGTGGTGTAGTGTGCTCACCACGTGTGTGGGTCAAATCCTTGTTAATCAGACAGAATCGGTGGTGTGTGCTCACCACGTGTGTGGGTCAAAGCCTTGTTAATCAGACAGAATCGGTGGTGTAGTGTGCTCACCACGTGTGTGGGTCAAAGCCTTGTTAATCAGACAGAATCGGTAGTGTAGTGTGCTCACCACGTGTGTGGGTCAAAGCCTTGTTAATCAGACAGAATCGGTGGTGTAATGTGCTCACCACGTGTGTGGGTCAAAGCCTTGTTAATCAGATGGAATCGGTGGTGTAGTGTGCTCACCACGTGTTTGGGTCAAAACCTTGTTAATCAGACGTAATCGGTGGTGTAGTGTGCTCACCACGTGTGTGGGTCAAAGCCTTGTTAATCAGATAGAATCGGTGGTGTAGTGAGCTCACCACGTGTGTGGGTCAAAGCCTTGTTAATCAGATGGAATCGGTGGTGTAGTGTGCTCACCACGTGTGTGGGTCAAAGCCTTGTTAATCAGACGTAATCGGTGGTGTAGTGTGCTCACCACGTGTGTGGGTCAAAGCCTTGTTAATCAGACAGAATCAGTGGTGTAGTGTGCTCACCACATGTGTGGGTCAAAGCCTTGTTAATCAGACAGAATCGGCGGTGTAGTGTGCTCACCACGTGTTTGGGTCAAAGCCTTGTTAATCAGATAGAATCGGTGGTGTAGTGTGCTCACCACGTGTGTGGGTCAAAGCCTTGTTAATCAGATGGAATCGGTGGTGTAGTGTGCTCAACACGTGTGTGGGTCAAAGCCTTGTTAATCAGACAGAATCGGTGGTGTAGTGTGCTCACCACGTGTGTGGGTCAAAGCCTTGTTAATCAGATGGAATCGGTGGTGTAGTGTACTCATCACGTGTGTGGGTCAAAGCCTTGTTAATCAGACAGAATCAGTGGTGTAGTGTACTCACCACGTGTGTGGGTCAAAGCCTTGTTAATCAGAAGGAATCGGTGGTGTAGTGTGCTCACCACGTGTGTGGGTCAAAGCCTTGTTAATCAGATGGAATCGATGGTGTGGTGTGCTCACCACGTGTGTGGGTCAAAGCCTTGTTAATCAGACGGAATCGGTGGTGTAGTGTGCTCACCACGTGTGTGGGTCAAAGCCTTGTTAATCAGATGGAATCGGTGGTGTAGTGTGCTCACCACGTGTGTGGTTCAAAGCCTTGTTAATCAGACAGAATCGGTGGTGTAGTGTTCTCACCACGTGTGTGGGTCAAAGCCTTGTTAATCAGACAGAATCGGTGGTGTAGTGTGCTCACCACGTGTGTGGGTCAAATCCTTGTTAATCAGACAGAATCGGTGGTGTGTGCTCACCACGTGTGTGGGTCAAAGCCTTGTTAATCAGACAGAATCGGTGGTGTAGTGTGCTGACCACGTATGTGGGTCAAAGCCTTGTTAATCAGAAGGAATCGGTGGTGTAGTGTGCTCACCACGTGTGTGGGTCAAAGCCTTGTTAATCAGATGGAATCGGTGGTGTAGTGTGCTCAACACGTGTGTGGGTCAAAGCCTTGTTAATCAGACAGAATCGGTGGTGTAGTGTGCTCACCACGTGTGTGGGTCAAAGCCTTGTTAATCAGATGGAATCGGTGGTGTAGTGTACTCACCGCGTGTGTGGGTCAAAGCCTTGTTAATCAGACAGAATCGGTGGTGTAGTGTGCTCACCACGTGTGTGGGTCAAAGCCTTGTTAATCAGATGGAATCGGTGGTGTAGTGTGCTCACCACGTATGTGGGTCAAAGCCTTGTTAATCAGATGGAATCGGTGGTGTAGTGTGCTCACCACGTGTGTGGGTCAAAGCCTTGTTAATCAGACAGAATCGGTGGTGTAATGTGCTCACCACGTGTGTGGGTCAAAGCCTTGTTAATCAGATGGAATCGGTGGTGTAGTGTGCTCACCACGTGTGTTGGTCAAAGCCTTGTTAATCAGACAGAATCGGTGGTGTAGTGTACTCACCACGTGTGTGGGTCAAAGCCTTGTTAATCAGAAGGAATCGGTGGTGTAGTGTGCTCACCACGTGTGTGGGTCAAAGCCTTGTTAATCAGACAGAATCGGTGGTGTAGTGTGCTCACCACGTGTGTGGGTCAAATCCTTGTTAATCAGACAGTATTGGTGGTTTAGTGTGCTCACCACGTGTGTGGGTCAAAGCCTTGTTAATCAGATGGAATCGATGGTGTGGTGTGCTCACCACGTGTGTGGGTCAAAGCATTGTTTATCAGACGGAATCGGTGGTGTAGTGTGCTCACCACGTGTGTGGGTCAAAGCCTTGTTAATCAGATGGAATCGGTGGTGTAGTGTGCTCACCACGTGTGTGGGTCAAAGCCTTGTTAATCAGACAAAATCGGTGGTGTAGTGTGCTCACCACGTGTGTGGGTCAAAGCCTTGTTAATCAGACAGAATCGGTGGTGTAGTGTGCTCACCACGTGTGTGGGTCAAATCCTTGTTAATCAGACAGAATCGGTGGTGTGTGCTCACCACGTGTGTGGGTCAAAGCCTTGTTAATCAGACAGAATCGGTGGTGTAGTGTGCTCACCACGTGTGTGGGTCAAAGCCTTGTTAATCAGACAGAATCGGTGGTGTAGTGTGCTCACCACGTGTGTGGGTCAAAGCCTTGTTAATCAGACAGAATCGGTGGTGTAGTGTGCTAACCACGTGTGTGGGTCAAAGCCTTGTTAATCAGATGGAATCGGTGGTGTAGTGTGCTCACCACGTGTGTGGGTCAAAGCCTTGTTAATCAGACAGAATCGGCGGTGTAGTGTGCTCACCACGTGTTTGGGTCAAAGCCTTGTTAATCAGATAGAATCGGTGGTGTAGTGTGCTCACCACGTGTGTGGGTCAAAGCCTTGTTAATCAGATGGAATCGGTGGTGTAGTGTGCTCAACACGTGTGTGGGTCAAAGCCTTGTTAATCAGACAGAATCGGTGGTGTAGTGTGCTCACCACGTGTGTGGGTCAAAGCCTTGTTAATCAGATGGAATCGGTGGTGTAGTGTACTCACCGCGTGTGTGGGTCAAAGCCTTGTTAATCAGACAGAATCGGTGGTGTAGTGTGCTCACCACGTGTGTGGGTCAAAGCCTTGTTAATCAGATGGAATCGGTGGTGTAGTGTGCTCACCACGTATGTGGGTCAAAGCCTTGTTAATCAGATGGAATCGGTGGTGTAGTGTACTCACCACGTGTGTGGGTCAAAGCCTTGTTAATCAGACAGAATCGGTGGTGTAGTGTGCTCACCACGTGTGTGGGTCAAAGCCTTGTTAATCAGACAGAATCGGTGGTGTAGTGTGCTGATCACGTGTGTGGGTCAAAGCCTTGTTAATCAGATGGATCGGTGGTGTAGTGTGCTCACCACGTTTGTGGGTCAAAGCCTTGTTAATCAGATGGAATCGGTGGTGTAGTGTGCTCACCACGTGTGTGGGTCAAAGCCTTGTTAATCAGATGGAATCGGTGGTGTAGTGTGCTCACCACGTGTGTGGGTCAAATCCTTGTTAATCAGACAGAATCGGTGGTGTAATGTGCTCACCACATGTGTGGGTCAAAGCCTTGTTAATCAGATGGAATCGGTGGTGTAGTGTGCTCACCAGGTGTGTTGGTCAAAGCCTTGTTAATCAGACAGAATCAGTGGTGTAGTGTACTCACCACGTGTGGGTCAAAGCCTTGTTAATCAGAAGGAATCGGTGGTGTAGTGTGCTCACCACGTGTGTGGGTCAAAGCCTTGTTAATCAGACAGAATCGGTGGTGTAGTGTGCTCACCACGTGTGTGGGTCAAAGCCTTGTTAATCAGATAGAATCGGTGGTGTAGTGTGCTTACCACGTGTGTGGGTCAAAGCCTTGTTAATCAGACAGTATTGGTGGTGTAGTGTGCTCACCACGTGTGTGGATCAAAGCCTTGTTAATCAGACAGAATCGGTGGTGTAGTGTGCTCACCACGTGTGTGGGTCAAAGCCTTGTTAATCAGATGGAATCGGTGGTGTAGTGTGATCACCACGTGTGTGGGTCAAAGCCTTGTTAATCAGATGGAATCGGTGGTGTAGTGTGCTCACCACGTGTGTGGGTCAAAGCCTTGTTAATCAGATGGAATCGGTGGTGTAGTGTGCTCACCACGTGTGTGGGTCAAAGCCTTGTTAATCAGACAGAATCGGTGGTGTAATGTGCTCACCACGTGTGTGGGTCAAAGCCTTGTTAATCAGATGGAATCGGTGGTTTAGTGTGCTCACCACGTGTGTTGGTCAAAGCCTTGTTAATCAGACAGAATCGGTGGTGTAGTGTACTCACCACGTGTGTGGGTCAAAGCCTTGTTAATCAGAAGGAATCGGTGGTGTAGCGTGCTCACCACGTGTGTGGGTCAAAGCCTTGTTAATCAGAAAGAATCGGTGGTGTAGTGTGCTCACCACGTGTGTGGGTCAAAGCCTTGTTAATCAGATGGAATCGGTGGTGTAGTGTGCTCACCACGTGTGTGGGTCAAAGCCTTGTTAATCAGACAGTATTGGTGGGTTAGTGTGCTCACCACGTGTGTGGGTCAAAGACTTGTTAATCAGATGGAATCGATGGTGTGGTGTGCTCACCACGTGTGTGGGTCAAAGCCTTGTTAATCAGACGGAATCGGTGGTGTAGTGTGCTCACCACGTGTGTGGGTCAAAGCCTTGTTAATCAGATGGAATCGGCGGTGTAGTGTGCTCACCAGGTGTGTGGGTCAAAGCCTTGTTAATCAGACAGAATCGGTGGTGTAGTGTGCTCACCACGTGTGTGGGTCAAAGCCTTGTTAATCAGACAGAATCGGTGGTGTAGTGTGCTCACCACGTGTGTGGGTCAAATCCTTGTTAATCAGACAGAATCGGTGGTGTGTGCTCACCACGTGTGTGGGTCAAAGCCTTGTTAATCAGACAGAATCGGTGGTGTAGTGTGCTCACCACGTGTGTGGGTCAAAGCCTTGTTAATCAGACAGAATCGGTAGTGTAGTGTGCTCACCACGTGTGTGGGTCAAAGCCTTGTTAATCAGACAGAATCGGTGGTGTAATGTGCTCACCACGTGTGTGGGTCAAAGCCTTGTTAATCAGATGGAATCGGTGGTGTAGTGTGCTCACCACGTGTTTGGGTCAAAACCTTGTTAATCAGACGTAATCGGTGGTGTAGTGTGCTCACCACGTGTGTGGGTCAAAGCCTTGTTAATCAGATAGAATCGGTGGTGTAGTGAGCTCACCACGTGTGTGGGTCAAAGCCTTGTTAATCAGATGGAATCGGTGGTGTAGTGTGCTCACCACGTGTGTGGGTCAAAGCCTTGTTAATCAGACGTAATCGGTGGTGTAGTGTGCTCACCACGTGTGTGGGTCAAAGCCTTGTTAATCAGACAGAATCAGTGGTGTAGTGTGCTCACCACATGTGTGGGTCAAAGCCTTGTTAATCAGACAGAATCGGCGGTGTAGTGTGCTCACCACGTGTTTGGGTCAAAGCCTTGTTAATCAGATAGAATCGGTGGTGTAGTGTGCTCACCACGTGTGTGGGTCAAAGCCTTGTTAATCAGATGGAATCGGTGGTGTAGTGTGCTCAACACGTGTGTGGGTCAAAGCCTTGTTAATCAGACAGAATCGGTGGTGTAGTGTGCTCACCACGTGTGTGGGTCAAAGCCTTGTTAATCAGATGGAATCGGTGGTGTAGTGTACTCATCACGTGTGTGGGTCAAAGCCTTGTTAATCAGACAGAATCAGTGGTGTAGTGTACTCACCACGTGTGTGGGTCAAAGCCTTGTTAATCAGAAGGAATCGGTGGTGTAGTGTGCTCACCACGTGTGTGGGTCAAAGCCTTGTTAATCAGATGGAATCGATGGTGTGGTGTGCTCACCACGTGTGTGGGTCAAAGCCTTGTTAATCAGACGGAATCGGTGGTGTAGTGTGCTCACCACGTGTGTGGGTCAAAGCCTTGTTAATCTGATGGAATCGGTGGTGTAGTGTGCTCACCACGTGTGTGGTTCAAAGCCTTGTTAATCAGACAGAATCGGTGGTGTAGTGTTCTCACCACGTGTGTGGGTCAAAGCCTTGTTAATCAGACAGAATCGGTGGTGTAGTGTGCTCACCACGTGTGTGGGTCAAATCCTTGTTAATCAGACAGAATCGGTGGTGTGTGCTCACCACGTGTGTGGGTCAAAGCCTTGTTAATCAGACAGAATCGGTGGTGTAGTGTGCTGACCACGTATGTGGGTCAAAGCCTTGTTAATCAGAAGGAATCGGTGGTGTAGTGTGCTCACCACGTGTGTGGGTCAAAGCCTTGTTAATCAGAAAGAATCGGTGGTGTAGTGTGCTCACCACGTGTGTGGGTCAAAGCCTCGTTAATCAGATGGAATCGGTGGTGTAGTGTGCTCACCACGTGTGTGGGTCAAAGCCTTGTTAATCAGACAGTATTGGTGGTTTAGTGTGCTCACCACGTGTGTGGGTCAAAGCCTTGTTAATCAGATGGAATCGATGGTGTGGTGTGCTCACCACGTGTGTGGGTCAAAGCCTTGTTTATCAGACGGAATCGGTGGTGTAGTGTGCTCACCACATGTGTGGGTCAAAGCCTTGTTAATCAGACAGAATCGGCGTGTAGTGTGCTCACCACGTGTGTGGGTCAAAGCCTTGTTAATCAGATAGAATCGGTGGTGTAGTGTGCTCACCATGTGTGTGGGTCAAAGCCTTGTTAATCAGATGGAATCGGTGGTGTAGTGTGCTCAGGACGTGTGTGGGTCAAAGCCTTGTTAATCAGACAGAATCGGTGGTGTAGTGTGCTCACCACGTGTGTGGGTCAAAGCCTTGTTAATAAGATGGAATCGGTGGTGTAGTGTACTCACCACGTGTGTGGGTCAAAGCCTTGTTAATCAGACAGAATCGGTGGTGTAGTGTGCTCACCACGTGTGTGGGTCAAAGCCTTGTTAATCAGATCGAATCGGTGGTGTAGTGTGCTCACCACGTGTGTGGGTCAAAGCCTTGTTAATCAGATGGAATCGGTGTTGTAGTGTACTCACCACGTGTGTGGGTCAAAGCCTTGTTAATCAGATAGAATCGGTGGTGTAGTGTGCTCACCACGTGTGTGGGTCAAAGCCTTGTTAATCAGACAGAATCAGTGGTGTAGTGTGCTCACCACGTGTGTGGGTCAAAGCCTTGTTAATCAGATGGAATCGGTGGTGTAGTGTGATCACCACGTGTGTGGGTCAAAGCCTTGTTAATCAGATGGAATCGGTGGTGTAGTGTGCTCACCACGTGTGTGGGTCAAAGCCTTGTTTATCAGATGGAATCGGTGGTGTAGTGTGCTCACCACGTGTGTGGGTCAAAGCCTTGTTAATCAGACAGAATCGGTGGTGTAATGTGCTCACCACGTGTGTGGGTCAAAGCCTTGTTAATCAGATGGAAACGGTGGTGTAGTGTGCTCACCACGTGTGTTGGTCAAAGCCTTGTTAATCAGACAGAATCGGTGGTGTAGTGTACTCACCACGTGTGTGGGTCAAAGCCTTGTTAATCAGAAGGAATCGGTGGTGTAGTGTGCTCACCACGTGTGTGGGTCAAAGCCTTGTTAATCAGAAAGAATCGGTGGTGTAGTGTGCTCACCACGTGTGTGGGTCAAAGCCTTGTTAATCAGACAGTATTGGTGGTTTAGTGTGCTCACCACGTGTGTGGGTCAAAGCCTTGTTTATCAGACGGAATCGGTGGTGTAGTGTGCTCACCACGTGTGTGGGTCAAAGCCTTGTTAATAAGATGGAATCGATGGTGTGGTGTGCTCACCACGTGTGTGGGTCAAAGCCTTGTTTATCAGACGGAATCGGTGGTGTAGTGTGCTCACCACGTGTGTGGGTCAAAGCCTTGTTAATAAGATGGAATCGGTGGTGTAGTGTGCTCACCACGTGTGTGGGTCAAAGCCTTGTTAATCAGACAGAATCGGTGGTGTAGTGTGCTCACCACGTGTGTGGGTCAAAGCCTTGTTAATCAGACAGAATCGGTGGTGTAGTGTGCTCACCACGTGTGTGGGTCAAATCCTTGTTAATCAGACAGAATCGGTGGTGTGTGCTCACCACGTGTGTGGGTCAAAGCCTTGTTAATCAGACAGAATCGGTGGTGTAGTGTGCTCACCACGTGTGTGGGTCAAAGCCTTGTTAATCAGACAGAATCGGTAGTGTAGTGTGCTCACCACGTGTGTGGGTCAAAGCCTTGTTAATCAGACAGAATCGGTGGTGTAGTGTGCTAACCACGTGTGTGGGTCAACGCCTTGTTAATCAGATGGAATCGGTGGTGTAGTGTGCTCACCACGTGTGTGGGTCAAAACCTTGTTAATCAGACGTAATCGGTGGTGTAGTGTGCTCACCACGTGTGTGGGTCAAAGCCTTGTTAATCAGATAGAATCGGTGGTGTAGTGTGCTCACCACGTGTGTGGGTCAAAGCCTTGTTAATCAGATGACATCGCTGGTGTAGTGTGCTCACCACGTGTGTGGGTCAAAGCCTTGTTAATCAGATGGAATCGGTGGTGTAGTGTGCTCACCACGTGTGTGAGTCAAAGCCTTGTTAATCAGACGTAATCGGTGGTGTAGTGTGCTCACCACGTGTGTGGGTCAAAGCCTTGTTAATCAGACAGAATCAGTGGTGTAGTGTGCTCACCACATGTGTGGGTCAAAGCCTTGTTAATCAGACAGAATCGACGGTGTAGTGTGCTCACCACGTGTTTGGGTCAAAGCCTTGTTAATCAGATAGAATCGGTGGTGTAGTGTGCTCACCACGTGTGTGGGTCAAAGCCTTGTTAATCAGATGGAATCGGTGGTGTAGTGTGCTCAACACGTGTGTGGGTCAAAGCCTTGTTAATCAGACAGAATCGGTGGTGTAGTGTGCTCACCACGTGTGTGGGTCAAAGCCTTGTTAATCAGATGGAATCGGTGGTGTAGTGTACTCACCACGTGTGTGGGTCAAAGCCTTGTTAATCAGACAGAATCGGTGGTGTAGTGTGCTCACCACGTGTGTGGGTCAAAGCCTTGTTAATCAGATGGAATCGGTGGTGTAGTGTGCTCACCACGTGTGTGGGTCAAAGCCTTGTTAATCAGATGGAATCAGTGGTGTAGTGTACTCATCACGTGTGTGGGTCAAAGCCTTGTTAATCAGACAGAATCGGTGGTGTAGTGTGCTCACCACGTGTGTGGGTCAAAGCCTTGTTAATCAGACAGAATCGGTGGTGTAGTGTGCTCACCACGTGTGTGGGTCAAAGCCTTGTTAATCAGATGGAATCGGTGGTGTAGTCTGCTCACCACGTGTGTGGGTCAAAGCCTTGTTAATCAGATGGAATCGGTGGTGTAGTGTGCTCACCACGTGTGTGGGTCAAAGCCTTGTTAATCAGATGGAATCGGTGGTGTAGTGTGCTCACCACGTGTGTGGGTCAAATCCTTGTTAATCAGACAGAATCGGTGGTGTAATGTGCTCACCACGTGTGTGGGTCAAAGCCTTGTTAATCAGATGGAATCGGTGGTGTAGTGTGCTCACCACGTGTGTTGGTCAAAGCCTTGTTAATCAGACAGAATCAGTGGTGTAGTGTACTCACCACGTGTGTGGGTCAAAGCCTTGTTAATCAGAAGGAATCGGTGGTGTAGTGTGCTCACCACGTGTGTGGGTCAAAGCCTTGTTAATCAGACAGAATCGGTGGTGTAGTGTGCTCACCACGTGTGTGGGTCAAAGCCTTGTTAATCAGATAGAATCGGTGGTGTAGTGTGCTCACCACGTGTGTGGGTCAAAGCCTTGTTAATCAGACAGTATTGGTGGTGTAGTGTGCTCACCACGTGTGTGGGTCAAAGCCTTGTTAATCAGATGGAATCGATGGTGTGGTGTGCTCACCACGTGTGTGGGTCAAAGCCTTGTTAATCAGACAGAATCGGTGGTGTAGTTTGCTCTAAACGTGTGTGGGTCAAAGCCTTGTTAATCAGACAGAATCGGTGGTGTAGTGTGCTCACCACGTGTGTGGGTCAAATCCTTGTTAATCAGACAGAATCGGTGGTGTGTGCTCACCACGTGTGTGGGTCAAAGCCTTGTTAATCAGACAGAATCGGTGGTGTAGTGTGCTCACCACGTATGTGGGTCAAAGCCTTGTTAATCAGACAGAATCGGTAGTGTAGTGTGCTCACCACGTGTGTGGGTCAAAGCCTTGTTAATCAGACAGAATTGGTGGTGTAGTGTGCTCACCACGTGTGTGGGTCAAAGCCTTGTTAATCAGACGGAATCGGTGGTGTAGTGTGCTCACCACGTGTGTGGGTCAAAGCCTTGTTAATCAGACGGAATCGGTGGTGTAGTGTGCTCACCACGTGTGTGGGTCAAAGCCTTATTAATCAGATGGAATCGGTGGTGTAGTGTGCTCAACACGTGTGTGGGTCAAAGCCTTGTTAATCAGATGGAATCGGTGGTGTAGTGTGCTCATCACGTGTGTGGGTCAAAGCCTTGTTAATCAGACAGAATCAGTGGTGTAGTGTGCTCACCACGTGTGTGGGTCAAGGCCTTGTTAATCAGACAGAATCGGTGGTGTAGTGTGCTCACCACGTGTGTGGGTCAAAGCCTTGTTAATCAGATAGAATCGGTGGTGTAGTGTGCTCACCACGTGTGTGGGTCAAAGCCTTGTTAATCAGACAGAATCGGTGGTGTAGTGTGCTCACCACGTGTGTGGGTCAAAGCCTTGTTAATCAGATGGAATCGGTTGTGTAGTGTGCTCACCACGTGTGTGGGTCAAAGCCTTGTTAATCAGATGGAATCGATGGTGTGGTGTGCTCACCACGTGTGTGGGTCAAAGCCTTGTTAATCAGACGGAATCGGTGGTGTAGTGTGCTCACCACGTGTGTGGGTCAAAGCCTTGTTAATCAGATGGAATCGGTGGTGTAGTGTGCTCACCACGTGTGTGGGTCAAAGCCTTGTTAATCAGACAGAATCGGTGGTGTAGTGTGCTCACCACGTGTGTGGGTCAAAGCCTTGTTAATCAGACAGAATCGGTGGTGTAGTGTGCTCACCACGTGTGTGGGTCAAATCCTTGTTAATCAGATAGAATCGGTGGTGTGTGCTCACCACGTGTGTGGGTCAAAGCCTTGTTAATCAGACAGAATCGGTGGTGTAGTGTGCTCACCACGTGTGTGGGTCAAAGCCTTGTTAATCAGACAGAATCGGTGGTGTAGTGTGCTCACCACGTGTGTGGGTCAAAGCCTTGTTAATCAGACAGAATCGGTGGTGTAGTGTGCTCACCACGTGTGTGGGTCAAAGCCTTGTTAATCAGATGGAATCGGTGGTGTAGTGTGCTCACCACGTGTGTGGGTCAAAACCTTGTTAATCAGACGTAATCGGTGGTGTAGTGTGCTCACCACGTGTGTGGGTCAAAGCCTTGTTAATCAGATAGAATCGGTGGTGTAGTGTGCTCACCACGTGTTTGGGTCAAAGCCTTGTTAATCAGATGGCATCGGTGGTGTAGTGTGCTCACCACGTGTGTGGGTCAAAGCCTTGTTAATCAGATGGAATCGGTGGTGTAGTGTGCTCACCACGTGTGTGGGTCAAAGCCTTGTTAATCAGACGTAATCGGTGGTGTAGTGTGCTCACCACGTGTGTGGGTCAAAGCCTTGTTAATCAGACAGAATCAGTGGTGTAGTGTGCTCACCACATGTGTGGGTCAAAGCCTTGTTAATCAGACAGAATCGGCGGTGTAGTGTGCTAACCACGTGTTTGGGTCAAAGCCTTGTTAATCAGATAGAATCGGTGGTGTAGTGTGCTCACCACGTGTGTGGGTCAAAGCCTTGTTAATCAGATGGAATCGGTGGTGTAGTGTGCTCAACACGTGTGTGGGTCAAAGCCTTGTTAATCAGACAGAATCGGTGGTGTAGTGTGCTCACCACGTGTGTGGGTCAAAGCCTTGTTAATCAGATGGAATCGGTGGTGTAGTGTACTCACCACGTGTGTGGGTCAAAGCCTTGTTAATCAGACAGAATCGGTGGTGTAGTGTGCTCACCACGTGTTTGGGTCAAAGCCTTGTTAATCAGATGGAATCGGTGGTGTAGTGTGCTCACCACGTGTGTGGGTCAAAGCCTTGTTAATCAGATGGAATCGGTGGTGTAGTGTACTCACCACGTGTGTGGGTCAAAGCCTTGTTAATCAGACAGAATCGGTGGTGTAGTGTGCTCACCACGTGTGTGGGTCAAAGCCTTGTTAATCAGACAGAATCGGTGGTGTAGTGTGCTGACCACGTGTGTGGGTCAAAGTCTTGTTAATCAGATGGAATCGGTGGTGTAGTGTGCTCACCACGTGTGTGGGTCAAAGCCTTGTTAATCAGATGGAATCGGTGGTGTAGTGTGCTCACCACGTGTGTGGGTCAAAGCCTTGTTAATCAGATGGAATCGGTGGTGTAGTGTGCTCACCACGTGTGTGGGTCAAATCCTTGTTAATCAGACAGAATCGGTGGTGTAATGTGCTCACCACGTGTGTGGGTCAAAGCCTTGTTAATCAGATGGAATCGGTGGTGTAGTGTGCTCACCACGTGTGTTGGTCAAAGCCTTGTTAATCAGACAGAATCAGTGGTGTAGTGTACTCACCACGTGTGTGGGTCAAAGCCTTGTTAATCAGAAGGAATCGGTGGTGTAGTGTGCTCACCACGTGTGTGGGTCAAAGCCTTGTTAATCAGACAGAATCGGTGGTGTAGTGTGCTCACCACGTGTGTGGGTCAAAGCCTTGTTAATCAGATAGAATCGGTGGTGTAGTGTGCTCACCACGTGTGTGGGTCAAAGCCTTGTTAATCAGACAGTATTGGTGGTGTAGTGTGCTCACCACGTGTGTGGGTCAAAGCCTTGTTAATCAGATGGAATCGATGGTGTGGTGTGCTCACCACGTGTGTGGGTCAAAGCCTTGTTAATCAGACAGAATCGGTGGTGTAGTGTGCTCACCACGTGTGTGGGTCAAAGCCTTGTTAATCAGATGGAATCGGTGGTGTAGTGTGCTCACCACGTGTGTGGGTCAACGCCTTGTTAATCAAACAGAATCGGTGGTGTAGTGTGCTCACCACGTGTGTGGGTCAAAGCCTTGTTAATCAGACAGAATCGGTGGTGTAGTGTGCTCACCACGTGTGTGGGTCAAATCCTTGTTAATCAGACAGAATCGGTGGTGTGTGCTCACCACGTGTGTGGGTCAAAGCCTTGTTAATCAGACAGAATCGGTGGTGTAGTGTGCTCACCACGTATGTGGGTCAAAGCCTTGTTAATCAGACAGAATCGGTAGTGTAGTGTGCTCACCACGTGTGTGGGTCAAAGCCTTGTTAATCAGATGGAATCGGTGGTGTAGTGTGCTCATCACGTGTGTGGGTCAAAGCCTTGTTAATCAGACAGAATCGGTGGTGTAGTGTGCTCACCACGTGTGTGGGTCAAGGCCTTGTTAATCAGACAGAATCGGTGGTGTAGTGTGCTCACCACGTGTGTGGGTCAAAGCCTTGTTAATCAGATAGAATCGGTGGTGTAGTGTGCTCACCACGTGTGTGGGTCAAAGCCTTGTTAATCAGACAGAATCGGTGGTGTAGTGTGCTCACCACGTGTGTGGGTCAAAGCGTTGTTAATCAGATGGAATCGGTGGTGTAGTGTGATCACCACGTGTGTGGGTCAAAGCCTTGTTAATCAGATGGAATCGGTGGTGTAGTGTGCTCACCACGTGTGTGGGTCAAAGCCTTGTTAATCAGACAGAATCGGTAGTGTAGTGTGCTCACCACGTGTGTGGGTCAAAGCCTTGTTAATCAGATGGAATCGGTGGTGTAGTGTGCTCACCACGTGTGTGGGTCAAAGCCTTGTTAATCAGACAGAATCGGTGGTGTAGTGTGCTCACCACGTGTGTGGGTCAAAGCCTTGTTAATCAGATGGAATCGGTGGTGTAGTGTGCTCACCACGTGTGTGGGTTAAAGCCTTGTTAATCAGATGGAATCGGTGGTGTAGTGTGCTCACCACGTGTGTGGGTCAAAGCCTTGTTAATCAGACAGAATCGGTGGTGTAGTGTGCTCACCACGTGTGTGGGTCAAAGCCTTGTTAATCAGATGGAATCGGTGGTGTAGTGTGCTCACCACGTGTGTGGGTCAAAGCCTTGTTAATCAGACAGAATCGGTGGTGTAGTGTGCTCACCACGTGTGTGGGTCAAAGCCTTGTTAATCAGACAGTATCGGTGGTGTAGTGTGCTCACCACGTGTGTGGGTCAAAGCCTTGTTAATCAGATGGAATCGATGGTGTGGTGTGCTCACCACGTGTGTGGGTCAAAGCCTTGTTAATCAGACGGAATTGGTGGTGTAGTGTGCTCACCACGTGTGTGGGTCAAAGCCTTGTTAATCAGGTGGAATCGGTGGTGTAGTGTGCTCACCACGTGTGTGGGTCAAAGCCTTGTTAATCAGACAGAATCGGTGGTGTAGTGTGCTCACCACGTGTGTGGGTCAAATCCTTGTTAATCAGACAGAATCGGTGGTGTGTGCTCACCACGTGTGTGGGTCAAAGCCTTGTTAATCAGACAGAATCGGTGGTGTAGTGTGCTCACCACGTGTGTGGGTCAAAGCCTTGTTAATCAGACAGAATCGGTGGTGTAGTGTGCTCACCACGTGTGTGGGTCAAAGCCTTGTTAATCAGACAGAATCGGTGGTGTAGTGTGCTCACCACGTGTGTGGGTCAAAGCCTTGTTAATCAGACGGAATCGGTGGTGTAGTGTGCTCACCACGTGTGTGGGTCAAAGCCTTGTTAATCAGATGGAATCGGTGGTGTAGTGTGCTCACCACGTGTGTGGGTCAAAGCCTTGTTAATCAGATGGAATCGGTGGTGTAGTGTACTCACCACGTGTGTGGGTCAAAGCCTTGTTAAAATCAGACAGAATCGGTGGTGTAGTGTGCTCACCACGTGTGTGGGTCAAAGCCTTGTTAATCAGACAGAATCGGTGGTGTAGTGTGCTCACCACGTATGTGGGTCAAAGCCTTGTTAATCAGATGGAATCGGTGGTGTAGTGTGATCACCACGTGTGTGGGTCAAAGCCTTGTTAATCAGATGGAATCGGTGGTGTAGTGTACTCACCACGTGTGTGGGTCAAAGCCTTGTTAATCAGACGGAATCGGTGGTGTAGTGTGCTCACCACGTGTGTGGGTCAAAGCCTTGTTAATCAGATGGAATCGGTGGTGTAGTGTGCTCACCACGTGTGTGGGTCAAAGCCTTGTTAATCAGACAGAATCGGTGGTGTAGTGTGCTCACCACATGTGTGGGTCAAAGCCTTGTTAATCAGACAGAATCGGTGGTGTAGTGTGCTCACCACGTGTGTGGGTCAAAGCCTTGTTAATCAGACAGAATCAGTGGTGTAGTGTGCTCACCATGTGTGTGGGTCAAAGCCTTGTTAATCAGACAGAATCGGTGGTGTAGTGTGCTCACCACGGTGTCGGTCAAAGCCTTGTTAATCAGATGGCATCGGTGGTGTAGTGTGCTCACCACGTGTGTGGGTCAAAGCCTTGTTAATCATATGGAATCGGTGGTGTAGTGTGCTCACCACGTGTGTGGGTCAAAGCCTTGTTAATCAGACGTAATCGGTGGTGTAATGTGCTCACCACGTGTGTGGGTCAAAGCCTTGTTAATAAGACAGAATCGGTGGTGTAGTGTGCTCACCACATGTGTGGGTCAAAGCCTTGTTAATCAGACAGAATCGGCGGTGTAGTGTGCTCACTACGTGTGTGGGTCAAAGCCTTGTTAATCAGATAGAATCGGTGGTGTAGTGTGCTCACCACGTGTGTGGGTCAAAGCCTTGTTAATCAGATGGAATCGGTGGTGTAGTGTGCTCAACACGTGTGTGGGTCAAAGCCTTGTTAATCAGACAGAATCGGTGGTGTAGTGTGCTCACCACGTGTGTGGGTCAAAGCCTTGTTAATCAGATGGAATCGGTGGTGTAGTGTATTCACCACGTGTGTGGGTCAAAGCCTTGTTAATCAGACAGAATCGGTGGTGTAGTGTGCTCACCACGTGTGTGGGTCAAAGCCTTGTTAATCAGATGGAATCGGTGGTGTAGTGTGCTCACCACGTGTGTGGGTCAAAGCCTTGTTCATCAGATGGAATCGGTGGTGTAGTGTACTCACCACGTGTGTGGGTCAAAGCCTTGTTAATCAGACAGAATCGGTGGCGTAGTGTGCTCACCACGTGTGTGGGTCAAAGCCTTGTTAATCAGACAGAATCGGTGGTGTAGTGTGCTCACCACGTGTGTGGGTCAAAGCCTTGTTAATCAGATGGAATCAGTGGTGTAGTGTGCTCACCACGTGTGTGGGTCAAAGCCTTGTTAATCAGACGTAATCGGTGGTGTAGTGTGCTCACCACGTGTGTGGGTCAAAGCCTTGTTAATCAGACAGAATCGGTGGTGTAGTGTGCTCACCACATGTGTGGGTCAAAGCCTTGTTAATCAGACAGAATCGGTGGTGTAGTGTGCTCACCACGTGTGTGGGTCAAAGCCTTGTTAATCAGATGGAATCGGTGGTGTAGTGTGCTCACCACGTGTGTGGGTCAAAGCCTTGTTAATCAGACGTAATCGGTGGTGTAGTGTGCTCACCACGTGTGTGGGTCAAAGCCTTGTTAATCAGACAGAATCGGTGGTGTAGTGTGCTCACCACATGTGTGGGTCAAAGCCTTGTTAATCAGACAGAATCGGCGGTGTAGTGTGCTCACCACGTGTGTGGGTCAAAGCCTTGTTAATCAGATAGAATCGGTGGTGTAGTGTGCTCACCACGTGTGTGGGTCAAAGCCTTGTTAATCAGATAGAATCGGTGGTGTAGTGTGCTCAACACGTGTGTGGGTCAAAGCCTTGTTAATCAGACAGAATCGGTGGTGTAGTGGGCTCACCACGTGTGTGGGTCAAAGCCTTGTTAATCAGACAGAATCGGTGGTGTAGTGTGCTCACCACGTGTGTGGGTCAAAGCCTTGTTAATCAGATGGAATCGGTGGTGTGGTGTGCTCACCACGTGTGTGGGTCAAAGCCTTGTTAATCAGATGGAATCGGTGGTGTAGTGTACTCACCACGTGTGTGGGTCAAAGCCTTGTTAATCAGACAGAATCGGTGGTGTAGTGTGCTCACCACGTGTGTGGGTCAAAGCCTTGTTAATCAGACAGAATCGGTGGTGTAGTGTGCTCACCACGTGTGTGGGTCAAAGCCTTGTTAATCAGATGGAATCGGTGGTGTAGTGTGCTCACCACGTGTGTGGGTCAAAGCCTTGTTAATCAGATGGAATCGGTGGTGTAGTGTGCTCACCACGTGTGTGGGTCAAAGCCTTGTTAATCAGATGGAATCGGTGGTGTAGTGTGCTCACCACGTGTGTGGGTCAAAGCCTTGTTAATCAGATGGAATCGGTGGTGTAGTGTGCTCACCACGTGTGTGGGTCAAAGCCTTGTTAATCAGACAGAATCGGTGGTGTAATGTGCTCACCACGTGTGTGGGTCAAAGCCTTGTTAATCAGATGGAATCGGTGGTGTAGTGTGCTCACCACGTGTGTTGGCCAAAGCCTTGTTAATCAGAAGGAATCGGTGGTGTAGTGTGCTCACCACGTGTGTGGGTCAAATCCTTGTTAATCAGAAGGAATCGGTGGTGTAGTGTGCTCACCACGTGTGTGGGTCAAAGCCTTGTTAATCAGACAGTATTGGTGGTGTAGTGTGCTCACCACGTGTGTGGGTCAAAGCCTTGTTAATCAGATGGAATCGATGGTGTGGTGTGCTCACCACGTGTGTGGGTCAAAGCCTTGTTAATCAGACGGAATCGGTGGTGTAGTGTGCTCACCACGTGTGTGGGTCAAAGCCTTGTTAATCAGATGGAATCGGTGGTGTAGTGTGCTCACCAAGTGTGTGGGTCAAAGCCTTGTTAATCAGACAGAATCGGTGGTGTAGTGTGCTCACCACGTGTATGGGTCAAAGCCTTGTTAATCAGACAGAATCGGTGGTGTAGTGTGCTCACCACGTGTGTGGGTCAAAGCGTTGTTAATCAGATGGAATCGGTGGTGTAGTGTGATCACCACGTGTGTGGGTCAAAGCCTTGTTAATCAGATGGAATCGGTGGTGTAGTGTGCTCACCACGTGTGTGGGTCAAAGCCTTGTTAATCAGACAGAATCGGTAGTGTAGTGTGCTCACCACGTGTGTGGGTCAAAGCCTTGTTAATCAGATGGAATCGGTGGTGTAGTGTGCTCACCACGTGTGTGGGTCAAAGCCTTGTTAATCAGACAGAATCAGTGGTGTAGTGTGCTCACCACGTGTGTGGGTCAAAGCCTTGTTAATCAGATGGAATCGGTGGTGTAGTGTGCTCACCACGTGTGTGGGTCAAAGCCTTGTTAATCAGATGGAATCGGTGGTGTAGTGTGCTCACCACGTGTGTGGGTCAAAGCCTTGTTAATCAGACAGAATCGGTGGTGTAGTGTGCTCACCACGTGTGTGGGTCAAAGCCTTGTTAATCAGATGGAATCGGTGGTGTAGTGTGCTCACCACGTGTGTGGGTCAAAGCCTTGTTAATCAGACAGAATCGGTGGTGTAGTGTGCTCACCACGTGTGTGGGTCAAAGCCTTGTTAATCAGACAGTATCGGTGGTGTAGTGTGCTCACCACGTGTGTGGGTCAAAGCCTTGTTAATCAGATGGAATCGATGGTGTGGTGTGCTCACCACGTGTGTGGGTCAAAGCCTTGTTAATCAGACGGAATTGGTGGTGTAGTGTGCTCACCACGTGTGTGGGTCAAAGCCTTGTTAATCAGGTGGAATCGGTGGTGTAGTGTGCTCACCACGTGTGTGGGTCAAAGCCTTGTTAATCAGACAGAATCGGTGGTGTAGTGTGCTCACCACGTGTGTGGGTCAAATCCTTGTTAATCAGACAGAATCGGTGGTGTGTGCTCACCACGTGTGTGGGTCAAAGCCTTGTTAATCAGACAGAATCGGTGGTGTAGTGTGCTCACCACGTGTGTGGGTCAAAGCCTTGTTAATCAGACAGAATCGGTGGTGTAGTGTGCTCACCACGTGTGTGGGTCAAAGCCTTGTTAATCAGACAGAATCGGTGGTGTAGTGTGCTCACCACGTGTGTGGGTCAAAGCCTTGTTAATCAGACGGAATCGGTGGTGTAGTGTGCTCACCACGTGTGTGGGTCAAAGCCTTGTTAATCAGATGGAATCGGTGGTGTAGTGTGCTCACCACGTGTGTGGGTCAAAGCCTTGTTAATCAGATGGAATCGGTGGTGTAGTGTACTCACCACGTGTGTGGGTCAAAGCCTTGTTAAAATCAGACAGAATCGGTGGTGTAGTGTGCTCACCACGTGTGTGGGTCAAAGCCTTGTTAATCAGACAGAATCGGTGGTGTAGTGTGCTCACCACGTATGTGGGTCAAAGCCTTGTTAATCAGATGGAATCGGTGGTGTAGTGTGATCACCACGTGTGTGGGTCAAAGCCTTGTTAATCAGATGGAATCGGTGGTGTAGTGTACTCACCACGTGTGTGGGTCAAAGCCTTGTTAATCAGACGGAATCGGTGGTGTAGTGTGCTCACCACGTGTGTGGGTCAAAGCCTTGTTAATCAGATGGAATCGGTGGTGTAGTGTGCTCACCACGTGTGTGGGTCAAAGCCTTGTTAATCAGACAGAATCGGTGGTGTAGTGTGCTCACCACATGTGTGGGTCAAAGCCTTGTTAATCAGACAGAATCGGTGGTGTAGTGTGCTCACCACGTGTGTGGGTCAAAGCCTTGTTAATCAGACAGAATCAGTGGTGTAGTGTGCTCACCATGTGTGTGGGTCAAAGCCTTGTTAATCAGACAGAATCGGTGGTGTAGTGTGCTCACCACGGTGTCGGTCAAAGCCTTGTTAATCAGATGGCATCGGTGGTGTAGTGTGCTCACCACGTGTGTGGGTCAAAGCCTTGTTAATCATATGGAATCGGTGGTGTAGTGTGCTCACCACGTGTGTGGGTCAAAGCCTTGTTAATCAGACGTAATCGGTGGTGTAATGTGCTCACCACGTGTGTGGGTCAAAGCCTTGTTAATAAGACAGAATCGGTGGTGTAGTGTGCTCACCACATGTGTGGGTCAAAGCCTTGTTAATCAGACAGAATCGGCGGTGTAGTGTGCTCACTACGTGTGTGGGTCAAAGCCTTGTTAATCAGATAGAATCGGTGGTGTAGTGTGCTCACCACGTGTGTGGGTCAAAGCCTTGTTAATCAGATGGAATCGGTGGTGTAGTGTGCTCAACACGTGTGTGGGTCAAAGCCTTGTTAATCAGACAGAATCGGTGGTGTAGTGTGCTCACCACGTGTGTGGGTCAAAGCCTTGTTAATCAGATGGAATCGGTGGTGTAGTGTATTCACCACGTGTGTGGGTCAAAGCCTTGTTAATCAGACAGAATCGGTGGTGTAGTGTGCTCACCACGTGTGTGGGTCAAAGCCTTGTTAATCAGATGGAATCGGTGGTGTAGTGTGCTCACCACGTGTGTGGGTCAAAGCCTTGTTCATCAGATGGAATCGGTGGTGTAGTGTACTCACCACGTGTGTGGGTCAAAGCCTTGTTAATCAGACAGAATCGGTGGCGTAGTGTGCTCACCACGTGTGTGGGTCAAAGCCTTGTTAATCAGACAGAATCGGTGGTGTAGTGTGCTCACCACGTGTGTGGGTCAAAGCCTTGTTAATCAGATGGAATCAGTGGTGTAGTGTGCTCACCACGTGTGTGGGTCAAAGCCTTGTTAATCAGACGTAATCGGTGGTGTAGTGTGCTCACCACGTGTGTGGGTCAAAGCCTTGTTAATCAGACAGAATCGGTGGTGTAGTGTGCTCACCACATGTGTGGGTCAAAGCCTTGTTAATCAGACAGAATCGGTGGTGTAGTGTGCTCACCACGTGTGTGGGTCAAAGCCTTGTTAATCAGATGGAATCGGTGGTGTAGTGTGCTCACCACGTGTGTGGGTCAAAGCCTTGTTAATCAGACGTAATCGGTGGTGTAGTGTGCTCACCACGTGTGTGGGTCAAAGCCTTGTTAATCAGACAGAATCGGTGGTGTAGTGTGCTCACCACATGTGTGGGTCAAAGCCTTGTTAATCAGACAGAATCGGCGGTGTAGTGTGCTCACCACGTGTGTGGGTCAAAGCCTTGTTAATCAGATAGAATCGGTGGTGTAGTGTGCTCACCACGTGTGTGGGTCAAAGCCTTGTTAATCAGATAGAATCGGTGGTGTAGTGTGCTCAACACGTGTGTGGGTCAAAGCCTTGTTAATCAGACAGAATCGGTGGTGTAGTGGGCTCACCACGTGTGTGGGTCAAAGCCTTGTTAATCAGACAGAATCGGTGGTGTAGTGTGCTCACCACGTGTGTGGGTCAAAGCCTTGTTAATCAGATGGAATCGGTGGTGTGGTGTGCTCACCACGTGTGTGGGTCAAAGCCTTGTTAATCAGATGGAATCGGTGGTGTAGTGTACTCACCACGTGTGTGGGTCAAAGCCTTGTTAATCAGACAGAATCGGTGGTGTAGTGTGCTCACCACGTGTGTGGGTCAAAGCCTTGTTAATCAGACAGAATCGGTGGTGTAGTGTGCTCACCACGTGTGTGGGTCAAAGCCTTGTTAATCAGATGGAATCGGTGGTGTAGTGTGCTCACCACGTGTGTGGGTCAAAGCCTTGTTAATCAGATGGAATCGGTGGTGTAGTGTGCTCACCACGTGTGTGGGTCAAAGCCTTGTTAATCAGATGGAATCGGTGGTGTAGTGTGCTCACCACGTGTGTGGGTCAAAGCCTTGTTAATCAGATGGAATCGGTGGTGTAGTGTGCTCACCACGTGTGTGGGTCAAAGCCTTGTTAATCAGACAGAATCGGTGGTGTAATGTTCTCACCACGTGTGTGGGTCAAAGCCTTGTTAATCAGATGGAATCGGTGGTGTAGTGTGCTCACCACGTGTGTTGGCCAAAGCCTTGTTAATCAGAAGGAATCGGTGGTGTAGTGTGCTCACCACGTGTGTGGGTCAAATCCTTGTTAATCAGAAGGAATCGGTGGTGTAGTGTGCTCACCACGTGTGTGGGTCAAAGCCTTGTTAATCAGACAGAATCGGTGGTGTAGTGTGCTCACCACGTGTGTGGGTCAAAGCCTTGTTAATCAGATGGAATCGGTGGTGTAGTGTGCTCACCACGTGTGTGGGTCAAAGCCTTGTTAATCAGACAGTATTGGTGGTGTAGTGTGCTCACCACGTGTGTGGGTCAAAGCCTTGTTAATCAGATGGAATCGATGGTGTGGTGTGCTCACCACGTGTGTGGGTCAAAGCCTTGTTAATCAGACGGAATCGGTGGTGTAGTGTGCTCACCACGTGTGTGGGTCAAAGCCTTGTTAATCAGATGGAATCGGTGGTGTAGTGTGCTCACCAAGTGTGTGGGTCAAAGCCTTGTTAATCAGACAGAATCGGTGGTGTAGTGTGCTCACCACGTGTATGGGTCAAAGCCTTGTTAATCAGACAGAATCGGTGGTGTAGTGTGCTCACCACGTGTGTGGGTCAAATCCTTGTTAATCAGACAGAATCGGTGGTGTGTGCTCACCACGTGTGTGGGTCAAACCCTTGTTAATCAGACAGAATCGGTGGTGTAGTGTGCTCACCACGTGTGTGGGTCAAAGCCTTGTTAATCAGACAGAATCGGTAGTGTAGTGTGCTCACCACGTGTGTGGGTCAAAGCCTTGTTAAACAGACAGAATTGGTGGTGTAGTGTGCTCACCACGTGTGTGGGTCAAAGCCTTGTTAATCAGACGGAATCGGTGGTGTAGTGTCCTCACCACGTGTGTGGGTCAAAGCCTTGTTAATCAGATGGAATCGGTGGTGTAGTGTGCTCACCACGTGTGTGGGTCAAAGCCTTGTTAATCAGATGGAATCGGTGGTGTAGTGTGCTCACCACGTGTGTGGGTCAAGGCCTTGTTAATCAGACAGAATCGGTGGTGTAGTGTGCTCATCACGTGTGTGGGTCAAAGCCTTGTTAATCAGACAGAATCGGTGGTGTAGTGTGCTCACCACGTGTGTGGGTGAAAGCCTTGTTAATCAGACAGAATCGGTGGTGTAGTGTGCTCACCACGTGTGTGGGTCAAAGCCTTGTTAATCAGATAGAATCGGTGGTGTAGTGTGCTCACCACGTGTGTGGGTCAAAGCCTTTTTAATCAGATGGAATCAGTGGTGTAGTATGCTCACCACGTGTGTGGGTCAAAGCCTTGTTAATCAGACAGAATCGGTGGTGTAGTGTGCTCACCACGTGTGTTGGTCAAAGCCTTGTTAATCAGACAAAATCGGTGGTGTAGTGTGCTCACCACGTGTGTGGGTCAAAGCCTTGTTAATCAGACAAAATCGGTGGTGTAGTGTGCTCACCACGTGTGTGGGTCAAAGCCTTGTTAATCAGATGGAATCGGTGGTGTAGTGTGCTCACCACGTGTGTGGGTCAAAGCCTTGTTAATCAGACAGAATCGGTGGTGTAATGTGCTCACCACGTGTGTGGGTCAAAGCCTTGTTAATCAGATGGAATCGGTGGTGAAGTGTGCTCACCACGTGTGTTGGCCAAAGCCTTGTTAATCAGACAGAATCGGTGGTGTAGTGTACTCACCACGTGTGTGGGTCAAAGCCTTGTTAATCAGAAGGAATCGGTGGTGTAGTGTTCTCACCACGTGTGTGGGTCAAAGCCTTGTTAATCAGACAGAATCGGTGGTGTAGTGTGCTCACCACGTGTGTGGGTCAAAGCCTTGTTAATCATATGGAATCGGTGGTGTAGTGTGCTCACCACGTGTGTGGGTCAAAGCCTTGTTAATCAGACAGTATTGGTGGTGTAGTATGCTCACCACGTGTGTGGGTCAAAGCCTTGTTAATCAGACAGAATAGATGGTGTGGTGTGCTCACCACGTGTGTGTGTCAAAGCCTTGTTAATCAGACGGAATCGGTGGTGTAGTGTGCTCACCACGTGTGTGGGTCAAAGCCTTGTTAATCAGATGGAATCGGTGGTGTAGTGTGCTCACCACATGTGTGGGTCAAAGCCTTGTTAATCAGACAGAATCGGTGGTGTAGTGTGCTCACCACGTGTATGGGTCAAAGCCTTGTTAATCAGACAGAATCGGTGGTGTAGTGTGCTCACCACGTGTGTGGGTCAAATCCTTGTTAATCAGACAGAATCGGTGGTTTGTGCTCACCACGTGTGTGGGTCAAAGCCTTGTTAATCAGACAGAATCGGTGGTGTAGTGTGCTCACCACGTGTGTGGGTCAAAGCCTTGTTAATCAGACAGAATCGGTAGTGTAGTGTGCTCACCACGTGTGTGGGTCAAAGCCTTGTTAATCAGACAGAATCGGTGGTGTAGTGTGCTCACCACGTGTGTGGGTCAAAGCCTTGTTAATCAGACGGAATCGGTGGTGTAGTGTGCTCACCACGTGTGTGGGTCAAAGCCTTGTTAATCAGATGGAATCGGTGGTGTAGTGTGATCACCACGTGTGTGGGTCAAAGCCTTGTTAATCAGATGGAATCGGTGGTGTAGTGTGCTCACCACGTGTGTGGGTCAAAGCCTTGTTAATCAGATGGAATCGGTGGTGTAGTGTGCTCATCACGTGTGTGGGTCAAAGCCTTGTTAATAAGACAGAATCGGTGGTGTAGTGTGCTCACCACGTGTGTGGGTCAAAGCCTTGTTAATCAGACAGAATCGGTGGTGTAGTGTGCTCACCACGTGTGTGGGTCAAAGCCTTGTTAATCAGATAGAATCGGTGGTGTAGTGTGCTCACTACGTGTGTGGGTCAAAGCCTTGTTAATCAGATGGAATCAGTGGTGTAGTATGCTCACCACGTGTGTGGGTCAAAGCCTTGTTAATCAGACAGAATCGGTGGTGTAGTGTGCTTACCACGTGTGTGGGTCAAAGCCTTGTTAATCAGACAAAATCGGTGGTGTAGTGTGCTCACCACGTGTGTGGGTCAAAGCCTTGTTAATCAGATGGAATCGGTGGTGTAGTGTGCTCACCACGTATGTGGGTCAAAGCCTTGTTAATCAGATGGAATCGGTGGTGTAGTGTGCTCACCACGTGTGTGGGTCAAAGCCTTGTTAATCAGATGGAATCGGTGGTGTAGTGTGCTCACCACGTGTGTGGGTCAAAGCCTTGTTAATCAGACAGAATCGGTGGTGTAGTGTGCTCACCACGTGTGTGGGTCAAAGCCTTGTTAATCAGATGGAATTGGTGGTGTAGTGTGCTCACCACGTGTGTGGGTCAAAGCCTTGTTAATCAGACAGAATCGGTGGTGTAGTGTGCTCACCACGTGTGTGGGTCAAAGCCTTGTTAATCAGATGGAATCGGTGGTGTAGTGTGCTCACCACGTGTGTGGGTCAAACCCTTGTTAATCAGATGGAATCGGTGGTGTAGTGTGCTCACCACGTGTGTGGGTCAAAGCCTTGTTAATCAGACAGAATCGGTGGTGTAGTGTGCTCACCACGTGTGTGGGTCAAAGCCTTGTTAATCAGATGGAATCGGTGGTGTAGTGTGCTCACCACGTGTGTGGGTCAAAACCTTGTTAATCAGACAGAATCGGTGGTGTAGTGTGCTCACCACGTGTGTGGGTCAAAGCCTTGTTAATCAGACAGTATCGGTGGTGTAGTGTGCTCACCACGTGTGTGGGTCAAAGCCTTGTTAATCAGATGGAATCGATGGTGTGGTGTGCTCACCACGTGTGTGGGTCAAAGCCTTGTTAATCAGACGGAATTGGTGGTGTAGTGTGCTCACCACGTGTGTGGGTCAAAGCCTTGTTAATCAGATGGAATCGGTGGTGTAGTGTGCTCACCACGTGTGTGGGTCAAAGCCTTGTTAATCAGACAGAATCGGTGGTGTAGTGTGCTCACCACATGTGTGGGTCAAATCCTTGTTAATCAGACAGAATCGGTGGTGTGTGCTCACCACGTGTGTGGGTCAAAGCCTTGTTAATCAGACAGAATCGGTGGTGTAGTGTGCTCACCACGTGTGTGGGTCAAAGCCTTGTTAATCAGACAGAATCGGTGGTGTAGTGTGCTCACCAGGTGTGTGGGTCAAAGCCTTGTTAATCAGACAGAATCGGTGGTGTAGTTTGCTCATCACGTGTGTGGGTCAAAGCCTTGTTAATCAGACGGAATCGGTGGTGTAGTGTGCTCACCACGTGTGTGGGTCAAAGCCTTGTTAATCAGATGGAATCGGTGGTGTAGTGTATTCACCACGTGTGTGGGTCAAAGCCTTGTTAATCAGATGGAATCGGTGGTGTAGTGTACTCACCAAGTGGGTGGGTCAAAGCCTTGTTAAAATCAGACAGAATCGGTGGTGTAGTATGCTCACCACGTGTGTGGGTCAAAGCCTTGTTAATCAGACAGAATCGGTGGTGTAGTGTGCTCACCACGTGTGTGGGTCAAAGCCTTGTTAATCAGATGGAATCGGTGGTGTAGTGTGCTCACCACGTGTGTGGGTCAAAGCCTTGTTAATCAGACAGAATCGGTGGTGTAGTGTGTTCACCAAGTGTGTGGGTCAAAGCCTTGTTAATCAGACAGAATCGGTGGTGTAGTGTGCGCACCACGGTGTCGGTCAAAGCCTTGTTAATCAGATGGCATCGGTGGTGTAGTGTGCTCACCACGTGTGTGGGTCAAAGCCTTGTTAATCAGATGGAATCGGTGGTGTAGTGTGCTCACCACGTGTGTGGGTCAAAGCCTTGTTAATCAGACGTAATCGGTGGTGTAGTGTGCTCACCACGTGTGTGGGTCAAAGCCTTGTTAATCAGACAGAATCGGTGGTGTAGTGTGCTCACCACATGTGTGGGTCAAAGCCTTGTTAATCAGACAGAATCGGCGGTGTAGTGTGCTCACCACGTGTGTGGGTCAAAGCCTTGTTAATCAGATGGAATCGGTGGTGTAGTGTACTCACCAAGTGTGTGGGTCAAAGCCTTGTTAAAATCAGACAGAATCGGTGGTGTAGTATGCTCACCACGTGTGTGGGTCAAAGCCTTGTTAATCAGACAGAATAGGTGGTGTAGTGTGCTCACCACGTGTGTGGGTCAAAGCCTTGTTAATCAGATGGAATCGGTGGTGTAGTGTGCTCACCACGTGTGTGGGTCAAAGCCTTGTTAATCAGACAGAATCGGTGGTGTAGTGTGCTCACCACGTGTGTGGGTCAAAGCCTTGTTAATCAGATGGAATCGGTGGTGTAGTGTGCTCACCACGTGTGTGGGTCAAAGCCTTGTTAATCAGACAGAATCGGTGGTGTAGTGTGCTCACCACGTGTGTGGGTCAAAGCCTTGTTAATCAGACAGAATCGGTGGTGTAGTGTGCTCACCACGGTGTCGGTCAAAGCCTTGTTAATCAGATGGCATCGGTGGTGTAGTGTGCTCACCACGTGTGTGGGTCAAAGCCTTGTTAATCAGATGGAATCGGTGGTGTAGTGTGCTCACCACGTGTGTGGGTCAAAGCCTTGTTAATCAGACGTAATCGGTGGTGTAGTGTGCTCACCACGTGTGTGGGTCAAAGCCTTGTTAATCAGACAGAATCGGTGGTGTAGTGTGCTCACCACATGTGTGGGTCAAAGCCTTGTTAATCAGACAGAATCGGCGGTGTAGTGTGCTCACCACGTGTGTGGGTCAAAGCCTTGTTAATCAGATAGAATCGGTGGTGTAGTGTGCTCACCACGTGTGTGGGTCAAAGCCTTGTTAATCAGATGGAATCGGTGGTGTAGTGTGCTCAACACGTGTGTGGGTCAAAGCCTTGTTAATCAGACAGAATCGGTGGTGTAGTGTGCTCACCACGTGTGTGGGTCAAAGCCTTGTTAATCAGATGGAATCGGTGGTGTAGTGTACTCACCACGTGTGTGGGTCAAAGCCTTGTTAATCAGACAGAATCGGTGGTGTAGTGTGCTCACCACGTGTGTGGGTCAAATCCTTGTTAATCAGACAGAATCGGTGGTGTGTGCTCACCACGTGTGTGGGTCAAAGCCTTGTTAATCAGACAGAATCGGTGGTGTAGTGTGCTCACCACGTGTGTGGGTCAAAGCCTTGTTAATCAGACAGAATCGGTGGTGTAGAGTGCTCACCAGGTGTGTGGGTCAAAGCCTTGTTAATCAGACAGAATCGGTGGTGTAGTGTGCTCATCACGTGTGTGGGTCAAAGCCTTGTTAATCAGACAGAATCGGTGGTGTAGTTTGCTCATCACGTGTGTGGGTCAAAGCCTTATTAATCAGACAGAATCGGTGGTGTAGTGTGCTCACCACGTGTGTGGGTCAAAGCCTTGTTAATCAGATGGAATCGGTGGTGTAGTGTGTTCACCACGTGTGTGGGTCAAAGCCTTGTTAATCAGACAGAATCGGTGGTGTAGTGTGCTCACCAGGTGTGTGGGTCAAATCCTTGTTAATCAGACAGAATCGGTGGTGTGTGCTCACCACGTGTGTGGGTCAAAGCCTTGTTAATCAGACAGAATCGGTGGTGTAGTGTGCTCACCACGTGTGTGGGTCAAAGCCTTGTTAATCAGACAGAATCGGTGGTGTAGTGTGCTCACCAGGTGTGTGGGTCAAAGCCTTGTTAATCAGACAGAATCGGTGGTGTAGTTTGCTCATCACGTGTGTGGGTCAAAGCCTTGTTAATCAGACAGAATCGGTGGAGTAGTGTGCTCACCACGTGTGTGGGTCAAAGCCTTGTTAATCAGATGGAATCGGTGGTGTAGTGTGTTCACCACGTGTGTGGGTCAAAGCCTTGTTAATCAGACAGAATTGGTGGTGTAGTGTGCTCACCACGTGTGTGGGTCAAAGCCTTGTTAATCAGACGGAATCGGTGGTGTAGTGTGCTCACCACGTGTGTGGGTCAAAGCCTTGTTAATCAGATGGAATCGGTGGTGTAGTGTGCTCACCACGTGTGTGGGTCAAAGCCTTGTTAATCAGATGGAACCGGTGGTGTAGTGTGCTCACCACGTGTGTGGGTCAAAGCCTTGTTAATCAGATGGAATCGGTGGTGTAGTGTGCTCATCACGTGTGTGGGTCAAAGCCTTGTTAATCAGACAGAATCGGTGGTGTAGTGTGCTCACCACGTGTGTGGGTCAAAGCCTTGTTAATCAGACAGAATCGGTGGTGTAGTGTGCTCACCACGTGTGTGGGTCAAAGCCTTGTTAATCAGACAAAATCGGTGGTGTAGTGTGCTCACCACGTGTGTGGGTCAAAGCCTTGTTAATCAGATGGAATCGGTGGTGTAGTGTGCTCACCACATGTGTGGGTCAAAGCCTTGTTAATCAGATGGAATCGGTGGTGTAGTGTGCTCACCACGTGTGTGGGTCAAAGCCTTGTTAATCAGACAGAATCGGTGGTGTAGTGTGCTCACCACGTGTGTGGGTCAAAGCCTTGTTAATCAGATGGAATCGGTGGTGTAGTGTGCTCACCACGTGTGTGGGTCAAAGCCTTGTTAATCAGACAGAATCGGTGGTGTAGTGTGCTCACCACGTGTGTGGGTCAAAGCCTTGTTAATCAGACAGAATCGGTGGTGTAGTGTGCTCACCACGGTGTCGGTCAAAGCCTTGTTAATCAGATGGCATCGGTGGTGTAGTGTGCTCACCACGTGTGTGGGTCAAAGCCTTGTTAATCAGATGGAATCGGTGGTGTAGTGTGCTCACCACGTGTGTGGGTCAAAGCCTTGTTAATCAGACGTAATCGGTGGTGTAGTGTGCTCACCACGTGTGTGGGTCAAAGCCTTGTTAATCAGACAGAATCGGTGGTGTAGTGTGCTCACCACATGTGTGGGTCAAAGCCTTGTTAATCAGACAGAATCGGCGGTGTAGTGTGCTCACCACGTGTGTGGGTCAAAGCCTTGTTAATCAGATAGAATCGGTGGTGTAGTGTGCTCACCACGTGTGTGGGTCAAAGCCTTGTTAATCAGATGGAATCGGTGGTGTAGTGTGCTCAACACGTGTGTGGGTCAAAGCCTTGTTAATCAGACAGAATCGGTGGTGTAGTGTGCTCACCACGTGTGTGGGTCAAAGCCTTGTTAATCAGATGGAATCGGTGGTGTAGTGTACTCACCACGTGTGTGGGTCAAAGCCTTGTTAATCAGACAGAATCGGTGGTGTAGTGTGCTCACCACGTGTGTGGGTCAAATCCTTGTTAATCAGACAGAATCGGTGGTGTGTGCTCACCACGTGTGTGGGTCAAAGCCTTGTTAATCAGACAGAATCGGTGGTGTAGTGTGCTCACCACGTGTGTGGGTCAAAGCCTTGTTAATCAGACAGAATCGGTGGTGTAGAGTGCTCACCAGGTGTGTGGGTCAAAGCCTTGTTAATCAGACAGAATCGGTGGTGTAGTGTGCTCATCACGTGTGTGGGTCAAAGCCTTGTTAATCAGACAGAATCGGTGGTGTAGTTTGCTCATCACGTGTGTGGGTCAAAGCCTTATTAATCAGACAGAATCGGTGGTGTAGTGTGCTCACCACGTGTGTGGGTCAAAGCCTTGTTAATCAGATGGAATCGGTGGTGTAGTGTGTTCACCACGTGTGTGGGTCAAAGCCTTGTTAATCAGACAGAATCGGTGGTGTAGTGTGCTCACCAGGTGTGTGGGTCAAATCCTTGTTAATCAGACAGAATCGGTGGTGTGTGCTCACCACGTGTGTGGGTCAAAGCCTTGTTAATCAGACAGAATCGGTGGTGTAGTGTGCTCACCACGTGTGTGGGTCAAAGCCTTGTTAATCAGACAGAATCGGTGGTGTAGTGTGCTCACCAGGTGTGTGGGTCAAAGCCTTGTTAATCAGACAGAATCGGTGGTGTAGTTTGCTCATCACGTGTGTGGGTCAAAGCCTTGTTAATCAGACAGAATCGGTGGAGTAGTGTGCTCACCACGTGTGTGGGTCAAAGCCTTGTTAATCAGATGGAATCGGTGGTGTAGTGTGTTCACCACGTGTGTGGGTCAAAGCCTTGTTAATCAGACAGAATTGGTGGTGTAGTGTGCTCACCACGTGTGTGGGTCAAAGCCTTGTTAATCAGACGGAATCGGTGGTGTAGTGTGCTCACCACGTGTGTGGGTCAAAGCCTTGTTAATCAGATGGAATCGGTGGTGTAGTGTGCTCACCACGTGTGTGGGTCAAAGCCTTGTTAATCAGATGGAACCGGTGGTGTAGTGTGCTCACCACGTGTGTGGGTCAAAGCCTTGTTAATCAGATGGAATCGGTGGTGTAGTGTGCTCATCACGTGTGTGGGTCAAAGCCTTGTTAATCAGACAGAATCGGTGGTGTAGTGTGCTCACCACGTGTGTGGGTCAAAGCCTTGTTAATCAGACAGAATCGGTGGTGTAGTGTGCTCACCACGTGTGTGGGTCAAAGCCTTGTTAATCAGACAAAATCGGTGGTGTAGTGTGCTCACCACGTGTGTGGGTCAAAGCCTTGTTAATCAGATGGAATCGGTGGTGTAGTGTGCTCACCACGTGTGTGGGTCAAAGCCTTGTTAATCAGATGGAATCGGTGGTGTAGTGTGCTCACCACGTGTGTGGGTCAAAGCCTTGTTAATCAGATGGAATCGGTGGTGTAGTGTGCTCACCACGTGTGTGGGTCAAAGCCTTGTTAATCAGACAGAATCGGTGGTGTAATGTGCTCACCACGTGTGTGGGTCAAAGCCTTGTTAATCAGATGGAATCGGTGGTGTGGTGTGCTCACCACGTGTGTGGGCCAAAGCCTTGTTAATCAGACGGAATCGGTGGTGTAGTGTGCTCACCACGTGTGTGGGTCAAAGCCTTCTTAATCAGATGGAATCGGTGGTGTAGTGTGCTCACCACGTGTGTGGGTCAAAGCCTTGTTAATCAGATGGAATCGGTGGTGTAGTGTGCTCACCACGTGTGTGGGTCAAAGCCTTGTTAATCAGACAGAATCGGTGGTGTAGTGTGCTCACCACGTGTGTGGGTCAAAGCCTTGTTAATCAGACAGAATCGGTGGTGTAGTGTGCTCACCACGGTGTCGGTCAAAGCCTTGTTAATCAGATGGCATCGGTGGTGTAGTGTGCTCACCACGTGTGTGGGTCAAAGCCTTGTTAATCAGATGGAATCGGTGGTGTAGTGTGCTCACCACGTGTGTGGGTCAAAGCCTTGTTAATCAGACGTAATCGGTGGTGTAGTGTGCTCACCACGTGTGTGGGTCAAAGCCTTGTTAATCAGACAGAATCGGTGGTGTAGTGTGCTCACCACATGTGTGGGTCAAAGCCTTGTTAATCAGACAGAATCGGCGGTGTAGTGTGCTCACCACGTGTGTGGGTCAAAGCCTTGTTAATCAGATAGAATCGGTGGTGTAGTGTGCTCACCACGTGTGTGGGTCAAAGCCTTGTTAATCAGATGGAATCGGTGGTGTAGTGTGCTCAACACGTGTGTGGGTCAAAGCCTTGTTAATCAGACAGAATCGGTGGTGTAGTGTGCTCACCACGTGTGTGGGTCAAAGCCTTGTTAATCAGATGGAATCGGTGGTGTAGTGTACTCACCACGTGTGTGGGTCAAAGCCTTGTTAATCAGACAGAATCGGTGGTGTAGTGTGCTCACCACGTGTGTGGGTCAAATCCTTGTTAATCAGACAGAATCGGTGGTGTGTGCTCACCACGTGTGTGGGTCAAAGCCTTGTTAATCAGACAGAATCGGTGGTGTAGTGTGCTCACCACGTGTGTGGGTCAAAGCCTTGTTAATCAGACAGAATCGGTGGTGTAGAGTGCTCACCAGGTGTGTGGGTCAAAGCCTTGTTAATCAGACAGAATCGGTGGTGTAGTGTGCTCATCACGTGTGTGGGTCAAAGCCTTGTTAATCAGACAGAATCGGTGGTGTAGTTTGCTCATCACGTGTGTGGGTCAAAGCCTTATTAATCAGACAGAATCGGTGGTGTAGTGTGCTCACCACGTGTGTGGGTCAAAGCCTTGTTAATCAGATGGAATCGGTGGTGTAGTGTGTTCACCACGTGTGTGGGTCAAAGCCTTGTTAATCAGACAGAATCGGTGGTGTAGTGTGCTCACCAGGTGTGTGGGTCAAATCCTTGTTAATCAGACAGAATCGGTGGTGTGTGCTCACCACGTGTGTGGGTCAAAGCCTTGTTAATCAGACAGAATCGGTGGTGTAGTGTGCTCACCACGTGTGTGGGTCAAAGCCTTGTTAATCAGACAGAATCGGTGGTGTAGTGTGCTCACCAGGTGTGTGGGTCAAAGCCTTGTTAATCAGACAGAATCGGTGGTGTAGTTTGCTCATCACGTGTGTGGGTCAAAGCCTTGTTAATCAGACAGAATCGGTGGAGTAGTGTGCTCACCACGTGTGTGGGTCAAAGCCTTGTTAATCAGATGGAATCGGTGGTGTAGTGTGTTCACCACGTGTGTGGGTCAAAGCCTTGTTAATCAGACAGAATTGGTGGTGTAGTGTGCTCACCACGTGTGTGGGTCAAAGCCTTGTTAATCAGACGGAATCGGTGGTGTAGTGTGCTCACCACGTGTGTGGGTCAAAGCCTTGTTAATCAGATGGAATCGGTGGTGTAGTGTGCTCACCACGTGTGTGGGTCAAAGCCTTGTTAATCAGATGGAACCGGTGGTGTAGTGTGCTCACCACGTGTGTGGGTCAAAGCCTTGTTAATCAGATGGAATCGGTGGTGTAGTGTGCTCATCACGTGTGTGGGTCAAAGCCTTGTTAATCAGACAGAATCGGTGGTGTAGTGTGCTCACCACGTGTGTGGGTCAAAGCCTTGTTAATCAGACAGAATCGGTGGTGTAGTGTGCTCACCACGTGTGTGGGTCAAAGCCTTGTTAATCAGACAAAATCGGTGGTGTAGTGTGCTCACCACGTGTGTGGGTCAAAGCCTTGTTAATCAGATGGAATCGGTGGTGTAGTGTGCTCACCACGTGTGTGGGTCAAAGCCTTGTTAATCAGATGGAATCGGTGGTGTAGTGTGCTCACCACGTGTGTGGGTCAAAGCCTTGTTAATCAGACAGAATCGGTGGTGTAATGTGCTCACCACGTGTGTGGGTCAAAGCCTTGTTAATCAGATGGAATCGGTGGTGTGGTGTGCTCACCACGTGTGTGGGCCAAAGCCTTGTTAATCAGACGGAATCGGTGGTGTAGTGTGCTCACCACGTGTGTGGGTCAAAGCCTTCTTAATCAGATGGAATCGGTGGTGTAGTGTGCTCACCACGTGTGTGGGTCAAAGCCTTGTTAATCAGATGGAATCGGTGGTGTAGTGTGCTCACCACGTGTGTGGGTCAAAGCCTTGTTAATCAGATGGAATCGGTGGTGTAGTGTGCTCATCACGTGTGTGGGTCAAAGCCTTGTTAATCAGACAGAATCGGTGGTGTAATGTGTTCACCACGTGTGTGGGTCAAAGCCTTGTTAATCAGATGGAATCGGTGGTGTAGTGTGCTCACCACGTGTGTTGGCCAAAGCCTTGTTAATCAGACAAAATCGGTGGTGTAGTGTACTCACCACGTGTGTGGGTCAAAGCCTTGTTAATCAGAAGGAATCGGTGGTGTAGTGTGCTTACCACGTGTGTGGGTCAAAGCCTTGTTTATCAGACAGAATCGGTGGTGTAGTGTGCTCACCACGTGTGTGGGTCAAAGCCTTGTTAATCAGATGGAATCGGTGGTGTAGTGTGCTCACCACGTGTGTGGGTCAAAGCCTTGTTAATCAGACAGTATTGGTGGTGTAGTGTGCTCACCACGTGTGTGGGTCAAAGCCTTGTTAATCAGATGGAATCGATGGTGTGGTGTGCTCACCACGTGTGTGGGTCAAAGCCTTGTTAATCAGACGGAATCGGTGGTGTAGTGTGCTCACCACGTGTGTGGGTCAAAGCCTTCTTAATCAGATGGAATCGGTGGTGTAGTGTGCTCACCACGTGTGTGGGTCAAAGCTTTGTTAATCAGACAGAATCGGTGGTGTAGTGTGCTCACCACGTGTTTGGGTCAAAGCCTTGTTAATCAGATGGAATCGGTGGTGTAGTGTGCTCACCACGTGTGTGGATCAAAGCCTTGTTAATCAGATGGAATCGGTGGTGTAGTGTGCTCACCACGTGTGTGGGTCAAAGCCTTGTTAATCAGATGGAATCGGTGGTGTAGTGTGCTCACCACGTGTGTGGGTCAAAGCCTTGTTAATCAGAGAGAATCGGTGGTGTAGTGTGCTCACCACGTGTGTGGGTCAAATCCTTGTTAATCAGATGGAATCGGTGGTGTAGTGTGCTCACCACGTGTGTGGGTCAAAGTCTTGTTAATCAGATGGAATCGGTGGGCTAGTGTGCTCACCACGTGTGTGGGTCAAAGCCTTATTAATCAGACAGAATCGGTGGTGTAGTGTGCTCACCACGTGTGTGGGTCAAATCCTTGTTAATCAGACAGAATCAGTGGTGTAGTGTGCTCACCACGTGTGTGGGTCAAAGCCTTGTTAATCAGATAGAATCGGTGGTGTAGTGTGCTCACCACGTGTGTGGGTCAAAGCCTTGTTAATCAGATGGAATCGGTGGTGTAGTGTGCTCACCACGTGTGTGGGTCAAAGCCTTGTTAATCAGATGGAATCGGTGGTGTAGTGTGCTCACCACGTGTGTGGGTCAAAGCCTTGTTAATCAGATGGAATCGGTGGTGTGGTGTGCTCACCACGTGTGTGGGTCAAAGCCTTGTTAATCAGACATAATCGGTGGTGTAATGTGGTCACCACGTGTGTGGGTCAAAGCCTTGATAAACAGACAGAATCGGTGGTGTAGTGTGCTCACCACGTGTGTGGGTCAAAGCCTTGTTAATCAGACAGAATCTGTGGTGTAGTGTGCTCACCACGTGTGTGGGTCAAAGCCTTGTTAATCAGATGGAATCGGTGGTGTGGTGTGCTCACCACGTGTGTGGGTCAAAGCCTTGTTAATCAGAAGGAATCGGTGGTGTAATGTGCTCACCACATGTGTGGGTCAAAGCCTTGTTAATCAGACAGAATCGGTGGTGTAGTGTGCTCACCACGTGTGTGGGTCAAAGCCTTGTTAATCAGAAGGAATCGGTGGTGTAGTGTGCTCACCACGTGTGTGGGTCAAAGCCTTGTTAATCAGACAGAATCGGTGGTGTAGTGTGCTCACCACGTGTGTGGATCAAAGCCTTGTTAATCAGACAGTATCGGTGGTGTAGTGTGCTCATCACGTGTGTGGGTCAAAGCCTTGTTAATCAGATGGAATCGATGGTGTAGTGTGCTCACCACGTGTGTGGGTCAAAGCCTTGTTAATCAGACGGAATCGGTGGTGTAGTGTGCTCACCACGTGTGTGGGTCAAAGCCTTGTTAATCAGATGGAATCAGTGGTGTAGTGTGCTCACCACGTGTGTGGGTCAAAGCCTTGTTAATCAGACAGAATCGGTGGTGTAATGTGCTCACCACATGTGTGGGTCAAAGCCTTGTTAATCAGACGGAATCGGTGGTGTAGTGTGCTCACCACGTGTGTGGGTCAAAGCCTTGTTAATCAGATGGAATCGGTGGTGTAGTGTGTTCACCACGTGTGTGGGTCAAAGCCTTGTTAATCAGATGGAATCGGTGGTGTAGTGTACTCACTAAGTGTGTGGGTCAAAGCCTTGTTAAAATCAGACAGAATCGGTGGTGTAGTATGCTCACCACGTGTGAGTGGGTCAAAGCCTTGTTAATCAGACAGAATCGGTGGTGTAGTGTGCTCACCACGTGTGTGGGTCAAAGCCTTGTTAATCAGACAGAATCGGTGGTGTAGTGTGCTCACCACATGTGTGGGTCAAAGCCTTGTTAATCAGACAGAATCGGTGGTGTAGTGTGCTCACCACGTGTGTGGGTCAAAGCCTTGTTAATCAGACAGAATCAGTGGTGTAGTGTGCTCACCATGTGTGTGGGTCAAAGCCTTGTTAATCAGACAGAATCGGTGGTGTAGTGTGCTCACCACGGTGTCGGTCAAAGCCTTGTTAATCAGATGGCATCGGTGGTGTAGTGTGCTCACCACGTGTGTGGGTCATAGCCTTGTTAATCAGATGGAATCGGTGGTGTAGTGTGCTCACCACGTGTGTGGGTCAAAGCCTTGTTAATCAGACGTTATCGGTGGTGTAGTGTGCTCACCACGTGTGTGGGTCAAAGCCTTGTTAATCAGACAGAATCGGTGGTGTAGTGTGCTCACCACATGTGTGGGTCAAAGCCTTGTTAATCAGACAGAATCGGCGGTGTAGTGTGCTCACCACGTGTGTGGGTCAAAGCCTTGTTAATCAGATAGAATCGGTGGTGTAGTGTGCTCACCACGTGTGTGGGTCAAAGCCTTGTTAATCAGATGGAATCGGTGGTGTAGTGTGCTCAACACGTGTGTGGGTCAAAGCCTTGTTAATCAGACAGAATCGGTGGTGTAGTGTGCTCACCACGTGTGTGGGTCAAAGTCTTGTTCATCAGACAGAATCGGTGGTGTAGTGTGCTCACCACGTGTGTGGGTCAAAGCCTTGTTAATCAGATAGAATCGGTGGTGTAGTGTGCTCACCACGTGTGTGGGTCAAAGCCTTGTTAATCAGATGGAATCGGTGGTGTAGTGTGCTCAACAGGTGTGTGGGTCAAAGCCTTGTTAATCAGACAGAATCGGTGGTGTAGTGTGCTCACCACGTGTGTGGGTCAAAGCCTTGTTAATCAGATGGAATCGGTGGTGTAGTGTACTCACCACGTATGTGGGTCAAAGCCTTGTTAATCAGACAGAATCGGTGGTGTAGTGTGCTCACCACGTGTGTGGGTCAAAGCCTTGTTAATCAGATGGAATCGGTGGTGTAGTGTGCTCACCACCGTGTGTGGGTCAAAGCCTTGTTAATCAGATGGAATCGGTGGTGTAGTGTACTCACCACGTGTGTGGGTCAAAGCCTTGTTAATAAGACAGAATCGGTGGTGTAGTGTGCTCACCACGTGTGTGGGTCAAAGCCTTGTTAATCAGACAGAATCGGTGGTGTAGTGTGCTCACCACGTGTGTGGGTCAAAGCCTTGTTAATTAGATGGAATCGGTGGTGTAGTGTGCTCACCACGTGTGTGGGTCAAAGCCTTGTTAATCAGACGTAATCGGTGGTGTAGTGTGCTCACCACGTGTGTGGGTCAAAGCCTTGTTAATCAGATGGAATCGGTGGTGTAGTGTGCTCACCACATGTGTGGGTCAAAGCCTTGTTAATCAGACAGAATCGGCGGTGTAGTGTGCTCACCACGTGTGTGGGTCAAAGCCTTGTTAATCAGATAGAATCGGTGGTGTAGTGTGCTCACCACGTGTGTGGGTCAAAGCCTTGTTAATCAGATAGAATCGGTGGTGTAGTGTGCTCAACACGTGTGTGGGTCAAAGCCTTGTTAATCAGACAGAATCGGTGGTGTAGTGTGCTCACCACGTGTGTGGGTCAAAGCCTTGTTAATCAGATGGAATCGGCGGTGTAGTGTACTCACCACGTGTGTGGGTCAAAGCCTTGTTAATCAGACAGAATCGGTGGTGTAGTGTGCTCACCACGTGTGTGGGTCAAAGCCTTGTTAATCAGATGGAATCGGTGGTGTAGTGTGCTCACCACGTGTGTGGGTCAAAGCCTTGTTAATCAGATGGAATCGGTGGTGTAGTGTACTCACCACGTGTGTGGGTCAAAGCCTTGTTAATCAGACGGAATCGGTGGTGTAGTGTGCTCACCACGTGTGTGGGTCAAAGCCTTGTTAATCAGACAGAATCGGTGGTGTAGTGTGCTCACCACGTGTGTGGGTCAAAGCCTTGTTAATCAGATGGAATCGGTGGTGTAGTGTGCTCACCACGTGTGTGGGTCAAAGCCTTGTTAATCAGATGGAATCGGTGGTGTAGTGTGCTCACCACGTGTGTGGGTCAAAGCCTTGTTAATCAGATGGAATCGGTGGTGTAGTGTGCTCACCACGTGTGTGGGTCAAAGCCTTGTTAATCAGACAGAATCGGTGGTGTAATGTGCTCACCACGTGTGTGGGTCAAAGCCTTGTTAATCAGATGGAATCGGTGGTGTAGTGTGCTCACCACGTGTGTTGGTCAAAGCCTTGTTAATCAGAAGGAATCGGTGGTGTAGTGTACTCACCACGTTTGTGGGTCAAAGCCTTGTTAATCAGATGGAATCGGTGGTGTAGTGTGCTCACCACGTGTGTGGGTCAAAGCCTTGTTAATCAGACAGAATCGGTGGTGTAGTGTGCTCACCACGTGTGTGGGTCAAAGCCTTGTTAATCAGATGGAATCGATGGTGTGGTGTGCTCACCACGTGTGTGGGTCAAAGCCTTGTTAATCAGATGGAATCGGTGGTGTAGTGTGCTCACCACGTGTGTGGGTCAAAGCCTTGTTAATCAGATGGAATCGGTGGTGTAGTGTGCTCACCACGTGTGTGGGTCAAAGTCTTGTTAATCAGACAGAATTGGTGGTGTAGTGTGCTCACCACGTGTGTGGGTCAAAGCCTTGTTAATCAGACGGAATCGGTGGTGTAGTGTGCTCACCACGTGTGTGGGTCAAAGCCTTGTTAATCAGATGGAATCGGTGGTGTAGTGTGCTCACCACGTGTGTGGGTCAAAGCCTTGTTAATCAGATGGAATCGGTGGTGTAGTGTGCTCACCACGTGTGTGGGTCAAAGCCTTGTTAATCAGATGGAATCGGTGGTGTAGTGTGCTCATCACGTGTGTGGGTCAAAGCCTTGTTAATCAGACAGAATCGGTGGTGTAGTGTGCTCACCACGTGTGTGGGTCAAAGCCTTGTTAATCAGACAGAATCGGTGGTGTAGTGTGCTCACCACGTGTGTGGGTCAAAGCCTTGTTAATCAGATAGAATCGGTGGTGTAGTGTGCTCACCACGTGTGTGGGTCAAAGCCTTGTTAATCAGATGGAATCAGTGGTGTAGTATGCTCACCACGTGTGTGGGTCAAAGCCTTGTTAATCAGACAGAATCGGTGGTGTAGTGTGCTCACCACGTGTGTGGGTCAAAGCCTTGTTAATGAGACAAAATCGGTGGTGTAGTGTGCTCACCACGTGTGTGGGTCAAAGCCTTGTTAATCAGATGGAATCGGTTGTGTAGTGTGCTCACCACGTGTGTGGGTCAAAGCCTTGTTAATCAGATGGAATCGGTGGTGTAGTGTGCTCACCACGTGTGTGGGTCAAAGCCTTGTTAATCAGATGGAATCGGTGGTGTAGTGTGCTCACCACGTGTGTGGGTCAAAGCCTTGTTAATCAGACAGAATCGGTGGTGTAATGTGCTCACCACGTGTGTGGGTCAAAGCCTTGTTAATCAGATGGAATCAGTGGTGTAGTGTGCTCACCACGTGTGTTGGCCAAAGCCTTGTTAATCAGACAGAATCGGTGGTGTAGTGTACTCACCACGTGTGTGGGTCAAAGCCTTGTTAATCAGAAGGAATCGGTGGTGTAGTGTGCTCACCACGTGTGTGGGTCAAAGCCTTGTTAATCAGACAGAATCGGTGGTGTAGTGTGCTCACCACGTGTGTGGGTCAAAGCCTTGTTAATCAGATGGAATCGGTGGTGTAGTGTGCTCACCACGTGTGTGGGTCAAAGCCTTGTTAATCAGACAGTATTGGTGGTGTAGTGTGCTCACCACGTGTGTGGGTCAAAGCCTTGTTAATCAGATGGAATCGATGGTGTGGTGTGCTCACCACGTGTGTGGGTCAAAGCCTTGTTAATCAGACGGAATCGGTGGTGTAGTGTGCTCACCACGTGTGTGGGTCAAAGCCTTCTTAATCAGATGGAATCGGTGGTGTAGTGTGCTCACCACGTGTGTGGGTCAAAGCCTTGTTAATCAGATGGAATCGGTGGTGTAGTGTGCTCACCATGTGTGTGGGTCAAAGCCTTGTTAATCAGATGGAATCGGTGGTGTAGTGTGCTCACCACGTGTGTGGGTCAAAGCCTTGTTAATCAGACAGAATCGGTGGTGTAATGTGCTCACCACGTGTGTTGGTCAAAGCCTTGTTAATCAGATGGAATCGGTGGTGTAGTGTGCTCACCACGTGTGTTGGCCAAAGCCTTGTTAATCAGACAGAATCGGTGGTGTAGTGTACTCACCACGTGTGTGGGTCAAAGCCTTGTTAATCAGAAGGAATCGGTGGTGTAGTGTGCTCACCACGTGTGTGGGTCAAAGCCTTGTTAATCAGACAGAATCGGTGGTGTAGTGTGCTCACCACGTGTGTGGGTCAAAGCCTTGTTAATCAGATGGAATCGGTGGTGTAGTGTGCTCACCACGTGTGTGGGTCAAAGCCTTGTTAATCAGACAGTATTGGTGGTGTAGTGTGCTCACCACGTGTGTGGGTCAAAGCCTTGTTAATCAGATGGAATCGATGGTGTGGTGTGCTCACCACGTGTGTGGGTCAAAGCCTTGTTAATCAGACGGAATCGGTGGTGTAGTGTGCTCACCACGTGTGTGGGTCAAAGCCTTCTTAATCAGATGGAATCGGTGGTGTAGTGTGCTCACCACGTGTGTGGGTCAAAGCCTTGTTAATCAGACAGAATCGGTGGTGTAGTGTGCTCACCACGTGTGTGGGTCAAAGCCTTGTTAATCAGATGGAATCGGTGGTGTAGTGTGCTCACCACGTGTGTGGGTCAAAGCCTTGTTAATCAGACAGTATTGGTGGTGTAGTGTGCTCACCACGTGTGTGGGTCAAAGCCTTGTTAATCAGATGGAATCGATGGTGTGGTGTGCTCACCACGTGTGTGGGTCAAAGCCTTGTTAATCAGATGGAATCGGTGGTGTAGTGTTCTCACCACGTGTGTGGGTCAAAGCCTTGTTAATCAGATGGAATCGGTGGTGTAGTGTGCTCACCACGTGTGTGGGTCAAAGTCTTGTTAATCAGACAGAATTGGTGGTGTAGTGTGCTCACCACGTGTGTGGGTCAAAGCCTTGTTAATCAGACGGAATCGGTGGTGTAGTGTGCTCACCACGTGTGTGGGTCAAAGCCTTGTTAATCAGATGGAATCGGTGGTGTAGTGTGCTCACCACGTGTGTGGGTCAAAGCCTTGTTAATCAGATGGAATCGGTGGTGTAGTGTGCTCACCACGTGTGTGGGTCAAAGCCTTGTTAATCAGATGGAATCGGTGGTGTAGTGTGCTCATCACGTGTGTGGGTCAAAGCCTTGTTAATCAGACAGAATCGGTGGTGTAGTGTGCTCACCACGTGTGTGGGTCAAAGCCTTGTTAATCAGACAGAATCGGTGGTGTAGTGTGCTCACCACGTGTGTGGGTCAAAGCCTTGTTAATCAGATAGAATCGGTGGTGTAGTGTGCTCACCACGTGTGTGGGTCAAAGCCTTGTTAATCAGATGGAATCAGTGGTGTAGTATGCTCACCACGTGTGTGGGTCAAAGCCTTGTTAATCAGACAGAATCGGTGGTGTAGTGTGCTCACCACGTGTGTGGGTCAAAGCCTTGTTAATCAGACAAAATCAGTGGTGTAGTGTGCTCACCACGTGTGTGGGTCAAAGCCTTGTTAATCAGATGGAATCGGTGGTGTAGTGTGCTCACCACGTGTGTGGGTCAAAGCCTTGTTAATCAGATGGAATCGGTGGTGTAGTGTGCTAACCACGTGTGTGGGTCAAAGCCTTGTTAATCAGATGGAATCGGTGGTGTAGTGTGCTCACCACGTGTGTGGGTCAAAGCCTTGTTAATCAGACAGAATCGGTGTTGTAATGTGCTCACCACGTGTGTGGGTCAAAGCCTTGTTAATCAGATGGAATCGGTGGTGTAGTGTGCTCACCACGTGTGTTGGCCAAAGCCTTGTTAATCAGACAGAATCGGTGGTGTAGTGTACTCACCACGTGTGTGGGTCAAAGCCTTGTTAATCAGAAGGAATCGGTGGTGTAGTGTGCTCACCACGTGTGTGGGTCAAAGCCTTGTTAATCAGACAGAATCGGTGGTGTAGTGTGCTCACCACGTGTGTGGGTCAAAGACTTGTTAATCAGATGGAATCGGTGGTGTAGTGTGCTCACCACGTGTGTGGGTCAAAGCCTTGTTAATCAGACAGTATTGGTGGTGTAGTGTGCTCACCACGTGTGTGGGTCAAAGCCTTGTTAATCAGATGGAATCGATGGTGTGGTGTGCTCACCACGTGTGTGGGTCAAAGCCTTGTTAATCAGACGGAATCGGTGGTGTAGTGTGCTCACCACGTGTGTGGGTCAAAGCCTTCTTAATCAGATGGAATCGGTGGTGTAGTGTGCTCACCACGTGTGTGGGTCAAAGCCTTGTTAATCAGATGGAATCGGTGGTGTAGTGTGCTCACCACGTGTGTGGGTCAAAGCCTTGTTAATCAGATGGAATCGGTGGTGTAGTGTGCTCACCACGTGTGTGGGTCAAAGCCTTGTTAATCAGACAGAATCGGTGGTGTAATGTGCTCACCACGTGTGTTGGTCAAAGCCTTGTTAATCAGATGGAATCGGTGGTGTAGTGTGCTCACCACGTGTGTTGGCCAAAGCCTTGTTAATCAGACAGAATCGGTGGTGTAGTGTACTCACCACGTGTGTGGGTCAAAGCCTTGTTAATCAGAAGGAATCGGTGGTGTAGTGTGCTCACCACGTGTGTGGGTCAAAGCCTTGTTAATCAGACAGAATCGGTGGTGTAGTGTGCTCACCACGTGTGTGGGTCAAAGCCTTGTTAATCAGATGGAATCGGTGGTGTAGTGTGCTCACCACGTGTGTGGGTCAAAGCATTGTTAATCAGACAGTATTGGTGGTGTAGTGTGCTCACCACGTGTGTGGGTCAAAGCCTTGTTAATCAGATGGAATCGATGGTGTGGTGTGCTCACCACGTGTGTGGGTCAAAGCCTTGTTAATCAGACGGAATCGGTGGTGTAGTGTGCTCACCACGTGTGTGGGTCAAAGCCTTCTTAATCAGATGGAATCGGTGGTGTAGTGTGCTCACCACGTGTGTGGGTCAAAGCTTTGTTAATCAGACAGAATCGGTGGTGTAGTGTGCTCACCACGTGTTTGGGTCAAAGCCTTGTTAATCAGATGGAATCGGTGGTGTAGTGTGCTCACCACATGTGTGGATCAAAGCCTTGTTAATCAAATGGAATCGGTGGTGTAGTGTGCTCACCACGTGTGTGGGTCAAAGCCTTGTTAATCAGATGGAATCGGTGGTGTATTGTGCTCACCACGGTTGTGGGTCAAAGCCTTGTTAATCAGACAGAATCGGTGGTGTAGTGTGCTCACCACGTGTGTGGGTCAAAGCCTTGTTAATCAGATGGAATCGGTGGTGTAGTGTGCTCACCACGTGTGTGGGTCAAAGCCTTGTTAATCAGAAGGAATCGGTGGGCTAGTGTGCTCATCACGTGTGTGGGTCAAAGCCTTGTTAATCAGACAGAATCGGTGGTGTAGTGTGCTTACCACGTGTGTGGGTCAAATCCTTGTTAATCAGACAGAATCAGTGGTGTAGTGTGCTCACCACGTGTGTGGGTCAAAGCCTTGTTAATCAGATGGAATCGGTGGTGTAGTGTGCTCACCACGTGTGTGGGTCAAAGCCTTGTTAATCAGATGGAATTGGTGGTGTAGTGTGCTCACCACGTGTGTGGGTCAAAGCCTTGTTAATCAGATGGAATCGGTGGTGTAGTGTGCTCACCACGTGTGTGGGTCAAAGCCTTGTTAATCAGATGGAATCGGTGGTGTGGTGTGCTCACCACGTGTGTGGGTCAAAGCCTTGTTAATCAGACATAATCGGTGGTGTAATGTGCTCACCACGTGTGTGGGTCAAAGCCTTGTTAAACAGACAGAATCGGTGGTGTAGTGTGCTCACCACGTGTGTGGGTCAAAGCCTTGTTAATCAGACAGAATCTGTGGTGTAGTGTGCTCACCACGTGTGTGGGTCAAAGCCTTGTTAATCAGATGGAATCGGTGGTGTGGTGTGCTCACCACGTGTGTGGGTCAAAGCCTTGTTAATCAGACAGAATCGGTGGTGTAATGTGCTCACCACATGTGTGGGTCAAAGCCTTGTTAATCATACAGAATCGGTGGTGTAGTGTGCTCACCACGTGTGTGGGTCAAAGCCTTGTTAATCAGAAGGAATCGGTGGTGTAGTGTGCTCACCACGTGTGTGGGTCAAAGCCTTGTTAATCAGACAGTATCGGTGGTGTAGTGTGCTCATCACGTGTGTGGGTCAAAGCCTTGTTAATCAGACAGAATCGGTGGTGTAGTGTGCTCACCACGTGTGTGGGTCAAAGCCTTGTTAATCAGACAGTATCGGTGGTGTAGTGTGCTCATCACGTGTGTGGGTCAAAGCCTTGTTAATCAGATGGAATCGATGGTGTAGTGTGCTCACCACGTGTGTGGGTCAAAGCCTTGTTAATCAGACGGAATCGGTGGTGTAGTGTGCTCACCACGTGTGTGGGTCAAAGCCTTGTTAATCAGATGGAATCGGTGGTGTAGTGTGCTCACCACGTGTGTGGGTCAAAGCCTTGTTAATCAGACAGAATCGGTGGTGTAATGTGCTCACCACATGTGTGGGTCAAAGCCTTGTTAATCAGACAGAATCGGTGGTGTAGTGTGCTCACCACGTGTGTGGGTCAAATCCTTGTTAATCAGAAGGAATCGGAGGTGTAGTGTGCTCACCACGTGTGTGGGTCAAAGCCTTGTTAATCAGACAGAATCGGTGGTGTAGTGTGCTCACCACGTTTGTGGGTCAAAGCCTTGTTAATCAGACAGTATCGGTGGTGCAGTGTGCTCACCACGTGTGTGGGTCAAAGCCTTGTTAATCAGATAGAATCAATGGTGTAGTGTGCTCACCACGTGTGTGGGTCAAAGCCTTGTTAATCAGACAGAATCGGTGGTGTAGTGTGCTCAACACGTGTGTGGGTCAAAGCCTTGTTAATCAGACAGAATCGGTGGTGTAGTGTGCTCACCACGTGTGTGGGTCAAAGCCTTGTTAATCAGACAAAATCGGTGGTGTAGTGTGCTCACCACGTGTGTGGGTCAAAGCCTTGTTAATCAGATGGAATCGGTGGTGTAGTGTGCTCACCACGTGTGTGGGTCAAAGCCTTGTTAATCAGATGGAATCGGTGGTGTAGTGTGCTCACCACGTGTGTGGGTCAAAGCCTTGTTAATCAGACAGAATCGGTGGTGTAATGTGCTCACCACGTGTGTGGGTCAAAGCCTTGTTAATCAGATGGAATCGGTGGTGTAGTGTGCTCACCACGTGTGTGGGTCAAAGCCTTGTTAATCAGATGGAATCGGTGGTGTAGTGTGCTCACCACGTGTGTGGGTCAAAGCCTTGTTAATCAGACAGAATCGGTGGTGTAATGTGCTCACCACGTGTGTGGGTCAAAGCCTTGTTAATCAGATGGAATCGGTGGTGTAGTGTGCTCACCACGTGTGTTGGCCAAAGCCTTGTTAATCAGACAGAATCGGTGGTGTAGTGTACTCACCACGTGTGTGGGTCAAAGCCTTGTTAATCAGAAGGAATCGGTGGTGTAGTGTGCTCACCACGTGTGTGGGTCAAAGCCTTGTTAATCAGACAGAATCGGTGGTGTAGTGTGCTCACCAAGTGTGTGGGTCAAAGCCTTGTTAATCAGATGGAATCGGTGGTGTAGTGTGCTCACCACGTGTGTGGGTCAAAGCCTTGTTAATCAGACAGTATTGGTGGTGTAGTGTGCTCACCACGTGTGTGGGTCAAAGCCTTGTTAATCAGATGGAATCGATGGTGTGGTGTGCTCACCACGTGTGTGGGTCAAAGCCTTGTTAATCAGACGGAATCGGTGGTGTAGTGTGCTCACCACGTGTGTGGGTCAAAGCCTTCTTAATCAGATGGAATCGGTGGTGTAGTGTGCTCACCACGTGTGTGGGTCAAAGCCTTGTTAATCAGATGGAATCGGTGGTGTAGTGTGCTCACCACGTGTGTGGGTCAAAGCCTTGTTAATCAGATGGAATCGGTGGTGTAGTGTGCTCACCACGTGTGTGGGTCAAAGCCTTGTTAATCAGACAGAATCGGTGGTGTAATGTGCTCACCACGTGTGTGGGTCAAAGCCTTGTTAATCAGATGGAATCGGTGGTGTAGTGTGCTCACCACGTGTGTTGGCCAAAGCCTTGTTAATCAGACAGAATCGGTGGTGTAGTGTACTCACCACGTGTGTGGGTCAAAGCCTTGTTAATCAGAAGGAATCGGTGGTGTAGTGTGCTCACCACGTGTGTGGGTCAAAGCCTTGTTAATCAGACAGAATCGGTGGTGTAGTGTGCTCACCACGTGTTTGGGTCAAAGCCTTGTTAATCAGATGGAATCGGTGGTGTAGTGTGCTCACCACGTGTGTGGATCAAAACCTTGTTAATCAGATGGAATCGGTGGTGTAGTGTGCTCACCACGTGTGTGGGTCAAAGCCTTGTTAATCAGATGGAATCGGTGGTGTAGTGTGCTCACCACGTGTGTGGGTCAAAGCCTTGTTAATCAGACAGAATCGGTGGTGTAGTGTGCTCACCACGTGTGTGGGTCAAAGCCTTGTTAATCAGATGGAATCGGTGGTGTAGTGTGCTCACCACGTGTGTGGGTCAAAGCCTTGTTAATCAGATGGAATCGGTGGTGTAGTGTGCTCACCACGTGTGTGGGTCAAAGCCTTGTTAATCAGACAGAATCGGTGGTGTAATGTGCTCACCACGTGTGTGGGTCAAAGCCTTGTTAATCAGATGGAATCGGTGGTGTAGTGTGCTCACCACGTGTGTTGGCCAAAGCCTTGTTAATCAGACAGAATCGGTGGTGTAGTGTACTCACCACGTGTGTGGTTCAAAGCCTTGTTAATCAGAAGGAATCGGTGGTGTAGTGTGCTCACCACGTGTGTGGGTCAAAGCCTTGTTAATCAGACAGAATCGGTGGTGTAGTGTGCTCACCACGTGTGTGGGTCAAAGCCTTGTTAATCAGATGGAATCGGTGGTGTAGTGTGCTCACCACGTGTGTGGGTCAAAGCCTTGTTAATCAGACAGTATTGGTGGTGTAGTGTGCTCACCACGTGTGTGGGTCAAAGCCTTGTTAATCAGATGGAATCGATGGTGTGGTGTGCTCACCACGTGTGTGGGTCAAAGCCTTGTTAATCAGATGGAATCGGTGGTGTAGTGTGCTCACCACGTGTGTGGGTCAAAGCCTTCTTAATCAGATGGAATCGGTGGTGTAGTGTGCTCACCACGTGTGTGGGTCAAAGCCTTGTTAATCAGATGGAATCGGTGGTGTAGTGTGCTCACCACGTGTGTGGGTCAAAGCCTTGTTAATCAGATGGAATCGGTGGTGTGGTGTGCTCACCACGTGTGTGGGTCAAAGCCTTGTTAATCAGAAGGAATCGGTGGTGTAATGTGCTCACCACGTGTGTGGGTCAAAGCCTTGTTAAACAGACAGAATCGGTGGTGTAGTGTGCTCACCACGTGTGTGGGTCAAAGTCTTGTTAATCAGACAGAATCTGTGGTGTAGTGTGCTCACCACGTGTGTGGGTCAAAGCCTTGTTAATCAGATGGAATCGGTGGTGTGGTGTGCTCACCACGTGTGTGGGTCAAAGCCTTGTTAATCAGACAGAATCGGTGGTGTAATGTGCTCACCACATGTGTGGGTCAAAGCCTTGTTAATCATACAGAATCGGTGGTGTAGTGTGCTCACCACGTGTGTGGGTCAAAGCCTTGTTAATCAGAAGGAATCGGTGGTGTAGTGTGCTCACCACGGTTGTGGGTCAAAGCCTTGTTAATCAGACAGTATCGGTGGTGTAGTGTGCTCATCACGTGTGTGGGTCAAAGCCTTGTTAATCAGATGGAATCGATGGTGTAGTGTGCTCACCACGTGTGTGGGTCAAAGCCTTGTTAATCAGACGGAATCGGTGGTGTAGTGTGCTCACCACGTGTGGGTCAAAGCCTTGTTAATCAGATGGAATCGGTGGTGTAGTGTGCTCACCACGTGTGTGGGTCAAAGCCTTGTTAATCAGACAGAATCGGTGGTGTAATGTGCTCACCACATGTGTGGGTCAAAGCCTTGTTAATCAGACAGAATCGGTGGTGTAATGTGCTCACCACATGTGTGGGTCAAAGCCTTGTTAATCAGACAGAATCGGTGGTGTAGTGTGCTCACCACGTGTGTGGGTCAAAGCCTTGTTAATCAGAAGGAATCGGTGGTGTAGTGTGCTCACCACGTGTGTGGGTCAAAGCCTTGTTAATCAGACAGAATCGGTGGTGTAGTGTGCTCACCACGTGTGTGGGTCAAAGCCTTGTTAATCAGACAGTATCGGTGGTGTAGTGTGCTCATCACGTGTGTGGGTCAAAGCCTTGTTAATCAGATGGAATCGATGGTGTAGTGTGCTTACCACGTGTGTGGGTCAAAGCCTTGTTAATCAGACGGAATCGGTGGTGTAGTGTGCTCACCACGTGTGTGGGTCAAAGCCTTGTTAATCAGATGGAATCGGTGGTGTAGTGTGCTCACCACGTGTGTGGGTCAAAGCCTTGTTAATCAGACAGAATCGGTGGTGTAATGTGCTCACCACATGTGTGGGTCAAAGCCTTGTTAATCAGACAGAATCGGTGGTGTAGTGTGCTCACCACGTGTGTGGGTCAAAGCCTTGTTAATCAGAAGGAATCGGAGGTGTAGTGTGCTCACCACGTGTGTGGGTCAAAGCCTTGTTAATCAGACAGAATCGGTGGTGTAGTGTGCTCACCACGTTTGTGGGTCAAAGCCTTGTTAATCAGACAGTATCGGTGGTGCAGTGTGCTCACCACGTGTGTGGGTCAAAGCCTTGTTAATCAGATAGAATCGATGGTGTAGTGTGGTCACCACGTGTGTGGGTCAAAGCCTTGTTAATCAGACAGAATCGGTGGTGTAGTGTGCTCAACACGTGTGTGGGTCAAAGCCTTGTTAATCAGACAGAATCGGTGGTGTAGTGTGCTCACCACGTGTGTGGGTCAAAGCCTTGTTAATCAGACAAAATCGGTGGTGTAGTGTGCTCACCACGTGTGTGGGTCAAAGCCTTGTTAATCAGATGGAATCGGTGGTGTAGTGTGCTCACCACGTGTGTGGGTCAAAGCCTTGTTAATCAGATGGAATCGGTGGTGTAGTGTGCTCACCACGTGTGTGGGTCAAAGCCTTGTTAATCAGACAGAATCGGTGGTGTAATGTGCTCACCACGTGTGTGGGTCAAAGCCTTGTTAATCAGATGGAATCGGTGGTGTAGTGTGCTCACCACGTGTGTGGGTCAAAGCCTTGTTAATCAGATGGAATCGGTGGTGTAGTGTGCTCACCACGTGTGTGGGTCAAAGCCTTGTTAATCAGACAGAATCGGTGGTGTAATGTGCTCACCACGTGTGTGGGTCAAAGCCTTGTTAATCAGATGGAATCGGTGGTGTAGTGTGCTCACCACGTGTGTTGGCCAAAGCCTTGTTAATCAGACAGAATCGGTGGTGTAGTGTACTCACCACGTGTGTGGGTCAAAGCCTTGTTAATCAGAAGGAATCGGTGGTGTAGTGTGCTCACCGCGTGTGTGGGTCAAAGCCTTGTTAATCAGACAGAATCGGTGGTGTAGTGTGCTCACCACGTGTGTGGGTCAAAGCCTTGTTAATCAGATGGAATCGGTGGTGTAGTGTGCTCACCACGTGTGTGGGTCAAAGCCTTGTTAATCAGACAGTATTGGTGGTGTGGTGTGCTCACCACGTGTGTGGGTCAAAGCCTTGTTAATCAGACGGAATCGGTGGTGTAGTGTGCTCACCACGTGTGTGGGTCAAAGCCTTCTTAATCAGATGGAATCGGTGGTGTAGTGTGCTCACCACGTGTGTGGGTCAAAGCCTTGTTAATCAGATGGAATCGGTGGTGTAGTGTGCTCACCACGTGTGTGGGTCAAAGCCTTGTTAATCAGATGGAGTCGGTGGTGTAGTGTGCTCACCACGTGTGTGGGTCAAAGCCTTGTTAATCAGACAGAATCGGTGGTGTAATGTGCTCACCACATGTGTGGGTCAAAGCCTTGTTAATCAGACAGAATCGGTGGTGTAGTGTGCTCACCACGTGTGTGGGTCAAAGCCTTGTTAATCAGAAGGAATCGGAGGTGTAGTGTGCTCACCACGTGTGTGGGTCAAAGCCTTGTTAATCAGACAGAATCGGTGGTGTAGTGTGCTCACCACGTTTGTGGGTCAAAGCCTTGTTAATCAGACAGTATCGGTGGTGCAGTGTGCTCACCACGTGTGTGGGTCAAAGCCTTGTTAATCAGATAGAATCGATGGTGTAGTGTGGTCACCACGTGTGTGGGTCAAAGCCTTGTTAATCAGACAGAATCGGTGGTGTAGTGTGCTCAACACGTGTGTGGGTCAAAGCCTTGTTAATCAGACAGAATCGGTGGTGTAGTGTGCTCACCACGTGTGTGGGTCAAAGCCTTGTTAATCAGACAAAATCGGTGGTGTAGTGTGCTCACCACGTGTGTGGGTCAAAGCCTTGTTAATCAGATGGAATCGGTGGTGTAGTGTGCTCACCACGTGTGTGGGTCAAAGCCTTGTTAATCAGATGGAATCGGTGGCGTAGTGTGCTCACCACGTGTGTGGGTCAAAGCCTTGTTAATCAGACAGAATCGGTGGTGTAATGTGCTCACCACGTGTGTGGGTCAAAGCCTTGTTAATCAGATGGAATCGGTGGTGTAGTGTGCTCACCACGTGTGTGGGTCAAAGCCTTGTTAATCAGATGGAATCGGTGGTGTAGTGTGCTCACCACGTGTGTGGGTCAAAGCCTTGTTAATCAGACAGAATCGGTGGTGTAATGTGCTCACCACGTGTGTGGGTCAAAGCCTTGTTAATCAGATGGAATCGGTGGTGTAGTGTGCTCACCACGTGTGTTGGCCAAAGCCTTGTTAATCAGACAGAATCGGTGGTGTAGTGTACTCACCACGTGTGTGGGTCAAAGCCTTGTTAATCAGAAGGAATCGGTGGTGTAGTGTGCTCACCACGTGTGTGGGTCAAAGCCTTGTTAATCAGACAGAATCGGTGGTGTAGTGTTCTCACCACGTGTGTGGGTCAAAGCCTTGTTAATCAGATGGAATCGGTGGTGTAGTGTGCTCACCACGTGTGTGGGTCAAAGCCTTGTTAATCAGACAGTATTGGTGGTGTGGTGTGCTCACCACGTGTGTGGGTCAAAGCCTTGTTAATCAGACGGAATCGGTGGTGTAGTGTGCTCACCACGTGTGTGGGTCAAAGCCTTCTTAATCAGATGGAATCGGTGGTGTAGTGTGCTCACCACGTGTGTGGGTCAAAGCCTTGTTAATCAGATGGAATCGGTGGTGTAGTGTGCTCACCACGTGTGTGGGTCAAAGCCTTGTTAATCAGATGGAATCGGTGGTGTAGTGTGCTCACCACGTGTGTGGGTCAAAGCCTTGTTAATCAGACAGAATCGGTGGTGTAATGTGCTCACCACGTGTGTGGGTCAAAGCCTTGTTAATCAGATGGAATCGGTGGTGTAGTGTGCTCACCACGTGTGTTGGCCAAAGCCTTGTTAATCAGACAGAATCGGTGGTGTAGTGTACTCACCACGTGTGTGGGTCAAAGCCTTGTTAATCAGAAGGAATCGGTGGTGTAGTGTGCTCACCACGTGTGTGGGTCAAAGCCTTGTTAATGAGACAGAATCGGTGGTGTAGTGTGCTCACCACGTGTGTGGGTCAAAGCCTTGTTAATCAGATGGAATCGGTGGTGTAGTGTGCTCACCACGTGTGTGGGTCAAAGCCTTGTTAATCAGACAGTATTGGTGGTGTAGTGTGCTCACCACGTGTGTGGGTCAAAGCCTTGTTAATCAGATGGAATCGATGGTGTGGTGTGCTCACCACGTGTGTGGGTCAAAGCCTTGTTAATCAGATGGAATCGGTGGTGTAGTGTGCTCACCACGTGTGTGGGTCAAAGCCTTGTTAATCAGATGGAATCGGTGGTGTAGTGTGCTCACCACGTGTGTGGGTCAAAGCCTTGTTAATCAGATGGAATCGGTGGTGTAGTGTGCTCACCACGTGTGTGGGTCAAAGCCTTGTTAATCAGATGGAATCGGTGGTGTGGTGTGCTCACCACGTGTGTGGGTCAAAGCCTTGTTAATCAGACATAATCGGTGGTGTAATGTGCTCACCACGTGTGTGGGTCAAAGCCTTGTTAAACAGACAGAATCGGTGGTGTAGTGTGCTCACCACGTGTGTGGGTCAAAGCCTTGTTAATCAGACAGAATCTGTGGTGTAGTGTGCTCACCACGTGTGTGGGACAAAGCCTTGTTAATCAGATGGAATCGGTGGTGTGGTGTGCTCACCACGTGTGTGGGTCAAAGCCTTGTTAATCAGACAGAATCGGTGGTGTAATGTGCTCACCACATGTGTGGGTCAAAGCCTTGTTAATCAGACAGAATCGGTGGTGTAGTGTGCTCACCACGTGTGTGGGTCAAAGCCTTGTTAATCAGAAGGAATCGGTGGTGTAGTGTGCTCACCACGGTTGTGGGTCAAAGCATTGTTAATCAGACAGAATCGGTGGTGTAGTGTGCTCACCACGTGTGTGGGTCAAAGCCTTGTTAATCAGACAGTATCGGTGGTGTAGTGTGCTCATCACGTGTGTGGGTCAAAGCCTTGTTAATCAGATGGAATCGATGGTGTAGTGTGCTCACCACGTGTGTGGGTCAAAGCCTTGTTAATCAGACGGAATCGGTGGTGTAGTGTGCTCACCACGTGTGTGGGTCAAAGCCTTGTTAATCAGATGGAATCGGTGGTGTAGTGTGCTCACCACGTGTGTGGGTCAAAGCCTTGTTAATCAGACAGAATCGGTGGTGTAATGTGCTCACCACATGTGTGGGTCAAAGCCTTCTTAATCAGACAGAATCGGTGGTGTAATGTGCTCACCACATGTGTGGGTCAAAGCCTTGTTAATCAGACAGAATCGGTGGTGTAGTGTGCTCACCACGTGTGTGGGTCAAAGCCTTGTTAATCAGAAGGAATCGGTGGTGTAGTGTGCTCACCACGTGTGTGGGTCAAAGCCTTGTTAATCAGACAGAATCGGTGGTGTAGTGTGCTCACCACGTGTGTGGGTCAAAGCCTTGTTAATCAGACAGTATCGGTGGTGTAGTGTGCTCATCACGTGTGTGGGTCAAAGCCTTGTTAATCAGATGGAATCGATGGTGTAGTGTGCTCACCACGTGTGTGGGTCAAAGCCTTGTTAATCAGACGGAATCGGTGGTGTAGTGTGCTCACCACGTGTGTGGGTCAAAGCCTTGTTAATCAGATGGAATCGGTGGTGTAGTGTGCTCACCACGTGTGTGGGTCAAAGCCTTGTTAATCAGACAGAATCGGTGGTGTAATGTGCTCACCACATGTGTGGGTCAAAGCCTTGTTAATCAGACAGAATCGGTGGTGTAGTGTGCTCACCACGTGTGTGGGTCAAAGCCTTGTTAATCAGAAGGAATCGGAGGTGTAGTGTGCTCACCACGTGTGTGGGTCAAAGCCTTGTTAATCAGACAGAATCGGTGGTGTAGTGTGCTCACCACGTTTGTGGGTCAAAGCCTTGTTAATCAGACAGAATCGGTGGTGCAGTGTGCTCACCACGTGTGTGGGTCAAAGCCTTGTTAATCAGATAGAATCGATGGTGTAGTGTGGTCACCACGTGTGTGGGTCAAAGCCTTGTTAATCAGACAGAATCGGTGGTGTAGTGTGCTCAACACGTGTGTGGGTCAAAGCCTTGTTAATCAGACAGAATCGGTGGTGTAGTGTGCTCACCACGTGTGTGGGTCAAAGCCTTGTTAATCAGAAAAAATCGGTGGTGTAGTGTGCTCACCACGTGTGTGGGTCAAAGCCTTGTTAATCAGATGGAATCGGTGGTGTAGTGTGCTCACCACGTGTGTGGGTCAAAGCCTTGTTAATCAGATGGAATCGGTGGTGTAGTGTGCTCACCACGTGTGTGGGTCAAAGCCTTGTTAATCAGACAGAATCGGTGGTGTAATGTGCTCACCACGTGTGTGGGTCAAAGCCTTGTTAATCAGATGGAATCGGTGGTGTAGTGTGCTCACCACGTGTGTGGGTCAAAGCCTTGTTAATCAGATGGAATCGGTGGTGTAGTGTGCTCACCACGTGTGTGGGTCAAAGCCTTGTTAATCAGACAGAATCGGTGGTGTAATGTGCTCACCACGTGTGTGGGTCAAAGCCTTGTTAATCAGATGGAATCGGTGGTGTAGTGTGCTCACCACGTGTGTTGGCCAAAGCCTTGTTAATCAGACAGAATCGGTGGTGTAGTGTACTCACCACGTGTGTGGGTCAAAGCCTTGTTAATCAGAAGGAATCGGTGGTGTAGTGTGCTCACCGCGTGTGTGGGTCAAAGCCTTGTTAATCAGACAGAATCGGTGGTGTAGTGTGCTCACCACGTGTGTGGGTCAAAACCTTGTTAATCAGATGGAATCGGTGGTGTAGTGTGCTCACCACGTGTGTGGGTCAAAGCCTTGTTAATCAGACAGTATTGGTGGTGTGGTGTGCTCACCACGTGTGTGGGTCAAAGCCTTGTTAATCAGACGGAATCGGTGGTGTAGTGTGCTCACCACGTGTGTGGGTCAAAGCCTTCTTAATCAGATGGAATCGGTGGTGTAGTGTGCTCACCACGTGTGTGGGTCAAAGCCTTGTTAATCAGATGGAATCGGTGGTGTAGTGTGCTCACCACGTGTGTGGGTCAAAGCCTTGTTAATCAGATGGAATCGGTGGTGTAGTGTGCTCACCACGTGTGTGGGTCAAAGCCTTGTTAATCAAACAGAATCGGTGGTGTAATGTGCTCACCACATGTGTGGGTCAAAGCCTTGTTAATCAGACAGAATCGGTGGTGTAGTGTGCTCACCACGTGTGTGGGTCAAAGCCTTGTTAATCAGAAGGAATCGGAGGTGTAGTGTGCTCACCACGTGTGTGGGTCAAAGCCTTGTTAATCAGACAGAATCGGTGGTGTAGTGTGCTCACCACGTTTGTGGGTCAAAGCCTTGTTAATCAGACAGTATCGGTGGTGCAGTGTGCTCACCACGTGTGTGGGTCAAAGCCTTGTTAATCAGATAGAATCGATGGTGTAGTGTGGTCACCACGTGTGTGGGTCAAAGCCTTGTTAATCAGACAGAATCGGTGGTGTAGTGTGTTCAACACGTGTGTGGGTCAAAGCCTTGTTAATCAGACAGAATCGGTGGTGTAGTGTGCTCACCACGTGTGTGGGTCAAAGCCTTGTTAATCAGACAAAATCGGTGGTGTAGTGTGCTCACCACGTGTGTGGGTCAAAGCCTTGTTAATCAGATGGAATCGGTGGTGTAGTGTGCTCACCACGTGTGTGGGTCAAAGCCTTGTTAATCAGATGGAATCGGTGGTGTAGTGTGCTCACCACGTGTGTGGGTCAAAGCCTTGTTAATCAGACAGAATCGGTGGTGTAATGTGCTCACCACGTGTGTGGGTCAAAGCCTTGTTAATCAGATGGAATCGGTGGTGTAGTGTGCTCACCACGTGTGTGGGTCAAAGCCTTGTTAATCAGATGGAATCGGTGGTGTAGTGTGCTCACCACGTGTGTGGGTCAAAGCCTTGTTAATCAGACAGAATCGGTGGTGTAATGTGCTCACCACGTGTGTGGGTCAAAGCCTTGTTAATCAGATGGAATCGGTGGTGTAGTGTGCTCACCACGTGTGTTGGCCAAAGCCTTGTTAATCAGACAGAATCGGTGGTGTAGTGTACTCACCACGTGTGTGGGTCAAAGCCTTGTTAATCAGAAGGAATCGGTGGTGTAGTGTGCTCACCACGTGTGTGGGTCAAAGCCTTGTTAATCAGACAGAATCGGTGGTGTAGTGTGCTCACCACGTGTGTAGGTCAAAGCCTTGTTAATCAGATGGAATCGGTGGTGTAGTGTGCTCACCACGTGTGTGGGTCAAAGCCTTGTTAATCAGACAGTATTGGTGGTGTGGTGTGCTCACCACGTGTGTGGGTCAAAGCCTTGTTAATCAGACGGAATCGGTGGTGTAGTGTGCTCACCACGTGTGTGGGTCAAAGCCTTCTTAATCAGATGGAATCGGTGGTGTAGTGTGCTCACCACGTGTGTGGATCAAAGCCTTGTTAATCAGATGGAATCGGTGGTGTAGTGTGCTCACCACGTGTGTGGGTCAAAGCCTTGTTAATCAGATGGAATCGGTGGTGTAGTGTGCTCACCACGTGTGTGGGTCAAAGCCTTGTTAATCAGACAGAATCGGTGGTGTAATGTGCTCACCACGTGTGTGGGTCAAAGCCTTGTTAATCAGATGGAATCGGTGGTGTAGTGTGCTCACCACGTGTGTTGGCCAAAGCCTTGTTAATCAGACAGAATCGGTGGTGTAGTGTACTCACCACGTGTGTGGGTCAAAGCCTTGTTAATCAGAAGGAATCGGTGGTGTAGTGTGCTCACCACGTGTGTGGGTCAAAGCCTTGTTAATGAGACAGAATCGGTGGTGTAGTGTGCTCACCACGTGTGTGGGTCAAAGCCTTGTTAATCAGATGGAATCGGTGGTGTAGTGTGCTCACCACGTGTGTGGGTCAAAGCCTTGTTAATCAGACAGTATTGGTGGTGTAGTGTGCTCACCACGTGTGTGGGTCAAAGCCTTGTTAATCAGATGGAATCGATGGTGTGGTGTGCTCACCACGTGTGTGGGTCAAAGCCTTGTTAATCAGACGGAATCGGTGGTGTAGTGTGCTCACCACGTGTGTGGGTCAAAGCCTTCTTAATCAGATGGAATCGGTGGTGTAGTGTGATCACCACGTGTGTGGGTCAAAGCTTTGTTTATCAGACAGAATCGGTGGTGTAGTGTGCTCACCACGTGTTTGGGTCAAAGCCTTGTTAATCAGATGGAATCGGTGGTGTAGTGTGCTCACCACGTGTGTGGATCAAAACCTTGTTAATCAGATGGAATCGGTGGTGTAGTGTGCTCACCACGTGTGTGGGTCAAAGCCTTGTTAATCAGATGGAATCGGTGGTGTAGTGTGCTCACCACGTGTGTGGGTCAAAGCCTTGTTAATCAGACAGAATCGGTGGTGTAGTGTGCTCACCACGTGTGTGGGTCAAAGCCTTGTTAATCAGATGGAATCGGTGGTGTAGTGTGCTCACCACGTGTGTGGGTCAAAGCCTTGTTAATCAGATGGAATCGGTGGTGTAGTGTGCTCACCACGTGTGTGGGTCAAAGCCTTGTTAATCTGACAGAATCGGTGGTGTAGTGTGCTCACCACGTGTGTGGGTCAAAGCCTTCTTAATCAGATGGAATCGGTGGTGTAGTGTGCTCACCACGTGTGTGGATCAAAGCCTTGTTAATCAGATGGAATCGGTGGTGTAGTGTGCTCACCACGTGTGTGGGTCAAAGCCTTGTTAATCAGATGGAATCGGTGGTGTAGTGTGCTCACCACGTGTGTGGGTCAAAGCCTTGTTAATCAGACAGAATCGGTGGTGTAATGTGCTCACCACGTGTGTGGGTCAAAGCCTTGTTAATCAGATGGAATCGGTGGTGTAGTGTGCTCACCACGTGTGTTGGCCAAAGCCTTGTTAATCAGACAGAATCGGTGGTGTAGTGTACTCACCACGTGTGTGGGTCAAAGCCTTGTTAATCAGAAGGAATCGGTGGTGTAGTGTGCTCACCACGTGTGTGGGTCAAAGCCTTGTTAATCAGATGGAATCGGTGGTGTAGTGTGCTCACCACGTGTGTGGGTCAAAGCCTTGTTAATCAGACAGTATTGGTGGTGTAGTGTGCTCACCACGTGTGTGGGTCAAAGCCTTGTTAATCAGATGGAATCGATGGTGTGGTGTGCTCACCACGTGTGTGGGTCAAAGCCTTGTTAATCAGACGGAATCGGTGGTGTAATGTGCTCACCACGTGTGTGGGTCAAAGCCTTGTTAATCAGATGGAATCGGTGGTGTAGTGTGCTCACCACGTGTGTGGGTCAAAGCCTTGTTAATCAGATGGAATCGGTGGTGTAGTGTGCTCACCACGTGTGTGGGTCAAAGCCTTGTTAATCAGACAGAATCGGTGGTGTAATGTGCTCACCACGTGTGTGGGTCAAAGCCTTGTTAATCAGATGGAATCGGTGGTGTAGTGTGCTCACCACGTGTGTTGGCCAAAGCCTTGTTAATCAGACAGAATCGGTGGTGTAGTGTACTCACCACGTGTGTGGGTCAAAGCCTTGTTAATCAGAAGGAATCGGTGGTGTAGTGTGCTCACCACGTGTGTGGGTCAAAGCCTTGTTAATCAGACAGAATCGGTGGTGTAGTGTGCTCACCACGTGTGTAGGTCAAAGCCTTGTTAATCAGATGGAATCGGTGGTGTAGTGTGCTCACCACGTGTGTGGGTCAAAGCCTTGTTAATCAGACAGTATTGGTGGTGTGGTGTGCTCACCACGTGTGTGGGTCAAAGCCTTGTTAATCAGACGGAATCGGTGGTGTAGTGTGCTCACCACGTGTGTGGGTCAAAGCCTTCTTAATCAGATGGAATCGGTGGTGTAGTGTGCTCACCACGTGTGTGGATCAAAGCCTTGTTAATCAGATGGAATCGGTGGTGTAGTGTGCTCACCACGTGTGTGGGTCAAAGCCTTGTTAATCAGATGGAATCGGTGGTGTAGTGTGCTCACCACGTGTGTGGGTCAAAGCCTTGTTAATCAGACAGAATCGGTGGTGTAATGTGCTCACCACGTGTGTGGGTCAAAGCCTTGTTAATCAGATGGAATCGGTGGTGTAGTGTGCTCACCACGTGTGTTGGCCAAAGCCTTGTTAATCAGACAGAATCGGTGGTGTAGTGTACTCACCACGTGTGTGGGTCAAAGCCTTGTTAATCAGAAGGAATCGGTGGTGTAGTGTGCTCACCACGTGTGTGGGTCAAAGCCTTGTTAATGAGACAGAATCGGTGGTGTAGTGTGCTCACCACGTGTGTGGGTCAAAGCCTTGTTAATCAGATGGAATCGGTGGTGTAGTGTGCTCACCACGTGTGTGGGTCAAAGCCTTGTTAATCAGACAGTATTGGTGGTGTAGTGTGCTCACCACGTGTGTGGGTCAAAGCCTTGTTAATCAGATGGAATCGATGGTGTGGTGTGCTCACCACGTGTGTGGGTCAAAGCCTTGTTAATCAGACGGAATCGGTGGTGTAGTGTGCTCACCACGTGTGTGGGTCAAAGCCTTCTTAATCAGATGGAATCGGTGGTGTAGTGTGATCACCACGTGTGTGGGTCAAAGCTTTGTTTATCAGACAGAATCGGTGGTGTAGTGTGCTCACCACGTGTTTGGGTCAAAGCCTTGTTAATCAGATGGAATCGGTGGTGTAGTGTGCTCACCACGTGTGTGGATCAAAACCTTGTTAATCAGATGGAATCGGTGGTGTAGTGTGCTCACCACGTGTGTGGGTCAAAGCCTTGTTAATCAGATGGAATCGGTGGTGTAGTGTGCTCACCACGTGTGTGGGTCAAAGCCTTGTTAATCAGACAGAATCGGTGGTGTAGTGTGCTCACCACGTGTGTGGGTCAAAGCCTTGTTAATCAGATGGAATCGGTGGTGTAGTGTGCTCACCACGTGTGTGGGTCAAAGCCTTGTTAATCAGATGGAATCGGTGGTGTAGTGTGCTCACCACGTGTGTGGGTCAAAGCCTTGTTAATCTGACAGAATCGGTGGTGTAGTGTGCTCACCACGTGTGTGGGTCAAAGCCTTCTTAATCAGATGGAATCGGTGGTGTAGTGTGCTCACCACGTGTGTGGATCAAAGCCTTGTTAATCAGATGGAATCGGTGGTGTAGTGTGCTCACCACGTGTGTGGGTCAAAGCCTTGTTAATCAGATGGAATCGGTGGTGTAGTGTGCTCACCACGTGTGTGGGTCAAAGCCTTGTTAATCAGACAGAATCGGTGGTGTAATGTGCTCACCACGTGTGTGGGTCAAAGCCTTGTTAATCAGATGGAATCGGTGGTGTAGTGTGCTCACCACGTGTGTTGGCCAAAGCCTTGTTAATCAGACAGAATCGGTGGTGTAGTGTACTCACCACGTGTGTGGGTCAAAGCCTTGTTAATCAGAAGGAATCGGTGGTGTAGTGTGCTCACCACGTGTGTGGGTCAAAGCCTTGTTAATCAGATGGAATCGGTGGTGTAGTGTGCTCACCACGTGTGTGGGTCAAAGCCTTGTTAATCAGACAGTATTGGTGGTGTAGTGTGCTCACCACGTGTGTGGGTCAAAGCCTTGTTAATCAGATGGAATCGATGGTGTGGTGTGCTCACCACGTGTGTGGGTCAAAGCCTTGTTAATCAGACGGAATCGGTGGTGTAGTGTGCTCACCACGTGTGTGGGTCAAAGCCTTCTTAATCAGATGGAATCGGTGGTGTAGTGTGATCACCACGTGTGTGGGTCAAAGCTTTGTTTATCAGACAGAATCGGTGGTGTAGTGTGCTCACCACGTGTTTGGGTCAAAGCCTTGTTAATCAGATGGAATCGGTGGTGTAGTGTGCTCACCACGTGTGTGGATCAAAACCTTGTTAATCAGATGGAATCGGTGGTGTAGTGTGCTCACCACGTGTGTGGGTCAAAGCCTTGTTAATCAGATGGAATCGGTGGTGTAGTGTGCTCACCACGTGTGTGGGTCAAAGCCTTGTTAATCAGACAGAATCGGTGGTGTAGTGTGCTCACCACGTGTGTGGGTCAAAGCCTTGTTAATCAGATGGAATCGGTGGTGTAGTGTGCTCACCACGTGTGTGGGTCAAAGCCTTGTTAATCAGATGGAATCGGTGGTGTAGTGTGCTCACCACGTGTGTGGGTCAAAGCCTTGTTAATCTGACAGAATCGGTGGTGTAATGTGCTCACCACGTGTGTGGGTCAAAGCCTTGTTAATCAGATGGAATCGGTGGTGTAGTGTGCTCACCACGTGTGTTGGCCAAAGCCTTGTTAATCAGACAGAATCGGTGGTGTAGTGTACTCACCACGTGTGTGGGTCAAAGCCTTGTTAATCAGAAGGAATCGGTGGTGTAGTGTGCTCACCACATGTGTGGGTCAAAGCCTTGTTAATCAGACAGAATCGGTGGTGTAGTGTGCTCACCACGTGTGTGGGTCAAAGCCTTGTTAATCAGACAGAATCGGTGGTGTAGTGTGCTCACCACGTGTGTGGGTCAAAGCCTTGTTAATCAGACAGTATTGGTGGTGTAGTGTGCTCACCACGTGTGTGGGTCAAAGCCTTGTTAATCAGATGGAATCGATGGTGTGGTGTGCTCACCACGTGTGTGGGTCAAAGCCTTGTTAATCAGACGGAATCGGTGGTGTAGTGTGCTCACCACGTGTGTGGGTCAAAGCCTTCTTAATCAGATGGAATCGGTGGTGTAGTGTGCTCACCACGTGTGTGGGTCAAAGCCTTGTTAATCAGATGGAATCGGTGGTGTAGTGTGCTCACCACGTGTGTGGGTCAAAGCCTTGTTAATCAGATGGAATCGGTGGTGTGGTGTGCTCACCACGTGTGTGGGTCAAAGCCTTGTTAATCAGACATAATCGGTGGTGTAATGTGCTCACCACGTGTGTGGGTCAAAGCCTTGTTAAACAGACAGAATCGGTGGTGTAGTGTGCTCACCACGTGTGTGGGTCAAAGCCTTGTTAATCAGACAGAATCGGTGGTGTAGTGTGCTCACCACGTGTGTGGGTCAAAGCCTTGTTAATCAGATGGAATCGGTGGTGTGGTGTGCTCACCACGTGTGTGGGTCAAAGCCTTGTTAATCAGACAGAATCGGTGGTGTAATGTGCTCACCACATGTGTGGGTCAAAGCCTTGTTAATCAGACAGAATCGGTGATGTAGTGTGCTCACCACGTGTGTGGGTCAAAGCCTTGTTAATCAGAAGGAATCGGTGGTGTAGTGTGCTCACCACGTGTGTGGGTCAAAGCCTTGTTAATCAGACAGAATCGGTGGTGTAGTGTGCTCACCACGTGTGTGGGTCAAAGCCTTGTTAATCAGACAGTATCGGTGGTGTAGTGTGCTCATCACGTGTGTCGGTCAAAGCCTTGTTAATCAGATGGAATCGATGGTGTAGTGTGCTCACCACGTGTGTGGGTCAAAGCCTTGTTAATCAGACGGAATCGGTGGTGTAGTGTGCTCACCACGTGTGTGGGTCAAAGCCTTGTTAATCAGATGGAATCGGTGGTGTAGTGTGCTCACCACGTGTGTGGGTCAAAGCCTTGTTAATCAGACAGAATCGGTGGTGTAATGTGCTCACCACATGTGTGGGTCAAAGCCTTGTTAATCAGACAGAATCGGTGGTGTAGTGTGCTCACCACGTGTGTGGGTCAAAGCCTTGTTAATCAGAAGGAATCGGAGGTGTAGTGTGCTCACCACGTGTGTGGGTCAAAGCCTTGTTAATCAGACAGAATCGGTGGTGTAGTGTGCTCACCACGTTTGTGGGTCAAAGCCTTGTTAATCAGACAGTATCGGTGGTGTAGTGTGCTCACCACGTGTGTGGGTCAAAGCCTTGTTAATCAGATAGAATCGATGGTGTAGTGTGCTCACCACGTGTGTGGGTCAAAGCCTTGTTAATCAGACAGAATCGGTGGTGTAGTGTGCTCAACACGTGTGTGGGTCAAAGCCTTGTTAATCAGACAGAATCGGTGGTGTAGTGTGCTCACCACGTGTGTGGGTCAAAGCCTTGTTAATCAGACAAAATCGGTGGTGTAGTGTGCTCACCACGTGTGTGGGTCAAAGCCTTGTTAATCAGATGGAATCGGTGGTGTAGTGTGCTCACCACGTGTGTGGGTCAAAGCCTTGTTAATCAGATGGAATCGGTGGTGTAGTGTGCTCACCACGTGTGTGGGTCAAAGCCTTGTTAATCAGACAGAATCGGTGGTGTAATGTGCTCACCACGTGTGTGGGTCAAAGCCTTGTTAATCAGATGGAATCGGTGGTGTAGTGTGCTCACCACGTGTGTGGGTCAAAGCCTTGTTAATCAGATGGAATCGGTGGTGTAGTGTGCTCACCACGTGTGTGGGTCAAAGCCTTGTTAATCAGACAGAATCGGTGGTGTAATGTGCTCACCACGTGTGTGGGTCAAAGCCTTGTTAATCAGATGGAATCGGTGGTGTAGTGTGCTCACCACGTGTGTTGGCCAAAGCCTTGTTAATCAGACAGAATCGGTGGTGTAGTGTACTCACCACGTGTGTGGGTCAAAGCCTTGTTAATCAGAAGGAATCGGTGGTGTAGTGTGCTCACCACGTGTGTGGGTCAAAGCCTTGTTAATCAGACAGAATCGGTGGTGTAGTGTGCTCACCACGTGTGTGGGTCAAAGCCTTGTTAATCAGATGGAATCGGTGGTGTAGTGTGCTCACCACGTGTGTGGGTCAAAGCCTTGTTAATCAGACAGTATTAGTGGTGTAGTGTGCTCACCACGTGTGTGGGTCAAAGCCTTGTTAATCAGATGGAATCGATGGTGTGGTGTGCTCACCACGTGTGTGGGTCAAAGCCTTGTTAATCAGACGGAATCGGTGGTGTAGTGTGCTCACCACGTGTGTGGGTCAAAGCCTTCTTAATCAGATGGAATCGGTGGTGTAGTGTGCTCACCACGTGTGTGGGTCAAAGCCTTGTTAATCAGATGGAATCGGTGGTGTAGTGTGCTCACCACGTGTGTGGGTCAAAGCCTTGTTAATCAGATGGAATCGGTGGTGTAGTGTGCTCACCACGTGTGTGGGTCAAAGCCTTGTTAATCAGACAGAATCGGTGGTGTAATGTGCTCACCACGTGTGTGGGTCAAAGCCTTGTTAATCAAATGGAATCGGTGGTGTAGTGTGCTCACCACGTGTGTTGGCCAAAGCCTTGTTAATCAGACAGAATCGGTGGTGTAGTGTACTCACCACGTGTGTGGGTCAAAGCCTTGTTAATCAGAAGGAATCGGTGGTGTAGTGTGCTCACCACGTGTGTGGGTCAAAGCCTTGTTAATCAGACAGAATCGGTGGTGTAGTGTGCTCACCACGTGTGTGGGTCAAAGCCTTGTTAATCAGATGGAATCGGTGGTGTAGTGTGCTCACCACGTCTGTGGGTCAAAGCCTTGTTAATCAGACAGTATTGGTGGTGTAGTGTGCTCACCACGTGTGTGGGTCAAAGCCTTGTTAATCAGATGGAATCGATGGTGTGGTGTGCTCACCACGTGTGTGGGTCAAAGCCTTGTTAATCAGACGGAATCGGTGGTGTAGTGTGCTCACCACGTGTGTGGGTCAAAGCCTTCTTAATCAGATGGAATCGGTGGTGTAGTGTGCTCACCACGTGTGTGGGTCAAAGCTTTGTTAATCAGACAGAATCGGTGGTGTAGTGTGCTCACCACGTGTTTGGGTCAAAGCCTTGTTAATCAGATGGAATCGGTGGTGTAGTGTGCTCACCACGTGTGTGGATCAAAACCTTGTTAATCAGATGGAATCGGTGGTGTAGTGTGCTCACCACGTGTGTGGGTCAAAGCCTTGTTAATCAGATGGAATCGGTGGTGTAGTGTGCTTACCACGTGTGTGGGTCAAAGCCTTGTTAATCAGACAGAATCGGTGGTGTAGTGTGCTCACCACGTGTGTGGGTCAAAGCCTTGTTAATCAGATGGAATCGGTGGTGTAGTGTGCTCACCACGTGTGTGGGTCAAAGCCTTGTTAATCAGATGGAATCGGTGGTGTAGTGTGCTCACCACGTGTGTGGGTCAAAGCCTTGTTAATCAGACAGAATCGGTGGTGTAATGTGCTCACCACGTGTGTGGGTCAAAGCCTTGTTAATCAGATGGAATCGGTGGTGTAGTGTGCTCACCACGTGTGTTGGCCAAAGCCTTGTTAATCAGACAGAATCGGTGGTGTAGTGTACTCACCACGTGTGTGGGTCAAAGCCTTGTTAATCAGAAGGAATCGGTGGTGTAGTGTGCTCACCACGTGTGTGGGTCAAAGCCTTGTTAATCAGACAGAATCGGTGGTGTAGTGTGCTCACCACGTGTGTGGGTCAAAGCCTTGTTAATCAGATGGAATCGGTGGTGTAGTGTGCTCACCACGTGTGTGGGTCAAAGCCTTGTTAATCAGACAGTATTGGTGGTGTAGTGTGCTCACCACGTGTGTGGGTCAAAGCCTTGTTAATCAGATGGAATCGATGGTGTGGTGTGCTCACCACGTGTGTGGGTCAAAGCCTTGTTAATCAGACGGAATCGGTGGTGTAGTGTGCTCACCACGTGTGTGGGTCAAAGCCTTCTTAATCAGATGGAATCGGTGGTGTAGTGTGCTCACCACGTGTGTGGGTCAAAGCCTTGTTAATCAGATGGAATCGGTGGTGTAGTGTGCTCACCACGTGTGTGGGTCAAAGCCTTGTTAATCAGATGGAATCGGTGGTGTAGTGTGCTCACCACGTGTGTGGGTCACAGCCTTGTTAATCAGACAGAATCGGTGGTGTAATGTGCTCACCACGTGTGTGGGTCAAAGCCTTGTTAATCAGATGGAATCGGTGGTGTAGTGTGCTCACCACGTGTGTTGGCCAAAGCCTTGTTAATCAGACAGAATCGGTGGTGTAGTGTACTCACCACGTGTGTGGGTCAAAGCCTTGTTAATCAGAAGGAATCGGTGGTGTAGTGTGCTCACCACGTGTGTGGGTCAAAGCCTTGTTAATCAGACAGAATCGGTGGTGTAGTGTGCTCACCACGTGTGTGGGTCAAAGCATTGTTAATCAGATGGAATCGGTGGTGTAGTGTGCTCACCACGTGTGTGGGTCAAAGCCTTGTTAATCAGACAGTATTGGTGGTGTAGTGTGCTCACCACGTGTGTGGGTCAAAGCCTTGTTAATCAGATGGAATCGATGGTGTGGTGTGCTCACCACGTGTGTGGGTCAAAGCCTTGTTAATCAGACGGAATCGGTGGTGTAGTGTGCTCACCACGTGTGTGGGTCAAAGCCTTCTTAATCAGATGGAATCGGTGGTGTAGTGTGCTCACCACGTGTGTGGGTCAAAGCTTTGTTAATCAGACAGAATCGGTGGTGTAGTGTGCTCACCACGTGTTTGGGTCAAAGCCTTGTTAATCAGATGGAATCGGTGGTGTAGTGTGCTCACCACGTGTGTGGATCAAAGCCTTGTTAATCAGATGGAATCGGTGGTGTAGTGTGCTCACCACGTGTGTGGGTCAAAGCCTTGTTAATCAGATGGAATCGGTGGTGTAGTGTGCTCACCACGTGTGTGGGTCAAAGCCTTGTTAATCAGACAGAATCGGTGGTGTAGTGTGCTCACCACGTGTGTGGGTCAAAGCCTTGTTAATCAGATGGAATCGGTGGTGTAGTGTGCTCACCACGTGTGTGGGTCAAAGCCTTGTTAATCAGATGGAATCGGTGGGCTAGTGTGCTCACCACGTGTGTGGGTCAAAGCCTTGTTAATCAGACAGAATCGGTGGTGTAGTGTGCTCACCACGTGTGTGGGTCAAATCCTTGTTAATCAGACAGAATCAGTGGTGTAGTGTGCTCACCACGTGTGTGGGTCAAAGCCTTGTTAATCAGATGGAATCGGTGGTGTAGTGTGCTCACCACGTGTGTGGGTCAAAGCCTTGTTAATCAGATGGAATCGGTGGTGTAGTGTGCTCACCACGTGTGTGGGTCAAAGCCTTGTTAATCAGATGGATTCGGTGGTGTAGTGTGCTCACCACGTGTGTGGGTCAAAGCCTTGTTAATCAGATGGAATCGGTGGTGTGGTGTGCTCACCACGTGTGTGGGTCAAAGCCTTGTTAATCAGACATAATCGGTGGTGTAATGTGCTCACCACGTGTGTGGGTCAAAGCCTTGTTAAACAGACAGAATCGGTGGTGTAGTGTGCTCACCACGTGTGTGGGTCAAAGCCTTGTTAATCAGACAGAATCTGTGGTGTAGTGTGCTCACCACGTGTGTGGGTCAAAGCCTTGTTAATCAGATGGAATCGGTGGTGTGGTGTGCTCATCACGTGTGTGGGTCAAAGCCTTGTTAATCAGACAGAATCGGTGGTGTAATGTGCTCACCACATGTGTGGGTCAAAGCCTTGTTAATCAGACAGAATCGGTGGTGTAGTGTGCTCACCACGTGTGTGGGTCAAAGCCTTGTTAATCAGATGGAATCGGTGGTGTAGTGTGCTCACCACGTGTGTGGGTCAAAGCCTTGTTAATCAGACAGAATCGGTGGTGTAGTGTGCTCACCACGTGTGTGGGTCAAAGCCTTGTTAATCAGACAGTATCGGTGGTGTAGTGTGCTCATCACGTGTGTGGGTCAAAGCCTTGTTAATCAGATGGAATCGATGGTGTAGTGTGCTCACCACGTGTGTGGGTCAAAGCCTTGTTAATCAGACGGAATCGGTGGTGTAGTGTGCTCACCACGTGTGTGGGTCAAAGCCTTGTTAATCAGATGGAATCGGTGGTGTAGTGTGCTCACCACGTGTGTGGGTCAAAGCCTTGTTAATCAGACAGAATCGGTGGTGTAATGTGCTCACCACATGTGTGGGTCAAACCTTGTTAATCAGAAAGAATCGGTGGTGTAGTGTGCTCACCACGTGTGTGGGTCAAAGCCTTGTTAATCAGAAGGAATCGGTTGTGTAGTGTGCTCACCACGTGTGTGGATCAAAGCCTTGTTAATCAGACAGAATCGGTGGTGTAGTGTGCTCACCACGTGTTTGGGTCAAAGCCTTGTTAATCAGACAGTATCGGTGGTGTAGTGTGCTCACCACTTGTGTGGGTCAAAGCCTTGTTAATCAGACAGAATCGGTGGTGTGTGCTCACCACGTGTGTGGGTCAAAGCCTTGTTAATCAGACAGAATCGGTGGTGTAGTGTGCTCACCACGTGTGTGGGTCAAAGCCTTGTTAATCAGACAGAATCGGTGGTGTAGTGTGCTCACCACGTGTGTGGGTCAAAGCCTTGTTAATCAGAAGGAATCGGTGGTGTAGTGTGCTCACCACGTGTGTGGGTCAAAGCCTTGTTAATCAGACAGAATCGGTGGTGTAGTGTGCTCACCACGTGTGTGGGTCAAAGCCTTGTTAATCAGATGGAATCGGTGGTGTAGTGTGTTCACCACGTGTGTGGGTCAAAGCCTTGTTAATCAGATGGAATCGGTGGTGTAGTGTGCTCACCACGTGTGTGGGTCAAAGCCTTGTTAATCAGACAGAATCGGTGGTGTAGTGTGCTCACCACGTGTGTGGGTCAAAGCCTTGTTAATCAGATGGAATCGGTGGTGTAGTGTGCTCACCACGTGTGTGGGTCAAAGCCTTGTTAATCAGACAGAATCGGTGGTGTAGTGTGCTCACCACGTGTGTGGATCAACGCCTTGTTAATCAGATGGAATCGGTGGTGTAGTGTGCTCACCACGTGTGTGGGTCAAAGCCTTGTTAATCAGATGGAATCGGTGGTGTAGTGTGCTCACCACGTGTGTGGGTCAAACCCTTGTTAATTAGATGGAATTGGTGATGTAGTGTGCTCACCACGTGTGTGGGTCAAAGCCTTGTTAATCAGATGGAATCGGTGGTGTGGTGTGCTCACCACGTGTGTGGGTCAAAGCCTTGTTAATCAGACAGAATCGGTGGTGTAATGTGCTCACCACATGTGTGGGTCAAAGCCTTGCTAAACAGACAGAATCGGTGGTGTAGTGTGCTCCCCACGTGTGTGGGTCAAAGCCTTTTTAATCAGATGGAATCGGTGGTGTAGTGTGCTCATCATGTGTGTGGGTCAAAGCCTTGTTAATCAGACGGAATCGGTGGTGTAGTGTGCTCACCACGTGTGTGGGTCAAAGCCTTGTTAATCAGATGGAATCGGTGGTGTAGTGTGCTCACCACGTGTGTGGGTCAAAGCCTTGTTAATCAGATGGAATCGGTGGTGTAGTGTGCTCACCACGTGTGTGGGTCAAAGCCTTGTTAATCAGATGGAATCGGTGGTGTAGTGTGCTCACCACGTGTGTGGGTCAAAGCCTTGTTAATCAGATGGAATCGGTGGTGTAGTGTGCTCACCACGTGTGTGGGTCAAAGCCTTGTTAATCAGATGGAATCGGTGGGGTAGTGTACTAACCACGTGTGTGGGTCAAAGCCTTGTTAATCAGACAGAATCGGTGGTGTAGTGTGCTCACCACGTGTGTGGGTCAAAGCCTTGTTAATCAGACAGAATCGGTGGTGTAGTGTGCTCACCACATGTGTGGGTCAAAGCCTTGTTAATCAGATGGAATCGGTGGTGTAGTGTGCTCACCACGTGTGTGGGTCAAAGCCTTGTTAATCAGATGGAATCGGTGGTGTAGTGTGCTCACCACGTGTGTGGGTCAAAGCCTTGTTAATCAGATGGAATCGGTGGTGTAGTGTGCTCACCACGTGTGTGGGTCAAAGCCTTGTTAATCAGATGGAATCGGTGGTGTAGTGTGCTCATCACGTGTGTGGGTCAAAGCCTTGTTAATCAGACAGAATCGGTGGTGTAGTGTGCTCACCACATGTGTGGGTCAAAGCCTTGTTAATCAGACAGAATCGGTGGTGTAGTGTGCTCACCACGTGTGTGGGTCAAAGCCTTGTTAATCAGATAAAATCGGTGGTGTAGTGTGCTCACCACGTGTGAGGGTCAAAGTCTTGTTAATCAGATGGAATCAGTGGTGTAGTGTGTTTACCACGTGTGTGGGTCAAAGCCTTGTTAATCAGACGGAATCGGTGGCGTAGTGTGCTCACCACGTGTGTGGGTCAAAGCCTTGTTATTCAGACAGAATCGGTGGTGTAGTGTGCTCACCACGGTGTCGGTCAAAGCCTTGTTAATCAGATGGCATCGGTGGTGTAGTGTGCTCTCCACGTGTGTGGGTCAAAGCCTTGTTAATCAGAGGGAATCGGTGGTGTAGTGTGCTCACCACGTGTGTGGGTCAAAGCTTTGTTAATCAGACGGAATCGGTGGTGTAGTGTGCTCACCACGTGTGTGGGTCAAAGCCTTGTTAATCAGATGGAATCGGTGGTGTAGTGTGCTCATCACGTGTGTGGGTCAAAGCCTTGTTAATCAGACAGAATCGGTGGTGTAGTGTGCTCACCACGTGTGTGGGTCAAAGCCTTGTTAATCAGATGGAATCGGTGGTGTAGTGTGCTCACCACGTGTGTGGGTCAAAGCCTTGTTAATCAGACGGAATCGGTGGTGTAGTGTGCTCACCACGTGTGTGGGTCAAAGCCTTGTTAATCAGATGGAATCGGTGGTGTAGTGTGCTCACCACATGTGTGGGTCAAAGCCTTGTTAATCAGACAGAATCGGTGGTGCAGTGTGCTCACCACGGTGTGGGTCAAAGCCTTGTTAATCAGACAGAATCGGTGGTGTAATGTGCTCACCACGTGTGTGGGTCAAAGCCTTGTTAATCAGATGGAATCGGTGGTGTAGTGTGCTCACCACGTGTGTGGGTCAAAGCCTTGTTAATCAGATGGAATCGGTGGTGTAGTGTGCTCACCACGTGTTTGGGTCAAAGCCTTGTTAATCAGACAGAATCGGTGGTGTAGTGTGCTCACCACGTGTGTGGGTCAAAGCCTTGTTAATCAGACAGAATCAGTGGTGTAGTGTGGTCACCACGTGTGTGGGTCAAAGCCTTGTTAATCAGACAGAATCGGTGGTGTAGTGTGCTCACCACGTGTGTGGGTCAAAGCCTTGTTAATCAGATGGAATCGGTGGTGTAGTGTACTCACCACGTGTGTGGGTCAAAGCCTTGTTAATCAGAGAGAATAGGTGGTGTAGTGTGCTCACCACGTGTGTGGGTCAAAGCCTTGTTAATCAGATGGAATCGGTGGTGTAGTGTGCTCACCACATGTGTGGGCAAAGCCTTGTTAATCAGATGGAATCGGTGGTGTAGTGTACTAACCACGTGTGTGGGTCAAAGCCTTGTTAATCAGACAGAATCGGTGGTGTAGTGTGCTCACCACGTGTGTGGGTCAAAGCCTTGTTAAGCAGATAAAATCGGTGGTGTAGTGTGCTCACCACGTGTGATGGTCAAAGTCTTGTTAATCAGATGGAATCAGTGGTGTAGTGTGTTCACCACGTGTGTGGGTCAAAGCCTTGTTAATCAGACGGAATCGGTGGCGTAGTGTGCTCACCACGTGTGTGGGTCAAAGCCTTGTTATTCAGACAGAATCGGTGGTGTAGTGTGCTCACCACGGTGTCGGTCAAAGCCTTGTTAATCAGATGGCATCGGTGGTGTAGTGTGCTCTCCACGTGTGTGGGTCAAAGCCTTGTTAATCAGAGGGAATCGGTGGTGTAGTGTGCTCACCACGTGTGTGGGTCAAAGCTTTGTTAATCAGACGGAATCGGTGGTGTAGTGTGCTCACCACGTGTGTGGGTCAAAGCCTTGTTAATCAGATGGAATCGGTGGTGTAGTGTGCTCATCACGTGTGTGGGTCAAAGCCTTGTTAATCAGACAGAATCGGTGGTGTAGTGTGCTCACCACGTGTGTGGGTCAAAGCCTTGTTAATCAGATAGAATCGGTGGTGTAGTGTGCTCACCACGTGTGTGGGTCAAAGCCTTGTTAATCAGATGGAATCGGTGGTGTAGTGTGCTCAACACGTGTGTGGATCAAAGCGTTGTTAATCAGACAGAATCGGTGGTGTAGTGTGCTCACCACGTGTGTGGGTCAAAGCCTTGTTAATCAGATGGAATCGGTGGTGTAGTGTGCTCACCACGTGTGTGGGTCAAAGCCTTGTTAATCAGATGGAATCGGTGGTGTAGTGTACTCACCACGTGTGTGGGTCAAAGCCTTGTTAATCAGAAAGATTCGGTGGTGTAGTGTGCTCACCACGTGTGTGGGTCAAAGCCTTGTTAATCAGATGGAATCGGTGGGGTAGTGTGCTCATCACGTGTGTGGGTCAAAGCCTTGTTAATCAGACAGAATCGGTGGTGTAGTGTGCTCATCACGTGTGTGGGTCAAAGACTTGTTAATCAGACAGAATCGGTGGTGTAGTGTGCTCACCACGTGTGTGGGTCAAAGCCTTGTTAATCAGATGGAATCGGTGGTGTAGTGTGCTCACCACGTGTGTGGGTCAAAGCCTTGTTAATCAGATGGAATCGGTGGTGTAGTGTGCTCACCACGTGTGTGGGTCAAAGCCTTGTTAATCAGACAGAATCGGTGGTGTAATGTGCTCACCACGTGTGTGGGTCAAAGCCTTGTTAATCAGATGGAATCGGTGGTGTAGTGTGCTCATCACGTGTGTGGGTCAAAGCCTTGTTAATCAGATGGAATCGGTGGTGTAGTGTGCTCACCACGTGTGTGGGTCAAAGCCTTGTGAATCAGACGGAATCGGTGGTGTAGTGTGCTCACCACGTGTGTGGGTCAAAGCCTTGTTAATCAGATGGAATCGGTGGTGTAGTGTGCTCACCACGTGTGTGGGTCAAAGCCTTGTTAATCAGACGGAATCGGTGGTGTAGTGTGCTCACCACGTGTGTGGGTCAAAGCCTTGTTAATCAGATGGAATCGGTGGTGTAGTGTGCTCACCACATGTGTGGGTCAAAGCCTTGTTAATCAGACAGAATCGGTGGTGCAGTGTGCTCACCACGGTGTGGGTCAAAGCCTTGTTAATCAGACAGAATCGGTGGTGTAATGTGCTCACCACGTGTGTGGGTCAAAGCCTTGTTAATCAGATGGAATCGGTGGTGTAGTGTGCTCACCACGTGTGTGGGTCAAAGCCTTGTTAATCAGATGGAATCGGTGGTGTAGTGTGCTCACCACGTGTGTGGGTCAAAGCCTTGTTAATCAGACAGAATCGGTGGTGTAGTGTGCTCACCACGTGTGTGGGTCAAAGCCTTGTTAATCAGACAGAATCAGTGGTGTAGTGTGGTCACCACGTGTGTGGGTCAAAGCCTTGTTAATCAGACAGAATCGGTGGTGTAGTGTGCTCACCACGTGTGTGGGTCAAAGCCTTGTTAATCAGATGGAATCGGTGGTGTAGTGTACTCACCACGTGTGTGGGTCAAAGCCTTGTTAATCAGAGAGAATAGGTGGTGTAGTGTGCTCACCACGTGTGTGGGTCAAAGCCTTGTTAATCAGATGGAATCGGTGGTGTAGTGTGCTCACCACATGTGTGGGTCAAAGCCTTGTTAATCAGATGGAATCGGTGGTGTAGTGTACTAACCACGTGTGTGGGTCAAAGCCTTGTTAATCAGACAGAATCGGTGGTGTAGTGTGCTAACCACGTGTGTGGGTCAAAGCCTTGTTAATCAGACAGAATCGGTGGTGTAGTGTGCTCACCACGTGTGTGGATCAAAGCCTTGTTAATCAGATGGAATCGGTGGTGTAGTGTGCTGACCACGTGTGTGGGTCAAAGCCTTGTTAATCAGATGGAATCGGTGGTGTAGTGTGCTCACCACGTGTGTGGGTCAAAGCCTTGTTAATCAGATGGAATCGGTGGTGTAGTGTGCTCACCACGTGTGTGGGTCAAAGCCTTGTTAATCAGATGGAATCGGTGGTGTAGTGTGCTCACCACGTGTGTGGGTCAAAGCCTTGTTAATCAGATGGAATCGGTGGTGTAGTGTGCTCATCACGTGTGTGGGTCAAAGCCTTGTTAATCAGACAGAATCGGTGGTGTAGTGTGCTCACCACATGTGTGGGTCAAAGCCTTGTTAATCAGACAGAATCAGTGGTGTAGTGTGCTCACCACGTGTGTGGGTCAAAGCCTTGTTAATCAGATAAAATCGGTGGTGTAGTGTGCTCACCACGTGTGTGGGTCAAAGCCTTGTTAATCAGACAGAATCGGTGGTGTAGTGTGCTCACCACGTGTGTGGGTCAAAGCCTTGTTAATCAGACAGAATCGGTGGTGTAGTGTGCTCATCACGTGTGTGGGTCAAAGCCTTGTTAATCAGACAGAATCGGTGGTGTAGTGTGCTCACCACATGTGTGGGTCAAAGCCTTGTTAATCAGACAGAATCGGTGGTGTAGTGTGCTCACCACGTGTGTGGGTCAAAGCCTTGTTAATCAGATAAAATCGGTGGTGTAGTGTGCTCACCACGTGTGTGGGTCAAAGCCTTGTTAATCAGATGGAATCAGTGGTGTAGTGTGCTCACCACGTGTGTGGGTCAAAGCCTTGTTAATCAGACAGAATCGGTGGTGTAGTGTGCTCACCACATGTGTGGGTCAAAGCCTTGTTAATCAGATGGAATCGGTGGTGTAGTGTACTAACCACGTGTGTGGGTCAAAGCCTTGTTAATCAGATGGAATCAGTGGTGTAGTGTGCTCAACACGTGTGTGGGTCAAAGCCTTGTTAATCAGATGGAATCAGTGGTGTAGTGTGCTCACCACGTGTGTGGGTCAAAGCCTTGTTAATCAGATGGAATCGGTGGTGTAGTGTGCTCACCACGTGTGTGGGTCAAAGCCTTGTTAATCAGATGGAATCGGTGGTGTAGTGTACTCACCACGTGTGTGGGTCAAAGCCTTGTTAATCAGAAAGATTCGGTGGTGTAGTGTGCTCACCACGTGTGTGGGTCAAAGCCTTGTTAATCAGATGGAATCGGTGGGGTAGTGTGCTCATCACGTGTGTGGGTCAAAGCCTTGTTAATCAGACAGAATCGGTGGTGTAGTGTGCTCATCACGTGTGTGGGTCAAAGACTTGTTAATCAGACAGAATCGGTGGTGTAGTGTGCTCACCACGTGTGTGGGTCAAAGCCTTGTTAATCAGATGGAATCGGTGGTGTAGTGTGCTCACCACGTGTGTGGGTCAAAGCCTTGTTAATCAGATGGAATCGGTGGTGTAGTGTGCTCACCACGTGTGTGGGTCAAAGCCTTGTTAATCAGACAGAATCGGTGGTGTAATGTGCTCACCACGTGTGTGGGTCAAAGCCTTGTTAATCAGATGGAATCGGTGGTGTAGTGTGCTCATCACGTGTGTGGGTCAAAGCCTTGTTAATCAGATGGAATCGGTGGTGTAGTGTGCTCACCACGTGTGTGGGTCAAAGCCTTGTGAATCAGACGGAATCGGTGGTGTAGTGTGCTCACCACGTGTGTGGGTCAAAGCCTTGTTAATCAGATGGAATCGGTGGTGTAGTGTGCTCACCACGTGTGTGGGTCAAAGCCTTGTTAATCAGACGGAATCGGTGGTGTAGTGTGCTCACCACGTGTGTGGGTCAAAGCCTTGTTAATCAGATGGAATCGGTGGTGTAGTGTGCTCACCACATGTGTGGGTCAAAGCCTTGTTAATCAGACAGAATCGGTGGTGCAGTGTGCTCACCACGGTGTGGGTCAAAGCCTTGTTAATCAGACAGAATCGGTGGTGTAATGTGCTCACCACGTGTGTGGGTCAAAGCCTTGTTAATCAGATGGAATCGGTGGTGTAGTGTGCTCACCACGTGTGTGGGTCAAAGCCTTGTTAATCAGATGGAATCGGTGGTGTAGTGTGCTCACCACGTGTGTGGGTCAAAGCCTTGTTAATCAGACAGAATCGGTGGTGTAGTGTGCTCACCACGTGTGTGGGTCAAAGCCTTGTTAATCAGACAGAATCAGTGGTGTAGTGTGGTCACCACGTGTGTGGGTCAAAGCCTTGTTAATCAGACAGAATCGGTGGTGTAGTGTGCTCACCACGTGTGTGGGTCAAAGCCTTGTTAATCAGATGGAATCGGTGGTGTAGTGTACTCACCACGTGTGTGGGTCAAAGCCTTGTTAATCAGAGAGAATAGGTGGTGTAGTGTGCTCACCACGTGTGTGGGTCAAAGCCTTGTTAATCAGATGGAATCGGTGGTGTAGTGTGCTCACCACATGTGTGGGTCAAAGCCTTGTTAATCAGATGGAATCGGTGGTGTAGTGTACTAACCACGTGTGTGGGTCAAAGCCTTGTTAATCAGACAGAATCGGTGGTGTAGTGTGCTAACCACGTGTGTGGGTCAAAGCCTTGTTAATCAGACAGAATCGGTGGTGTAGTGTGCTCACCACGTGTGTGGATCAAAGCCTTGTTAATCAGATGGAATCGGTGGTGTAGTGTGCTGACCACGTGTGTGGGTCAAAGCCTTGTTAATCAGATGGAATCGGTGGTGTAGTGTGCTCACCACGTGTGTGGGTCAAAGCCTTGTTAATCAGATGGAATCGGTGGTGTAGTGTGCTCACCACGTGTGTGGGTCAAAGCCTTGTTAATCAGATGGAATCGGTGGTGTAGTGTGCTCACCACGTGTGTGGGTCAAAGCCTTGTTAATCAGATGGAATCGGTGGTGTAGTGTGCTCATCACGTGTGTGGGTCAAAGCCTTGTTAATCAGACAGAATCGGTGGTGTAGTGTGCTCACCACATGTGTGGGTCAAAGCCTTGTTAATCAGACAGAATCAGTGGTGTAGTGTGCTCACCACGTGTGTGGGTCAAAGCCTTGTTAATCAGATAAAATCGGTGGTGTAGTGTGCTCACCACGTGTGTGGGTCAAAGCCTTGTTAATCAGACAGAATCGGTGGTGTAGTGTGCTCACCACGTGTGTGGGTCAAAGCCTTGTTAATCAGACAGAATCGGTGGTGTAGTGTGCTCATCACGTGTGTGGGTCAAAGCCTTGTTAATCAGACAGAATCGGTGGTGTAGTGTGCTCACCACATGTGTGGGTCAAAGCCTTGTTAATCAGACAGAATCGGTGGTGTAGTGTGCTCACCACGTGTGTGGGTCAAAGCCTTGTTAATCAGATAAAATCGGTGGTGTAGTGTGCTCACCACGTGTGTGGGTCAAAGCCTTGTTAATCAGATGGAATCAGTGGTGTAGTGTGCTCACCACGTGTGTGGGTCAAAGCCTTGTTAATCAGACAGAATCGGTGGTGTAGTGTGCTCACCACATGTGTGGGTCAAAGCCTTGTTAATCAGATGGAATCGGTGGTGTAGTGTACTAACCACGTGTGTGGGTCAAAGCCTTGTTAATCAGATGGAATCAGTGGTGTAGTGTGCTCACCACGTGTGTGGGTCAAAGCCTTGTTAATCAGATGGAATCAGTGGTGTAGTGTGCTCACCACGTGTGTGGGTCAAAGCCTTGTTAATCAGATGGAATCGGTGGTGTAGTGTGCTCACCACATGTGTGGGTCAAAGCCTTGTTAATCAGATGGAATCGGTGGTGTAGTGTACTAACCACGTGTGTGGGTCAAAGCCTTGTTAATCAGACAGAATCGGTGGTGTAGTGTGCTAACCACGTGTGTGGGTCAAAGCCTTGTTAATCAGACAGAATCGGTGGTGTAGTGTGCTCACCACGTGTGTGGATCAAAGCCTTGTTAATCAGATGGAATCGGTGGTGTAGTGTGCTGACCACGTGTGTGGGTCAAAGCCTTGTTAATCAGATGGAATCGGTGGTGTAGTGTGCTCACCACGTGTGTGGGTCAAAGCCTTGTTAATCAGATGGAATCGGTGGTGTAGTGTGCTCACCACGTGTGTGGGTCAAAGCCTTGTTAATCAGATGGAATCGGTGGTGTAGTGTGCTCACCACGTGTGTGGGTCAAAGCCTTGTTAATCAGATGGAATCGGTGGTGTAGTGTGCTCATCACGTGTATGGGTCAAAGCCTTGTTAATCAGACAGAATCGGTGGTGTAGTGTGCTCACCACATGTGTGGGTCAAAGCCTTGTTAATCAGACACAATCAGTGGTGTAGTGTGCTCACCACGTGTGTGGGTCAAAGCCTTGTTAATCAGATAAAATCGGTGGTGTAGTGTGCTCACCACGTGTGTGGGTCAAAGCCTTGTTAATCAGACAGAATCGGTGGTGTAGTGTGCTCACCACGTGTGTGGGTCAAAGCCTTGTTAATCAGACAGAATCGGTGGTGTAGTGTGCTCATCACGTGTGTGGGTCAAAGCCTTGTTAATCAGACAGAATCGGTGGTGTAGTGTGCTCACCACATGTGTGGGTCAAAGCCTTGTTAATCAGACAGAATCGGTGGTGTAGTGTGCTCACCACGTGTGTGGGTCAAAGCCTTGTTAATCAGATAAAATCGGTGGTGTAGTGTGCTCACCACGTGTGTGGGTCAAAGCCTTGTTAATCAGATGGAATCAGTGGTGTAGTGTGCTCACCACGTGTGTGGGTCAAAGCCTTGTTAATCAGACAGAATCGGTGGTGTAGTGTGCTCACCACGTGTGTGGGTCAAAGCCTTGTTAATCAGATGGAATCGGTGGTGTAGTGTGCTCACCACGTGTGTGGGTCAATGCCTTGTTAATCAGATGGAATCGGTGGTGTAGCGTACTCACCACGTGTGTGGGTCAAAGCCTTGTTAATCAGACAGAAACGGTGGTGTAGTGTGCTCACCACGTGTGTGGGTCAAAGCCTTGTTAATCAGATGGAATCGGTGGTGTAGTGTGCTCACCACGTGTGTGGGTCAAAGCCTTGTTAATCAGATGGAATCGGTGGTGTAGTGTGCTCACCACGTTTGTGGGTCAACGCCTTGTTAATCAGACAGAATCGGTGATGTAGTGTGCTCACCACGTGTGTGGGTCAAAGCCTTGTTAATCAGACAGAATCGGTGGTGTAGTGTGCTCACCACGTGTGTGGGTCAAAGCCTTGTTAATCAGATGGAATCGGTGGTGTAGTGTGCTCACCACGTGTGTGGGTCAAAGCCTTGTTAATCAGATGGAATCGGTGGTGTAGTGTGCTCACCACGTGTGTGGGTCAAAGCCTTGTTAATCAGACGGAATCGGTGGTGTAGTGTGCTCACCACGTGTATGGGTCAAAGCCTTGTTAATCAGATGGAATCGGTGGTGTAGTGTGCTCACCACGTGTGTGGGTCAAAGCCTTGTTAATCAGACAGAATCGGTGGTGTAGTGTGCTCACCACGGTGTGGGTCAAAGCCTTGTTAATCAGATGGAATCGGTGGTGTAGTGTGCTCACCACGTGTGTGGGTCAAAGCCATGTTAATCAGATGGAATTGGTGGTGTAGTGTGCTCACCACGTGTGTGGGTCAAAGCCTTGTTAATCAGACGGAATCGGTGGTGTAGTGTGCTCACCACGTGTGTGGGTCAAAGCCTTGTTAATCAGATGGAATCGGTGGTGTAGTGTGCTCATCACGTGTGTGGGTCAAAGCCTTGTTAATCAGACAGAATCGGTGGTGTAGTGTGCTCACCACGTGTGTGGGTCAAAGCCTTGTTAATCAGACAGAATCGGTGGTGTAGTGTGCTCACCACATGTGTGGGTCAAAGCCTTGTTAATCAGACAGAACCGGTGGTGTAGTGTGCTCACCACGTGTGTGGGTCAAAGCCTTGTTAATCAGACAGAATCAGTGATGTAGTGTGCTCACCACGTGTGTGGGTTAAACCTTGTTAATCAGACAGAATCGGTGGTGTAGTGTGCTCACCACGTGTGTGGGTCAAAGCCTTGTTAATTAGATGGAATCGGTGGTGTAGTGTGCTCACCACGTGTGTGGGTCAAAGCCTTGTTAATCAGATGGAATCGGTGGTGTAGTGTGCTCACCACGTGTGTGGGTCAAAGCCTTGTTAATCAGAAGGAATCGGTGGTGTAGTGTGCTCACCACGTGTGTGGGTCAAAGCCTTGTTAATCAGACAGAATCGGTGGTGTAGTGTGCTCACCACGTGTGCGGGTCAAAGCCTTGTTAATCAGATGGAATCGGTGGTGTAGTGTGCTCACCACGTGTGTGGGTCAAAGCTTTGTTAATCAGACAGAATCGGTGGTGTAGTGTGCTCACCACGTGTTTGGGTCAAAGCCTTGTTAATCAGATGGAATCGGTGGTGTAGTGTGCTCACCACGTGTGTGGGTCAAAGCCTTGTTAATCAGACGGAATCGGTGGTGTAGTGTGCTCACCACGTGTGTAGGTCAAAGCCTTGTTAATCAGATGGAATCGGTGGTGTAGTGTGCTCACCACGTGTGTGGGTCAAAGCCTTGTTAATCAGACAGAATCGGTGGTGTAGTGTGCTCACCACGTGTGTGGGTCAAAGCCTTGTTAATCAGATGGAATCGGTGGTGTAGTGTGCTCACCACGTGTGTGGGTCAAAGCCTTGTTAATCAGATGGAATCGGTGGTGTAGTGTGCTCACCACGTGTGTGGGTCAAAGCCTTGTTAATCAGACAGACTCGGTGGTGTAGTGTGCTCACCACGTGTGTGGGTCAAAGCCTTGTTAATCAGACAGAATCGGTGGTAGTGTGCTCACCACGTGTGTGGGTCAAAGCCTTGTTAATCAGACAGAATCAGTGGTGTAGTGTGGTCACCACGTGTGTGGGTCAAAGCCTTGTTAATCAGACAGAATCGGTGGTGTAGTGTGCTCACCACGTGTGTGGGTCAAAGCCTTGTTAATCAGATGGAATCGGTGGTGTAGTGTGCTCACCATGTGTGTGGGTCAAAGCCTTGTTAATCAGATGGAATCGGTGGTGTAGTGTGCTCACCACGTATGTGAGTCAAAGCCTTGTTAATCAGACGGAATCGGTGGTGTAGTGTGCTCACCACGTGTGTGGGTCACAGCCTTGTTAATCAGATGGAATCGGTGGTGTAGTGTGCTCATCACGTGTGTGGGTCAAAGCCTTGTTAATCAGATGGAATCGGTGGTGTAGTGTGCTCACCACGTGTGTGGGTCAAAGCCTTGTTAATCAGACAGAATCGGTGGTGTAGTGTGCTCACCACATGTGTGGGTCAAAGCCTTGTTAATCAGACAGAATCGGTGGTGTAGTGTGCTCACCACGTGTGTGGGTCAAAGCCTTGTTAATCAGACAGAATCAGTGGTGTAGTGTGCTCACCACGTGTGTGGGTTAAAGCCTTGTTAATCAGACAGAATCGGTGGTGTAGTGTGCTCACCACGTGTGTAGGTCAAAGCCTTGTTAATTAGATGGAATCGGTGGTGTAGTGTACTCACCACGTGTGTGGGTCAAAGCCTTGTTAATCAGATGGAATCGGTGGTGTAGTGTGCTCACCACGTGTGTGGGTCAAAGCCTTGTTAATCAGAAGGAATCGGTGGTGTAGTGTGCTCACCACGTGTGTGGGTCAAAGCCTTGTTAATCAGACAGAATCGGTGGTGTAGTGTGCTCACCACGTGTGTGGGTCAAAGCCTTGTTAATCAGATGGAATCGGTGGTGTAGTGTGCTCACCACGTGTGTGGGTCAAAGCCTTGTTAATCAGACATAATCGGTGGTGTAGTGTGCTCACCACGTGTGTGGGTCAAAGCCTTGTTAATCAGATGGAATCGGTGGTGTAGTGTGCTCACCACATGTGTGGGTCAAAGCCTTGTTAATCAGACAACATCGGTGGTGTAGTGTGCTCACCACGTGTGTGGGTCAAAGCCTTGTTAATCAGACAGAATCGGTGGTGTAGTGTGCTCACCAAGGTGTGGGTCAAAGCCTTGTTAATCAGATGGAATCGGTGGTGTAGTTTGCTCACCACGTGTGTGGGTCAAAGCCTTGCTAATCAGATAGAATCGGTGGTGTAGTGTGCTCACCACGTGTGTGGGTCAAAGCCTTGTTAATCAGATGGAATCGGTGGTGTAGTGTGCTCATCACGTGTGTGGGTCAAAGCCTTGTTAATCTGACAGAATCGGTGGTGTAGTGTGCTCACCACGTGTGTGGGTCAAAGCCTTGTTAATCAGATGGAATCGGTGGTGTAGTGTGATCACCACGTGTGTGGGTCAAAGCCTTGTTAATCAGATAGATTTGGTGGTGTAGTGTGCTCACCACGTGTGTGGGTCAAAGCCTTGTTAATCAGATGGAATCGGTGGTGTAGTGTGCTCACCACGTGTGTGGGTCAGAGCCTTGTTAATCAGATGGAATCGGTGGTGTAGTGTACTCACCACGTGTGTGGGTCAAAGCCTTGTTAATCAGACAGAATCGGTGGTGTAGTGTGCTCACCACGTGTGTGGGTCAAAGCCTTGTTAATCAGATAGAATCGGTGGTGTAGTGTGCTCACCACGTGTGTGGGTCAAAGCCTTGTTAATCAGATGGAATCGGTGGTGTAGTGTGCTCACCACGTGTGTGGGTCAACGCCTTGTTAATCAGACAGAATCGGTGGTGTAGTGTGCTCACCACGTGTGTGGGTCAAAGCCTTGTTAATCAGATGGAATCGGTGGTGTAGTGTACTCACCACGTGTGTGGGTCAAAGCCTTGTTAATCAGATAGAATCGGTGGTGTAGTGTGCTCACCACGTGTGTGGGTCAAAGCCTTGTTAATCAGATGGAATCGGTGGTGTAGTGTGCTCACCACGTGTGTGGGTCAAAGCCTTGTTAATCAGATGGAATCGGTGGTGTAGTGTGCTCACCACGTGTGTGGGTCAAAGCCTTGTTAATCAGACAGAATCGGTGGTGTAGTGTGCTCACCACGGTGTGGGTCAAAGCCTTGTTAATCAGATGGAATCGGTGGTGTAGTGTGCTCACCACGTGTGTGGGTCAAAGCCTTGTTAATCAGATGGAATCGGTGGTGTAGTGTGCTCACCACGTGTGTGGGTCAAAGCCTTGTTAATCAGATGGAATCGGTGGTGTAGTGTGCTCATCACGTGTGTGGGTCAAAGCCTTGTTAATCAGACAGAATCGGTGGTGTAGTGTGCTCACCACGTGTGTGGGTCAAAGCCTTGTTAATCAGATGGAATCGGTGGTGTAGTGTGCTCACCACGTGTGTGGGTCAAAGCCTTGTTAATCAGATAGAATCGGTGGTGTAGTGTGCTCACCACGTGTATGGGTCAAAGCCTTGTTAATCAGATGGAATCGGTGGTGTAGTGTGCTCACCACGTGTGTGGGTCAACGCCTTGTTAATCAGACAGAATCGGTGGTGTAGTGTGCTCACCACATGTGTGTGTCAAAGCCTTGTTAATCAGATGGAATCGGTGGTGTAGTGTGCTCACCACGTGTGTGGGTCAAAGCCTTGTTAATCAGATGGAATCGGTGGTGTAGTGTACTCACCACGTGTGTGGGTCAAAGCCTTGTTAATCAGACAGAATCGGTGGTGTAGTGTGCTCACCACGTGTGTGGGTCAAAGTCTTGTTAATCAGATGGAATCGGTGGTGTAGTGTGCTCACCACGTGTGTGGGTCAAAGCCTTGTTAATCAGATGGAATCGGTGGTGTAGTGTACTCACCACGTGTGTGGGTCAAAGCCTTGTTAATCAGACAGAATCGGTGGTGTAGTGTGCTCACCACGTGTGTGGGTCAAAGCCTTGTTAATCAGATGGAATCGGTGGTGTAGTGTGCTCACCACGTGTGTGGGTCAAAGCCTTGTTAATCAGATGGAATCGGTGGTGTAGTGTGCTCACCACGTGTGTGGGTCAAAGCCTTGTTAATCAGATGGAATCGGTGGTGTAGTGTACTCACCACGTGTGTGGGTCAAAGCCTTGTTAATCAGACAGAATCGGTGGTGTAGTGTGCTCACCACGTGTGTGGGTCAAAGTCTTGTTAATCAGATGAAATCGGTGGTGTAGTGTGCTCACCACGTGTGTGGGTCAAAGCCTTGTTAATCAGATGGAATCGGTGGTGTGGTGTACTCACCACGTGTGTGGGTCAAAGCCTTGTTAATCAGACAGAATCGGTGGTGTAGTGTGCTCACCACGTGTGTGGGTCAAAGCCTTGTTAATCAGACAGAATCGGTGGTGTAGTGTGCTCACCACGTGTGTGGGTCAAAGCCTTGTTAATCAGATGGAATCGGTGGTGTAGTGTGCTCACCACGTGTGTGGGTCAAAGCCTTGTTAATCAGATGGAATCGGTGGTGTAGTGTGCTCACCACGTGTGTGGGTCAAAGCCTTGTTAATCAGATGGAATCGGTGGTGTGGTGTGCTCACCACGTGTGTGGGTCAAAGCCTTGTTAATCAGACAGAATCGGTGGTGTAGTGTGCTCACCACGTGTGTGGGTCAAAGCCTTGTTAATCAGATGGAATCGGTGGTGTAGTGTGCTCACCACGTGTGTGGGTCAAAGCCTTGTTAATCAGATGAAATCGGTGGTGTAGTGTACTCACCACGTGTGTGGGTCAAAGCCTTGTTAATCAGACAGAATCGGTGGTGTAGTGTGCTCATCACGTGTGTGGGTCAAAGCCTTGTTAATCAGACAGAATCGGTGGTGTAGTGTGCTCACCACGTGTGTGTGTCAAAGCCTTGTTAATCAGATGGAATCGGTGGTGTAGTGTGCTCACCACGTGTGTGGGTCAAAGCCTTGTTAATCAGACAGAATCGTTGGTGTAGTGTGCTCACCACGTGTGTTGGTCAAAGCCTTGTTAATCAGATGGAATCGGTGGTGTAGTGTGCTCACCACGTGTGTGTGTCAAAGCCTTGTTAATCAGACAGAATCGGTGGTGTAATGTGGTCACCACGTGTGTGGGTCAAAGCCTTGTTAATCAGATGGAATCGGTGGTGTAGTGTGCTCACCACGTGTGTGGGTCAAAGCCTTGTTAATCAGATGGAATTGGTGGTGTAGTGTACTCACCACGTGTGTGGGTCAAATCTTTGTTAATCAGACAGAATCAGTGGTGTAGTGTGCTCACCACGTGTGTGGGTCAAAGCCTTGTTAATCAGATGGAATCGGTGGTGTAGTGTGCTCACCACGTGTGTGGGTCAAAGCCTTGTTAATCAGATGGAATCGGTGGTGTAGTGTACTAACCACGTGTGTGGGTCAAAGCCTTGTTAATCAGACAGAATCGGTGGTGTAGTGTGCTCACCACGTGTGTGGGTCAAAGCCTTGTTAATCAGATGGAATCGGTGGTGTAGTGTGCTCACCACGTGTGTGGGTCAAAGCCTTGTTAATCAGATGGAATCGGTGGTGTAATGTGCTCACCACGTGTGTGGGTCAAAGCCTTGTTAATCAGATGGAATCGGTGGTGTAGTGTGCTCACCACGTGTGTTGGTCAAAGCCTTGTTAATCAGACAGAATCGGTGGTGTAGTGTGCTCACCACGTGTGTGGGTCAAAGCCTTGTTAATCAGATGGAATCGGTGGTGTAGTGTGCTCACCACGTGTGTGGGTCAAAGCCTTGTTAATCAGATGAAATCGGTGGTGTAGTGTGCTCACCACGTGTGTGGGTCAAAGCCTTGTTAATCAGATGGAATCGGTGGTGTAGTGTACTCACCACGTGTGTGGGTCAAAGCCTTGTTAATCAGACAGAATCGGTGGTGTAGTGTGCTCACCACGTGTGTGGGTCAAAGCCTTGTTAATCAGACAGAATCGGTGGTGTAGTGTGCTCACCACGTGTGTGGGTCAAAGCCTTGTTAATCAGATGGAATCGGTGGTGTAGTGTGCTCACCACGTTTGTGGGTCAAAGCCTTGTTAATCAGATGGAATCGGTGGTGTAGTGTGCTCACCACGTGTGTGGGTCAAAGCCTTGTTAATCAGATGGAATCGGTGGTGTGGTGTGCTCACCACGTGTGTGGGTCAAAGCCTTGTTAATCAGACAGAATCGGTGGTGTAGTGTGCTCACCACGTGTGTGGGTCAAAGCCTTGTTAATCAGATGGAATCGGTGGTGTAGTGTGCTCACCACGTGTGTAGGTCAAAGCCTTGTTAATCAGATGGAATCGGTGGTGTAGTGTACTAACCACGTGTGTGGGTCAAAGCCTTGTTAATCAGACAGAATCGGTGGTGTAGTGTGCTCACCACGTGTGTGGGTCAAAGCCTTGTTAATCAGATGGAATCGGTGGTGTAGTGTGCTCACCACGTGTGTGGGTCAAAGCCTTGTTAATCAGATGGAATCGGTGGTGTAGTGTGCTCACCACGTGTGTGGGTCAAAGCCTTGTTAATCAGATGGAATCGGTGGTGTAGTGTGCTCACCACGTGTGTGGGTCAAAGCCTTGTTAATCAGATAGAATCGGTGGTGTAGTGTGCTCACCACGTGTGTGGGTCAAAGCCTTGTTAATCAGATGGAATCGGTGGTGTAGTGTGCTCACCACGTGTGTGGGTCAACGCCTTGTTAATCAGACAGAATCGGTGGTGTAGTGTGCTCACCACATGTGTGTGTCAAAGCCTTGTTAATCAGATGGAATCGGTGGTGTAGTGTGCTCACCACGTGTGTGGGTCAAAGCCTTGTTAATCAGACAGAATCGGTGGTGTAGTGTGCTCACCACGTGTGTGGGTCAAAGCCTTGTTAATCAGACAGAATCGGTGGTGTAGTGTGCTCACCAAGGTATGGGTCAAAGCTTTGTTAATCAGATGGAATCGGTGGTGTAGTGTGCTCACCACGTGTGTGGGTCAAAGCCTTGTTAATCAGATGGAATCGGTGGTGTAGTGTACTCACCACGTGTGTGGGTCAAAGCCTTGTTAATCAGACAGAATCGGTGGTGTAGTGTGCTCACCACGTGTGTGGGTCAAAGCCTTGTTAATCAGACAGAATCGGTGGTGTAGTGTGCTCACCACGTGTGTGGGTCAAAGCCTTGTTAATCAGATGGAATCGGTGGTGTAGTGTGCTCACCACGTGTGTGGGTCAAAGCCTTGTTAATCAGATGGAATCGGTGGTGTAGTGTGCTCACCACGTGTGTGGGTCAAAGCCTTGTTAATCAGACAGAATCGGTGGTGTAGTGTGCTCACCACGTGTGTGGGTCAAAGCCTTGTTAATCAGATGGAATCGGTGGTGTAATTTGCTCACCACGTGTGTGGGTCAAAGCCTTGTTAATCAGATGAAATCGGTGGTGTAGTGTGCTCACCACGTGTGTGGGTCAAAGCCTTGTTAATCAGACAGAATCGGTGGTGTAGTGTGCTCACCACGTATGTGGGTCAAAGCCTTGTTAATCAGATGGAATCGGTGGTGTAGTGTGCTCACCACGTGTGTGGGTCAAAGCCTTGTTAATCAGACAGAATCGGTGGTGTAGTGTGCTCACCACGTGTGTGGGTCAAAGCCTTGTTAATCAGATGGAATCGGTGGTGTAGTGTGCTCACCACGTGTGTGGGTCAAAGCCTTGTTAATCAGATGGAATCGGTGGTGTAGTGTGCTCACCACGTGTGTGGGTCAAAGCCTTGTTAATCAGACAGAATCGGTGGTGTAGTGTGCTCACCACGGTGTGGGTCAAAGCCTTGTTAATCAGATGGAATCGGTGGTGTAGTGTGCTCACCACGTGTGTGGGTCAAAGCCTTGTTAATCAGATGGAATCGGTGGTGTAGTGTGCTCACCACGTGTGTGGGTCAAAGCCTTGTTAATCAGATGGAATCGGTGGTGTAGTGTGCTCATCACGTGTGTGGGTCAAAGCCTTGTTAATCAGACAGAATCGGTGGTGTAGTGTGCTCATCGCGTGTGTGGGTCAAAGCCTTGTTAATCAGATGGAATCGGTGGTGTAGTGTGCTCACCACGTGTGTGGGTCAAAGCCTTGTTAATCAGATAGAATCGGTGGTGTAGTGTGCTCACCACGTGTGTGGGTCAAAGCCTTGTTAATCAGATGGAATCGGTGGTGTAGTGTGCTCACCACGTGTGTGGGTCAACGCCTTGTTAATCAGACAGAATCGGTGGTGTAGTGTGCTCACCACATGTGTGTGTCAAAGCCTTGTTAATCAGATGGAATCGGTGGTGTAGTGTGCTCACCACGTGTGTGGGTCAAAGCCTTGTTAATCAGATGGAATCGGTGGTGTAGTGTGCTCACCACGTGTGTGGGTCAAAGCCTTGTTAATCAGAGGGAATCGGTGGTGTAGTGTACTCACCACGTGTGTGGGTCAAAGCCTTGTTAATCAGACAGAATCGGTGGTGTAGTGTGCTCACCAAGTGTGTGGGTCAAAGTCTTGTTAATCAGATGGAATCGGTGGTGTAGTGTGCTCACCACGTGTGTGGGTCAAAGCCTTGTTAATCAGATGGAATCGGTGGTGTAGTGTACTCACCACGTGTGTGGGTCAAAGCCTTGTTAATAAGACAGAATCGGTGGTGTAGTGTGCTCACCACGTGTGTGGGTCAAAGCCTTGTTAATCAGACAGAATCGGTGGTGTAGTGTGCTCACCACGTGTGTGGGTCAAAGCCTTGTTAATCAGATGGAATCGGTGGTGTAGTGTGCTCAACACGTGTGTGGGTCAAAGCCTTGTTAATCAGATGGAATCGGTGGTGTAGTGTGGTCACCACGTGTGTGGGTCAAAGCCTTGTTAATCAGATGGAATCGGTGGTGTAGTGTGCTCACCACGTGTGTGGGTCAAAGCCTTGTTAATCAGACAGAATCGGTGGTGTAGTGTGCTCACCACGTGTGTGGGTCAAAACCTTGTTAATCAGATGGAATCGGTGGTGTAGTGTGCTCACCACGTGTTTGGGTCAAAGCCTTGTTAATCAGATGGAATCGGTGGTGTAGTGTGCTCACCACGTCTGTGGGTCAAAGCCTTGTTAATCAGACAGAATCGATGGTGTAGTGTGCCCACCACGGTGTGGGTCAAAGCCTTGTTAATCAGATGGAATCGGTGGTGTAGTGTGCTCACCACGTGTGTGGGTCAAAGCCTTGTTAATCAGATGGAATCGGTGGTGTAGTGTGCTCACCACGTGTGTGGGTCAAAGCCTTGTTAATCAGATGGAATCGGTGGTGTAGTGTGCTCATCACGTGTGTGGGTCAAAGCCTTGTTAATCAGACAGAATCGGTGGTGTAGTGTGCTCACCACGTGTGTGGGTCAAAGCCTTGTTAATCAGATGGAATCGGTGGTGCAGTGTGCTCACCACGTGTGTGGGTCAAAGCCTTGTTAATCAGATAGAATCGGTGGTGTAGTGTGCTCACCACGTGTGTGGGTCAAAGCCTTGTTAATCAGATGGAATCGGTGGTGTAGTGTGCTCACCACGTGTGTGGGTCAACGCCTTGTTAATCAGACAGAATCGGTGGTGTAGTGTGCTCACCACGTGTGTGGGTCAAAGTCTTGTTAATCAGATGGAATCGGTGGTGTAGTGTGCTCACCACGTGTGTGGGTCAAAGCCTTGTTAATCAGATGGAATCGGTGGTGTAGTGTACTCACCACGTGTGTGGGTCAAAGCCTTGTTAATCAGACCGAATCGGTGGTGTAGTGTGCTCACCACGTGTGTGGGTCAAAGCCTTGTTAATCAGACAGAATCGGTGGTGTAGTGTGCTCACCACGTGTGTGGGTCAAAGCCTTGTTAATCAGATGGAATCGGTGGTGTAGTGTGCTCACCACGTGTGTGGGTCAAAGCCTTGTTAATCAGATGGAATCGGTGGTGTAGTGTGCTCACCACGTGTGTGGGTCAAAGCCTTGTTAATCAGATGGAATCGGTGGTGTAGTGTGCTCACCACGTGTGTGGGTCAAAGCCTTGTTAATCAGACAGAATCGGTGGTGTAGTGTGCTCACCACGTGTGTTGGTCAAAGCCTTGTTAATCAGATGGAATCGGTGGTGTAGTGTGCTCACCACGTGTGTGGGTCAAAGCCTTGTTAATCAGATGAAATCGGTGGTGTAGTGTACTCACCACGTGTGTGGGTCAAAGCATTGTTAATCAGACAGAATCGGTGGTGTAGTGTGCTCACCACGTGTGTGGGTCAAAGCCTTGTTAATCAGATGGAATCGGTGGTGTAGTGTGCTCACCACGTGTGTGGGTCAAAGCCTTGTTAATCAGATGGAATCGGTGGTGTAGTGTGCTCACCACGTGTGTGGGTCAAAGCCTTGTTAATCAGACAGAATCGGTGGTGTAGTGTGCTCACCACGGTGTGGGTCAAAGCCTTGTTAATCAGATGGAATCGGTGGTGTAGTGTGCTCACCACGTGTGTGGGTCAAAGCCTTGTTAATCAGATGGAATCGGTGGTGTAGTGTGCTCACCACGTGTGTGGGTCAAAGCCTTGTTAATCAGATGGAATCGGTGGTGTAGTGTGCTCATCACGTGTGTGGGTCAAAGCCTTGTTAATCAGACAGAATCGGTGGTGTAGTGTGCTCATCACGTGTGTGGGTCAAAGCCTTGTTAATCAGATGGAATCGGTGGTGTAGTGTGCTCACCACGTGTGTGGGTCAAAGCCTTGTTAATCAGATAGAATCGGTGGTGTAGTGTGCTCACCACGTGTGTGGGTCAAAGCCTTGTTAATCAGATGGAATCGGTGGTGTAGTGTGCTCACCACGTGTGTGGGTCAACGCCTTGTTAATCAGACAGAATCGGTGGTGTAGTGTGCTCACCACATGTGTGTGTCAAAGCCTTGTTAATCAGATGGAATCGGTGGTGTAGTGTGCTCACCACGTGTGTGGGTCAAAGCCTTGTTAATCAGATGGAATCGGTGGTGTAGTGTGCTCACCACGTGTGTGGGTCAAAGCCTTGTTAATCAGAGGGAATCGGTGGTGTAGTGTACTCACCACGTGTGTGGGTCAAAGCCTTGTTAATCAGACAGAATCGGTGGTGTAGTGTGCTCACCAAGTGTGTGGGTCAAAGTCTTGTTAATCAGATGGAATCGGTGGTGTAGTGTGCTCACCACGTGTGTGGGTCAAAGCCTTGTTAATCAGATGGAATCGGTGGTGTAGTGTACTCACCACGTGTGTGGGTCAAAGCCTTGTTAATCAGACAGAATCGGTGGTGTAGTGTGCTCACCACGTGTGTGGGTCAAAGCCTTGTTAATCAGACAGAATCGGTGGTGTAGTGTGCTCACCACGTGTGTGGGTCAAAGCCTTGTTAATCAGATGGAATCGGTGGTGTAGTGTGGTCACCACGTGTGTGGGTCAAAGCCTTGTTAATCAGATGGAATCGGTGGTGTAGTGTGCTCACCACGTGTGTGGGTCAAAGCCTTGTTAATCAGACAGAATCGGTGGTGTAGTGTGCTCACCACGTGTGTGGGTCAAAACCTTGTTAATCAGATGGAATCGGTGGTGTAGTGTGCTCACCACGTGTGTGGGTCAAAGCCTTGTTAATCAGATGGAATCGGTGGTGTAGTGTGCTCACCACGTCTGTGGGTCAAAGCCTTGTTAATCAGACAGAATCGGTGGTGTAGTGTGCTCACCACGGTGTGGGTCAAAGCCTTGTTAATCAGATGGAATCGGTGGTGTAGTGTGCTCACCACGTGTGTGGGTCAAAGCCTTGTTAATCAGATGGAATCGGTGGTGTAGTGTGCTCACCACGTGTGTGGGTCAAAGCCTTGTTAATCAGATGGAATCGGTGGTGTAGTGTGCTCATCACGTGTGTGGGTCAAAGCCTTGTTAATCAGACAGAATCGGTGGTGTAGTGTGCTCACCACGTGTGTGGGTCAAAGCCTTGTTAATCAAATGGAATCGGTGGTGCAGTGTGCTCACCACGTGTGTGGGTCAAAGCCTTGTTAATCAGATAGAATCGGTGGTGTAGTGTGCTCACCACGTGTGTGGGTCAAAGCCTTGTTAATCAGATGGAATCGGTGGTGTAGTGTGCTCACCACGTGTGTGGGTCAACGCCTTGTTAATCAGACAGAATCGGTGGTGTAGTGTGCTCACCACGTGTGTGGGTCAAAGTCTTGTTAATCAGATGGAATCGGTGGTGTAGTGTGCTCACCACGTGTGTGGGTCAAAGCCTTGTTAATCAGATGGAATCGGTGGTGTAGTGTGCTCACCACGTGTGTGGGTCAAAGCCTTGTTAATCAGATGGAATCGGTGGTGTAGTGTGCTCACCACGTGTGTGGGTCAAAGCCTTGTTAATCAGACAGAATCGGTGGTGTAGTGTGCTCACCACGTGTGTGGGTCAAAGCCTTGTTAATCAGATGGAATCGGTGGTGTAGTGTGCTCACCACGTGTGTGGGTCAAAGCCTTGTTAATCAGATGGAATCGGTGGTGTAGTGTGCTCACCACGTGTGTGGGTCAAAGCCTTGTTAATCAGACAGAATCGGTGGTGTAGTGTGCTCACCACGTGTGTTGGTCAAAGCCTTGTTAATCAGATGGAATCGGTGGTGTAGTGTGCTCACCACGTGTGTGGGTCAAAGCCTTGTTAATCAGATGAAATCGGTGGTGTAGTGTACTCACCACGTGTGTGGGTCAAAGCCTTGTTAATCAGACAGAATCGGTGGTGTAGTGTGCTCACCACGTGTGTGGGTCAAAGCCTTGTTAATCAGACAGAATCGGTGGTGTAGTGTGCTCACCACGTGTGTGGGTCAAAGCCTTGTTAATCAGATGGAATCGGTGGTGTAGTGTGCTCACCACGTGTGTGGGTCAAAGCCTTGTTAATCAGACAGAATCGGTGGTGTAGTGTGCTCACCACGTGTGTGGGTCAAAGCCTTGTTAATCAGATAGAATCGGTGGTGTAATGTGGTCACCACGTGTGTGGGTCAAAGCCTTGTTAATCAGATGGAATCGGTGGAGTAGTGTGCTCACCACGTGTGTGGGTCAAAGCCTTGTTAATCAGATGGAATCGGTGGTGTAGTGTGCTCACCACGTGTGTGGGTCAAAGCCTTGTTAATCAGATGGAATTGGTGGTGTAGTGTACTCACCACGTGTGTGGGTCAAATCTTTGTTAATCAGACAGAATCGGTGGTGTAGTGTGCTCACCAGGTGTGCGGGTCAAAGCCTTGTTAATCAGATGGAATCGGTGGTGTAGTGTGCTCACCACGTGTGTGGGTCAAAGCCTTGTTAATCAGATGGAATCGGTGGTGTAGTGTACTAACCACGTGTGTGGGTCAAAGCCTTGTTAATCAGACAGAATCGGTGGTGTTGTGTGCTCACCACGTGTGTGGGTCAAAGCCTTGTTAATCAGATGGAATCGGTGGTGTAGTGTGCTCACCACGTGTGTGGGTCAAAGCCTTGTTAATCAGATGGAATCGGTGGTGTAGTGTGCTCACCACGTGTGTTGGTCAAAGCCTTGTTAATCAGACGGAATCGGTGGTGTAGTGTGCTCACCACGTGTGTGGGTCAAAGGCTTGTTAATCAGATGGAATCGGTGGTGTAGTGTGCTCACCACGTGTGTGGGTCAAAGCCTTGTTAATCAGATGGAATCGGTGGTGTAGTGTGCTCACCACGTGTGTTGGTCAAAGCCTTGTTAATCAGACGGAATCGGTGGTGTAGTGTGCTCACCACGTGTGTGGGTCAAAGCCTTGTTAATCAGATGGAATCGGTGGTGTAGTGTGCTCATCACGTGTGTGGGTCAAAGCCTTGTTAATCAGACAGAATCGGTGGTGTAGTGTGCTCACCACATGTGTGGGTCAAAGCCTTGTTAATCAGACAGAATCGGTGGTGTAGTGTGCTCACCACGTGTGTGGGTCAAAGCCTTGTTAATCAGATAGAATCGGTGGTGTAGTGTGCTCACCACGTGTGTGGGTCAAAGCCTTGTTAATCAGATGGAATCAGTGGTGTAGTGTGCTCACCACGTGTGTGGGTCAAAGCCTTGTTAATCAGACAGAATCGGTGGTGTAGTGTGCTCACCACGTGTGTGGGTCAAAGGCTTGTTAATCAGACAGAATCGGTGGTGTAGTGTGTTCACCACGTGTGTGGGTCAAAGCCTTGTTAATCAGATGGAATCGGTGGTGTAGTGTACTCAACACCTGTGTGGGTCAAAGCCTTGTTAATCAGACAGAATCGGTGGTGTAGTGTGCTCACCACGTGTGTGGGTCAAAGCCTTGTTAATCAGACAGAATCGGTGGTGTAGTGTGCTCACCACGTGTGTGGGTCAAAGCCTTGTTAATCAGATGGAATCGGTGGTGTAGTGTGCTCACCACGTGTGTGGGTCAAAGCCATGTTATTCAGACAGAATCGGTTGTGTTGTGTGCTCACCACGTGTGTGGGTCAAAGCCTTGTTAATCAGACAGAATCGGTGGTGTAGTGTGCTCACCAAGGTGTGGGTCAAAGCCTTGTTAATCAGATGGAATCGGTGGTGTAGTGTGCTCACCACGTGTGTGGGTCAAAGCCTTGTTAATCAGATGGAATCGGTGGTGTAGTGTGCTCACCACGTGTGTGGGTCAAAGCCTTGTTAATCAGATAGAATCGGTGGTGTAGTGTGCTCACCACGTGTGTGGGTCAAAGCCTTGTTAATCAGATGGAATCGGTGGTGTAGTGTGCTCATCACGTGTGTGGGTCAAAGCCTTGTTAATCAGATGGAATCGGTGGTGTAGTGTACTCACCACGTGTGTGGGTCAAAGCCTTGTTAATCAGACAGAATCGGTGGTGTAGTGTGCTCACCACGTCTGTGGGTCAAAGCCTTGTTAATCAGATGGAATCGGTGGTGTAGTGTGCTCACCACGTGTGTGGGTCAAAGCCTTGTTAATCAGATGGAATCGGTGGTGTAGTGTACTCACCACGTGTGTGGGTCAAAGCCTTGTTAATCAGACAGAATCGGTGGTGTAGTGTGCTCACCACGTGTGTGGGTCAAAGCCTTGTTAATCAGATGGAATCGGTGGTGTAGTGTGCTCACCACGTGTGTGGGTCAAAGCCTTGCTAATCGGATGGAATCGGTGGTGTAGTGTGCTCACCACGTGTGTGGGTCAAAGACTTGTTAATCAGACAGAATCGGTGGTGTAGTGTGCTCACCACGTGTGTGGGTCAAAGCCTTGTTAATCAGATGGAATCGGTGGTGTAGTGTGCTCACCACGTGTGTGGGTCAAAGCCTTGTTAATCAGACAGAATCGGTGGTGTAGTGTGCTCACCACGTGTGTGGGTCAAAGCCTTGTTAATCAGACAGAATCGGTGGTGTAGTGTGCTCACCAAGGTATGGGTCAAAGCTTTGTTAATCAGATGGAATCGGTGGTGTAGTGTGCTCACCACGTGTGTGGGTCAAAGCCTTGTTAATCAGATGGAATCGGTGGTTTAGTGTGCTCACCACGTGTGTGGGTCAAAGCCTTGTTAATCAGATAGAATCGGTGGTGCAGTGTGCTCACCACGTGTGTGGGTCAAAGCCTTGTTAATCAGATGGAATCGGTGGTGTAGTGTGATCATCACGTGTGTGGGTCAAAGCCTTGTTAATCAGACAGAATCGGTGGTGTAGTGTGCTCACCACGTGTGTGGGTCAAAGCCTTGTTAATCAGATGGAATCGGTGGTGTAGTGTGCTCACCACGTGTGTGGGTCAAAGCCTTGCTAATCGGATGGAATCGGTGGTGTAGTGTGCTCACCACGTGTGTGGGTCAAAGCCTTGTTAATCAGACAGAATCGGTGGTGTAGTGTGCTCACCACGTGTGTGGGTCAAAGCCTTGTTAATCAGATGGAATCGGTGGTGTAGTGTGCTCACCACGTGTGTGGGTCAAAGCCTTGTTAATCAGACATAATCGGTGGTGTAGTGTGCTCACCACGTGTGTGGGTCAAAGCCTTGTTAATCAGACAGAATCGGTGGTGTAGTGTGCTCACCAAGGTGTGGGTCAAAGCCTTGTTAATCAAATGGAATCGGTGGTTTAGTGTGCTCACCACGTGTGTGGGTCAAAGCCTTTTTAATCAGATGGAATCGGTGGTGTAGTGTGCTCACCACGTGTGTGGGTCAAAGCCTTGTTAATCAGATAGAATCGGTGGTGTAGTGTGCTCACCACGTGTGTGGGTCAAAGCCTTGTTAATCAGATGGAATCGGTGGTGTAGTGTGCTCATCACGTGTGTGGGTCAAAGCCTTGTTAATCAGACAGAATCGGTGGTGTAGTGTGCTCACCACGTGTGTGGGTCAAAGCCTTGTTAATCAGATGGAATCGGTGGTGTAGTGTGCTCACCACGTGTGTGGGTCAAAGCCTTGTTAATCAGATAGAATCGGTGGTGTAGTGTGCTCACCACATGTGTGGGTCAAAGCCTTGTTAATCAGATGGAATCGGTGGTGTAGTGTGCTCACCACGTGTGTGGGTCAAAGCCTTGTTAATCAGATGGAATCGGTGGTGTAGTGTACTCACCACGTGTGTGGGTCAAAGCCTTGTTAATCAGACAGAATCGGTGGTGTAGTGTGCTCACCACGTGTGTGGGTCAAAGTCTTGTTAATCAGATGGAATCGGTGGTGTAGTGTGCTCACCACGTGTGTGGGTCAAAGCCTTGTTAATCAGATGGAATCGGTGGTGTAGGGTACTCACCTCGTGTGTGGGTCAAAGCCTTGTTAATCAGACAGAATCGGTGGTGTAGTGTGCTCACCACGTGTGTGGGTCAAAGCCTTGTTAATCAGATGGAATCGGTGGTGTAGTGTGCTCACCACGTGTGTGGGTCAAAGCCTTGTTAATCAGATGGAATCGGTGGTGTAGTGTGCTCACCACGTGTGTAGGTCAAAGCCTTGTTAATCAGACAGAATCGGTGGTGTAGTGTGCTCACCACGGTGTGGGTCAAAGCCTTGTTAATCAGATGGAATCGGTGGTGTAGTGTGCTCACCACGTGTGTGGGTCAAAGCCTTATAATCAGATGGAATCGGTGGTGTAGTGTGCTCACCACGTGTGTGGGTCAAAGCCTTGTTAATCAGATGGAATCGGTGGTGTAGTGTGCTCATCACGTGTGTGGGTCAAAGCCTTGTTAATCAAACAGAATCGGTGGTGTAGTGTGCTCACCACGTGTGTGGGTCAAAGCCTTGTTAATCAGATGGAATCGGTGGTGTAGTGTGCTCACCACGTGTGTGGGTCAAAGCCTTGTTAATCAGATAGAATCGGTGGTGTAGTGTGCTCACCACGTGTGTGGGTCAAAGCCTTGTTAATCAGATGGAATCGGTGGTGTAGTGTGCTCACCACGTGTGTGGGTCAACGCCTTGTTAATCAGACAGAATCGGTGGTGTAGTGTGCTCACCACATGTGTGTGTCAAAGCCTTGTTAATCAGATGGAATCGGTGGTGTAGTGTACTCACCACGTGTGTGGGTCAAAGCCTTGTTAATCAGACAGAATCGGTGGTGTAGTGTGCTCACCACGTGTGTGGGTCAAAGCCTTGTTAATCAGATGGAATCGGTGGTGTAGTGTACTCATCACGTGTGTGGGTCAAAGCCTTGTTAATCAGACAGAATCGGTGGTGTAGTGTGCTCACCACGTGTGTGGGTCAAAGCCTTGTTAATCAGACAGAATCGGTGGTGTAGTGTGCTCACCACGTGTGTGGGTCAAAGCCTTGTTAATCAGATGGAATCGGTGGTGTAGTGTGCTCACCACGTGTGTGGGTCAAAGCCTTGCTAATCGGATGGAATCGGTGGTGTAGTGTGCTCACCACGTGTGTGGGTCAAAGCCTTGTTAATCAGACAGAATCGGTGGTGTAGTGTGCTCACCACGTGTGTGGGTCAAAGCCTTGTTAATCAGATGGAATCGGTGGTGTAGTGTGCTCACCACGTGTGTGGGTCAAAGCCTTCTTAATCAGACATAATCGGTGGTGTAGTGTGCTCACCACGTGTGTGGGTCAAAGCCTTGTTAATCAGACAGAATCGGTGGTGTAGTGTGCTCACCAAGGTGTGGGTCAAAGCCTTGTTAATCAAATGGAATCGGTGGTTTAGTGTGCTCACCACGTGTGTGGGTCAAAGCCTTTTTAATCAGATGGAATCGGTGGTGTAGTGTGCTCACCACGTGTGTGGGTCAAAGCCTTGTTAATCAGATAGAATCGGTGGTGTAGTGTGCTCACCACGTGTGTGGGTCAAAGCCTTGTTAGTCAGATGGAATCGGTGGTGTAGTGTGCTCATCACGTGTGTGGGTCAAAGCCTTGTTAATCAGACAGAATCGGTGGTGTAGTGTGCTCACCACGTGTGTGGGTCAAAGCCTTGTTAATCAGATGGAATCGGTGGTGTAGTGTGCTCATCACGTGTGTGGGTCAAAGCCTTGTTAATCAGATAGAATCGGTGGTGTAGTGTGCTCACCACGTGTGTGGGTCAAAGCCTTGTTAATCAGATGGAATCGGTGGTGTAGTGTGCTCACCACGTGTGTGGGTCAACGCCTTGTTAATCAGACAGAATCGGTGGTGTAGTGTGCTCACCACATGTGTGTGTCAAAGCCTTGTTAATCAGATGGAATCGGTGGTGTAGTGTACTCACTACGTGTGTGGGTGAAAGCCTTGTTAATCAGACAGAATCGGTGGTGTAGTGTGCTCACCACGTGTGTGGGTCAAAGCCTTGTTAATCAGATGGAATCGGTGGTGTAGTGTACTCATCACGTGTGTGGGTCAAAGCCTTGTTAATCAGACAGAATCGGTGGTGTAGTGTGCTCACCACGTGTGTGGGTCAAAGCCTTGTTAATCAGACAGAATCGGTGGTGTAGTGTGCTCACCACGTGTGTGGGTCAAAGCCTTGTTAATCAGATGGAATCGGTGGTGTAGTGTGCTCACCACGTGTGTGGGTCAAAGCCTTGTTAATCAGATGGAATCGGTGGTGTAGTGTGCTCACCACGTGTGTGGGTCAAAGCCTTGTTAATCAGATGGAATCGGTGGTGTAGTGTGCTCACCACGTGTGTGGGTCAAAGCCTTGTTAATCAGACAGAATCGGTGGTGTAGTGTGCTCACCACGTGTGTGGGTCAAAGCCTTGTTAATCAGATGGAATCGGTGGTGTAGTGTGCTCATCACGTGTGTGGGTCAAAGCCTTGTTAATCAGATAGAATCGGTGGTGTAGTGTGCTCACCACGTGTGTGGGTCAAAGCCTTGTTAATCAGATGGAATCGGTGGTGTAGTGTACTCACCACGTGTGTGGGTCAAAGCCTTGTTAATCAGACAGAATCGGTGGTGTAGTGTACTCACCACGTCTGTGGGTCAAAGCCTTGTTAATCAGATGGAATCGGTGGTGTAGTGTGCTCACCACGTGTGTGGGTCAAAGCCTTGTTAATCAGATGGAATCGGTGGTGTAGTGTACTCACCACGTGTGTGGGTCAAAGCCTTGTTAATCAGACAGAATCGGTGGTGTAGTGTGCTCACCACGTGTGTGGGTCAAAGCCTTGTTAATCAGATGGAATCGGTGGTGTAGTGTGCTCACCACGTGTGTGGGTCAAAGCCTTGCTAATCGGATGGAATCGGTGGTGTAGTGTGCTCACCACGTGTGTGGGTCAAAGACTTGTTAATCAGACAGAATCGGTGGTGTAGTGTGCTCACCACGTGTGTGGGTCAAAGCCTTGTTAATCAGATGGAATCGGTGGTGTAGTGTGCTCACCACGTGTGTGGGTCAAAGCCTTGTTAATCAGACAGAATCGGTGGTGTAGTGTGCTCACCACGTGTGTGGGTCAAAGCCTTGTTAATCAGACAGAATCGGTGGTGTAGTGTGCTCACCAAGGTATGGGTCAAAGCTTTGTTAATCAGATGGAATCGGTAGTGTAGTGTGCTCACCACGTGTGTGGGTCAAAGCCTTGTTAATCAGATGGAATCGGTGGTTTAGTGTGCTCACCACGTGTGTGGGTCAAAGCCTTGTTAATCAGATAGAATCGGTGGTGCAGTGTGCTCACCACGTGTGTGGGTCAAAGCCTTGTTAATCAGATGGAATCGGTGGTGTAGTGTGATCATCACGTGTGTGGGTCAAAGCCTTGTTAATCAGACAGAATCGGTGGTGTAGTGTGCTCACCACGTGTGTGGGTCAAAGCCTTGTTAATCAGATGGAATCGGTGGTGTAGTGTGCTCACCACGTGTGTGGGTCAAAGCCTTGCTAATCGGATGGAATCGGTGGTGTAGTGTGCTCACCACGTGTGTGGGTCAAAGCCTTGTTAATCAGACAGAATCGGTGGTGTAGTGTGCTCACCACGTGTGTGGGTCAAAGCCTTGTTAATCAGATGGAATCGGTGGTGTAGTGTGCTCACCACGTGTGTGGGTCAAAGCCTTCTTAATCAGACATAATCGGTGGTGTAGTGTGCTCACCACGTGTGTGGGTCAAAGCCTTGTTAATCAGACAGAATCGGTGGTGTAGTGTGCTCACCAAGGTGTGGGTCAAAGCCTTGTTAATCAAATGGAATCGGTGGTTTAGTGTGCTCACCACGTGTGTGGGTCAAAGCCTTTTTAATCAGATGGAATCGGTGGTGTAGTGTGCTCACCACGTGTGTGGGTCAAAGCCTTGTTAATCAGATAGAATCGGTGGTGTAGTGTGCTCACCACGTGTGTGGGTCAAAGCCTTGTTAATCAGATGGAATCGGTGGTGTAGTGTGCTCATCACGTGTGTGGGTCAAAGCCTTGTTAATCAGACAGAATCGGTGGTGTAGTGTGCTCACCACGTGTGTGGGTCAAAGCCTTGTTAATCAGATGGAATCGGTGGTGTAGTGTGCTCACCACGTGTGTGGGTCAAAGCCTTGTTAATCAGATAGAATCGGTGGTGTAGTGTGCTCACCACATGTGTGGGTCAAAGCCTTGTTAATCAGATGGAATCGGTGGTGTAGCCTGCTCACCACGTGTGTGGGTCAAAGCCTTGTTAATCAGATGGAATCGGTGGTGTAGTGTACTCACCACGTGTGTGGGTCAAAGCCTTGTTAATCAGACAAAATCGGTGGTGTAGTGTGCTCACCACGTGTGTGGGTCAAAGTCTTGTTAATCAGATGGAATCGGTGGTGTAGTGTGCTCACCACGTGTGTGGGTCAAAGCCTTGTTAATCAGATGGAATCGGTGGTGTAGGGTACTCACCACGTGTGTGGGTCAAAGCCTTGTTAATCAGACAGAATCGGTGGTGTAGTGTGCTCACCACGTGTGTGGGTCAAAGCCTTGTTAATCAGATGGAATCGGTGGTGTAGTGTGCTCACCACGTGTGTGGGTCAAAGCCTTGTTAATCAGATGGAATCGGTGGTGTAGTGTGCTCACCACGTGTGTGGGTCAAAGCCTTGTTAATCAGACAGAATCGGTGGTGTAGTGTGCTCACCACGGTGTGGGTCAAAGCCTTGTTAATCAGATGGAATCGGTGGTGTAGTGTGCTCACCACGTGTGTGGGTCAAAGCCTTATAATCAGATGGAATCGGTGGTGTAGTGTGCTCACCACGTGTGTGGGTCAAAGCCTTGTTAATCAGATGGAATCGGTGGTGTAGTGTGCTCATCACGTGTGTGGGTCAAAGCCTTGTTAATCAAACAGAATCGGTGGTGTAGTGTGCTCACCACGTGTGTGGGTCAAAGCCTTGTTAATCAGATGGAATCGGTGGTGTAGTGTGCTCACCACGTGTGTGGGTCAAAGCCTTGTTAATCAGATGGAATCGGTGGTGTAGTGTGCTCACCACGTGTGTGGGTCAAAGCCTTGTTAATCAGATGGAATCGGTGGTGTAGTGTGCTCACCACGTGTGTGGGTCAACGCCTTGTTAATCAGACAGAATCGGTGGTGTAGTGTGCTCACCACATGTGTGTGTCAAAGCCTTGTTAATCAGATGGAATCGGTGGTGTAGTGTACTCACCACATGTGTGGGTCAAAGCCTTGTTAATCAGACAGAATCGGTGGTGTAGTGTGCTCACCACGTGTGTGGGTCAAAGCCTTGTTAATCAGATGGAATCGGTGGTGTAGTGTACTCATCACGTGTGTGGGTCAAAGCCTTGTTAATCAGACAGAATCGGTGGTGTAGTGTGCTCACCACGTGTGTGGGTCAAAGCCTTGTTAATCAGACAGAATCGGTGGTGTAGTGTGCTCACCACGTGTGTGGGTCAAAGCCTTGTTAATCAGATGGAATCGGTGGTGTAGTGTGCTCACCACGTGTGTGGGTCAAAGCCTTGTTAATCAGATGGAATCGGTGGTGTAGTGTGCTCACCACGTGTGTGGGTCAAAGCCTTGTTAATCAGATGGAATCGGTGGTGTAGTGTGCTCACCACGTGTGTGGGTCAAAGCCTTGTTAAACAGACAGAATCGGTGGTGTAGTGTGCTCACCACGTCTGTGGGTCAAAGCCTTGTTAATCAGATGGAATCGGTGGTGTAGTGTGCTCACCACGTGTGTGGGTCAAAGCCTTGTTAATCAGATGGAATCGGTGGTGTAGTGTACTCACCACGTGTGTGGGTCAAAGCCTTGTTAATCAGACAGAATCGGTGGTGTAGTGTGCTCACCACGTGTGTGGGTCAAAGCCTTGCTAATCGGATGGAATCGGTGGTGTAGTGTGCTCACCACGTGTGTGGGTCAAAGACTTGTTAATCAGACAGAATCGGTGGTGTAGTGTGCTCACCACGTGTGTGGGTCAAAGCCTTGTTAATCAGATGGAATCGGTGGTGTAGTGTGCTCACCACGTGTGTGGGTCAAAGCCTTGTTAATCAGACAGAATCGGTGGTGTAGTGTGCTCACCAAGGTATGGGTCAAAGCTTTGTTAATCAGATGGAATCGGTGGTGTAGTGTGCTCACCACGTGTGTGGGTCAAAGCCTTGTTAATCAGATGGAATCGGTGGTTTAGTGTGCTCACCACGTGTGTGGGTCAAAGCCTTGTTAATCAGATAGAATCGGTGGTGCAGTGTGCTCACCACGTGTGTGGGTCAAAGCCTTGTTAATCAGATGGAATCGGTGGTGTAGTGTGCTCACCACGTGTGTGGGTCAAAGCCTTGTTAATCAGACAGAATCGGTGGTGTAGTGTGCTCACCAAGGTATGGGTCAAAGCTTTGTTAATCAGATGGAATCGGTAGTGTAGTGTGCTCACCACGTGTGTGGGTCAAAGCCTTGTTAATCAGATGGAATCGGTGGTTTAGTGTGCTCACCACGTGTGTGGGTCAAAGCCTTGTTAATCAGATAGAATCGGTGGTGCAGTGTGCTCACCACGTGTGTGGGTCAAAGCCTTGTTAATCAGATGGAATCGGTGGTGTAGTGTGATCATCACGTGTGTGGGTCAAAGCCTTGTTAATCAGACAGAATCGGTGGTGTAGTGTGCTCACCACGTGTGTGGGTCAAAGCCTTGTTAATCAGATGGAATCGGTGGTGTAGTGTGCTCACCACGTGTGTGGGTCAAAGCCTTGCTAATCGGATGGAATCGGTGGTGTAGTGTGCTCACCACGTGTGTGGGTCAAAGCCTTGTTAATCAGACAGAATCGGTGGTGTAGTGTGCTCACCACGTGTGTGGGTCAAAGCCTTGTTAATCAGATGGAATCGGTGGTGTAGTGTGCTCACCACGTGTGTGGGTCAAAGCCTTCTTAATCAGACATAATCGGTGGTGTAGTGTGCTCACCACGTGTGTGGGTCAAAGCCTTGTTAATCAGACAGAATCGGTGGTGTAGTGTGCTCACCAAGGTGTGGGTCAAAGCCTTGTTAATCAAATGGAATCGGTGGTTTAGTGTGCTCACCACGTGTGTGGGTCAAAGCCTTTTTAATCAGATGGAATCGGTGGTGTAGTGTGCTCACCACGTGTGTGGGTCAAAGCCTTGTTAATCAGATAGAATCGGTGGTGTAGTGTGCTCACCACGTGTGTGGGTCAAAGCCTTGTTAATCAGATGGAATCGGTGGTGTAGTGTGCTCATCACGTGTGTGGGTCAAAGCCTTGTTAATCAGACAGAATCGGTGGTGTAGTGTGCTCACCACGTGTGTGGGTCAAAGCCTTGTTAATCAGATGGAATCGGTGGTGTAGTGTGCTCACCACGTGTGTGGGTCAAAGCCTTGTTAATCAGATAGAATCGGTGGTGTAGTGTGCTCACCACATGTGTGGGTCAAAGCCTTGTTAATCAGATGGAATCGGTGGTGTAGCCTGCTCACCACGTGTGTGGGTCAAAGCCTTGTTAATCAGATGGAATCGGTGGTGTAGTGTACTCACCACGTGTGTGGGTCAAAGCCTTGTTAATCAGACAAAATCGGTGGTGTAGTGTGCTCACCACGTGTGTGGGTCAAAGTCTTGTTAATCAGATGGAATCGGTGGTGTAGTGTGCTCACCACGTGTGTGGGTCAAAGCCTTGTTAATCAGATGGAATCGGTGGTGTAGGGTACTCACCACGTGTGTGGGTCAAAGCCTTGTTAATCAGACAGAATCGGTGGTGTAGTGTGCTCACCACGTGTGTGGGTCAAAGCCTTGTTAATCAGATGGAATCGGTGGTGTAGTGTGCTCACCACGTGTGTGGGTCAAAGCCTTGTTAATCAGATGGAATCGGTGGTGTAGTGTGCTCACCACGTGTGTGGGTCAAAGCCTTGTTAATCAGACAGAATCGGTGGTGTAGTGTGCTCACCACGGTGTGGGTCAAAGCCTTGTTAATCAGATGGAATCGGTGGTGTAGTGTGCTCACCACGTGTGTGGGTCAAAGCCTTATAATCAGATGGAATCGGTGGTGTAGTGTGCTCACCACGTGTGTGGGTCAAAGCCTTGTTAATCAGATGGAATCGGTGGTGTAGTGTGCTCATCACGTGTGTGGGTCAAAGCCTTGTTAATCAAACAGAATCGGTGGTGTAGTGTGCTCACCACGTGTGTGGGTCAAAGCCTTGTTAATCAGATGGAATCGGTGGTGTAGTGTGCTCACCACGTGTGTGGGTCAAAGCCTTGTTAATCAGATGGAATCGGTGGTGTAGTGTGCTCACCACGTGTGTGGGTCAAAGCCTTGTTAATCAGATGGAATCGGTGGTGTAGTGTGCTCACCACGTGTGTGGGTCAACGCCTTGTTAATCAGACAGAATCGGTGGTGTAGTGTGCTCACCACATGTGTGTGTCAAAGCCTTGTTAATCAGATGGAATCGGTGGTGTAGTGTACTCACCACATGTGTGGGTCAAAGCCTTGTTAATCAGACAGAATCGGTGGTGTAGTGTGCTCACCACGTGTGTGGGTCAAAGCCTTGTTAATCAGATGGAATCGGTGGTGTAGTGTACTCATCACGTGTGTGGGTCAAAGCCTTGTTAATCAGACAGAATCGGTGGTGTAGTGTGCTCACCACGTGTGTGGGTCAAAGCCTTGTTAATCAGACAGAATCGGTGGTGTAGTGTGCTCACCACGTGTGTGGGTCAAAGCCTTGTTAATCAGATGGAATCGGTGGTGTAGTGTGCTCACCACGTGTGTGGGTCAAAGCCTTGTTAATCAGATGGAATCGGTGGTGTAGTGTGCTCACCACGTGTGTGGGTCAAAGCCTTGTTAATCAGATGGAATCGGTGGTGTAGTGTGCTCACCACGTGTGTGGGTCAAAGCCTTGTTAAACAGACAGAATCGGTGGTGTAGTGTGCTCACCACGTCTGTGGGTCAAAGCCTTGTTAATCAGATGGAATCGGTGGTGTAGTGTGCTCACCACGTGTGTGGGTCAAAGCCTTGTTAATCAGATGGAATCGGTGGTGTAGTGTACTCACCACGTGTGTGGGTCAAAGCCTTGTTAATCAGACAGAATCGGTGGTGTAGTGTGCTCACCACGTGTGTGGGTCAAAGCCTTGCTAATCGGATGGAATCGGTGGTGTAGTGTGCTCACCACGTGTGTGGGTCAAAGACTTGTTAATCAGACAGAATCGGTGGTGTAGTGTGCTCACCACGTGTGTGGGTCAAAGCCTTGTTAATCAGATGGAATCGGTGGTGTAGTGTGCTCACCACGTGTGTGGGTCAAAGCCTTGTTAATCAGACAGAATCGGTGGTGTAGTGTGCTCACCAAGGTATGGGTCAAAGCTTTGTTAATCAGATGGAATCGGTGGTGTAGTGTGCTCACCACGTGTGTGGGTCAAAGCCTTGTTAATCAGATGGAATCGGTGGTTTAGTGTGCTCACCACGTGTGTGGGTCAAAGCCTTGTTAATCAGATAGAATCGGTGGTGCAGTGTGCTCACCACGTGTGTGGGTCAAAGCCTTGTTAATCAGATGGAATCGGTGGTGTAGTGTGATCATCACGTGTGTGGGTCAAAGCCTTGTTAATCAGACAGAATCGGTGGTGTAGTGTGCTCACCACGTGTGTGGGTCAAAGCCTTGTTAATCAGATGGAATCGGTGGTGTAGTGTGCTCACCACGTGTGTGGGTCAAAGCCTTGCTAATCGGATGGAATCGGTGGTGTAGTGTGCTCACCACGTGTGTGGGTCAAAGCCTTGTTAATCAGACAGAATCGGTGGTGTAGTGTGCTCACCACGTGTGTGGGTCAAAGCCTTGTTAATCAGATGGAATCGGTGGTGTAGTGTGCTCACCACGTGTGTGGGTCAAAGCCTTGTTAATCAGACATAATCGGTGGTGTAGTGTGCTCACCACGTGTGTGGGTCAAAGCCTTGTTAATCAGACAGAATCGGTGGTGTAGTGTGCTCACCAAGGTGTGGGTCAAAGCCTTGTTAATCAAATGGAATCGGTGGTTTAGTGTGCTCACCACGTGTGTGGGTCAAAGCCTTTTTAATCAGATGGAATCGGTGGTGTAGTGTGCTCACCACGTGTGTGGGTCAAAGCCTTGTTAATCAGATAGAATCGGTGGTGTAGTGTGCTCACCACGTGTGTGGGTCAAAGCCTTGTTAATCAGATGGAATCGGTGGTGTAGTGTGCTCATCACGTGTGTGGGTCAAAGCCTTGTTAATCAGACAGAATCGGTGGTGTAGTGTGCTCACCACGTGTGTGGGTCAAAGCCTTGTTAATCAGATGGAATCGGTGGTGTAGTGTGCTCACCACGTGTGTGGGTCAAAGCCTTGTTAATCAGATAGAATCGGTGGTGTAGTGTGCTCACCACATGTGTGGGTCAAAGCCTTGTTAATCAGATGGAATCGGTGGTGTAGTGTGCTCACCACGTGTGTGGGTCAAAGCCTTGTTAATCAGATGGAATCGGTGGTGTAGTGTACTCACCACGTGTGTGGGTCAAAGCCTTGTTAATCAGACAGAATCGGTGGTGTAGTGTGCTCACCACGTGTGTGGGTCAAAGTCTTGTTAATCAGATGGAATCGGTGGTGTAGTGTGCTCACCACGTGTGTGGGTCAAAGCCTTGTTAATCAGATGGAATCGGTGGTGTAGTGTGCTCACCACGTGTGTGGGTCAAAGCCTTGTTAATCAGACAGAATCGGTGGTGTAGTGTGCTCACCACGGTGTGGGTCAAAGCCTTGTTAATCAGATGGAATCGGTGGTGTAGTGTGCTCACCACGTGTGTGGGTCAAAGCCTTATAATCAGATGGAATCGGTGGTGTAGTGTGCTCACCACGTGTGTGGGTCAAAGCCTTGTTAATCAGATGGAATCGGTGGTGTAGTGTGCTCATCACGTGTGTGGGTCAAAGCCTTGTTAATCAAACAGAATCGGTGGTGTAGTGTGCTCACCACGTGTGTGGGTCAAAGCCTTGTTAATCAGATGGAATCGGTGGTGTAGTGTGCTCACCACGTGTGTGGGTCAAAGCCTTGTTAATCAGATAGAATCGGTGGTGTAGTGTGCTCACCACGTGTGTGGGTCAAAGCCTTGTTAATCAGATGGAATCGGTGTTGTAGTGTGCTCACCACGTGTGTGGGTCAACGCCTTGTTAATCAGACAGAATCGGTGGTGTAGTGTGCTCACCACATGTGTGTGTCAAAGCCTTGTTAATCAGATGGAATCGGTGGTGTAGTGTACTCACCACATGTGTGGGTCAAAGCCTTGTTAATCAGACAGAATCGGTGGTGTAGTGTGCTCACCACGTGTGTGGGTCAAAGCCTTGTTAATCAGATGGAATCGGTGGTGTAGTGTACTCATCACGTGTGTGGGTCAAAGCCTTGTTAATCAGACAGAATCGGTGGTGTAGTGTGCTCACCACGTGTGTGGGTCAAAGCCTTGTTAATCAGACAGAATCGGTGGTGTAGTGTGCTCACCACGTGTGTGGGTCAAAGCCTTGTTAATCAGATGGAATCGGTGGTGTAGTGTGCTCACCACGTGTGTGGGTCAAAGCCTTGTTAATCAGATGGAATCGGTGGTGTAGTGTGCTCACCACGTGTGTGGGTCAAAGCCTTGTTAATCAGATGGAATCGGTGGTGTAGTGTGCTCACCACGTGTGTGGGTCAAAGCCTTGTTAATCAGACAGAATCGGTGGTGTAGTGTGCTCACCACGTGTGTGGGTCAAAGCCTTGTTAATCAGATGGAATCGGTGGTGTAGTGTGCTCACCACGTGTGTGGGTCAAAGCCTTGTTAATCAGATGAAATCGCTGGTGTAGTGTACTCACCACGTGTGTGGGTCAAAGCCTTGTTAATCAGACAGAATCGGTGGTGTAGTGTGCTCACCACGTGTGTGGGTCAAAGCCTTGTTAATCAGACAGAATCAGTGGTGTAGTGTGCTCACCACGTGTGTGGGTCAAAGCCTTGTTAATCAGATGGAATCGGTGGTGTAGTGTGCTCACCACGTGTGTGGGTCAAAGCCTTGTTAATCAGACAGAATCGGTGGTGTAGTGTGCTCACCACGTGTGTGGGTCAAAGCCTTGTTAATCAGATGGAATCGGTGGTGTAGTGTGCTCACCACGTGTGTGGGTCAAAGCCTTGTTAATCAGACAGAATCGGTGGTGTAATGTGCTCACCACGTGTGTGGGTCAAAGCCTTGTTAATCAGATGGAATCGGTGGTGTAGTGTGCTCACCACGTGTGTGGGTCAAAGCCTTGTTAATCAGATGGAATTGGTGGTGTAGTGTACTCACCACGTGTGTGGGTCAAATCCTTGTTAATCAGACAGAATCGGTGGTGTAGTGTACTCACCACGTGTGTGGGTCAAAGCCTTGTTAATCAGATGGAATCGGTGGTGTAGTGTGCTCACCACGTGTGTGGGTCAAAGCCTTGTTAATCAGATGGAATCGGTGGTGTAGTGTGCTCACCACGTGTGTGGGTCAAAGCCTTGTTAATCAGACAGAATCGGTGGTGTAGTGTGCTCACCACGTGTGTGGGTCAAAGCCTTGTTAATCAGATGGAATCGGTGGTGTAGTGTGCTCACCACGTGTGTGGGTCAAAGCCTTGTTAATCAGATGGAATCGGTGGTGTAGTGTGCTCACCACGTGTATGGGTCAAAGCCTTGTTAATCAGATGGAATCGGTGGTGTAGTGTGCTCACCACGTGTTTGGGTCAAAGTCTTGTTAATCAGACGGAATCGGTGGTGTAGTGTGTTCACCACGTGTGTGGGTCAAAGCCTTGTTAATCAGATGGAATCGGTGGTGTAGTGTGCTCATCACGTGTGTGGGTCAAAGCCTTGTTAATCAGACAGAATCGGTGGTGTAGTGTGCTCACCACATGTGTGGGTCAAAGCCTTGTTAATCAGACAGAATCGGTGGTGTAGTGTGCTCACCACGCGTGTGGGTCAAAGCCTTGTTGATCAGATAGAATCGGTGGTGTAGTGTGCTCACCACGTGTGTGGGTCAAAGCCTTGTTAATCAGATGGAATCAGTGGTGTAGTGTGCTCACCACGTGTGTGGGTCAAAGCCTTGTTAATCAGATGGAATCGGTGGTGTAGTGTACTAACCACGTGTGTGGGTCAAAGCCTTGTTAATCAGACAGAATCGGTGGTGTAGTGTGCTCACCACGTGTGTGGGTCAAAGCCTTGTTAATCAGATGGAATCGGTGGTGTAGTGTGCTCACCACGTGTGTGGGTCAAAGGCTTGTTAATCAGATGGAATCGGTGGTGTAGTGTGCTCACCACGTGTGTGGGTCAAAGCCTTGTTAATCAGATGGAATCGGTGGTGTAGTGTGCTCACCACGTGTGTTGGTCAAAGCCTTGTTAATCAGACGAATCGGTGGTGTAGTGTGCTCACCACGTGTGTGGGTCAAAGCCTTGTTAATCAGATGGAATCGGTGGTGTAGTGTGCTCATCACGTGTGTGGGTCAAAGCCTTGTTAATCAGACAGAATCGGTGGTGTAGTGTGCTCACCACATGTGTGGGTCAAAGCCTTGTTAATCAGACAGAATCGGTGGTGTAGTGTGCTCACCACGTGTGTGGGTCAAAGCCTTGTTAATCAGATAGAATCGGTGGTGTAGTGTGCTCACCACGTGTGTGGGTCAAAGCCTTGTTAATCAGATGGAATCAGTGGTGTAGTGTGCTCACCACGTGTGTGGGTCAAAGCCTTGTTAATCAGACAGAATCGGTGGTGTAGTGTGCTCACCACTTGTGTGGGTCAAAGCCTTGTTAATCAGACAGAATCGGTGGTGTAGTGTGCTCACCACGTGTGTGGGTCAAAGCCTTGTTAATCAGATGGAATCGGTGGTGTAGTGTACTCAACACGTGTGTGGGTCAAAGCCTTGTTAATCAGACAGAATCGGTGGTGTAGTGTGCTCACCACGTGTGTGGGTCAAAGCCTTGTTAATCAGATGGAATCGGTGGTGTAGTGTGCTCACCACGTGTGTGGGTCAAAGCCTTGTTAATCAGATGGAATCGGTGGTGTAGTGTACTCACCACGTGTGTGGGTCAAAGCCTTGTTAATCAGACAGAATCGGTGGTGTAGTGTGCTCACCACGTGTGTGGGTCAAAGCCTTGTTAATCAGACAGAATCGGTGGTGTAGTGTGCTCACCACGTGTGTGGGTCAAAGCCTTGTTAATCAGATGGAATCAGTGGTGTAGTGTGCTCACCACATGTGTGGGTCAAAGCCTTGTTAATCAGACAGAATCGGTGGTGTAGTGTGCTCACCACGTGTGTGGGTCAAAGCCTTGTTAATCAGATGGAATCGGTGGTGTAGTGTGCTCACCACGTGTGTGGGTCAAAGCCATGTTATTCAGACAGAATCGGTGGTGTAGTGTGCTCACCACGTGTGTGGGTCAAAGCCTTGTTAATCAGACAGAATCGGTGGTGTAGTGTGCTCACCAAGGTGTGGGTCAAAGCCTTGTTAATCAGATGGAATCGGTGGTGTAGTGTGCTCACCACGTGTGTGGGTCAAAGCCTTGTTAATCAGATGGAATCGGTGGTGTAGTGTGCTCACCACGTGTGTGGGTCAAAGCCTTGTTAATCAGATAGAATCGGTGGTGTAGTGTGCTCACCACGTGTGTGGGTCAAAGCCTTGTTAATCAGATGGAATCGGTGGTGTAGTGTGCTCATCACGTGTGTGGGTCAAAGCCTTGTTAATCAGATAGAATCGGTGGTGTAGTGTGCTCACCACGTGTGTGGGTCAAAGCCTTGTTAATCAGATGGAATCGGTGGTGTAGTGTACTCACCACGTGTGTGGGTCAAAGCCTTGTTAATCAGACAGAATCGGTGGTGTAGTGTGCTCACCACGTCTGTGGGTCAAAGCCTTGTTAATCAGATGGAATCGGTGGTGTAGTGTGCTCACCACGTGTGTGGGTCAAAGCCTTGTTAATCAGATGGAATCGGTGGTGTAGTGTACTCACCACGTGTGTGGGTCAAAGCCTTGTTAATCAGACAGAATCGGTGGTGTAGTGTGCTCACCACGTGTGTGGGTCAAAGCCTTGTTAATCAGATGGAATCGGTGGTGTAGTGTGCTCACCACGTGTGTGGGTCAAAGCCTTGCTAATCAGATGGAATCGGTGGTGTAGTGTGCTCACCACGTGTGTGGGTCAAAGACTTGTTAATCAGACAGAATCGGTGGTGTAGTGTGCTCACCACGTGTGTGGGTCAAAGCCTTGTTAATCAGATGGAATCGGTGGTGTAGTGTGCTCACCACGTGTGTGGGTCAAAGCCTTGTTAATCAGACAGAATCGGTGGTGTAGTGTGCTCACCACGTGTGTGGGTCAAAGCCTTGTTAATCAGACAGAATCGGTGGTGTAGTGTGCTCACCAAGGTGTGGGTCAAAGCTTTGTTAATCAGATGGAATCGGTGGTGTAGTGTGCTCACCACGTGTGTGGGTCAAAGCCTTGTTAATCAGATGGAATCGGTGGTTTAGTGTGCTCACCACGTGTGTGGGTCAAAGCCTTGTTAATCAGATAGAATCGGTGATGCAGTGTGCTCACCACGTGTGTGGGTCAAAGCCTTGTTTATCAGATGGAATCGGTGGTGTAGTGTGATCATCACGTGTGTGGGTCAAAGCCTTGTTAATCAGACAGAATCGGTGGTGTAGTGTGCTCACCACGTGTGTGGGTCAAAGCCTTGTTAATCAGATGGAATCGGTGGTGTAGTGTGCTCACCACGTGTGTGGGTCAAAGCCTTGCTAATCGGATGGAATCGGTGGTGTAGTGTGCTCACCACGTGTGTGGGTCAAAGCCTTGTTAATCAGACAGAATCGGTGGTGTAGTGTGCTCACCACGTGTGTGGGTCAAAGCCTTGTTAATCAGATGGAATCGGTGGTGTAGTGTGCTCACCACGTGTGTGGGTCAAAGCCTTGTTAATCAGACATAATCGGTGGTGTAGTGTGCTCACCACGTGTGTGGGTCAAAGCCTTGTTAATCAGACAGAATCGGTGGTGTAGTGTGCTCACCAAGGTGTGGGTCAAAGCCTTGTTAATCAGATGGAATCGGTGGTTTAGTGTGCTCACCACGTGTGTTGGTCAAAGCCTTTTTAATCAGATGGAATCGGTGGTGTAGTGTGCTCACCACGTGTGTGGGTCAAAGCCTTGTTAATCAGATAGAATCGGTGGTGTAGTGTGCTCACCACGTGTGTGGGTCAAAGCCTTGTTAATCAGATGGAATCGGTGGTGTAGTGTGCTCATCACGTGTGTGGGTCAAAGCCTTGTTAATCAGACAGAATCGGTGGTGTAGTGTGCTCACAACGTGTGTGGGTCAAAGCCTTGTTAATCAGATGGAATCGGTGGTGTAGTGTGCTCACCACGTGTGTGGGTCAAAGCCTTGTTAATCAGATAGAATCGGTGGTGTAGTGTGCTCACCACATATGTGGGTCAAAGCCTTGTTAATCAGATGGAATCGGTGGTGTAGTGTGCTCACCACGTGTGTGGGTCAAAGCCTTGTTAATCAGATGGAATCGGTGGTGTAGTGTACTCACCACGTGTGTGGGTCAAAGCCTTGTTAATCAGACAGAATCGGTGGTGTAGTGTGCTCACCACGTGTGTGGGTCAAAGTCTTGTTAATCAGATGGAATCGGTGGTGTAGTGTGCTCACCACGTGTGTGGGTCAAAGCCTTGTTAATCAGATGGAATCGGTGGTGTAGGGTACTCACCACGTGTGTGGGTCAAAGCCTTGTTAATCAGACAGAATCGGTGGTGTAGTGTGCTCACCACGTGTGTGGGTCAAAGCCTTGTTAATCAGATGGAATCGGTGGTGTAGTGTGCTCACCACGTGTGTGGGTCAAAGCCTTGTTAATCAGATGGAATCGGTGGTGTAGTGTGCTCACCACGTGTGTGGGTCAAAGCCTTGTTAATCAGACAGAATCGGTGGTGTAGTGTGCTCACCACGGTGTGGGTCAAAGCCTTGTTAATCAGATGGAATCGGTGGTGTAGTGTGCTCACCACGTGTGTGGGTCAAAGCCTTATAATCAGATGGAATCGGTGGTGTAGTGTGCTCACCACGTGTGTGGGTCAAAGCCTTGTTAATCAGATGGAATCGGTGGTGTAGTGTACTCACCACGTGTGTGGGTCAAAGCCTTGTTAATCAGACAGAATCGGTGGTGTAGTGTGCTCACCACGTCTGTGGGTCAAAGCCTTGTTAATCAGATGGAATCGGTGGTGTAGTGTGCTCACCACGTGTGTGGGTCAAAGCCTTATAATCAGATGGAATCGGTGGTGTAGTGTGCTCACCACGTGTGTGGGTCAAAGCCTTGTTAATCAGATGGAATCGGTGGTGTAGTGTGCTCATCACGTGTGTGGGTCAAAGCCTTGTTAATCAAACAGAATCGGTGGTGTAGTGTGCTCACCACGTGTGTGGGTCAAAGCCTTGTTAATCAGATGGAATCGGTGGTGTAGTGTGCTCACCACGTGTGTGGGTCAAAGCCTTGTTAATCAGATAGAATCGGTGGTGTAGTGTGCTCACCACGTGTGTGGATCAAAGCCTTGTTAATCAGATGGAATCGGTGGTGTAGTGTGCTCACCACGTGTGTGGGTCAACGCCTTGTTAATCAGACAGAATCGGTGGTGTAGTGTGCTCACCACATGTGTGTGTCAAAGCCTTGTTAATCAGATGGAATCGGTGGTGTAGTGTACTCACCACGTGTGTGGGTCAAAGCCTTGTTAATCAGACAGAATCGGTGGTGTAGTGTGCTCACCACGTGTGTGGGTCAAAGTCTTGTTAATCAGATGGAATCGGTGGTGTAGTGTGCTCACCACGTGTGTGGGTCAAAGCCTTGTTAATCAGATGGAATCGGTGGTGTAGTGTACTCATCACGTGTGTGGGTCAAAGCCTTGTTAATCAGACAGAATCGGTGGTGTAGTGTGCTCACCACGTGTGTGGGTCAAAGCCTTGTTAATCAGACAGAATCGGTGGTGTAGTGTGCTCACCACGTGTGTGGGTCAAAGCCTTGTTAATCAGATGGAATCGGTGGTGTAGTGTGCTCACCACGTGTGTGGGTCAAAGCCTTGTTAATCAGATGGAATCGGTGGTGTAGTGTGCTCACCACGTGTGTGGGTCAAAGCCTTGTTAATCAGATGGAATCGGTGGTGTAGTGTGCTCACCACGTGTGTGGGTCAAAGCCTTGTTAATCAGACAGAATCGGTGGTGTAGTGTGCTCACCACGTGTGTGGGTCAAAGCCTTGTTAATCAGATGGAAACGGTGGTGTAGTGTGCTCACCACGTGTGTGGGTCAAAGCCTTGTTAATCAGATGAAATCGGTGGTGTAGTGTACTCACCACGTTTGTGGGTCAAAGCCTTGTTAATCAGACAGAATCGGTGGTGTAGTGTGCTCACCACGTGTGTGGGTCAAAGCCTTGTTAATCAGACAGAATCGGTGGTGTAGTGTGCTCACCACGTGTGTGGGTCAAAGCCTTGTTAATCAGATGGAATCGGTGGTGTAGTGTGCTCACCACGTGTGTGGGTCAAAGCCTTGTTAATCAGACAGAATCGGTGGTGTAGTGTGCTCACCACGTGTGTGGGTCAAAGCCTTGTTAATCAGATGGAATCGGTGGTGTAGTGTGCTCACCACGTGTGTGGGTCAAAGCCTTGTTAATCAGACAGAATCGGTGGTGTAATGTGCTCACCACGTGTGTGGGTCAAAGCCTTGTTAATCAGATGGAATTGGTGGTGTAGTGTGCTCACCACGTGTGTGGGTCAAAGCCTTGTTAATCAGATGGAATTGGTGGTGTAGTGTACTCACCACGTGTGTGGGTCAAATCCTTGTTAATCAGACAGAATCGGTGGTGTAGTGTGCTCACCACGTGTGTGGGTCAAAGCCTTGTTAATCAGATGGAATCGGTGGTGTAGTGTGCTCACCACGTGTGTGGGTCAAAGCCTTGTTAATCAGATGGAATCGGTGGTGTAGTGTGCTAACCACGTGTGTGGGTCAAAGCCTTGTTAATCAGACAGAATCGGTGGTGTAGTGTGCTCACCACGTGTGTGGGTCAAAGCCTTGTTAATCAGATGGAATCGGTGGTGTAGTGTGCTCACCACGTGTGTGGGTCAAAGCCTTGTTAATCAGATGGAATCGGTGGTGCAGTGTGCTCACCACGTGTGTGGGTCAAAGCCTTGTTAATCAGATGGAATCGGTGGTGTAGTGTGCTCACCACGTGTGTGGGTCAAAGCCTTGTTAATCAGACGGAATCGGTGGTGTAGTGTGTTCACCACGTGTGTGGGTCAAAGCCTTGTTAATCAGATGGAATCGGTGGTGTAGTGTGCTCATCACGTGTGTGGGTCAAAGCCTTGTTAATCAGACAGAATCGGTGGTGTAGTGTGCTCACCACATGTGTGGGTCAAAGCCTTGTTAATCAGACAGAATCGGTGGTGTAGTGTGCTCACCACGCGTGTGGGTCAAAGCCTTGTTAATCAGATAGAATCGGTGGTGTAGTGTGCTCACCACGTGTGTGGGTCAAAGCCTTGTTAATCAGATGGAATCAGTGGTGTAGTGTGCTCACCACGTGTGTGGGTCAAACCTTGCTAATCAGACAGAATCGGTGGTGTAGTGTGCTCACCACGTGTGTGGGTCAAAGTCTTGTTAATCAGATAGAATCGGTGGTGTAGTGTGCTCACCACGTGTGTGGGTCAAAGCCTTGTTAATCAGATGGAATCGGTGGTGTAGTGTACTTACCACGTGTGTGGGTCAAAGCCTTGTTAATCAGACAGAATCGGTGGTGTAGTGTGCTCACCACGTGTGTGGGTCAAAGCCTTGTTAATCAGATGGAATCGGTGGTGTAGTGTGCTCACCACGTGTGTGGGTCAAAGCCTTGTTAATCAGATGGAATCGGTGGTGTAGTGTACTCACCACGTGTGTGGGTCAAAGCCTTGTTAATCAGACAGAATCGGTGGTGTAGTGTGCTCACCACGTGTGTGGGTCAAAGCCTTGTTAATCAGACAGAATCGGTGGTGTAGTGTGCTCACCACGTGTGTGGGTCAAAGCCTTGTTAATCAGATGGAATCGGTGGTGTAGTGTGCTCACCACGTGTGTGGGTCAAAGCCTTGCTAATCAGATGGAATCGGTGGTGTAGTGTGCTCACCACGTGTGTGGGTCAAAGCCTTGTTAATCAGACAGAATCGGTGGTGTAGTGTGCTCACCACGTGTGTGGGTCAAAGCCTTGTTAATCAGATGGAATCGGTGGTGTAGTGTGCTCACCACGTGTGTGGGTCAAAGCCTTGTTAATCAGACAGAATCGGTGGTGTAGTGTGCTCACCACGTGTGTGGGTCAAAGCCTTGTTAATCAAACAGAATCGGTGGTGTAGTGTGCTCACCAAGGTGTGGGTCAAAGCCTTGTTAATCAGATGGAATCGGTGGTGTAGTGTGCTCACCACGTGTGTGGGTCAAAGCCTTGTTAATCAGATGGAATCGGTGGTGTAGTGTGCTCACCACGTGTGTGGGTCAAAGCCTTGTTAATCAAATAGAATCGGTGGTGTAGTGTGCTCACCACGTGTGTGGGTCAAAGCCTTGTTAATCAGATGGAATCGGTGGTTTAGTGTACTCACCACGTGTGTGGGTCAAAGCCTTGTTAATCAGACAGAATCGGTGGTGTAGTGTGCTCACCACGTGTGTGGGTCAAAGCCTTGTTAATCAGATGGAATCGGTGGTGTAGTGTGCTCACCACGTGTGTGGGTCAAAGCCTTGCTAATCAGATGGAATCGGTGGTGTAGTGTGCTCACCACGTGGGTGGGTCAAAGCCTTGTTAATCAGACAGAATCGGTGGTGTAGTGTGCTCACCACGTGTGTGGGTCAAAGCATTGTTAATCAGATGGAATCGGTGGTGTAGTGTGCTCACCACGTGTGTGGGTCAAAGCCTTGTTAATCAGACAGAATCGGTGGTGTAGTGTGCTCACCACGTGTGTGGGTCAAAGCCTTGTTAATCAGACAGAATCGGTGGTGTAGTGTGCTCACCAAGGTGTGGGTCAAAGCTTTGTTAATCAGATGGAATCGGTGGTGTAGTGTGCTCACCACGTGTGTGGGTCAAAGCCTTGTTAATCAGATGGAATCGGTGGTTTAGTGTGCTCACCACGTGTGTGGGTCAAAACCTTGTTAATCAGATAGAATCGGTGGTGCATTGTGCTCACCACGTGTGTGGGTCAAAGCCTTGTTAATCAGATGGAATCGGTGGTGTAGTGTGATCATCACGTGTGTGGGTCAAAGCCTTGTTAATCAGACAGAATCGGTGGTGTAGTGTGCTCACCACGTGTGTGGGTCAAAGCCTTGTTAAGCAGATGGAATCGGTGGTGTAGTGTGCTCACCACGTGTGTGGGTCAAAAGCCTTGTTAATCAGATAGAATCGTTGGTGTAGTGTGCTCACCACATGTGTGGGTCAAAGCCTTGTTAATCAGATGGAATCGGTGGTGTAGTGTGCTCACCACGTGTGTGGGTCAAAGCCTTGTTAATCAGATGGAATCGGTGGTGTAGTGTACTCACCACGTGTGTGGGTCAAAGCCTTGTTAATCAGACAGAATCGGTGGTGTAGTGTGCTGACCACGTGTGTGGGTCAAAGTCTTGTTAATCAGATGGAATCGGTGGTGTAGTGTGCTCACCACGTGTGTGGGTCAAAGCCTTGTAAATCAGATGGAATTGGTGGTGTAGTGTACTCACCATGTGTGTGGGTCAAAGCCTTGTTAATCAGACAGAATCGGTGGTGTAGTGTGCTCACCACGTGTGTGGGTCAAAGCCTTGTTAATCAGACAGAATCGGTGGTGTAGTGTGCTCACCACGTGTGTGGGTCAAAGCCTTGTTAATCAGATGGAATCGGTGGTGTAGTGTGCTCACCACGTGTGTGGGTCAAAGCCTTGTTAATCAGATGGAATCGGTGGTGTAGTGTGCTCACCACGTGTGTGGGTCAAAGCCTTGTTAATCAGACGGAATCGGTGGTGTAGTGTGCTCACCACGTGTGTGGGTCAAAGTCTTGTTAATCAGATGGAATCGGTGGTGTAGTGTGCTCACCACGTGTGTGGGTCAAAGACTTGTTAATCAGATGGAATCGGTGGTGTAGTGTACTCACCACGTGTGTGGGTCAAAGCCTTGTTAATCAGACAGAATCGGTGGTGTAGTGTGCTCACCACGTGTGTGGGTCAAAGCCTTGTTAATCAGACAGAATCGGTGATGTAGTGTGCCCACCACGTGTGTGGGTCAAAGCCTTGTTAATCAGACAGAATCGGTGGTGTAGTGTGCTCACCACGTGTGTGGGTCAAAGCCTTGTTAATCAGACAGAATCGGTGGCATAGTGTGCTCACCACGTGTGTGGGTCAAAGCCTTGTTAATCAGATGGAATCGGTGGTGTAGTGTGCTCACCACGTGTGTGGGTCAAAGCCTTGTTAATCAGACAGAATCGGTGGTGTAGTGTGCTCACCACGTGTGTGGGTCAAAGCCTTGTTAATCAGACAGAATCGGTGGTGTAGTGTGCTCACCAAGGTGTGGGTCAAAGCTTTGTTAATCAGATGGAATCGGTGGTGTAGTGTGCTCACCACGTGTGTGGGTCAAAGCCTTGTTAATCAGATGGAATCGGTGGTGTAGTGTGCTCACCACGTGTGTGGGTCAAAGCCTTGTTAATCAGATAGAATCGGTGGTGCAGTGTGCTTACCACGTGTGTGGGTCAAAGCCTTGTTAATCAGATGGAATTGGTGGTGTAGTGTGATCATCACGTGTGTGGGTCAAAGCCTTGTTAATCAGACAGAATCGGTGGTGTAGTGTGCTCACCACGTGTGTGGGTCAAAGCCTTGTTAATCAGATGGAATCGGTGGTGTAGTGTGCTCACCACGTGTGTGGGTCAAAGCCTTGTTAATCAGATAGAATCGGTGGTGTAGTGTGCTCACCACATGTGTGGGTCAAAGCCTTGTTAATCAGATGGAATCGGTGGTGTAGTGTGCTCACCACGTGTGTGGGTCAAAGCCTTGTTAATCAGATGGAATCGGTGGTGTAGTGTACTCACCACGTGTGTGGGTCAAAGCCTTGTTAATCAGACAGAATCGGTGGTGTAGTGTGCTCACCACGTGTGTGGGTCAAAGTCTTATTAATCAGACGGAATCGGTGGTGTAGTGTGCTCACCACGTGTGTGGGTCAAAGCCTTGTTAATCAGATGGAATCGGTGGTGTAGTGTACTGACCACGTGTGTGGGTCAAAGCCTTGTTAATCAGACAGAATCGGTGGTGTAGTGTGCTCACCACGTGTGTGGGTCAAAGCCTTGTTAATCAGATGGAATCGGTGGTGTAGTGTGCTCACCACGTGTGTGGGTCAAAGCCTTGTTAATCAGATGGAATCGGTGGTGTAGTGTGCTCACCACGTGTGTGGGTCAAAGCCTTGTTAATCAGACAGAATCGGTGGTGTAGTGTGCTCACCACGTGTGTGGGTCAAAGCCTTGTTAATCAGATGGAATCGGTGGTGTAGTGTGCTCACCACGTGTGTGGGTCAAAGCCTTGCTAATCGGATGGAATCGGTGGTGTAGTGTGCTCACCACGTGTGTGGGTCAAAGCCTTGTTAATCAGACAGAATCGGTGGTGTAGTGTGCTCACCACGTGTGTGGGTCAAAGCCTTGTTAATCAGATGGAATTGGTGGTGTAGTGTGTTCACCACGTGTGTGGGTCAAAGCCTTGTTAATCAGACAGAATCGGTGGTGTAGTGTTCTCACCACATGTGTGGGTCAAAGCCTTGTTAATCAGATGGAATCGGTGGTATAGTGTGCTCATCACGTGTGTGGGTCAAAGCCTTGTTAATCAGACAGAATCGGTGGTGTAGTGTGCTCACCACGTGTGTGGGTCAAAGCCTTGTTAATCAGATGGAATCGGTGGTGTAGTGTGCTCACCACGTGTGTGGGTCAAAGCCTTGTTAATCAGACAGAATCGGTGGTGTAGTGTTCTCACCACATGTGTGGGTCAAAGCCTTGTTAATCAGATGGAATCGGTGGTATAGTGTGCTCATCACGTGTGTGGGTCAAAGCCTTGTTAATCAGACAGAATCGGTGGTGTAGTGTGCTCACCACGTGTGTGGGTCAAAGCCTTGTTAATCAGACAGAATCGGTGGTGTAGTGTGCTCACTACGTGTGTGGGTCAAAGCCTTGTTAATCAGACAGAATCGGTGGTGTAGTGTGCTCACCACGTGTGTGGGTCAAAGCTTTGTTAATCAGACAGAATCGGTGGTGTAGTGTGCTTACCAAGGTGTGGGTCAAAGCTTTGTTAATCAGATGGAATCGGTGGTGTAGTCTGCTCACCACGTGTGTGGGTCAAAGCCTTGTTAATCAGATAGAATCGGTGGTGCAGTGTGCTCACCACGTGTGTGGGTCAAAGCCTTGTTAATCAGATGGAATCGGTGGTGTAGTGTGATCATCAGGTGTGTGGGTCAAAGCCTTGTTAATCAGACAGAATCGGTGGTGTAGTGTGCTCACCACGTGTGTGGGTCAAAGCCTTGTTAATCAGATGGAATCGGTGGTGTAGTGTGCTCACCACGTGTGTGGGTCAAAGCCTTGTTAATCAGATAGAATTGGTGGTGTAGTGTGCTCACCACATGTGTGGGTCAAAGCCTTGTTAATCAGATGGAATCGGTGGTGTAGTGTGCTCACCACGTGTGTGGGTCAAAGCCTTGTTAATCAGATGGAATCGGTGGTGTAGTGTACTCACCACGTGTGTGGGTCAAAGCCTTGTTAATCAGACAGAATCGGTGGTGTAGTGTGCTCACCACGTGTGTGGGTCAAAGTCTTATTAATCAGATGGAATCGGTGGTGTAGTGTGCTCACCACGTGTGTGGGTCAAAGCCTTGTTAATCAGATGGAATCGGTGGTGTAGTGTACTCACCACGTGTGTGGGTCAAAGCCTTGTTAATCAGACAGAATCGGTGGTGTAGTGTGCTCACCACGTGTGTGGGTCAAAGCCTTGTTAATCAGATGGAATCGGTGGTGTAGTGTGCTCACCACGTGTGTGGGTCAAAGCCTTGTTAATCAGATGGAATCGGTGGTGTAGTGTGCTCACCACGTGTGTGGGTCAAAGCCTTGTTAATCAGATGGAATCGGTGGTGTAGTGTGCTCACCACGTGTGTGGGTCAAAGCCTTGTTAATCAGACAGAATCGGTGGTGTAGTGTGCTCACCACGTGTGTGGGTCAAAGCCTTGTTAATCAGATGGAATCGGTGGTGTAGTGTGCTCACCACGTGTGTGGGTCAAAGCCTTGCTAATCGGATGGAATCGGTGGTGTAGTGTGCTCACCACGTGTGTGGGTCAAAGCCTTGTTAATCAGACAGAATCGGTGGTGTAGTGTGCTCACCACGTGTGTGGGTCAATGCCTTGTTAATCAGATGGAATCGGTGGTGTAGTGTGCTCACAACGTGTGTGGGTCAAAGCCTTGTTAATCAGACAGAATCGGTGGTGTAGTGTTCTCACCACATGTGTGGGTCAAAGCCTTGTTAATCAGATGGAATCGGTGGTATAGTGTGCTCACTACGTGTGTTGGTCAAAGCCTTGTTAATCAGATAGAATCGGTGGTGTAGTGTGCTCACCACATGTGTGGGTCAAAGCCTTGTTAATCAGATGGAATCGATGGTGTAGTGTGCTCACCACGTGTGTGGGTCAAAGCCTTGTTAATCAGATGGAATCGGTGGTGTAGTGTACTCACCACGTGTGTGGGTCAAAGCCTTGTTAATCAGACAGAATCGGTGGTGTAGTGTGCTCGCCACGTGTGTGGGTCAAAGTCTTGTTAATCAGATGTAATCGGTGGTGTAGTGTGCTCACCACGTGTGTGGGTCAAAGCATTGTTAATCAGATGGAATCGGTGGTGTAGTGTACTCACCACGTGTGTGGGTCAAAGCCTTATTAATCAGACAGAATCGGTGGTGTAGTGTGCTCACCACGTGTGTGGGTCAAAGCCTTGTTAATCAGATGGAATCGGTGGTGTAGTGTGCTCACCACGTGTGTGGGTCAAAGCCTTGTTAATCAGATGGAATCGGTGGTGTAGTGTGCTCACCACGTGTGTGGGTCAAAGCCTTGTTAATCAGACAGAATCGGTGGTGTAGTGTGCTCACCACGGTGTGGGTCAAAGCCTTGTTAATCAGATGGAATCGGTGGTGTAGTGTGCTCACCACGTGTGTGGGTCAAAGCCTTGTTAATCAGATGGAATCGGTGGTGTAGTGTGCTCACCACGTGTGTGGGTCAAAGCCTTGTTAATCAGATGGAATCGGTGGTGTAGTGTGCTCATCACGTGTGTGGGTCAAAGCCTTGTTAATCAGACAGAATCGGTGGTGTAGTGTGCTCACCACGTGTGTGGGTCAAAGCCTTGTTAATCAGATGGAATCGGTGGTGTAGTGTGCTCACCACGTGTGTGGGTCAAAGCCTTGTTAATCAGATAGAATCGGTGGTGTAGTGTGCTCACCACGTGTGTGGGTCAAAGCCTTGTTAATCAGATGGAATCGGTGGTGTAGTGTGCTCACCACGTGTGTGGGTCAACGCCTTGTTAATCAGACAGAATCGGTGGTGTAGTGTGCTCACCACATGTGTGTGTCAAAGCCTTGTTAATCAGATGGAATCGGTGGTGTAGTGTGCTCACCACGTGTGTGGGTCAAAGCCTTGTTAATCAGATGGAATCGGTGGTGTAGTGTACTTACCACGTGTGTGGGTCAAAGCCTTGTTAATCAGACAGAATCGGTGGTGTAGTGTGCTCACCACGTGTGTGGGTCAAAGTCTTGTTAATCAGATGGAATCGGTGGTGTAGTGTGCTCACCACGTGTGTGGGTCAAAGCCTTGTTAATCAGATGGAATCGGTGGTGTAGTGTACTCACCACGTGTGTGGGTCAAAGCCTTGTTAATCAGACAGAATCGGTGGTGTAGTGTGCTCACCACGTGTGTGGGTCAAAGCCTTGTTAATCAGATGGAATCGGTGGTGTAGTGTGCTCACCACGTGTGTGGGTCAAAGCCTTGTTAATCAGATGGAATCGGTGGTGTAGTGTGCTCACCACGTGTGTGGGTCAAAGCCTTGTTAATCAGATGGAATCGGTGGTGTTGTGTGCTCACCACGTGTGTGGGTCAAAGCCTTGTTAATCAGATGGAATCGGTGGTGTAGTGTGCTCACCACGTGTGTGGGTCAAAGCCTTGTTAATCAGACAGAATCGGTGGTGTAGTGTGCTCACCACGTGTGTGGGTCAAAGCCTTGTTAATCAGATGGAATCGGTGGTGTAGTGTACTCACCACGTGTGTGGGTCAAAGCCTTGTTAATCAGATGGAATCGGTGGTGTAGTGTGCTCACCACGTGTGTGGGTCAAAGCCTTGTTAATCAGACAGAATCGGTGGTGTAGTGTGCTCACCACGTGTGTGGGTCAAAGCATTGTTAATCAGATGGAATCGGTGGTGTAGTGTGCTCACAACGTGTGTGGGTCAAAGCCTTGTTAATCAGATGGAATCGGTGGTGTAGTGTGCTCACCACGTGTGTGGGTCAAAGCCTTGTTAATCAGATGGAATCGGTGGTGTAGTGTGCTCATCACGTGTGTGGGTCAAAGCCTTGTTAATCAGACAGAATCGGTGGTGTAGTGTGCTCACCACGTGTGTGGGTCAAAGCCTTGTTAATCAGATGGAATCGGTGGTGTAGTGTGCTCACCACGTGTGTGGGTCAAAGCCTTGTTAATCAGATAGAATCGGTGGTGTAGTGTGCTCACCAGGTGTGTGGGTCAACGCCTTGTTAATCAGACAGAATCGGTGGTGTAGTGTGCTCACCACATGTGTGGGTCAAAGCCTTGTTAATCAGATGGAATCGGTGGTGTAGTGTGCTCACCACGTGTGTGGGTCAAAGCCTTGTTAATCAGATGGAATCGGTGGTGTAGTGTGCTCACCACGTGTGTGGGTCAAAGCCTTGTTAATCAGATGGAATCGGTGGTGTAGTGTGCTCACCACGTGTGTGGGTCAAAGCCTTGTTAATCAGATGGAATCGGTGGTGTAGTGTGCTCACCACGTGTGTGGGTCAAAGCCTTGTTAATCAGACAGAATCGGTGGTGTAGTGTGCTCACCACGTGTGTGGGTCAAAGCCTTGTTAATCAGACAGAATCGGTGGTGTAGTGTGCTCACCACGTGTGTGGGTCAAAGCCTTGTTAATCACATGGAATCGGTGGTGTAGTGTACTCACCACGTGTGTGGGTCAAAGCCTTGTTAATCAGACAGAATCGGTGGTGTAGTGTGCTCACCACGTGTGTGGGTCAAAGCCTTGTTAATTAGATAGAATCGATGGTGTAGTGTGCTCACCACGTGTGTGGGTCAAAGCCTTGTTAATCAGATGGAATCGGTGGTGGAGTGTGCTCACCACGTGTGTGGTTCAAAGCCTTGTTAATCAGATGGAATCGGTGGTGTAGTGTGCTCATCACGTGTGTGGGTCAAAGCCTTGTTAATCAGACAGAATCAGTGGTGTAGTGTGCTCACCACGTGTGTGGGTCAAAGCCTTGTTAATCAGTCAGAATCGGTGGTGTAGTGTGCTCACCACGTGTGTGAGTCAAAGCCTTGTTATTCAGATAGAATCGGTGGTGTAGTGTGCTCACCACGTGTGTGGGTCAAAGCCTTGTTAATCAGATGGAATCGGTGGTGTAGTGTGCTCACCACGTGTGTGGGTCAAAGCCTTGTTAATCAGACAGAATCGGTGGTGTAGTGTGCTCACCACGTGTGTGGGTCAAAGCATTGTTAATCAGATGGAATCGGTGGTGTAGTGTGCTCACAACGTGTGTGGGTCAAAGCCTTGTTAATCAGATGGAATCGGTGGTGTAGTGTACTCACCACGTGTGTGGGTCAAAGCCTTGTTAATCAGACAGAATCGGTGGTGTAGTGTGCTCACCACGTGTGTGGGTTAAAGCCTTGTTAATCAGACAGAATCGGTGGTGAAGTGTGCTCACCACGTGTGTGGGTCAAAGCCTTGTTAATCAGATGGAATCGGTGGTGTAGTGTGCTCACCACGTGTGTGGGTCAAAGCCTTGTTAATCAGATGGAATCGGTGGTGTAGTGTGCTCACCACGTGTGTGGGTCAAAGCCTTGTTAATCAGACAGAATCGGTGGTGTAGTGTGCTCACCACGGTGTGGGTCAAAGCCTTGTTAATCAGATGGAATCGGTGGTGTAGTGTGCTCACCACGTGTGTGGGTCAAAGCCTTGTTAATCAGATGGAATCGGTGGTGTAGTGTGCTCACCACGTGTGTGGGTCAAAGCCTTGTTAATCAGATGGAATCGGTGGTGTAGTGTGCTCATTACGTGTGTGGGTCAAAGCCTTGTTAATCAGACAGAATCGGTGGTGTAGTGTGCTCACCACGTGTGTGGGTCAAAGCCTTGTTAATCAGATGGAATCGGTGGTGTAGTGTGCTCACCACGTGTGTGGGTCAAAGCCTTGTTAATCAGACAGAATCGGTGGTGTAGTGTGCTCACCACGTGTGTGGGTCAAAGCCTTGTTAATTAGATAGAATCGATGGTGTAGTGTGCTCATCACGTGTGTGGGTCAAAGCCTTGTTAATCAGATGGAATCGGTGGTGTAGTGTGCTCACCACGTGTGTGGTTCAAAGCCTTGTTAATCAGATGGAATCGGTGGTGTAGTGTGCTCATCACGTGTGTGGGTCAAAGCCTTGTTAATCAGACAGAATCAGTGGTGTAGTGTGCTCACCACGTGTGTGGGTCAAAGCCTTGTTAATCAGTCAGAATCGGTGGTGTAGTGTGCTCACCACGTGTGTGGGTCAAAGCCTTGTTAATCAGATAGAATCGGTGGTGTAGTGTGCTCACCACGTGTGTGGGTCAAAGCCATGTTAATCAGATGGAATCGGTGGTGTAGTGTGTTCACCACGTGTGTGGGTCAAAGCCTTGTTAATCAGACAGAATCGGTGGTGTAGTGTGCTCACCACGTGTGTGGGTCAAAGCCTTGTTAATCAGATGGAATCGGTGGTGTAGTGTGCTCACCACGTGTGTGGGTCAAAGCCTTGTTAATCAGACAGAATCGGTGGTGTAGTGTGCTCACCACGTGTGTGGGTCAAAGCCTTGTTAATCACATGGAATCGGTGGTGTAGTGTACTCACCACGTGTGTGGGTCAAAGCCTTGTTAATCAGACAGAATCGGTGGTGTAGTGTGCTCACCACGTGTGTGGGTCAAAGCCTTGTTAATTAGATAGAATCGATGGTGTAGTGTGCTCACCACGTGTGTGGGTCAAAGCCTTGTTAATCAGATGGAATCGGTGGTGTAGTGTGCTCACCACGTGTGTGGTTCAAAGCCTTGTTAATCAGATGGAATCGGTGGTGTAGTGTGCTCAACACGTGTGTGGGTCAAAGCCTTGTTAATCAGACAGAATCAGTGGTGTAGTGTGCTCACCACGTGTGTGGGTCAAAGCCTTGTTAATCAGTCAGAATCGGTGGTGTAGTGTGCTCACCACGTGTGTGGGTCAAAGCCTTGTTAATCAGATAGAATCGGTGGTGTAGTGTGCTCACCACGTGTGTGGGTCAAAGCCTTGTTAATCAGATGGAATCGGTGGTGTAGTGTGCTCACCACGTGTGTGGGTCAAAGCCTTGTTAATCAGACAGAATCGGTGGTGTAGTGTGCTCACCACGTGTGTGGGTCAAAGCCTTGTTAATCAGATGGAATCGGTGGTGTAGTGTGCTCACCACGTGTGTGGGTCAAAGCCTTGTTAATCAGATGGAATCGGTGGTGTAGTGTACTCACCACGTGTGTGGGTCAAAGCCTTGTTAATCAGACAGAATCGGTGGTGTAGTGTGCTCACCACGTGTGTGGGTCAAAGCCTTGTTAATTAGATGGAATCGGTGGTGTAGTGTGCTCACAACGTGTGTGGGTCAAAGCCTTGTTAATCAGATGGAATCGGTGGTGTAGTGTACTCACCACGTGTGTGGGTCAAAGCCTTGTTAATCAGACAGAATCGGTGGTGTAGTGTGCTCACCACGTGTGTGGGTTAAAGCCTTGTTAATCAGACAGAATCGGTGGTGTAGTGTGCTCACCACGTGTGTGGGTCAAAGCCTTGTTAATCAGATGGAATCGGTGGTGTAGTGTGCTCACCACGTGTGTGGGTCAAAGCCTTGTTAATCAGATGGAATCGGTGGTGTAGTGTGCTCACCACGTGTGTGGGTCAAAGCCTTGTTAATCAGACAGAATCGGTGGTGTAGTGTGCTCACCACGGTGTGGGTCAAAGCCTTGTTAATCAGATGGAATCGGTGGTGTAGTGTGCTCACCACGTGTGTGGGTCAAAGCCTTGTTAATCAGATGGAATCGGTGGTGTAGTGTGCTCACCACGTGTGTGGGTCAAAGCCTTGTTAATCAGATGGAATCGGTGGTGTAGTGTGCTCATCACGTGTGTGGGTCAAAGCCTTGTTAATCAGACAGAATCGGTGGTGTAGTGTGCTCACCACGTGTGTGGGTCAAAGCCTTGTTAATCAGATGGAATCGGTGGTGTAGTGTGCTCACCACGTGTGTGGGTCAAAGCCTTGTTAATCAGATATAATCGGTGGTGTAGTGTGCTCACCACGTGTGTGGGTCAAAGCCTTGTTAATCAGATGGAATCGGTGGTGTAGTATGCTCACCACGTGTGTTGGTCAAAGCCTTGTTAATCAGACAGAATCGGTGGTGTAGTGTGCTCACCACGGTGTGGGTCAAAGCCTTGTTAATCAGATGGAATCGGTGGTGTAGTGTGCTCACCACGTGTGTGGGTCAAAGCCTTGTTAATCAGATGGAATCGGTGGTGTAGTGTGCTCACCACGTGTGTGGGTCAAAGCCTTGTTAATCAGATGGAATCGGTGGTGTAGTGTGCTCATCACGTGTGTGGGTCAAAGCCTTGTTAATCAGACAGAATCGGTGGTGGAGTGTGCTCACCACGTGTGTGGGTCAACGCCTTGTTAATCAGACAGAATCGGCGGTGTAGTGTGCTCACCACATGTGTGGGTCAAAGCCTTGTTAATCAGATGGAATCGGTGGTGTAGTGTGCTCACCACGTGTGTGGGTCAAAGCCTTGTTAATCAGATGGAATCGGTGGTGTAGTGTACTCACCACGTGTGTGGGTCAACGCCTTGTTAATAAGACCGAATCGGTGGTGTAGTGTGCTCACCACATGTGTGGGTCAAAGCCTTGTTAATCAGATGGAATCGGTGGTGTAGTGTGCTCACCACGTGTGTGGGTCAAAGCCTTGTTAATCAGACAGAATCGGTGGTGTAGTGTGCTCACCACGTGTGTGGGTCAAAGCCTTGTTAATCAGATGGAATCGGTGATGTAGTGTGCTCACCACGTGTGTGGGTCAAAGCCTTGTTAATCAGATGGAATCGGTGGTGTAGTGTGCTCACCACGTGTGTGGGTCAAAGCCTTGTTAAGCAGATGGAATCGGTGGTGTAGTGTGCTCACCACGTGTGTGGGTCAAAGCCTTGTTAATCAGACAGAATCGGTGGTGTAGTGTGCTCACCACGTGTGTGGGTCAACGCCTTGTTAATCAGATGGAATCGGTGGTGTAGTGTGCTCACCACGTGTGTGGGTCAAAGCCTTGTTAATCAGATGGAATCGGTGGTGTAGTGTACTCACCACGTGTGTGGGTCAAAGCCTTGTTAATCAGACAGATACGGTGGTGTAGTGTGCTCACCACGTGTGTGGGTCAAAGCCTTGTTGATCAGATGGAATCGGTGGTGTAGTGTACTCACCACGTGTGTGGGTCAAAGCCTTGTTAATCAGACAGAATCGGTGGTGTAGTGTGCTCACCACGTGTGTGTGTCAAAGCCTTGTTAATCAGATAGAATCGATGGTGTAGTGTGCTCACCACGTGTGTGGGACAAAGCCTTGTTAATCAGATGGAATCGGTGGTGTAGTGTGCTCACCACGTGTGTGGGTCAAAGCCTTGTTAATCAGATGGAATCGGTGGTGTAGTGTGCTCACCACGTGTGTGGGTCAAAGCCTTGTTGATCAGACGGATTCGGTGGTGTAGTGTGCTCACCACGTGTGTGGGTCAAAGCCTTGTTAATCAGACGGAATCGGTGGTGTAGTGTGCTCATCACGTGTGTGGGTCAAAGCCTTGTTAATCAGACAGAATCGGTGGTGAAGTGTGCTCACCACGTGTGTGGGTCAAAGCCTTGTTAATCAATCAGAATCGGTGGTGTAGTGTGCTCACCACGTGTGTGGGTCAAAGCCTTGTTAATCAGATAGAGTCGGTGGTGTAGTGTGCTCACCACGTGTGTGGGTCAAAGCCTTGTTAATCAGATGGAATCGGTGGTGTAGTGTGCTCACCACGTGTGTGGGTCAAAGCCTTGTTAATCAGACAGAATCGGTGGTGTAGTGTGCTCACCACGTGTGTGGGTCAAAGCCATGCTAATCAGATGGAATCGGTGGTGTAGTGTGCTCACCACGTGTGTGGGTCAAAGCCTTGTTAATCAGATGGAATCTGTGGTGTAGTGTGCTCACCACGTGTGTGGGTCAAAGCCTTGTTAATCAGATAGAATCGGTGGTGTAGTGTGCTCACCACGTGTGTGGGTCAACGCCTTGTTAATCAGACAGAATCGGTGGTGTAGTGTGCTCACCACGTGTGTGGGTCAAAGCCTTGTTAATCACATGGAATCGGTGGTGTAGTGTACTCACCACGTGTGTGGGTCAAAGCCTTGTTAATCAGACAGAATCGGTGGTGTAGTGTGCTCACCACGTGTGTGGGTCAAAGCCTTGTTAATTAGATAGAATCGATGGTGTAGTGTGCTCACCACGTGTGTGGGTCAAAGCCTTGTTAATCAGATGGAATCGGTGGTGGAGTGTGCTCACCACGTGTGTGGTTCAAAGCCTTGTTAATCAGATGGAATCGGTGGTGTAGTGTGCTCATCACGTGTGTGGGTCAAAGCCTTGTTAATCAGACAGAATCAGTGGTGTAGTGTGCTCACCACGTGTGTGGGTCAAAGCCTTGTTAATCAGTCAGAATCGGTGGTGTAGTGTGCTCACCACGTGTGTGAGTCAAAGCCTTGTTATTCAGATAGAATCGGTGGTGTAGTGTGCTCACCACGTGTGTGGGTCAAAGCCTTGTTAATCAGATGGAATCGGTGGTGTAGTGTGCTCACCACGTGTGTGGGTCAAAGCCTTGTTAATCAGACAGAATCGGTGGTGTAGTGTGCTCACCACGTGTGTGGGTCAAAGCATTGTTAATCAGATGGAATCGGTGGTGTAGTGTGCTCACAACGTGTGTGGGTCAAAGCCTTGTTAATCAGATGGAATCGGTGGTGTAGTGTACTCACCACGTGTGTGGGTCAAAGCCTTGTTAATCAGACAGAATCGGTGGTGTAGTGTGCTCACCACGTGTGTGGGTTAAAGCCTTGTTAATCAGACAGAATCGGTGGTGAAGTGTGCTCACCACGTGTGTGGGTCAAAGCCTTGTTAATCAGATGGAATCGGTGGTGTAGTGTGCTCACCACGTGTGTGGGTCAAAGCCTTGTTAATCAGATGGAATCGGTGGTGTAGTGTGCTCACCACGTGTGTGGGTCAAAGCCTTGTTAATCAGACAGAATCGGTGGTGTAGTGTGCTCACCACGGTGTGGGTCAAAGCCTTGTTAATCAGATGGAATCGGTGGTGTAGTGTGCTCACCACGTGTGTGGGTCAAAGCCTTGTTAATCAGATGGAATCGGTGGTGTAGTGTGCTCACCACGTGTGTGGGTCAAAGCCTTGTTAATCAGATGGAATCGGTGGTGTAGTGTGCTCATTACGTGTGTGGGTCAAAGCCTTGTTAATCAGACAGAATCGGTGGTGTAGTGTGCTCACCACGTGTGTGGGTCAAAGCCTTGTTAATCAGATGGAATCGGTGGTGTAGTGTGCTCACCACGTGTGTGGGTCAAAGCCTTGTTAATCAGACAGAATCGGTGGTGTAGTGTGCTCACCACGTGTGTGGGTCAAAGCCTTGTTAATTAGATAGAATCGATGGTGTAGTGTGCTCATCACGTGTGTGGGTCAAAGCCTTGTTAATCAGATGGAATCGGTGGTGTAGTGTGCTCACCACGTGTGTGGTTCAAAGCCTTGTTAATCAGATGGAATCGGTGGTGTAGTGTGCTCATCACGTGTGTGGGTCAAAGCCTTGTTAATCAGACAGAATCAGTGGTGTAGTGTGCTCACCACGTGTGTGGGTCAAAGCCTTGTTAATCAGTCAGAATCGGTGGTGTAGTGTGCTCACCACGTGTGTGGGTCAAAGCCTTGTTAATCAGATAGAATCGGTGGTGTAGTGTGCTCACCACGTGTGTGGGTCAAAGCCTTGTTAATCAGATGGAATCGGTGGTGTAGTGTGTTCACCACGTGTGTGGGTCAAAGCCTTGTTAATCAGACAGAATCGGTGGTGTAGTGTGCTCACCACGTGTGTGGGTCAAAGCCTTGTTAATCAGATGGAATCGGTGGTGTAGTGTGCTCACCACGTGTGTGGGTCAAAGCCTTGTTAATCAGACAGAATCGGTGGTGTAGTGTGCTCACCACGTGTGTGGGTCAAAGCCTTGTTAATCACATGGAATCGGTGGTGTAGTGTACTCACCACGTGTGTGGGTCAAAGCCTTGTTAATCAGACAGAATCGGTGGTGTAGTGTGCTCACCACGTGTGTGGGTCAAAGCCTTGTTAATTAGATAGAATCGATGGTGTAGTGTGCTCACCACGTGTGTGGGTCAAAGCCTTGTTAATCAGATGGAATCGGTGGTGTAGTGTGCTCACCACGTGTGTGGTTCAAAGCCTTGTTAATCAGATGGAATCGGTGGTGTAGTGTGCTCAACACGTGTGTGGGTCAAAGCCTTGTTAATCAGACAGAATCAGTGGTGTAGTGTGCTCACCACGTGTGTGGGTCAAAGCCTTGTTAATCAGTCAGAATCGGTGGTGTAGTGTGCTCACCACGTGTGTGGGTCAAAGCCTTGTTAATCAGATAGAATCGGTGGTGTAGTGTGCTCACCACGTGTGTGGGTCAAAGCCTTGTTAATCAGATGGAATCGGTGGTGTAGTGTGCTCACCACGTGTGTGGGTCAAAGCCTTGTTAATCAGACAGAATCGGTGGTGTAGTGTGCTCACCACGTGTGTGGGTCAAAGCCTTGTTAATCAGATGGAATCGGTGGTGTAGTGTGCTCACCACGTGTGTGGGTCAAAGCCTTGTTAATCAGATGGAATCGGTGGTGTAGTGTACTCACCACGTGTGTGGGTCAAAGCCTTGTTAATCAGACAGAATCGGTGGTGTAGTGTGCTCACCACGTGTGTGGGTCAAAGCCTTGTTAATTAGATGGAATCGGTGGTGTAGTGTGCTCACAACGTGTGTGGGTCAAAGCCTTGTTAATCAGATGGAATCGGTGGTGTAGTGTACTCACCACGTGTGTGGGTCAAAGCCTTGTTAATCAGACAGAATCGGTGGTGTAGTGTGCTCACCACGTGTGTGGGTTAAAGCCTTGTTAATCAGACAGAATCGGTGGTGTAGTGTGCTCACCACGTGTGTGGGTCAAAGCCTTGTTAATCAGATGGAATCGGTGGTGTAGTGTGCTCACCACGTGTGTGGGTCAAAGCCTTGTTAATCAGATGGAATCGGTGGTGTAGTGTGCTCACCACGTGTGTGGGTCAAAGCCTTGTTAATCAGACAGAATCGGTGGTGTAGTGTGCTCACCACGGTGTGGGTCAAAGCCTTGTTAATCAGATGGAATCGGTGGTGTAGTGTGCTCACCACGTGTGTGGGTCAAAGCCTTGTTAATCAGATGGAATCGGTGGTGTAGTGTGCTCACCACGTGTGTGGGTCAAAGCCTTGTTAATCAGATGGAATCGGTGGTGTAGTGTGCTCATCACGTGTGTGGGTCAAAGCCTTGTTAATCAGACAGAATCGGTGGTGTAGTGTGCTCACCACGTGTGTGGGTCAAAGCCTTGTTAATCAGATGGAATCGGTGGTGTAGTGTGCTCACCACGTGTGTGGGTCAAAGCCTTGTTAATCAGATATAATCGGTGGTGTAGTGTGCTCACCACGTGTGTGGGTCAAAGCCTTGTTAATCAGATGGAATCGGTGGTGTAGTATGCTCACCACGTGTGTTGGTCAAAGCCTTGTTAATCAGACAGAATCGGTGGTGTAGTGTGCTCACCACGGTGTGGGTCAAAGCCTTGTTAATCAGATGGAATCGGTGGTGTAGTGTGCTCACCACGTGTGTGGGTCAAAGCCTTGTTAATCAGATGGAATCGGTGGTGTAGTGTGCTCACCACGTGTGTGGGTCAAAGCCTTGTTAATCAGATGGAATCGGTGGTGTAGTGTGCTCATCACGTGTGTGGGTCAAAGCCTTGTTAATCAGACAGAATCGGTGGTGGAGTGTGCTCACCACGTGTGTGGGTCAAAGCCTTGTTAATCAGATGGAATCGGTGGTGTAGTGTGCTCACCACGTGTGTGGGTCAAAGCCTTGTTAATCAGATAGAATCGGTGGTGTAGTGTGCTCACCACGTGTGTGGGTCAACGCCTTGTTAATCAGACAGAATCGGCGGTGTAGTGTGCTCACCACATGTGTGGGTCAAAGCCTTGTTAATCAGATGGAATCGGTGGTGTAGTGTGCTCACCACGTGTGTGGGTCAAAGCCTTGTTAATCAGATGGAATCGGTGGTGTAGTGTACTCACCACGTGTGTGGGTCAACGCCTTGTTAATAAGACCGAATCGGTGGTGTAGTGTGCTCACCACATGTGTGGGTCAAAGCCTTGTTAATCAGATGGAATCGGTGGTGTAGTGTGCTCACCACGTGTGTGGGTCAAAGCCTTGTTAATCAGACAGAATCGGTGGTGTAGTGTGCTCACCACGTGTGTGGGTCAAAGCCTTGTTAATCAGATGGAATCGGTGATGTAGTGTGCTCACCACGTGTGTGGGTCAAAGCCTTGTTAATCAGATGGAATCGGTGGTGTAGTGTGCTCACCACGTGTGTGGGTCAAAGCCTTGTTAAGCAGATGGAATCGGTGGTGTAGTGTGCTCACCACGTGTGTGGGTCAAAGCCTTGTTAATCAGACAGAATCGGTGGTGTAGTGTGCTCACCACGTGTGTGGGTCAACGCCTTGTTAATCAGATGGAATCGGTGGTGTAGTGTGCTCACCACGTGTGTGGGTCAAAGCCTTGTTAATCAGATGGAATCGGTGGTGTAGTGTACTCACCACGTGTGTGGGTCAAAGCCTTGTTAATCAGACAGATACGGTGGTGTAGTGTGCTCACCACGTGTGTGGGTCAAAGCCTTGTTGATCAGATGGAATCGGTGGTGTAGTGTACTCACCACGTGTGTGGGTCAAAGCCTTGTTAATCAGACAGAATCGGTGGTGTAGTGTGCTCACCACGTGTGTGTGTCAAAGCCTTGTTAATCAGATAGAATCGATGGTGTAGTGTGCTCACCACGTGTGTGGGACAAAGCCTTGTTAATCAGATGGAATCGGTGGTGTAGTGTGCTCACCACGTGTGTGGGTCAAAGCCTTGTTAATCAGATGGAATCGGTGGTGTAGTGTGCTCACCACGTGTGTGGGTCAAAGCCTTGTTGATCAGACGGATTCGGTGGTGTAGTGTGCTCACCACGTGTGTGGGTCAAAGCCTTGTTAATCAGACGGAATCGGTGGTGTAGTGTGCTCATCACGTGTGTGGGTCAAAGCCTTGTTAATCAGACAGAATCGGTGGTGAAGTGTGCTCACCACGTGTGTGGGTCAAAGCCTTGTTAATCAATCAGAATCGGTGGTGTAGTGTGCTCACCACGTGTGTGGGTCAAAGCCTTGTTAATCAGATAGAGTCGGTGGTGTAGTGTGCTCACCACGTGTGTGGGTCAAAGCCTTGTTAATCAGATGGAATCGGTGGTGTAGTGTGCTCACCACGTGTGTGGGTCAAAGCCTTGTTAATCAGACAGAATCGGTGGTGTAGTGTGCTCACCACGTGTGTGGGTCAAAGCCATGCTAATCAGATGGAATCGGTGGTGTAGTGTGCTCACCACGTGTGTGGGTCAAAGCCTTGTTAATCAGATGGAATCTGTGGTGTAGTGTGCTCACCACGTGTGTGGGTCAAAGCCTTGTTAATCAGATAGAATCGGTGGTGTAGTGTGCTCACCACGTGTGTGGGTCAACGCCTTGTTAATCAGACAGAATCGGTGGTGTAGTGTGCTCACCACATGTGTGGGTCAAAGCCTTGTTAATCAGATGGAATCGGTGGTGTAGTGTTCTCACCACGTGTGTGGGTCAAAGCCTTGTTAATCAGATGGAATCGGTGGTGTAGTGCACTCACCACGTGTGTGGGTCAACGCCTTGTTAATCAGACCGAATCGGTGGTGTAGTGTGCTCACCACGTGTGTGGGTCAAAGCCTTGTTAATCAGATGGAATCGGTGGTGTAGTGTGCTCACCACGTGTGTGGGTCAAAGTCTTGTTAATCAGATGGAATCGGTGGTGTAGTGTGCTCACCACGTGTGTGGGTCAAAGCCTTCTTAATCAGATGGAATCGGTGGTGTAGTGTACTCACCACGTGTGTGGGTCAAAGCCTTGTTAATCAGACAGAATCGGTGGTGTAGTGTGCTCACCACGTGTGTGGGTCAAAGCCTTGTTAATCAGACAGAATCGGTGGTGTAGTGTGCTCACCACGTGTGTGGGTCAAAGCATTGTTAATCAGATGGAATCGGTGGTGTAGTGTGCTCACCACGTGTGTGGGTCAAAGCCTTGTTAATCAGATGGAATCGGTGGTGTAGTGTGCTCACCACGTGTGTGGGTCAAAGCCTTGTTAAGCAGATGGAATCGGTGGTGTAGTGTGCTCACCACGTGTGTGGGTCAAAGCCTTGTTAATCAGACAGAATCGGTGGTGTAGTGTGCTCACCACATGTGTGGGTCAAAGCCTTGTTAATCAGATGGAATCGGTGGTGTAGTGTGCTCACCACGTGTGTGGGTCAAAGCCTTGTTAATCAGATGGAATCGGTGGTGTAGTGTACTCACCACGTGTGTGGGTCAAAGCCTTGTTAATCAGACAGAATCGGTGGTGTAGTGTGCTCACCACGTGTGTGGGTCAAAGCCTTGTTGATCAGATGGAATCGGTGGTGTAGTGTGCTCACCACGTGTGTGGGTCAAAGCCTTGTTAATCAGACAGAATCGGTGGTGTAGTGTGCTCACCACGTGTGTGGGTCAAAGCCTTGTTAATCAGATAGAATCGATGGTGTAGTGTGCTCACCACGTGTGTGGGTCAAAGCCTTGTTAATCAGATGGAATCGGTGGTGTAGTGTGCTCACCACGTGTGTGGGTCAAAGCCTTGTTAATCAGATGGAATCGGTGGTGTAGTGTACTCACCACGTGTGTGGGTCAAAGCCTTGTTGATCAGACGGAATCGGTGGTGTAGTGTGCTCACCACGTGTGTGGGTCAAAGCCTTGTTAATCAGACGGAATCGGTGGTGTAGTGTGCTCATCACGTGTGTGGGTCAAAGCCTTGTTAATCAGACAGAATCGGTGGTGTAGTGTGCTCACCACGTGTGTGGGTCAAAGCCTTGTTAATCAGTCAGAATCGGTGGTGTAGTGTGCTCACCACGTGTGTGGGTCAAAGCATTGTTAATCAGATGGAATCGGTGGTGTAGTGTGCTCACCACGTGTGTGGGTCAAAGCCTTGTTAATCAGATGGAATCGGTGGTGTAGTGTGCTCACCACGTGTGTGGGTCAAAGCCTTGTTAAGCAGATGGAATCGGTGGTGTAGTGTGCTCACCACGTGTGTGGGTCAAAGCCTTGTTAATCAGACAGAATCGGTGGTGTAGTGTGCTCACCACATGTGTGGGTCAAAGCCTTGTTAATCAGATGGAATCGGTGGTGTAGTGTGCTCACCACGTGTGTGGGTCAAAGCCTTGTTAATCAGATGGAATCGGTGGTGTAGTGTACTCACCACGTGTGTGGGTCAAAGCCTTGTTAATCAGACAGAATCGGTGGTGTAGTGTGCTCACCACGTGTGTGGGTCAAAGCCTTGTTGATCAGATGGAATCGGTGGTGTAGTGTGCTCACCACGTGTGTGGGTCAAAGCCTTGTTAATCAGACAGAATCGGTGGTGTAGTGTGCTCACCACGTGTGTGGGTCAAAGCCTTGTTAATCAGATAGAATCGATGGTGTAGTGTGCTCACCACGTGTGTGGGTCAAAGCCTTGTTAATCAGATGGAATCGGTGGTGTAGTGTGCTCACCACGTGTGTGGGTCAAAGCCTTGTTAATCAGACGGAATCGGTGGTGTAGTGTGCTCATCACGTGTGTGGGTCAAAGCCTTGTTAATCAGACAGAATCGGTGGTGTAGTGTGCTCACCACGTGTGTGGGTCAAAGCCTTGTTAATCAGTCAGAATCGGTGGTGTAGTGTGCTCACCACGTGTGTGGGTCAAAGCCTTGTTAATCAAATAGAATCGGTGGTGTAGTGTTCTCACCACGTGTGTGGGTCAAAGCCTTGTTAATCAGATGGAATCGGTGGTGTAGTGTGCTCACCACGTGTGTGGGTCAAAGCCTTGTTAATCAGACAGAATCGGTGGTGTAGTGTGCTCACCACGTGTGTGGGTCAAAGCCTTGCTAATCAGATGGAATCGGTGGTGTAGTGTGCTCACCACGTGTTTGGGTCAAAACCTTGTTAATCAGATGGAATCGGTGGTGTAGTGTACTCACCACGTGTGTGGGTCAAAGCCTTGTTAATCAGACAGAATCGGTGGTGTAGTGTGCTCACCACGTGTGTGGGTCAAAGCCTTGTTAATCAGATGGAATCGGTGGTGGAGTGTGCTCACAACGTGTGTGGGTCAAAGCCTTGTTAATCAGATGGAATCGGTGGTGTAGTGTACTCACCACGTGTGTGGGTCAAAGCCTTGTTAATCAGACAGAATCGGTGGTGTAGTGTGCTCACCACGTGTGTGGGTCAAAGCCTTGTTAATCAGTCAGAATTGGTGGTGTAGTGTGCTCACCACGTGTGTGGGTCAAAGCCTTGTTAATCAGATTCGGTGGTGTAGTGTGCTCACCACGTGTGTGGGTCAACGCCTTGTTAATCAGACAGAATCGGTGGTGTAGTGTGCTCACCACGTGTGTGGGTCAAAGCCTTGTTAATCAGATAGAATCGGTGGTGTAGTGTGCTCACCACGTGTGTGGGTCAACGCCTTGTTAATCAGACAGAATCGGTGGTGTAGTGTGCTCACCACATGTGTGGGTCCAAGCCTTGTTAATCAGATGGAATCGGTGGTGTAGTGTTCTCACCACGTGTGTGGGTCAAAGCCTTGTTAATCAGATGGAATCGGTGGTGTAGTGTACTCACCACGTGTGTGGGTCAACGCCTTGTTAATCAGACCGAATCGGTGGTGTAGTGTGCTCACCACGTGTGTGGGTCAAAGCCTTGTTAATCAGATGGAATCGGTGGTGTAGTGTGCTCACCACGTGTGTGGGTCAAAGTCTTGTTAATCAGATGGAATCGGTGGTGTAGTGTGCTCACCACGTGTGTGGGTCAAAGCCTTGTTAATCAGATGGAATCGGTGGTGTAGTGTACTCACCACGTGTGTGGGTCAAAGCCTTGTTAATCAGACAGAATCGGTGGTGTAGTGTGCTCACCACGTGTGTGGGTCAAAGCCTTGTTAATCAGACAGAATCGGTGGTGTAGTGTGCTCACCACGTGTGTGGGTCAAAGCCTTGTTAATCAGATGGAATCGGTGGTGTAGTGTGCTCACCACGTGTGTGGGTCAAAGCCTTGTTAATCAGATGGAATCGGTGGTGTAGTGTGCTCACCACGTGTGTGGGTCAAAGCCTTGTTAAGCAGATGGAATCGGTGGTGTAGTGTGCTCACCACGTGTGTGGGTCAAAGCCTTGTTAATCAGACAGAATCGGTGGTGTAGTGTGCTCACCACATGTGTGGGTCAAAGCCTTGTTAATCAGATGGAATCGGTGGTCTAGTGTGCTCACCACGTGTGTGGGTCAAAGCCTTGTTAATCAGATGGAATCGGTGGTGTAGTGTACTCACCACGTGTGTGGGTCAAAGCCTTGTTAATCAGACAGAATCGGTGGTGTAGTGTGCTCACCACGTGTGTGGGTCAAAGCCTTGTTGATCAGATGGAATCGGTGGTGTAGTGTGCTCACCACGTGTGTGGGTCAAAGCCTTGTTAATCAGACAGAATCGGTGGTGTAGTGTGCTCACCACGTGTGTGGGTCAAAGCCTTGTTAATCAGATAGAATCGATGGTGTAGTGTGCTCACCACGTGTGTGGGTCAAAGCCTTGTTAATCAGATGGAATCGGTGGTGTAGTGTGCTCACCACGTGTGTGGGTCAAAGCCTTGTTAATCAGACGGAATCGGTGGTGTAGTGTGCTCATCACGTGTGTGGGTCAAAGCCTTGTTAATCAGACAGAATCGGTGGTGTAGTGTGCTCACCACGTGTGTGGGTCAAAGCCTTGTTAATCAGTCAGAATCGGTGGTGTAGTGTGCTCACCACGTGTGTGGGTCAAAGCCTTGTTAATCAAATAGAATCGGTGGTGTAGTGTGCTCACCACGTGTGTGGGTCAAAGCCTTGTTAATCAGATGGAATCGGTGGTGTAGTGTGCTCACCACGTGTGTGGGTCAAAGCCTTGTTAATCAGACAGAATCGGTGGTGTAGTGTGCTCACCACGTGTGTGGGTCAAAGCCTTGTTAATCAGACAGAATCGGTGGTGTAGTGTGCTCACCACGTGTGTGGGTCAAAGCCTTGTTAATCAGATGGAATCGGTGGTGGAGTGTGCTCACAACGTGTGTGGGTCAAAGCCTTGTTAATCAGATGGAATCGGTGGTGTAGTGTACTCACCACGTGTGTGGGTCAAAGCCTTGTTAATCAGACAGAATCGGTGGTGTAGTGTGCTCACCACGTGTGTGGGTCAAAGCCTTGTTAATCAGTCAGAATCGGTGGTGTAGTGTGCTCACCACGTGTGTGGGTCAAAGCCTTGTTAATCAGATAGAATCGGTGGTGTAGTGTGCTCACCACGTGTGTGGGTCAACGCCTTGTTAATCAGACAGAATCGGTGGTGTAGTGTGCTCACCACGTGTGTGGGTCAAAGCCTTGTTAATCAGATAGAATCGGTGGTGTAGTGTGCTCACCACGTGTGTGGGTCAACGCCTTGTTAATCAGACAGAATCGGTGGTGTAGTGTGCTCACCACATGTGTGGGTCCAAGCCTTGTTAATCAGATGGAATCGGTGGTGTAGTGTTCTCACCACGTGTGTGGGTCAAAGCCTTGTTAATCAGATGGAATCGGTGGTGTAGTGTACTCACCACGTGTGTGGGTCAACGCCTTGTTAATCAGACCGAATCGGTGGTGTAGTGTGCTCACCACGTGTGTGGGTCAAAGCCTTGTTAATCAGATGGAATCGGTGGTGTAGTGTGCTCACCACGTGTGTGGGTCAAAGTCTTGTTAATCAGATGGAATCGGTGGTGTAGTGTGCTCACCACGTGTGTGGGTCAAAGCCTTGTTAATCAGATGGAATCGGTGGTGTAGTGTACTCACCACGTGTGTGGGTCAAAGCCTTGTTAATCAGACAGAATCGGTGGTGTAGTGTGCTCACCACGTGTGTGGGTCAAAGCCTTGTTAATCAGACAGAATCGGTGGTGTAGTGTGCTCACCACGTGTGTGGGTCAAAGCCTTGTTAATCAGATGGAATCGGTGGTGTAGTGTGCTCACCACGTGTGTGGGTCAAAGCCTTGTTAATCAGATGGAATCGGTGGTGTAGTGTGCTCACCACGTGTGTGGGTCAAAGCCTTGTTAAGCAGATGGAATCGGTGGTGTAGTGTGCTCACCACGTGTGTGGGTCAAAGCCTTGTTAATCAGACAGAATCGGTGGTGTAGTGTGCTCACCACATGTGTGGGTCAAAGCCTTGTTAATCAGATGGAATCGGTGGTCTAGTGTGCTCACCACGTGTGTGGGTCAAAGCCTTGTTAATCAGATGGAATCGGTGGTGTAGTGTACTCACCACGTGTGTGGGTCAAAGCCTTGTTAATCAGACAGAATCGGTGGTGTAGTGTGCTCACCACGTGTGTGGGTCAAAGCCTTGTTGATCAGATGGAATCGGTGGTGTAGTGTGCTCACCACGTGTGTGGGTCAAAGCCTTGTTAATCAGACAGAATCGGTGGTGTAGTGTGCTCACCACGTGTGTGGGTCAAAGCCTTGTTAATCAGATAGAATCGATGGTGTAGTGTGCTCACCACGTGTGTGGGTCAAAGCCTTGTTAATCAGATGGAATCGGTGGTGTAGTGTGCTCACCACGTGTGTGGGTCAAAGCCTTGTTAATCAGATGGAATCGGTGGTGTAGTGTGCTCACCACGTGTGTGGGTCAAAGCCTTGTTGATCAGACGGAATCGGTGGTGTAGTGTGCTCACCACGTGTGTGGGTCAAAGCCTTGTTAATCAGACGGAATCGGTGGTGTAGTGTGCTCATCACGTGTGTGGGTCAAAGCCTTGTTAATCAGACAGAATCGGTGGTGTAGTGTGCTCACCACGTGTGTGGGTCAAAGCCTTGTTAATCAGTCAGAATCGGTGGTGTAGTGTGCTCACCACGTGTGTGGGTCAAAGCCTTGTTAATCAAATAGAATCGGTGGTGTAGTGTGCTCACCACGTGTGTGGGTCAAAGCCTTGTTAATCAGATGGAATCGGTGGTGTAGTGTGCTCACCACGTGTGTGGGTCAAAGCCTTGTTAATCAGACAGAATCGGTGGTGTAGTGTGCTCACCACGTGTGTGGGTCAAAGCCTTGCTAATCAGATGGAATCGGTGGTGTAGTGTGCTCACCACGTGTGTGGGTCAAAACCTTGTTAATCAGATGGAATCGGTGGTGTAGTGTACTCACCACGTGTGTGGGTCAAAGCCTTGTTAATCAGACAGAATCGGTGGTGTAGTGTGCTCACCACGTGTGTGGGTCAAAGCCTTGTTAATCAGATGGAATCGGTGGTGTAGTGTGCTCACAACGTGTGTGGGTCAAAGCCTTGTTAATCAGATGGAATCGGTGGTGTAGTGTACTCACCACGTGTGTGGGTCAAAGCCTTGTTAATCAGACAGAATCGGTGGTGTAGTGTGCTCACCACGTGTGTGGGTCAAAGCCTTGTTAATCAGTCAGAATCGGTGGTGTAGTGTGCTCACCACGTGTGTGGGTCAAAGCCTTGTTAATCAGATGGAATCGGTGGTGTAGTGTGCTCACCACGTGTGTGGGTCAAAGCCTTGTTAATCAGACAGAATCGGTGGTGTAGTGTGCTCACCACGTGTGTGGGTCAAAGCCTTGTTAATCAGATGGAATCGGTGGTGTAGTGTGCTCACCACGTGTGTGGGTCAAAGCCTTGTTAATCAGACAGAATCGGTGGTGTAGTGTGCTCACCACGTGTGTGGGTCAAAGCCTTGTTAATCAGATGGAATCGGTGGTGTAGTGTGCTCACCACGTGTGTGGGTCAAAGCCTTGCTAATCAGACAGAATCGGTGGTGTAGTGTGCTCACCACGTGTGTGGGTCAAAGCCTTGTTAATCACATGGAATCGGTGGTGTAGTGTACTCACCACGTGTGTGGGTCAAAGCCTTGATAATCAGACAGAATCGGTGGTGTAGTGTGCTCACCACGTGTGTGGGTCAAAGCCTTGTTAATCAGATAGAATCGGTGGTGTAGTGTGCTCACCACGTGTGTGGGTCAAAGCCTTGTTAATCAGATGGAATCGGTGGTGTAGTGTGCTCACCACGTGTGTGGTTCAAAGCCTTGTTAATCAGATGGAATCGGTGGTGTAGTGTGCTCACCACGTGTGTGGGTCAAAGCCTTGTTAATCAGACAGAATCAGTGGTGTAGTGTGCTCACCACGTGTGTGGGTCAAAGCCTTGTTAATCAAATAGAATCGGTGGTGTAGTGTGCTCACCACGTGTGTGGGTCAAAGCCTTGTTAATCAGATGGAATCGGTGGTGTAGTGTGCTCACCACGTGTGTGGGTCAAAGCCTTGTTAATCAGACAGAATCGGTGGTGTAGTGTGCTCACCACGTGTGTGGGTCAAAGCCTTGCTAATCAGATGGAATCGGTGGTGTAGTGTGCTCACCACGTGTGTGGGTCAAAACCTTGTTAATCAGATGGAATCGGTGGTGTAGTGTACTCACCACGTGTGTGGGTCAAAGCCTTGTTAATCAGACAGAATCGGTGGTGTAGTGTGCTCACCACGTGTGTGGGTCAAAGCCTTGTTAATCAGATGGAATCGGTGGTGTAGTGTGCTCACAACGTGTGTGGGTCAAAGCCTTGTTAATCAGATGGAATCGGTGGTGTAGTGTACTCACCACGTGTGTGGGTCAAAGCCTTGTTAATCAGACAGAATCGGTGGTGTAGTGTGCTCACCACGTGTGTGGGTCAAAGCCTTGTTAATCAGTCAGAATCGGTGGTGTAGTGTGCTCACCACGTGTGTGGGTCAAAGCCTTGTTAATCAGATGGAATCGGTGGTGTAGTGTGCTCACCACGTGTGTGGGTCAAAGCCTTGTTAATCAGACAGAATCGGTGGTGTAGTGTGCTCACCACGTGTGTGGGTCAAAGCCTTGTTAATCAGATGGAATCGGTGGTGTAGTGTGCTCACCACGTGTGTGGGTCAAAGCCTTGTTAATCAGACAGAATCGGTGGTGTAGTGTGCTCACCACGTGTGTGGGTCAAAGCCTTGTTAATCAGATGGAATCGGTGGTGTAGTGTGCTCACCACGTGTGTGGGTCAAAGCCTTGTTAATCAGACAGAATCGGTGGTGTAGTGTGCTCACCACGTGTGTGGGTCAAAGCCTTGTTAATCAGACAGAATCGGTGGTGTAGTGTGCTCACCACGTGTGTGGGTCAAAGCCTTGTTAATCAGATGGAATCGGTGGTGTAGTGTGCTCACCACGTGTGTGGGTCAAAGCCTTGTTAATCAGATGGAATCGGTGGTGTAGTGTGCTCACCACGTGTGTGGGTCAAAGCCTTGTTAAGCAGATGGAATCGGTGGTGTAGTGTGCTCACCACGTGTGTGGGTCAAAGCCTTGTTAATCAGACAGAATCGGTGGTGTAGTGTGCTCACCACATGTGTGGGTCAAAGCCTTGTTAATCAGATGGAATCGGTGGTCTAGTGTGCTCACCACGTGTGTGGGTCAAAGCCTTGTTAATCAGATGGAATCGGTGGTGTAGTGTACTCACCACGTGTGTGGGTCAAAGCCTTGTTAATCAGACAGAATCGGTGGTGTAGTGTGCTCACCACGTGTGTGGGTCAAAGCCTTGTTGATCAGATGGAATCGGTGGTGTAGTGTGCTCACCACGTGTGTGGGTCAAAGCCTTGTTAATCAGACAGAATCGGTGGTGTAGTGTGCTCACCACGTGTGTGGGTCAAAGCCTTGTTAATCAGATAGAATCGATGGTGTAGTGTGCTCACCACGTGTGTGGGTCAAAGCCTTGTTAATCAGATGGAATCGGTGGTGTAGTGTGCTCACCACGTGTGTGGGTCAAAGCCTTGTTAATCAGATGGAATCGGTGGTGTAGTGTGCTCACCACGTGTGTGGGTCAAAGCCTTGTTAATCAGATGGAATCGGTGGTCTAGTGTGCTCACCACGTGTGTGGGTCAAAGCCTTGTTAATCAGATGGAATCGGTGGTGTAGTGTACTCACCACGTGTGTGGGTCAAAGCCTTGTTAATCAGACAGAATCGGTGGTGTAGTGTGCTCACCACGTGTGTGGGTCAAAGCCTTGTTGATCAGATGGAATCGGTGGTGTAGTGTGCTCACCACGTGTGTGGGTCAAAGCCTTGTTAATCAGACAGAATCGGTGGTGTAGTGTGCTCACCACGTGTGTGGGTCAAAGCCTTGTTAATCAGATAGAATCGATGGTGTAGTGTGCTCACCACGTGTGTGGGTCAAAGCCTTGTTAATCAGATGGAATCGGTGGTGTAGTGTGCTCACCACGTGTGTGGGTCAAAGCCTTGTTAATCAGATGGAATCGGTGGTGTAGTGTGCTCACCACGTGTGTGGGTCAAAGCCTTGTTGATCAGACGGAATCGGTGGTGTAGTGTGCTCACCACGTGTGTGGGTCAAAGCCTTGTTAATCAGACGGAATCGGTGGTGTAGTGTGCTCATCACGTGTGTGGGTCAAAGCCTTGTTAATCAGACAGAATCGGTGGTGTAGTGTGCTCACCACGTGTGTGGGTCAAAGCCTTGTTAATCAGTCAGAATCGGTGGTGTAGTGTGCTCACCACGTGTGTGGGTCAAAGCCTTGTTAATCAAATAGAATCGGTGGTGTAGTGTGCTCACCACGTGTGTGGGTCAAAGCCTTGTTAATCAGATGGAATCGGTGGTGTAGTGTGCTCACCACGTGTGTGGGTCAAAGCCTTGTTAATCAGACAGAATCGGTGGTGTAGTGTGCTCACCACGTGTGTGGGTCAAAGCCTTGCTAATCAGATGGAATCGGTGGTGTAGTGTGCTCACCACGTGTGTGGGTCAAAACCTTGTTAATCAGATGGAATCGGTGGTGTAGTGTACTCACCACGTGTGTGGGTCAAAGCCTTGTTAATCAGACAGAATCGGTGGTGTAGTGTGCTCACCACGTGTGTGGGTCAAAGCCTTGTTAATCAGATGGAATCGGTGGTGTAGTGTGCTCACAACGTGTGTGGGTCAAAGCCTTGTTAATCAGATGGAATCGGTGGTGTAGTGTACTCACCACGTGTGTGGGTCAAAGCCTTGTTAATCAGACAGAATCGGTGGTGTAGTGTGCTCACCACGTGTGTGGGTCAAAGCCTTGTTAATCAGTCAGAATCGGTGGTGTAGTGTGCTCACCACGTGTGTGGGTCAAAGCCTTGTTAATCAGATGGAATCGGTGGTGTAGTGTGCTCACCACGTGTGTGGGTCAAAGCCTTGTTAATCAGACAGAATCGGTGGTGTAGTGTGCTCACCACGTGTGTGGGTCAAAGCCTTGTTAATCAGATGGAATCGGTGGTGTAGTGTGCTCACCACGTGTGTGGGTCAAAGCCTTGTTAATCAGACAGAATCGGTGGTGTAGTGTGCTCACCACGTGTGTGGGTCAAAGCCTTGTTAATCAGATGGAATCGGTGGTGTAGTGTGCTCACCACGTGTGTGGGTCAAAGCCTTGCTAATCAGACAGAATCGGTGGTGTAGTGTGCTCACCACGTGTGTGGGTCAAAGCCTTGTTAATCACATGGAATCGGTGGTGTAGTGTACTCACCACGTGTGTGGGTCAAAGCCTTGTTAATCAGACAGAATCGGTGGTGTAGTGTGCTCACCACGTGTGTGGGTCAAAGCCTTGTTAATCAGATAGAATCGGTGGTGTAGTGTGCTCACCACGTGTGTGGGTCAAAGCCTTGTTAATCAGATGGAATCGGTGGTGTAGTGTGCTCACCACGTGTGTGGTTCAAAGCCTTGTTAATCAGATGGAATCGGTGGTGTAGTGTGCTCACCACGTGTGTGGGTCAAAGCCTTGTTAATCAGACAGAATCAGTGGTGTAGTGTGCTCACCACGTGTGTGGGTCAAAGCCTTGTTAATCAAATAGAATCGGTGGTGTAGTGTGCTCACCACGTGTGTGGGTCAAAGCCTTGTTAATCAGATGGAATCGGTGGTGTAGTGTGCTCACCACGTGTGTGGGTCAAAGCCTTGTTAATCAGACAGAATCGGTGGTGTAGTGTGCTCACCACGTGTGTGGGTCAAAGCCTTGCTAATCAGATGGAATCGGTGGTGTAGTGTGCTCACCACGTGTGTGGGTCAAAACCTTGTTAATCAGATGGAATCGGTGGTGTAGTGTACTCACCACGTGTGTGGGTCAAAGCCTTGTTAATCAGACAGAATCGGTGGTGTAGTGTGCTCACCACGTGTGTGGGTCAAAGCCTTGTTAATCAGATGGAATCGGTGGTGTAGTGTGCTCACAACGTGTGTGGGTCAAAGCCTTGTTAATCAGATGGAATCGGTGGTGTAGTGTACTCACCACGTGTGTGGGTCAAAGCCTTGTTAATCAGACAGAATCGGTGGTGTAGTGTGCTCACCACGTGTGTGGGTCAAAGCCTTGTTAATCAGTCAGAATCGGTGGTGTAGTGTGCTCACCACGTGTGTGGGTCAAAGCCTTGTTAATCAGATGGAATCGGTGGTGTAGTGTGCTCACCACGTGTGTGGGTCAAAGCCTTGTTAATCAGACAGAATCGGTGGTGTAGTGTGCTCACCACGTGTGTGGGTCAAAGCCTTGTTAATCAGATGGAATCGGTGGTGTAGTGTGCTCACCACGTGTGTGGGTCAAAGCCTTGTTAATCAGACAGAATCGGTGGTGTAGTGTGCTCACCACGTGTGTGGGTCAAAGCCTTGTTAATCAGATGGAATCGGTGGTGTAGTGTGCTCACCACGTGTGTGGGTCAAAGCCTTGTTAATCAGACAGAATCGGTGGTGTAGTGTGCTCACCACGTGTGTGGGTCAAAGCCTTGTTAATCAGACAGAATCGGTGGTGTAGTGTGCTCACCACGTGTGTGGGTCAAAGCCTTGTTAATCAGATGGAATCGGTGGTGTAGTGTGCTCACCACGTGTGTGGGTCAAAGCCTTGTTAATCAGATGGAATCGGTGGTGTAGTGTGCTCACCACGTGTGTGGGTCAAAGCCTTGTTAAGCAGATGGAATCGGTGGTGTAGTGTGCTCACCACGTGTGTGGGTCAAAGCCTTGTTAATCAGACAGAATCGGTGGTGTAGTGTGCTCACCACATGTGTGGGTCAAAGCCTTGTTAATCAGATGGAATCGGTGGTCTAGTGTGCTCACCACGTGTGTGGGTCAAAGCCTTGTTAATCAGATGGAATCGGTGGTGTAGTGTACTCACCACGTGTGTGGGTCAAAGCCTTGTTAATCAGACAGAATCGGTGGTGTAGTGTGCTCACCACGTGTGTGGGTCAAAGCCTTGTTGATCAGATGGAATCGGTGGTGTAGTGTGCTCACCACGTGTGTGGGTCAAAGCCTTGTTAATCAGACAGAATCGGTGGTGTAGTGTGCTCACCACGTGTGTGGGTCAAAGCCTTGTTAATCAGATAGAATCGATGGTGTAGTGTGCTCACCACGTGTGTGGGTCAAAGCCTTGTTAATCAGATGGAATCGGTGGTGTAGTGTGCTCACCACGTGTGTGGGTCAAAGCCTTGTTAATCAGATGGAATCGGTGGTGTAGTGTGCTCACCACGTGTGTGGGTCAAAGCCTTGTTGATCAGACGGAATCGGTGGTGTAGTGTGCTCACCACGTGTGTGGGTCAAAGCCTTGTTAATCAGACGGAATCGGTGGTGTAGTGTGCTCATCACGTGTGTGGGTCAAAGCCTTGTTAATCAGACAGAATCGGTGGTGTAGTGTGCTCACCACGTGTGTGGGTCAAAGCCTTGTTAATCAGTCAGAATCGGTGGTGTAGTGTGCTCACCACGTGTGTGGGTCAAAGCCTTGTTAATCAAATAGAATCGGTGGTGTAGTGTGCTCACCACGTGTGTGGGTCAAAGCCTTGTTAATCAGATGGAATCGGTGGTGTAGTGTGCTCACCACGTGTGTGGGTCAAAGCCTTGTTAATCAGACAGAATCGGTGGTGTAGTGTGCTCACCACGTGTGTGGGTCAAAGCCTTGCTAATCAGATGGAATCGGTGGTGTAGTGTGCTCACCACGTGTGTGGGTCAAAACCTTGTTAATCAGATGGAATCGGTGGTGTAGTGTACTCACCACGTGTGTGGGTCAAAGCCTTGTTAATCAGACAGAATCGGTGGTGTAGTGTGCTCACCACGTGTGTGGGTCAAAGCCTTGTTAATCAGATGGAATCGGTGGTGTAGTGTGCTCACAACGTGTGTGGGTCAAAGCCTTGTTAATCAGATGGAATCGGTGGTGTAGTGTACTCACCACGTGTGTGGGTCAAAGCCTTGTTAATCAGACAGAATCGGTGGTGTAGTGTGCTCACCACGTGTGTGGGTCAAAGCCTTGTTAATCAGTCAGAATCGGTGGTGTAGTGTGCTCACCACGTGTGTGGGTCAAAGCCTTGTTAATCAGATGGAATCGGTGGTGTAGTGTGCTCACCACGTGTGTGGGTCAAAGCCTTGTTAATCAGACAGAATCGGTGGTGTAGTGTGCTCACCACGTGTGTGGGTCAAAGCCTTGTTAATCAGATGGAATCGGTGGTGTAGTGTGCTCACCACGTGTGTGGGTCAAAGCCTTGTTAATCAGACAGAATCGGTGGTGTAGTGTGCTCACCACGTGTGTGGGTCAAAGCCTTGTTAATCAGATGGAATCGGTGGTGTAGTGTGCTCACCACGTGTGTGGGTCAAAGCCTTGCTAATCAGACAGAATCGGTGGTGTAGTGTGCTCACCACGTGTGTGGGTCAAAGCCTTGTTAATCACATGGAATCGGTGGTGTAGTGTACTCACCACGTGTGTGGGTCAAAGCCTTGTTAATCAGACAGAATCGGTGGTGTAGTGTGCTCACCACGTGTGTGGGTCAAACCTTGTTAATCAGATAGAATCGGTGGTGTAGTGTGCTCACCACGTGTGTGGGTCAAAGCCTTGTTAATCAGATGGAATCGGTGGTGTAGTGTGCTCACCACGTGTGTGGTTCAAAGCCTTGTTAATCAGATGGAATCGGTGGTGTAGTGTGCTCACCACGTGTGTGGGTCAAAGCCTTGTTAATCAGACAGAATCAGTGGTGTAGTGTGCTCACCACGTGTGTGGGTCAAAGCCTTGTTAATCAAATAGAATCGGTGGTGTAGTGTGCTCACCACGTGTGTGGGTCAAAGCCTTGTTAATCAGATGGAATCGGTGGTGTAGTGTGCTCACCACGTGTGTGGGTCAAAGCCTTGTTAATCAGACAGAATCGGTGGTGTAGTGTGCTCACCACGTGTGTGGGTCAAAGCCTTGTTAATCAGTCAGAATCGGTGGTGTAGTGTGCTCACCACGTGTGTGGGTCAAAGCTTTGTTAATCAGATGGAATCGGTGGTGTAGTGTACTCACCACGTGTGTGGGTCAAAGCCTTGTTAATCAGACAGAATCGGTGGTGTAGTGTGCTCACCACGTGTGTGGGTCAAAGCCTTGTTAATCAGTCAGAATCGGTGGTGTAGTGTGCTCACCACGTGTGTGGGTCAAAGCCTTGTTAATCAGATGGAATCGGTGGTGTAGTGTGCTCACCACGTGTGTGGGTCAAAGCCTTGTTAATCAGACAGAATCGGTGGTGTAGTGTGCTCACCACGTGTGTGGGTCAAAGCCTTGTTAATCAGATGGAATCGGTGGTGTAGTGTGCTCACCACGTGTGTGGGTCAAAGCCTTGTTAATCAGACAGAATCGGTGGTGTAGTGTGCTCACCACGTGTGTGGGTCAAAGCCTTGTTAATCAGATGGAATCGGTGGTGTAGTGTGCTCACCACGTGTGTGGGTCAAAGCCTTGCTAATCAGACAGAATCGGTGGTGTAGTGTGCTCACCACGTGTGTGGGTCAAAGCCTTGTTAATCACATGGAATCGGTGGTGTAGTGTACTCACCACGTGTGTGGGTCAAAGCCTTGTTAATCAGACAGAATCGGTGGTGTAGTGTGCTCACCACGTGTGTGGGTCAAAGCCTTGTTAATCAGATGGAATCGGTGGTGTAGTGTGCTCACCACGTGTGTGGGTCAAAGCCTTGTTAATCAGATGGAATCGGTGGTGTAGTGTGCTCACCACGTGTGTGGGTCAAAGCCTTGTTAATCAGATGGAATCGGTGGTGTAGTGTGCTCACCACGTGTGTGGGTCAAAGCCTTGTTAATCAGATGGAATCGGTGGTGTAGTGTACTCACCACGTGTGTGGGTCAAAGCTTTGTTAATCAGACAGAATCGGTGGTGTAGTGTGCTCACCACGTGTGTGGGTCAAAGCCTTGTTAATTAGATGGAATCGGTGGTGTAGTGTGCTCACAACGTGTGTGGGTCAAAGCCTTGTTAATCAGATGGAATCGGTGGTGTAGTGTACTCACCACGTGTGTGGGTCAAAGCCTTGTTAATCAGACAGAATCGGTGGTGTAGTGTGCTCACCACGTGTGTGGGTCAAAGCCTTGTTAATCAGATAGAATCGGTGGTGTAGTGTGCTCACCACGTGTGTGGGTCAAAGCCTTGTTAATCAGATGGAATCGGTGGTGTAGTGTGCTCACCACGTGTGTGGGTCAAAGCCTTGTTAATCAGATGGAATCGGTGGTGTAGTGTGCTCACCACGTGTGTGGGTCAAAGCCTTGTTAATCAGACAGAATCGGTGGTGTAGTGTGCTCACCACGGTGTGGGTCAAAGCCTTGTTAATCAGATGGAATCGGTGGTGTAGTGTGCTCACCACGTGTGTGGGTCAAAGCCTTGTTAATCAGATGGAATCGGTGGTGTAGTGTGCTCACCACGTGTGTGGGTCAAAGCCTTGTTAATCAGATGGAATCGGTGGTGTAGTGTGCTCACCACGTGTGTGGGTCAAAGCCTTGTTAATCAGATGGAATCGGTGGTGTAGTGTGCTCACCACGTGTGTGGGTCAAAGCCTTGTTAATCAGATAGAATCGGTGGTGTAGTGTGCTCACCACGTGTGTGGGTCAAAGCCTTGTTAATCAGATAGAATCGGTGGTGTAGTGTGCTCACCACGTGTGTGAGTCAAAGCCTTGTTAATCAGATGGAATCGGTGGTGTAGTGTGCTCATCACGTGTGTGGGTCAAAGCCTTGTTAATCAGACAGAATCGGTGGTGTAGTGTGCTCACCACGTGTGTGGGTCAAAGCCTTGTTAATCAGATGGAATCGGTGGTGTAGTGTGCTCACCACGTGTGTGGGTCAAAGCCTTGTTAATCAGATAGAATCGGTGGTGTAGTGTGCTCACCACATGTGTGGGTCAAAGCCTTGTTAATCAGATGGAATCGGTGGTGTAGTGTGCTCACCACGTGTGTGGGTCAAAGCCTTGTTAATCAGATGGAATCGGTGGTGTAGTGTACTCACCACGTGTGTGGGTCAAAGCCTTGTTAATCAGACAGAATCGGTGGTGTAGTGTGCTCACCACGTGTGTGGGTCAAAGTCTTGTTAATCAGATGGAATCGGTGGTGTAGTGTGCTCACCACGTGTGTGGGTCAAAGCCTTGTTAATCAGATGGAATCGGTGGTGTAGTGTACTCACCACGTGTGTGGGTCAAAGCCTTGTTAATCAGACAGAATCGGTGGTGTAGTGTGCTCACCACGTGTGTGGGTCAAAGCCTTGTTAATCAGATGGAATCGGTGGTGTAGTGTGCTCACCACGTGTGTGGGTCAAAGCCTTGTTAATCAGATGGAATCAGTGGTGTAGTGTGCTCACCACGTGTGTGGGTCAAAGCCTTGTTAATCAGACAGAATCTGTGGTGTAGTGTGCTCACCACGTGTGGGTCAAAGCCTTGTTAATCAGATGGAATCGGTGGTGTAGTGTGCTCACCACGTGTGTGGGTCAAAGCCCTATAATCAGATGGAATCGGTGGTGTAGTGTGCTCACCACGTGTGTGGGTCAAAGCCTTGTTAATCAGATGGAATCGGTGGTGTAGTGTGCTCATCACGTGTGTGGGTCAACGCCTTGTTAATCAGACAGAATCGGTGGTGTAGTGTGCTCACCACGTGTGTGGGTCAAAGCCTTGTTAATCAGATGGAATCGGTGGTGTAGTGTGCTCACCACTTGTGTGGGTCAAAGCCTTGTTAATCAGATAGAATCGGTGGTGTAGTGTGCTCACCACGTGTGTGGGTCAAAGCCTTGTTAATCAGATGGAATCGGTGGTGTAGTGTGCTCACCACGTGTGTGGGTCAAAGCCTTGTTAATCAGATAGAATCGGTGGTGTAGTGTGCTCACCACGTGTGTGGGTCAAAGCCTTGTTAATCAGATAGAATCGGTGGTGTAGTGTGCTCACCACGTGTGTGGGTCAAAGCCTTGTTAATCAGATGGAATCGGTGGTGTAGTGTGCTCATCACGTGTGTGGGTCAAAGCCTTGTTAATCAGACAGAATCGGTGGTGTAGTGTGCTCTCCACGTGTGTGGGTCAAAGCCTTGTTAATCAGATGGAATCGGTGGTGTAGTGTGCTCACCACGTGTGTGGGTCAAAGCCTTGTTAATCAGATAGAATCGGTGGTGTAGTGTGCTCACCACGTGTGTGGGTCAAAGCCTTGTTAATCAGATGGAATCGGTGGTGTAGTGTGCTCACCACGTGTGTGGGTCAAAGCCTTGTTAATCAGATGGAATCGGTGGTGTAGTGTACTCACCACGTGTGTGGGTCAAAGCCTTGTTAATCAGACAGAATCGGTGGTGTAGTGTGCTCACCACGTGTGTGGGTCAAAGTCTTGTTAATCAGATGGAATCGGTGGTGTAGTGTGCTCACCACGTGTGTGGGTCAAAGCCTTGTTAATCAGATGGAATTGGTGGTGTAGTGTACTCCCCACGTGTGTGGGTCAAATCCTTGTTAATCAGACAGAATCGGTGGTGTAGTGTGCTCACCACGTGTGTGGGTCAAAGCCTTGTTAATCAGATGGAATCGGTGGTGTAGTGTGCTCACCACGTGTGTGGGTCAAAGCCTTGTTAATCAGATGGAATCGGTGGTGTAGTGTACTAACCACGTGTGTGGGTCAAAGCCTTGTTAATCAGACAGAATCGGTGGTGTAGTGTGCTCACCACGTGTGTGGGTCAAAGCCTTGTTAATCAGATGGAATCGGTGGTGTAGTGTGCTCACCACGTGTGTGGGTCAAAGCCTTGTTAATCAGATGGAATCGGTGGTGTAGTGTGCTCACCACGTGTGTGGGTCAGAGCCTTGTTAATCAGATGGAATCGGTGGTGTAGTGTGCTCACCACGTGTGTTGGTCAAAGCCTTGTTAATCAGACGGAATCGGTGGTGTAGTGTGTTCACCACGTGTGTGGGTCAAAGCCTTGTTAATCAGATGGAATCGGTGGTGTAGTGTGCTCATCACGTGTGTGGGTCAAAGCCTTGTTAATCAGACAGAATCGGTGGTGTAGTGTGCTCACCACATGTGTGGGTCAAAGCCTTGTTAATCAGACAGAATCGGTGGTGTAGTGTGCTCACCACGTGTGTGGGTCAAAGCCTTGTTAATTAGATGGAATCAGTGGTGTAGTGTGCTCACCACGTGTGTGGGTCAAAGCCTTGTTAATCAGATGGAATCGGTGGTGTAGTGTGCTCACCACGTGTGTGGGTCAAAGCCTTGTTAATCAGATGGAATTGGTGGTGTAGTGTACTCACCACGTGTGTGGGTCAAATCCTTGTTAATCAGACAGAATCGGTGGTGTAGTGTGCTCACCACGTGTGTGGGTCAAAGCCTTGTTAATCAGATGGAATCGGTGGTGTAGTGTGCTCACCACGTGTGTGGGTCAAAGCCTTGTTAATCAGATGGAATCGGTGGTGTAGTGTACTAACCACGTGTGTGGGTCAAAGCCTTGTTAATCAGACAGAATCGGTGGTGTAATGTGCTCACCACGTGTGTGGGTCAAAGCCTTGTTAATCAGATGGAATCGGTGGTGTAGTGTGCTCACCACGTGTGTGGGTCAAAGCCTTGTTAATCAGATGGAATCGGTGGTGTAGTGTGCTCACCACGTGTGTGGGTCAAAGCCTTGTTAATCAGATGGAATCGGTGGTGTAGTGTGCTCACCACGTGTGTTGGTCAAAGCCTTGTTAATCAGACGGAATCGGTGGTGTAGTGTGCTCACCACGTGTGTGGGTCAAAGCCTTGTTAATCAGATGGAATCGGTGGTGTAGTGTGCTCACCACGTGTGTGGGTCAAAGCCTTGTTAATCAGATGGAATCGGTGGTGTAGTGTGCTCACCACGTGTGTTGGTCAAAGCCTTGTTAATCAGACGGAATCGGTGGTGTAGTGTGTTCACCACGTGTGTGGGTCAAAGCCTTGTTAATCAGATGGAATCGGTGGTGTAGTGTGCTCACCACGTGTGTGGGTCAAAGCCTTGTTAATCAGACAGAATCGGTGATGTAGTGTGCTCACCACATGTGTGGGTCAAAGCCTTGTTAATCAGACAGAATCGGTGGTGTAGTGTGCTCACCACGTGTGTGGGTCAAAGCCTTGTTAATCAGATAGAATCGGTGGTGTAGTGTGCTCACCACGTGTGTGGGTCAAAGCCTTGTTAATTTGATGGAATCAGTGGTGTAGTGTGCTCACCACGTGTGTGGGTCAAAGCCTTGTTAATCAGATGGAATCGGTGGTGTAGTGTGCTCACCACGTGTGTGGGTCAAAGCCTTGTTAATCAGATGGAATCGGTGCTGTAGTGAGCTCACCACGTGTGTGGGTCAAAGCCTTGTTAATCAGATGGAATCGGTGGTGTAGTGTACTAACCACGTGTGTGGGTCAAAGCCTTGTTAATCAGACAGAATCGGTGGTGTAGTGTGCTCACCACGTGTGTGGGTCAAAGCCTTGTTAATCAGATGGAATCGGTGGTGTAGTGTGCTCACCACGTGTGTGGGTCAAAGCCTTGTTAATCAGATGGAATCGGTGGTGTAGTGTGCTCACCACGTGTGTGGGTCAAAGCCTTGTTAATCAGATGGAATCGGTGGTGTAGTGTGCTCACCACGTGTGTTGGTCAAAGCCTTGTTAATCAGACGGAATCGGTGGTGTAGTGTGTTCACCACGTGTGTGGGTCAAAGCCTTGTTAATCAGATGGAATCGGTGGTGTAGTGTGCTCATCACGTGTGTGGGTCAAAGCCTTGTTAATCAGACAGAATCGGTGGTGTAGTGTGCTCACCACATGTGTGGGTCAAAGCCTTGTTAATCAGACAGAATCGGTGGTGTAGTGTGCTCACCACGTGTGTGGGTCAAAGCCTTGTTAATCAGATAGAATCGGTGGTGTAGTGTGCTCACCACGTGTGTGGGTCAAAGCCTTGTTAATCAGATGGAATCAGTGGTGTAGTGTGCTCACCACGTGTGTGGGTCAAAGCCTTGTTAATCAGACAGAATCGGTGGTGTAGTGTGCTCACCACGTGTGTGGGTCAAAGTCTTGTTAATCAGATAGAATCGGTGGTGTAGTGTACTCACCACGTGTGTGGGTCAAAGCCTTGTTAATCAGACAGAATCGGTGGTGTAGTGTGCTCACCACGTGTGTGGTTCAAAGCCTTGTTAATCAGATGGAATCGGTGGTGTAGTGTGCTCACCACGTGTGTGGGTCAAAGCCTTGTTAATCAGATGGAATCGGTGGTGTAGTGTACTCACCACGTGTGTGGGTCAAAGCCTTGTTAATCAGACAGAATCGGTGGTGTAGTGTGCTCACCACGTGTGTGGGTCAAAGGCTTGTTAATCAGACAGAATCGGTGGTGTAGTGTGCTCATCACGTGTGTGGGTCAAAGCATTGTTAATCAAATGGAATCGGTGGTGTAGTGTGCTCACCACGTGTGTGGGTCAAAGCCTTGCTAATCAGATGGAATCGGTGGTGTAGTGTGCTCACCACGTGTGTGGGTCAAAGCCTTCTTAATCAGACAGAATCGGTGGTGTAGTGTGCTCACCACGTGTGTGGGTCAAAGCCTTGTTAATCAGATGGAATCGGTGGTGTAGTGTGCTCACCACGTGTGTGGGTCAAAGCCTTGTTAATCAGACAGAATCGGTGGTGTAGTGTGCTCACCACGTGTGTGGGTCAAAGCCTTGTTAATCAGAGAGAATCGGTGGTGTAGTGTGCTCACCAAGGTGTGGGTCAAAGCCTTGTTAATCAGATGGAATCGGTAGTGTAGTGTGCTCACCACGTGTGTGGGTCAAAGCCTTGTTAATCAGATGGAATCGGTGGTGTAGTGTGCTCACCACTTGTGTGGGTCAAAGCCTTGTTAATCAGATAGAATCGGTGGTGTAGTGTGCTCACCACGTGTGTGGGTCAAAGCCTTGTTAATCAGATGGAATCGGTGGTGTAGTGTGCTCATCACGTGTGTGGGTCAAAGCCTTGTTAATCAGATAGAATCGGTGGTGTAGTGTGCTCACCACGTGTGTGGGTCAAAGCCTTGTTAATCAGATGGAATCGGTGGTGTAGTGTACTCACCACGTGTGTGGGTCAAAGCCTTGTTAATCAGACAGAATCGGTGGTGTAGTGTGCTCACCACTTGTGTGGGTCAAAGCCTTGTTAATCAGATGGAATCGGTGGTGTAGTGTGCTCACCACGTGTGTGGGTCAAAGCCTTGTTAATCAGATGGAATCGGTGGTGTAGTGTACTCACCACGTGTTTGGGTCAAAGCCTTGTTAATCATACAGAATCGGTGGTGTAGTGTGCTCACCACGTGTGTGGGTCAAAGCCTTGTTAATCAGATGGAATCGGTGGTGTAGTGTGCTCACCACGTGTGTTGGTCAAAGCCTTGCTAATCAGATGGAATCGGTGGTGTAGTGTGCTCACCACGTGGGTGGGTCAAAGCCTTGTTAATCAGACAGAATCGGTGGTGTAGTGTGCTCACCACGTGTGTGGGTCAAAGCCTTGTTAATCAGATGGAATCGGTGGTGTAGTGTGCTCACCACGTGTGTGGGTCAAAGCCTTGTTAATCAGACATAATCGGTGGTGTAGTGTGCTCACCACGTGTGTGGATCAAAGCCTTGTTAATCAGATAGAATCGGTGGTGCAGTGTGCTCACCACGTGTGTGGGTCAAAGCCTTGTTAATCAGACAGAATCGGTGGTGTAGTGTGCTCACCACGTGTGTGGGTCAAAGCCTTGTTAATCAGATGGAATCGGTGGTGTAGTGTGCTCACCACGTGTGTGGGTCAAAAGCCTTGTTAATCAGATAGAATCGGTGGTGTAGTGTGCTCACCACATGTGTGGGTCAAAGCCTTGTTAATCAGATGGAATCGGTGGTGTAGTGTGCTCACCACGTGTGTGGGTCAAAGCCTTGATAATCAGATGGAATCGGTGGTGTAGTGTACTCACCACGTGTGTGGGTCAAAGCCTTGTTAATCAGACAGAATCGGTGGTGTAGTGTGCTCACCACGTGTGTGGGTCAAAGCCTTGTTAATCAGATGGAATCGGTGGTGTAGTGTGCTCACCACGTGTGTGGGTCAAAGCCTTTTAAATCAGATGGAATCGGTGGTGTAGTGTACTCACCACGTGTGTGGGTCAAAGCCTTGTTAATCAGACAGAATCGGTGGTGTAGTGTGCTCACCACGTGTGTGGGTCAAAGCCTTGTTAATCAGACAGAATCGGTGGTGTAGTGTCCTCACCACGTGTGTGGGTCAAAGCCTTGTTAATCAGATGGAATCGGTGGTGTAGTGTGCTCACCACGTGTGTGGGTCAAAGCCTTGTTAATCAGATGGAATCGGTGGTGTAGTGTGCTAACCACGTGTGTGGGTCAAAGCCTTGTTAATCAGACAGAATCGGTGGTGTAGTGTGCTCACCACGTGTGTGGGTCAAAGTCTTGTTAATCAGATGGAATCGGTGGTGTAGTGTGCTCACCACGTGTGTGGGTCAAAGCCTTGTTAATCAGATGGAATCGGTGGTGTAGTGTACTCACCACGTGTGTGGGTCAAAGCCTTGTTAATCAGATGGAATCGGTGGTGTAGTGTACTCACCACGTGTGTGGGTCAAAGCCTTGTTAATCAGACAGAATCGGTGGTGTAGTGTGCTCACCACGTGTGTGGGTCAAAGCCTTGTTAATCAGACAGAATCGGTGATGTAGTGTGCTCACCACGTGTGTGGGTCAAAGCCTTGTTAATCAGACAGAATCGGTGGTGTAGTGTGCTCACCACGTGTGTGGGTCAAAGCCTTGTTAATCAGATGGAATCGGTGGTGTAGTGTGCTCACCACGTGTGTGGGTCAAAGCCTTGTTAATCAGACAGAATCGGTGGTGTAGTGTGCTCACCACGTGTGTGGGTCAAAGCCTTGTTAATCAGACAGAATCGGTGGTGTAGTGTGCTCACCAAGGTGTGGGTCAAAGCTTTGTTAATCAGATGGAATCGGTGGTGTAGTGTGCTCACCACGTGTGTGGGACAAAGCCTTGTTAATCAGATGGAATCGGTGGTGTAGTGTGCTCACCACGTGTGTGGGTCAAAGCCTTGTTAATCAGATAGAATCGGTGGTGCAGTGTGCTTACCACGTGTGTGGGTCAAACCTTGTTAATCAGATGGAATCGGTGGTGTAGTGTGATCATCACGTGTGTGGGTCAAAGCCTTGTTAATCAGACAGAATCGGTGGTGTAGTGTGCTCACCACGTGTGTGGGTCAAAGCCTTGTTAATCAGATGGAATCGGTGGTGTAGTGTGCTCACCACGTGTGTGGGTCAAAGCCTTGTTAATCAGATAGAATCGGTGGTGTAGTGTGCTCACCACATGTGTGGGTCAAAGCCTTGTTAATCAGATGGAATCGGTGGTGTAGTGTACTCACCACGTGTGTGGGTCAAAGCCTTGTTAATCAGACAGAATCGGTGGTGTAGTGTGCTCACCACGTGTGTGGGTCAAAGTCTTATTAATCAGATGGAATCGGTGGTGTAGTGTGCTCACCACGTGTGTGGGTCAAAGCTTTGTTAATCAGATGGAATCGGTGGTGTAGTGTACTCACCACGTGTGTGGGTCAAAGCCTTGTTAATCAGACAGAATCGGTGGTGTAGTGTGCTCACCACGTGTGTGGGTTAAAGCCTTGTTAATCAGATGGAATCGGTGGTGTAGTGTGCTCACCACGTGTGTGGGTCAAAGCCTTGTTAATCAGATGGAATCGGTGGTGTAGTGTGCTCACCACGTGTGTGGGTCAAAGCCTTGTTAATCAGACAGAATCGGTGGTGTAGTGTGCTCACCACGTGTGTGGGTCAAAGCCTTGTTAATCAGATGGAATCGGTGGTGTAGTGTGCTCACCACCTGTGTGGGTCAAAGCCTTGCTAATCAGATGGAATCGGTGGTGTAGTGTGCTCACCACGTGTGTGGGTCAAAGCCTTGTTAATCAGACAGAATCGGTGGTGTAGTGTGCTCACCACGTGTGTGGGTCAAAGCCTTGTTAATCAGATGGAATCGGTGGTGTAGTGTGCTCACCACGTGTGTGGGTCAAAGCCTTGTTAATCAGATGGAATCGGTGGTGTAGTGTGCTCACCACGTGTGTGGGTCAAAGCCTTGTTAATCAGACAGAATCGGTGGTGTAGTGTGCTCACCACGTGTGTGGGTCAAAGCCTTGTTAATCAGATGGAATCGGTGGTGTAGTGTGCTCACCACGTGTGTGGGTCAAAGCCTTGCTAATCGGATGGAATCGGTGGTGTAGTGTGCTCACCACGTGTGTGGGTCAAAGCCTTGTTAATCAGACAGAATCGGTGGTGTAGTGTGCTCACCACGTGTGTGGGTCAAAGCCTTGTTAATCAGATGGAATCGGTGGTGTAGTGTGCTCACCACGTGTGTGGGTCAAAGCCTTGTTAATCAGACAGAATCGGTGGTGTAGTGTGCTCACCACGTGTGTGGGTCAAAGCCTTGTTAATCAGATGGAATCGGTGGTGTAGTGTGCTCATCACGTGTGTGGGTCAAAGCCTTGTTAATCAGACAGAATCGGTGGTGTAGTGTGCTCACCACGTGTGTGGGTCAAAGCCTTGTTAATCAGATGGAATCGGTGGTGTAGTGTGCTCACTATGTGTGTGGGTCAAAGCCTTGTTAATCAGATAGAATCGGTGGTGTAGTGTTCTCACCACATGTGTGGGTCAAAGCCTTGTTAATCAGATGGAATCGGTGGTGTAGTGTGCTCACCACGTGTGTGGGTCAAAGCCTTGTTAATCAGATGGAATCGGTGGTGTAGTGTACTCACCACGTGTGTGGGTCAAAGCCTTGTTAATCAGACAGAATCGGTGGTGTAGTGTGCTCACCACGTGTGTGGGTCAAAGTCTTGTTAATCAGATGGAATCGGTGGTGTAGTGTGCTCACCACGTGTGTGGGTCAAAGCCTTGTTAATCAGATGGAATCGGTGGTGTAGTGTACTCACCACGTGTGTGGGTCAAAGCCTTATTAATCAGACAGAATCGGTGGTGTAGTGTGCTCACCACGTGTGTGGGTCAAAGCCTTGTTAATCAGATGGAATCGGTGGTGTAGTGTGCTCACCACGTGTGTGGGTCAAAGCCTTGTTAATCAGATGGAATCGGTGGTGTAGTGTGCTCACCACGTGTGTGGGTCAAAGCCTTGATAATCAGACAGAATCGGTGGTGTAGTGTGCTCACCACGGTGTGGGTCAAAGCCTTTTTAATTAGATGGAATCGGTGGTGTAGTGTGCTCACCACGTGTGTGGATCAAAGCCTTGTTAATCAGATGGAATCGGTGGTGTAGTGTGCTCACCACGTGTGTGGGTCAAAGCCTTGTTAATCAGATGGAATCGGTGGTGTAGTGTGCTCATCACGTGTGTGGGTCAAAGCCTTGTTAATCAGACAGAATCGGTGGTGTAGTGTGCTCACCACGTGTGTGGGTCAAAGCCTTGTTAATCAGATGGAATCGGTGGTGTAGTGTGCTCACCACGTGTGTGGGTCAAAGCCTTGATAATCAGATGGAATCGGTGGTGTAGTGTGCTCACCACGTGTGTGGGTCAAAGCCTTGTTAATCAGATGGAATCGGTGGTGTAGTGTGCTCACCACGTGTGTGGGTCAACGCCTTGTTAATCAGACAGAATCGGTGGTGTAGTGTGCTCAGCACATGTGTGTGTCAAAGCCTTGTTAATCAGATGGAATCGGTGGTGTAGTGTGCTCACCACGTGTGTGGGTCAAAGCCTTGTTAATCAGATGGAATCGGTGGTGTAGTGTGCTCACCACGTGTGTGGGTCAAAGCCTTGTTAATCAGATGGAATCGGTGGTGTAGTGTACTCACCACGTGTGTGGGTCAAAGCCTTGTTAATCAGACAGAATCGGTGGTGTAGTGTGCTCACCACGTGTGTGGGTCAAAGCCTTGTTAATCAGACAGAATCGGTGGTGTAGTGTGCTCACCACGTGTGTGGGTCAAAGCCTTGTTAATCAGATGGAATCGGTGGTGTAGTGTGCTCACCACGTGTGTGGGTCAAAGCCTTGTTAATCAGATGGAATCTGTGGTGTAGTGTGCTCACCATGTGTGTGGGTCAAAGCCTTGTTAATCAGATGGAATCGGTGGTGTAGTGTGCTCACCACGTGTGTGGGTCAAAGCCTTGTTAATCAGACAGAATCGGTGGTGTAGTGTGCTCACCACGTGTGTGGGTCAAAGCCTTGTTAATCAGATGGAATCAGTGGTGTAGTGTGCTCACCACGTGTGTGGGTCAAAGCCTTGTTAATCAGACAGAATCGGTGGTGTAGTGTGCTCACCACGGTTGTGGGTCAAAGCCTTGTTAATCAGATGGAATCGGTGGTGTAGTGTACTCACCACGTGTGTGGGTCAAAGCCTTGTTAATCAGATGGAATCGGTGGTGTAGTGTGCTCACCACGTGTGTGGGTCAAAGCCTTGTTAATCAGATAGAATCGATGGTGTAGTGTGCTCACCACGTGTGTGGGTCAAAGCCTTGTTAATCAGATGGAATCGGTGGTGTAGTGTGCTCACCACGTGTGTGGTTCAAAGCCTTGTTAATCAGATGGAATCGGTGGTGTAGTGTGCTCATCACGTGTGTGGGTCAAAGCCTTGTTAATCAGACAGAATCGGTGGTGTAGTGTGCTCACCACGTGTGTGGGTCAAAGCCTTGTTAATCAGTCAGAATCGGTGGTGTAGTGTGCTCACCACGTGTGTGGGTCAAAGCCTTGTTAATCAGATAGAATCGGTGGTGTAGTGTGCTCACCACGTGTGTGGGTCAAAGCCGTGTTAATCAGATGAATCGGTGGTGTAGTGTACTCACCACGTGTGTGGGTCAAAGCCTTGTTAATCAGACAGAATCGGTGGTGTAGTGTGCTCACCACGTGTGTGGGTCAAAGCCTTGTTAATCAGATGGAATCGGTGGTGTAGTGTGCTCACCACGTGTGTGGGTCAAAGCCTTGTTAATCAGATGGAATCGGTGGTGTAGTGTACTCACCACGTGTGTGGGTCAAAGCCTTGTTAATCAGACAGAATCGGTGGTGTAGTGTGCTCACCACGTGTGTGGGTCAAAGCCTTGTTAATTAGATGGAATCGGTGGTGTAGTGTGCTCACAACGTGTGTGGGTCAAAGCCTTGTTAATCAGATGGAATCGGTGGTGTAGTGTACTCACCACGTGTGTGGATCAAAGCCTTGTTAATCAGACAGAATCGGTGGTGTAGTGTGCTCACCACGTGTGTGGGTCAAAGCCTTGTTAATCAGACAGAATCGGTGGTGTAGTGTGCTCACCACGTGTGTGGGTCAAAGCCTTGTTAATCAGATGGAATCGGTGGTGTAGTGTGCTCACCACGTGTGTGGGTCAAAGCCTTGTTAATCAGATGGAATCGGTGGTGTAGTGTGCTCACCACGTGTGTGGGTCAAAGCCTTGTTAATCAGACAGAATCGGTGGTGTAGTGTGCTCACCACGGTGTGGATCAAAGCCTTGTTAATCAGATGGAATCGGTGGTGTAGTGTGCTCACCACGTGTGTGGGTCAAAGCCTTGTTAATCAGATGGAATCGGTGGTGTAGTGTGCTCACCACGTGTGTGGGTCAAAGCCTTGTTAATCAGATGGAATCGGTGGTGTAGTGTGCTCATCACGTGTGTGGGTCAAAGCCTTGTTAATCAGATAGAATCGGTGGTGTAGTGTGCTCACCACGTGTGTGGGTCAAAGCCTTGTTAATCAGATGGAATCGGTGGTGTAGTGTGCTCACCACGTGTGTGGGTCAAAGCCTTGTTAATCAGATAGAATCGGTGGTGTAGTGTGCTCACCACGTGTGTGGGTCAAAGCCTTGTTAATCAGATGGAATCGGTGGTGTAGTGTGCTCACCACGTGTGTTGGTCAAAGCCTTGTTAATCAGACAGAATCGGTGGTGTAGTGTGCTCACCACGGTGTGGGTCAAAGCCTTGTTAATCAGATGGAATCGGTGGTGTAGTGTGCTCACCACGTGTGTGGGTCAAAGCCTTGTTAATCAGATGGAATCGGTGGTGTAGTGTGCTCACCACGTGTGTGGGTCAAAGCCTTGTTAATCAGATGGAATCGGTGGTGTAGTGTGCTCGTCACGTGTGTGGGTCAAAGCCTTGTTAATCAGACAGAATCGGTGGTGTAGTGTGCTCACCACGTGTGTGGGTCAAAGCCTTGTTAATCAGATGGAATCGGTGGTGTAGTGTGCTCACCACGTGTGTGGGTCAAAGCCTTGTTAATCAGACAGAATCGGTGGTGTAGTGTGCTCACCACATGTGTGGGTCAAAGCCTTGCTAATCAGATGGAATCGGTGGTGTAGTGTGCTCACCACGTGTGTGGGTCAAAGCCTTGTTAATCAGATGGAATCGGTGGTGTAGTGTGCTCACCACGTGTGTGGGTCAAAGCCTTGTTAATCAGATGGAATCGGTGGTGTAGTGTGCTCACCACGTGTGTGGGTCAAAGCCTTGTTAATCAGATGGAATCGGTGGTGTAGTGTGCTCACCACGTGTGTGGGTCAAAGCCTTGTTAATCAGACAGAATCGGTGGTGTAGTGTGCTCACCACGTGTGTGGGTCAAAGCCTTGTTAATCAGATGGAATCGGTGGTGTAGTGTGCTCACCACGTGTGTGGGTCAAAGCCTTGTTAATCAGACAGAATCGGTGGTGTAGTGTGCTCACCACGTGTGTGGGTCAAAGCCTTGTTAATCACATGGAATCGGTGGTGTAGTGTACTCACCACGTGTGTGGGTCAACGCCTTGTTAATCAGACCGAATCGGTGGTGTAGTGTGCTCACCACATGTGTGGGTCAAAGCCTTGTTAATCAGATGGAATCGGTGGTGTAGTGTGCTCACCACGTGTGTGGGTCAAAGCCTTGTTAATCAGACAGAATCGGTGGTGTAGTGTGCTCACCACGTGTGTGGGTCAAAGTCTTGTTAATCAGATGGAATCGGTGGTGTAGTGTGCTCACCACGTGTGTGGGTCAAAGCCTTGTTAATCAGATGGAATCGGTGGTGTAGTGTACTCACCACGTGTGTGGGTCAAAGCCTTGTTAATCAGATGGAATCGGTGGTGTAGTGTGCTCACCACGTGTGTGGGTCAAAGCCTTGTTAATCAGACAGAATCGGTGGTGTAGTGTGCTCACCACGTGTGTGGGTCAAAGCCTTGTTAATCAGACGGAATCGGTGGTGTAGTGTGCTCACCACGTGTGTGGGTCAAAGCCTTGTTAATCAGATGGAATCGGTGGTGTAGTGTGCTCATCACGTGTGTGGGTCAAAGCCTTGTTAATCAGACAGAATCGGTGGTGTAGTGTGCTCACCACGTGTGTGGGTCAAAGCCTTGTTAATCAGTCAGAATCGGTGGTGTAGTGTGCTCACCACGTGTGTGGGTCAAAGCCTTGTTAATCAGATAGAATCGGTGGTGTAGTGTGCTCACCACGTGTGTGGATCAAAGCCTTGTTAATCAGATGGAATCGGTGGTGTAGTGTGCTCACCACGTGTGTGGGTCAAAGCCTTGTTAATCAGATAGAATCGGTGGTGTAGTGTGCTCACCACGTGTGTGGGTCAAAGCCTTGCTAATCAGATGGAATCGGTGGTGTAGTGTGCTCACCACGTGTGTGGGTCAAAGCCTTGTTAATCAGATGGAATCGGTGGTGTAGTGTACTCACCACGTGTGTGGGTCAAAGCCTTGTTAATCAGACAGAATCCGTGGTGTAGTGTGCTCACCACGTGTGTGGGTCAAAGCCTTGTTAATCAGATGGAATCGGTGGTGTAGTGTGCTCACAACGTGTGTGGGTCAAAGCCTTGTTAATCAGATGGAATCGGTGGTGTAGTGTACTCACCACGTGTGTGGGTCAAAGCCTTGTTAATCAGACAGAATCGGTGGTGTAGTGTGCTCACCACGTGTGTGGGTCAAAGCCTTGTTAATCAGTCAGAATCGGTGGTGTAGTGTGCTCACCACGTGTGTGGGTCAAAGCCTTGTTAATCAGATGGAATCGGTGGTGTAGTGTGCTCACCACGTGTGTGGGTCAAAGCCTTGTTAATCAGACGGAATCGGTGGTGTAGTGTGCTCACCACGTGTGTCGGTCAAAACCTTGTTAATCAGACAGAATCGGTGGTGTAGTGTGCTCAACACGTGTGTGGGTCAAAGCCTTGTTAATCAGATGGAATCGGTGGTGTAGTGTGCTCACCACGTGTGTGGGTCAAAGCCTTGTTAATCAGATGGAATCGGTGGTGTAGTGTGCTCACCACGTGTGTGGGTCAAAGCCTTGTTAATCAGACAGAATCGGTGGTGTAGTGTGCTCACCACGTGTGTGGGTCAAAGCCTTGTTAATCAGACAGAATCGGTGGTGTAGTGTGCTCACCACGTGTGTGGGTCAAAGCCTTGTTAATCAGATGGAATCGGTGGTGTAGTGTACTCACCACGTGTGTGGGTCAAAGCCTTGTTAATCAGATGGAATCGGTGGTGTAGTGTGCTCACCACATGTGTGGGTCAAAGCCTTGTTAATCAGATAGAATCGATGGTGTAGTGTGCTCACCACGTGTGTGGGTCAAAGCCTTGTTAATCAGATGGAATCGGTGGTGTAGTGTGCTCACCACGTGTGTGGTTCAAAGCCTTGTTAATCAGATGGAATCGGTGGTGTAGTGTGCTCATCACGTGTGTGGGTCAAAGCCTTGTTAATCAGACAGAATCGGTGGTGTAGTGTGCTCACCACGTGTGTGGGTCAAAGCCTTGTTAATCAGTCAGAATCGGTGGTGTAGTGTGCTCACCACGTGTGTGGGTCAAAGCCTTGTTAATCAGATGGAATCGGTGGTGTAGTGTGCTCACCACGTGTGTGGGTCAAAGCCTTGTTAATCAGACAGAATCGGTGGTGTAGTGTGCTCACCACGTGTGTGGGTCAAAGCCTTGTTAATCAGATGGAATCGGTGGTGTCGTGTGCTCACCACGTGTGTGGGTCAAAGCCTTGTTAATCAGATGGAATCGGTGGTGTAGTGTACTCACCACGTGTGTGGGTCAAAGCCTTGTTAATCAGACAGAATCGGTGGTGTAGTGTGCTCACCACGTGTGTGGGTCAAAGCCTTGTTAATTAGATGGAATCGGTGGTGTAGTGTGCTCACAACGTGTATGGGTCAAAGCCTTGTTAATCAGATGGAATCGGTGGTGTAGTGTACTCACCACGTGTGTGGGTCAAAGCCTTGTTAATCAGACAGAATCGGTGGTGTAGTGTGCTCACCACGTGTGTGGGTCAAAGCCTTGTTAATCAGATGGAATCGGTGGTGTAGTGTGCTCACCACGTGTGTGGGTCAAAGCCTTGTTAATCAGATGGAATCGGTGGTGTAGTGTGCTCACCACGTGTGTGGGTCAAAGCCTTCTTAATCAGACAGAATCGGTGGTGTAGTGTGCTCACCACGGTGTGGGTCAAAGCCTTGTTAATCAGATGGAATCGGTGGTGTAGTGTGCTCACCACGTGTGTGGGTCAAAGCCTTGTTAATCAGATAGAATCGGTGGTGTAGTGTGCTCACCACGTGTGTGGGTCAAAGCCTTGTTAATCAGATGGAATCGGTGGTGTAGTGTGCTCACCACGTGTGTTGGTCAAAGCCTTGTTAATCAGACAGAATCGGTGGTGTAGTGTGCTCACCACGGTGTGGGTCAAAGCCTTGTTAATCAGATGGAATCGGTGGTGTAGTGTGCTCACCACGTGTGTGGGTCAAAGCCTTGTTAATCAGATGGAATCGGTGGTGTAGTGTGCTCACCACGTGTGTGGGTCAAAGCCTTGTTAATCAGATGGAATCGGTGGTGTAGTGTGCTCATCACGTGTGTGGGTCAAAGCCTTGTTAATCAGACAGAATCGGTGGTGTAGTGTGCTCACCACGTGTGTGGGTCAAAGCCTTGTTAATCAGATGGAATCGGTGGTGTAGTGTGCTCACCACTTGTGTGGGTCAAAGCCTTGTTAAATCAGATGGAATCGGTGGTGTAGTGTGCTCACCACGTGTGTGGGTCAAAGCCTTGTTAATCAGATGGAATCGGTGGTGTAGTGTGCTCACCACGTGTGTGGGTCAAAGCCTTGTTAATCAGATGGAATCGGTGGTGTAGTGTGCTCACCACGTGTGTGGGTCAAAGCCTTGGTAATCAGACAGAATCGGTGGTGTAGTGTGCTCACCACGTGTGTGGGTCAAAGCCTTGTTAATCAGATGGAATCGGTGGTGTAGTGTGCTCACCACGTGTGTGGGTCAAAGCCTTGTTAATCAGACAGAATCGGTGGTGTAGTGTGCTCACCACGTGTGTGGGTCAAAGCCTTGTTAATCACATGGAATCGGTGGTGTAGTGTACTCACCACGTGTGTGGGTCAAAGCCTTGTTAATCAGACAGAATCGGTGGTGTAGTGTGCTCACCACGTGTGTGGGTCAAAGCCTTGTTAATCAGATAGAATCGATGGTGTAGTGTGCTCACCTCGTGTGTGGGTCAAAGCCTTGTTAATCAGATGGAATCGGTGGTGTAGTGTGCTCACCACGTGTGTGGTTCAAAGCCTTGTTAATCAGATGGAATCGGTGGTGTAGTGTGCTCATCACATGTGTGGGTCAAAGCCTTGTTAATCAGACAGAATCAGTGGTGTAGTGTGCTCACCACGTGTGTGGGTCAAAGCCTTGTTAATCAGATGGAATCGGTGGTGTAGTGTGCTCACCACGTGTGTGGGTCAAAGCCTTGTTAATCAGATAGAATCGGTGGTGTAGTGTGCTCACCACGTGTGTGGGTCAAAGCCTTGTTAATCAGATGGAATCGGTGGTGTAGTGTGCTCACCACGTGTGTGGGTCAAAGCCTTGTTAATCAGACAGAATCGGTGGTGTAGTGTGCTCACCACGTGTGTGGGTCAAAGCCTTGTTAATCAGATGGAATCGGTGGTGTAGTGTGCTCACCACGTGTGTGGGTCAAAGCCTTGTTAATCAGATGGAATCGGTGGTGTAGTGTACTCACCACGTGTGTGGGTCAAAGCCTTGTTAATCAGACAGAATCGGTGGTGTAGTGTGCTCACCACGTGTGTGGGTCAAAGCCTTGTTAATTAGATGGAATCGGTGGTGTAGTGTGCTCACAACGTGTGTGGGTCAAAGCCTTGTTAATCAGATGGAATCGGTGGTGTAGTGTACTCACCACGTGTGTGGGTCAAAGCCTTGTTAATCAGACAGAATCGGTGGTGTAGTGTGCTCACCACGTGTGTGGGTCAAAGCCTTGTTAATCAGACAGAATAGGTGGTGTAGTGTGCTCACCACGTGTGTGGGTCAAAGCCTTGTTAATCAGATGGAATCGGTGGTGTAGTGTGCTCACCACGTGTGTGGGTCAAAGTCTTGTTAATCAGATGGAATCGGTGGTGTAGTGTGCTCACCACGTGTGTGGGTCAAAGCCTTGTTAATCAGACAGAATCGGTGGTGTAGTGTGCTCACCACGGTGTGGGTCAAAGCCTTGTTAATCAGATGGAATCGGTGGTGTAGTGTGCTCACCACGTGTGTGGGTCAAAGCCTTGTTAATCAGATGGAATCGGTGGTGTAGTGTGCTCACCACGTGTGTGGGTCAAAGCCTTGTTAATCAGATGGAATCGGTGGTGTAATGTGCTCATCACGTTTGTGGGTCAAAGCCTTGTTAATCAGACAGAATCGGTGGTGTAGTGTGCTCACCACGTGTGTGGGTCAAAGCCTTGTAAATCAGATGGAATCGGTGGTGTAGTGTGCTCACCACGTGTGTGGGTCAAAGCCTTGTTAATCAGATAGAATCGGTGGTGTAGTGTGCTCACCACGTGTGTTGGTCAAAGCCTTGTTAATCAGACAGAATCGGTGGTGTAGTGTGCTCACCACGGTGTGGGTCAAAGCCTTGTTAATCAGATGGAATCGGTGGTGTAGTGTGCTCACCACGTGTGTGGGTCAAAGCCTTGTTAATCAGATGGAATCGGTGGTGTAGTGTGCTCACCACGTGTGTGGGTCAAAGCCTTGTTAATCAGATGGAATCGGTGGTGTAGTGTGCTCACCACGTGTGTGGGTCAAAGCCTTCTTAATCAGACAGAATCGGTGGTGTAGTGTGCTCACCACGGTGTGGGTCAAAGCCTTGTTAATCAGATGGAATCGGTGGTGTAGTGTGCTCACCACGTGTGTGGGTCAAAGCCTTGTTAATCAGATAGAATCGGTGGTGTAGTGTGCTCACCACGTGTGTGGGTCAAAGCCTTGTTAATCAGATGGAATCGGTGGTGTAGTGTGCTCACCACGTGTGTGGGTCAAAGCCTTGTTAATCAGATGGAATCGGTGGTGTAGTGTGCTCACCACGTGTGTGGGTCAAAGCCTTGTTAATCAGATGGAATCGGTGGTGTAGTGTGCTCACCACGTGTGTGGGTCAAAGCCTTGGTAATCAGACAGAATCGGTGGTGTAGTGTGCTCACCACGTGTGTGGGTCAAAGCCTTGTTAATCAGATGGAATCGGTGGTGTAGTGTGCTCACCACGTGTGTGGGTCAAAGCCTTGTTAATCAGACAGAATCGGTGGTGTAGTGTGCTCACCACGTGTGTGGGTCAAAGCCTTGTTAATCACATGGAATCGGTGGTGTAGTGTACTCACCACGTGTGTGGGTCAAAGCCTTGTTAATCAGACAGAATCGGTGGTGTAGTGTGCTCACCACGTGTGTGGGTCAAAGCCTTGTTAATCAGATAGAATCGATGGTGTAGTGTGCTCACCACGTGTGTGGGTCAAAGCCTTGTTAATCAGATGGAATCGGTGGTGTAGTGTGCTCACCACGTGTGTGGTTCAAAGCCTTGTTAATCAGATGGAATCGGTGGTGTAGTGTGCTCATCACATGTGTGGGTCAAAGCCTTGTTAATCAGACAGAATCAGTGGTGTAGTGTGCTCACCACGTGTGTGGGTCAAAGCCTTGTTAATCAGATGGAATCGGTGGTGTAGTGTGCTCACCACGTGTGTGGGTCAAAGCCTTGTTAATCAGATAGAATCGGTGGTGTAGTGTGCTCACCACGTGTGTGGGTCAAAGCCTTGTTAATCAGATGGAATCGGTGGTGTAGTGTGCTCACCACGTGTGTGGGTCAAAGCCTTGTTAATCAGACAGAATCGGTGGTGTAGTGTGCTCACCACGTGTGTGGGTCAAAGCCTTGTTAATCAGATGGAATCGGTGGTGTAGTGTGCTCACCACGTGTGTGGGTCAAAGCCTTGTTAATCAGATGGAATCGGTGGTGTAGTGTACTCACCACGTGTGTGGGTCAAAGCCTTGTTAATCAGACAGAATCGGTGGTGTAGTGTGCTCACCACGTGTGTGGGTCAAAGCCTTGTTAATTAGATGGAATCGGTGGTGTAGTGTGCTCACAACGTGTGTGGGTCAAAGCCTTGTTAATCAGATGGAATCGGTGGTGTAGTGTACTCACCACGTGTGTGGGTCAAAGCCTTGTTAATCAGACAGAATCGGTGGTGTAGTGTGCTCACCACGTGTGTGGGTCAAAGCCTTGTTAATCAGACAGAATAGGTGGTGTAGTGTGCTCACCACGTGTGTGGGTCAAAGCCTTGTTAATCAGATGGAATCGGTGGTGTAGTGTGCTCACCATGTGTGTGGGTCAAAGTCTTGTTAATCAGATGGAATCGGTGGTGTAGTGTGCTCACCACGTGTGTGGGTCAAAGCCTTGTTAATCAGACAGAATCGGTGGTGTAGTGTGCTCACCACGGTGTGGGTCAAAGCCTTGTTAATCAGATGGAATCGGTGGTGTAGTGTGCTCACCACGTGTGTGGGTCAAAGCCTTGTTAATCAGATGGAATCGGTGGTGTAGTGTGCTCACCACGTGTGTGGGTCAAAGCCTTGTTAATCAGATGGAATCGGTGGTGTAATGTGCTCATCACGTTTGTGGGTCAAAGCCTTGTTAATCAGACAGAATCGGTGGTGTAGTGTGCTCACCACGTGTGTGGGTCAAAGCCTTGTAAATCAGATGGAATCGGTGGTGTAGTGTGCTCACCACGTGTGTGGGTCAAAGCCTTGTTAATCAGATAGAATCGGTGGTGTAGTGTGCTCACCACGTGTGTTGGTCAAAGCCTTGTTAATCAGACAGAATCGGTGGTGTAGTGTGCTCACCACGGTGTGGGTCAAAGCCTTGTTAATCAGATGGAATCGGTGGTGTAGTGTGCTCACCACGTGTGTGGGTCAAAGCCTTGTTAATCAGATGGAATCGGTGGTGTAGTGTGCTCACCACGTGTGTGGGTCAAAGCCTTGTTAATCAGATGGAATCGGTGGTGTAGTGTGCTCACCACGTGTGTGGGTCAAAGCCTTCTTAATCAGACAGAATCGGTGGTGTAGTGTGCTCACCACGGTGTGGGTCAAAGCCTTGTTAATCAGATGGAATCGGTGGTGTAGTGTGCTCACCACGTGTGTGGGTCAAAGCCTTGTTAATCAGATAGAATCGGTGGTGTAGTGTGCTCACCACGTGTGTGGGTCAAAGCCTTGTTAATCAGATGGAATCGGTGGTGTAGTGTGCTCACCACGTGTGTTGGTCAAAGCCTTGTTAATCAGACAGAATCGGTGGTGTAGTGTGCTCACCACGGTGTGGGTCAAAGCCTTGTTAATCAGATGGAATCGGTGGTGTAGTGTGCTCACCACGTGTGTGGGTCAAAGCCTTGTTAATCAGATGGAATCGGTGGTGTAGTGTGCTCACCACGTGTGTGGGTCAAAGCCTTGTTAATCAGATGGAATCGGTGGTGTAGTGTGCTCATCACGTGTGTGGGTCAAAGCCTTGTTAATCAGACAGAATCGGTGGTGTAGTGTGCTCACCACGTGTGTGGGTCAAAGCCTTGTTAATCAGATGGAATCGGTGGTGTAGTGTGCTCACCACTTGTGTGGGTCAAAGCCTTGTTAAATCAGATGGAATCGGTGGTGTAGTGTGCTCACCACGTGTGTGGGTCAAAGCCTTGTTAATCAGATGGAATCGGTGGTGTAGTGTGCTCACCACGTGTGTGGGTCAAAGCCTTGTTAATCAGATGGAATCGGTGGTGTAGTGTGCTCACCACGTGTGTGGGTCAAAGCCTTGGTAATCAGACAGAATCGGTGGTGTAGTGTGCTCACCACGTGTGTGGGTCAAAGCCTTGTTAATCAGATGGAATCGGTGGTGTAGTGTGCTCACCACGTGTGTGGGTCAAAGCCTTGTTAATCAGACAGAATCGGTGGTGTAGTGTGCTCACCACGTGTGTGGGTCAAAGCCTTGTTAATCACATGGAATCGGTGGTGTAGTGTACTCACCACGTGTGTGGGTCAAAGCCTTGTTAATCAGACAGAATCGGTGGTGTAGTGTGCTCACCACGTGTGTGGGTCAAAGCCTTGTTAATCAGATAGAATCGATGGTGTAGTGTGCTCACCACGTGTGTGGGTCAAAGCCTTGTTAATCAGATGGAGTCGGTGGTGTAGTGTGCTCACCACGTGTGTGGTTCAAAGCCTTGTTAATCAGATGGAATCGGTGGTGTAGTGTGCTCATCACATGTGTGGGTCAAAGCCTTGTTAATCAGACAGAATCAGTGGTGTAGTGTGCTCACCACGTGTGTAGGTCAAAGCCTTGTTAATCAGATGGAATCGGTGGTGTAGTGTGCTCACCACGTGTGTGGGTCAAAGCCTTGTTAATCAGATAGAATCGGTGGTGTAGTGTGCTCACCACGTGTGTGGGTCAAAGCCTTGTTAAACAGATGGAATCGGTGGTGTAGTGTGCTCACCACGTGTGTGGGTCAAAGCCTTGTTAATCAGACAGAATCGGTGGTGTAGTGTGCTCACCACGTGTGTGGGTCAAAGCCTTGTTAATCAGATGGAATCGGTGGTGTAGTGTGCTCACCACGTGTGTGGGTCAAAGCCTTGTTAATCAGATGGAATCGGTGGTGTAGTGTACTCACCACGTGTGTGGGTCAAAGCCTTGTTAATCAGACAGAATCGGTGGTGTAGTGTGCTCACAACGTGTGTGGGTCAAAGCCTTGTTAATCAGATGGAATCGGTGGTGTAGTGTACTCACCACGTGTGTGGGTCAAAGCCTTGTTAATCAGACAAAATCGGTGGTGTAGTGTGCTCACCACGTGTGTGGGTCAAAGCCTTGTTAATCAGACAGAATAGGTGGTGTAGTGTGCTCACCACGTGTGTGGGTCAAAGCCTTGTTAATCAGATGGAATCGGTGGTGTAGTGTGCTCACCACGTGTGTGGGTCAAAGTCTTGTTAATCAGATGGAATCGGTGGTGTAGTGTGCTCACCACGTGTGTGGGTCAAAGCCTTGTTAATCAGACAGAATCGGTGGTGTAGTGTGCTCACCACGGTGTGGGTCAAAGCCTTGTTAATCAGATGGAATCGGTGGTGTAGTGTGCTCACCACGTGTGTGGGTCAAAGCCTTGTTAATCAGATGGAATCGGTGGTGTAGTGTGCTCACCACGTGTGTGGGTCAAAGCCTTGTTAATCAGATGGAATCGGTGGTGTAGTGTGCTCATCACGTGTGTGGGTCAAAGCCTTGTTAATCAGACAGAATCGGTGGTGTAGTGTGCTCCCCACGGTGTGGGTCAAAGCCTTGTTAATCAGATGGAATCGGTGGTGTAGTGTGCTCACCACGTGTGTGGGTCAAAGCCTTGTTAATCAGATGGAATCGGTGGTGTAGTGTGCTCACCACGTGTGTGGGTCAAAGCCTTGTTAATCAGATGGAATCGGTGGTGTAGTGTGCTCATCACGTGTGTGGGTCAAAGCCTTGTTAATCAGACAGAATCGGTGGTGTAGTGTGCTCACCACGTGTGTGGGTCAAAGCCTTGTTAATCAGATGGAATCGGTGGTGTAGTGTGCTCACCACGTGTGTGGGTCAAAGCCTTGATAATCAGATAGAATCGGTGGTGTAGTGTGCTCACCACGTGTGTGGGTCAACGCCTTGTTAATCAGACAGAATCGGTGGTGTAGTGTGCTCACCACATGTGTGGGTCAAAGCCTTGTTAATCAGATGGAATCGGTGGTGTAGTGTGCTCACCACGTGTGTGGGTCAAAGCCTTGTTAATCAGATGGAATCGGTGGTGTAGTGTACTCACCACGTGTGTGGGTCAACGCCTTGTTAATCAGACCGAATCGGTGGTGTAGTGTGCTCACCACATGTGTGGGTCAAAGCCTTGTTAATCAGATGGAATCGGTGGTGTAGTGTGCTCACCACGTGTGTGGGTCAAAGCCTTGTTAATCAGACAGAATCGGTGGTGTAGTGTGCTCCCCACGTGTGTGGGTCAAAGCCTTGTTAATCAGATGGAATCGGTGGTGTAGTGTGCTCACCACGTGTGTGGGTCAAAGCCTTGTTAATCAGATGGAATCGGTGGTGTAGTGTGCTCACCACGTGTGTGGGTCAAAGCCTTGTTAAGCAGATGGAATCGGTGGTGTAGTGTGCTCACCACGTGTGTGGGTCAAACCCTTGTTAATCAGACAGAATCGGTGGTGTAGTGTGCTCACCACGTGTGTGGGTCAAAGCCTTGTTAATCAGATGGAATCGGTGGTGTAGTGTGCTCACCACGTGTGTGGGTCAAAGCCTTGTTAATCAGATGGAATCGGTGGTGTAGTGTACTCACCACGTGTGTGGGTCAAAGCCTTGTTAATCAGACAGAATCGGTGGTGTAGTGTGCTCACCACGTGTGTGGGTCAAAGCCTTGTTGATCAGATGGAATCGATGGTGTAGTGTACTCACCACGTGTGTGGGTCAAAGCCTTGTTAATCAGACAGAATCGGTGGTGTAGTGTGCTCACCACGTGTGTGGGTCAAAGCCTTGTTAATCAGATAGAATCGATGGTGTAGTGTGCTCACCACGTGTGTGGGTCAAAGCCTTGTTAATCAGATGGAATCGGTGGTGTAGTGTGCTCACCACGTGTGTGGGTCAAAGCCTTGTTAATCAGATGGAATCGGTGGTGTAGTGTGCTCACCACGTGTGTGGGTCAAAGCCTTGTTGATCAGACGGAATCGGTGGTGTAGTGTGCTCACCACGTGTGTGGGTCAAAGCCTTGTTAATCAGACGGAATCGGTGGTGTAGTGTGCTCATCACGTGTGTGGGTCAAAGCCTTGTTAATCAGACAGAACCGGTGGTGTAGTGTGCTCACCACGTGTGTGGGTCAAAGCCTTGTTAATCAGTCAGAATCGGTGGTGTATTGTGCTCACCACGTGTGTGGGTCAAAGCCTTGTTAATCAGATAGAATCGGTGGTGTAGTGTGCTCACCACGTGTGTGGGTCAAAGCCTTGTTAATCAGATGGAATCGGTGGTGTAGTGTGCTCACCACGTGTGTGGGTCAAAGCCTTGTTACTCAGACAGAATCGGTGGTGTAGTGTGCTCACCACGTGTGTGGGTCAAAGCCTTGCTAATCAGATGGAATCGGTGGTGTAGTGTGCTCACCACGTGTGTGGGTCAAAGCCTTGTTAATCAGATGGAATCGGTTGTGTAGTGTGCTCACCACGTGTGTTGGTCAAAGCCTTGTTAATCAGACAGAATCGGTGGTGTAGTGTGCTCACCACGGTGTGGGTCAAAGCCTTGTTAATCAGATGGAATCGGTGGTGTAGTGTGCTCACCACGTGTGTGGGTCAAAGCCTTGTTAATCAGATGGAATCGGTGGTGTAGTGTGTTCACCACGTGTGTGGGTCAAAGCCTTGTTAATCAGATGGAATCGGTGGTGTAGTGTGCTCATCACGTGTGTGGGTCAAAGCCTTGTTAATCAGATGGAATCGGTGGTGTAGTGTGCTCACCACGTGTGTGGGTCAAAGCCTTGTTAATCAGATAGAATCGGTGGTGTAGTGTGCTCACCACGTGTGTGGGTCAACGCCTTGTTAATCAGACAGAATCGGTGGTGTAGTGTGCTCACCACATGTGTGGGTCAAAGCCTTGTTAATCAGATGGAATCGGTGGTGTAGTGTGCTCACCACGTGTGTGGGTCAAAGCCTTGTTAATCAGATGGAATCGGTGGTGTAGTGTGCTCACCACGTGTGTGGGTCAAAGCCTTGTTAATCAGATGGAATCGGTGGTGTAGTGTGCTCACCACGTGTGTTGGTCAAAGCCTTGTTAATCAGACAGAATCGGTGGTGTAGTGTGCTCACCACGGTGTGGGTCAAAGCCTTGTTAATCAGATGGAATCGGTGGTGTAGTGTGGTCACCACGCGTGTGGGTCAAAGCCTTGTTAATCAGATGGAATCGGTGGTGTAGTGTGTTCACCACGTGTGTGGGTCAAAGCCTTGTTAATCAGATGGAATCGGTGGTGTAGTGTGCTCATCACGTGTGTGGGTCAAAGCCTTGTTAATCAGATGGAATCGGTGGTGTAGTGTGCTCACCACGTGTGTGGGTCAAAGCCTTGTTAATCAGATAGAATCGGTGGTGTAGTGTGCTCACCACGTGTGTGGGTCAACGCCTTGTTAATCAGACAGAATCGGTGGTGTAGTGTGCTCACCACATGTGTGGGTCAAAGCCTTGTTAATCAGATGGAATCGGTGGTGTAGTGTGCTCACCACGTGTGTGGGTCAAAGCCTTGTTAATCAGATGGAATCGGTGGTGTAGTGTACTCACCACGTGTGTGGGTCAACGCCTTGTTAATCAGACCGAATCGGTGGTGTAGTGTGCTCACCACATGTGTGGGTCAAAGCCTTCTTAATCAGATGGAATCGGTGGTGTAGTGTGCTCACCACGTGTGTGGGTCAAAGCCTTGTCAATCAGACAGAATCGGTGGTGTAGTGTGCTCACCACGTGTGTGGGTCAAAGTCTTGTTAATCAGATGGAATCGGTGGTGTAGTGTGCTCACCACGTGTGTGGGTCAAAGCCTTGTTAATCAGATGGAATCGGTGGTGTAGTGTACTCACCACGTGTGTGGGTCAAAGCCTTGTTAATCAGACAGAATCGGTGGTGTAGTGTGCTCACCACGTGTGTGGGTCAAAGCCTTGTTAATCAGACAGAATCGGTGGTGTAGTGTGCTCACCACGTGTGTGGGTCAAAGCCTTGTTAATCAGATGGAATCGGTGGTGTAGTGTGCTCACCACGTGTGTGGGTCAAAGCCTTGTTAATCAGATGGAATCGGTGGTGTAGTGTGCTCACCACGTGTGTGGGTCAAAGCCTTGTTAAGCAGATGGAATCGGTGGTGTAGTGTGCTCACCACGTGTGTGGGTCAAAGCCTTGTTAATCAGACAGAATCGGTGGTGTAGTGTGCTCACCACGTGTGTGGGTCAAAGCCTTGTTAATCAGATGGAATCGGTGGTGTAGTGTGCTCACCACGTGTGTGGGTCAAAGCCTTGTTAATCAGATGGAATCGGTGGTGTAGTGTACTCACCACGTGTGTGGGTCAAAGCCTTGTTAATCAGACAGAATCGGTGGTGTAGTGTGCTCACCACGTGTGTGGGTCAAAGCCTTGTTGATCAGATGGAATCGGTGGTGTAGTGTACTCACCACGTGTGTGGGTCAAAGCCTTGTTAATCAGACAGAATCGGTGGTGTATTGTGCTCACCACGTGTGTGGGTCAAAGCCTTGTTAATCAGATAGAATCGATGGTGTAGTGTGCTCACCACGTGTGTGGGTCAAAGCCTTGTTAATCAGATGGAATCGGTGGTGTAGTGTGCTCACCACGTGTGTGGGTCAAAGCCTTGTTAATCAGATGGAATCGGTGGTGTAGTGTGCTCACCACGTGTGTGGGTCAAAGCATTGTTGATCAGACGGAATCGGTGGTGTAGTGTGCTCACCACATGTGTGGGTCAAAGCCTTGTTAATCAGACGGAATCGGTGGTGTAGTGTGCTCATCACGTGTGTGGGTCAAAGCCTTGTTAATCAGACAGAATCGGTGGTGTAGTGTGCTCACCACGTGTATGGGTCAAAGCCTTGTTAATCAGTCAGAATCGGTGGTGTAGTGTGCTCACCACGTGTGTGGGTCAAAGCCTTGTTAATCAGATAGAATCGGTGGTGTAGTGTGCTCACCACGTGTGTGGGTCAAAGCCTTGTTAATCAGATGGAATCGGTGGTGTAGTGTGCTCACCACGTGTGTGGGTCAAAGCCTTCTTAATCAGACAGAATCGGTGGTGTAGTGTGCTCACCACGTGTGTGGGTCAAAGCCTTGCTAATCAGATGGAATCGGTGGTGTAGTGTGCTCACCACGTGTGTGGGTCAAAGCCTTGTTAATCAGATGGAATCGGTGGTGTAGTGTACTCACCACGTGTGTGGGTCAAAGCCTTGTTAATCAGACAGAATCGGTGTTGTAGTGTGCTCAACACGTGTGTGGGTCAAAGCCTTGTTAATCAGATGGAATCGGTGGTGTAGTGTGCTCACAACGTGTGTGGGTCAAAGCCTTGTTAATCAGATGGAATCGGTGGTGTAGTGTACTCACCACGTGTGTGGGTCAAAGCCTTGTTAATCAGACAGAATCGGTGGTGTAGTGTGCTCACCACGTGTGTGGGTCAAAGCCTTGTTAATCAGTCAGAATCGGTGGTGTAGTGTGCTCACCACGTGTGTGGGTCAAAGCCTTGTTAATCAGATGGAATCGGTGGTGTAGTGTGCTCACCACGTGTGTGGGTCAAAGCCTTGTTAATCAGACGGAATCGGTGGTGTAGTGTGCTCACCACGTGTGTCGGTCAAAACCTTGTTAATCAGACAGAATCGGTGGTGTAGTGTGCTCAACACGTGTGTGGGTCAAAGCCTTGTTAATCAGATGGAATCGGTGGTGTAGTGTGCTCACCACGTGTGTGGGTCAAAGCCTTGTTAATCAGATGGAATCGGTGGTGTAGTGTGCTCACCACGTGTGTGGGTCAAAGCCTTGTTAATCAGATGGAATCGGTGGTGTAGTGTGCTCACCACGTGTGTGGGTCAAAGCCTTGTTAATCAGACAGAATCGGTGGTATAATGTGCTCACCACGTGTGTTGGTCAAAGCCTTGTTAATCAGATGGAATCGGTGGTGTAGTGTGCTCACCACGTGTGTGGGTCAAAGCCTTGTTAATCAGATGGAATCGGTGGTGTAGTGTACTCACCACGTGTGTGGGTCAAAGCCTTGTTAATCAGACAGAATCGGTGGTGTAGTGTGCTCACCACGTGTGTGGGTCAAAGCCTTGTTAATCAGATGGAATCGGTGGTGTAGTGTGCTCACCACGTGTGTGGGTCAAAGCCTTGTTAATCAGATGGAATCGGTGGTGTAGTGTGCTCACCACGTGTGTGGGTCAAAGCCTTGTTAATCAGACGGAATCGGTGGTGTAGTGTGCTCACCACGTGTGTCGGTCAAAACCTTGTTAATCAGACAGAATCGGTGGTGTAGTGTGCTCAACACGTGTGTGGGTCAAAGCCTTGTTAATCAGATGGAATCGGTGGTGTAGTGTGCTCACCACGTGTGTGGGTCAAAGCCTTGTTAATCAGATGGAATCGGTGGTGTAGTGTGCTCACCACGTGTGTGGGTCAAAGCCTTGTTAATCAGATGGAATCGGTGGTGTAGTGTGCTCACCACGTGTGTGGGTCAAAGCCTTGTTAATCAGACAGAATCGGTGGTATAATGTGCTCACCACGTGTGTTGGTCAAAGCCTTGTTAATCAGATGGAATCGGTGGTGTAGTGTGCTCACCACGTGTGTGGGTCAAAGCCTTGTTAATCAGATGGAATCGGTGGTGTAGTGTACTCACCACGTGTGTGGGTCAAAGCCTTGTTAATCAGACAGAATCGGTGGTGTAGTGTGCTCACCACGTGTGTGGGTCAAAGCCTTGTTAATCAGATGGAATCGGTGGTGTAGTGTGCTCACCACGTGTGTGGGTCAAAGCCTTGTTAATCAGATGGAATCGGTGGTGTAGTGTACTAACCACGTGTGTGGGTCAAAACCTTGTTAATCAGATGGAATCGGTGGTGTAGTGTGCTCACCACGTGTGTGGGTCAAAGCCTTGTTAATCAGACAGAATCGGTGGTGTAGTGTGCTCACCACGTGTGTGGGTCAAAGCCTTGTTAATCAGATGGAATCGGTGGTGTAGTGTGCTCACCACGTGTGTGGGTCAAAGCCTTGTTAATCAGATGGAATCGGTGGTGTAGTGTGCTCATCACGTGTGTGGGTGAAAGCCTTGTTAATCAGACAGAATCGGTGGTGTAGTGTGCTCACCACGTGTGTGGGTCAAAGCCTTGTTAATCAGATAGAATCGGTGGATGTAGTGTGCTCACCACGTGTGTGGGTCAAAGCCTTGTTAATCAGATGGAATCAGTGGTGTAGTGTGCTCACCACGTGTGTGGGTCAAAGCCTTGTTAATCAGACAGAATCGGTGGTGTAGTGTGCTCACCACGTGTGTGGGTCAAAGCCTTGTTAATCAGATAGAATCGGTGGTGTAGTGTGCTCACAACGTGTGTGGGTCAAAGCCTTGTTAATCAGATGGAATCGGTGGTGTAGTGTACTCACCACGTGTGTGGGTCAAAGCCTTGTTAATCAGACAGAATCGGTGGTGTAGTGTGCTCACCACGTGTGTGGGTCAAAGCCTTGTTAATCAGGCAAAATCGGTGGTGTAGTGTGCTCACCACGTGTGTGGGTCAAAGCCTTGTTAATCAGATGGAATCGGTGGTGTAGTGTGCTCACCACGTGTGTGGGTCAAAGCCTTGTTAATATGGAATCGGTGGTGTAGTGTGCTCACCACGTGTGTGGGTCAAAGCCTTGTTAATCAGACGGAATCGGTGGTGTAGTGTGCTCACCACGTGTGTCGGTCAAAACCTTGTTAATCAGACAGAATCGGTGGTGTAGTGTGCTCAACACGTGTGTGGGTCAAAGCCTTGTTAATCAGACAGAATCGGTGGTGTAGTGTGCTCACCACGTGTGTGGGTCAAAGCCTTGTTAATCAGATGGAATCGGTGGTGTAGTGTGCTCACCACGTGTGTGGGTCAAAGCCTTGTTAATCAGATGGAATCGGTGGTGTAGTGTACTAACCACGTGTGTGGGTCAAAGCCTTGTTAATCAGATGGAATCGGTGGTGTAGTGTGCTCACCACGTGTGTGGGTCAAAGCCTTGTTAATCAGATGGAATCGGTGGTGTAGTGTGCTCACCACGTGTGTGGGTCAAAGCCTTGTTAATCAGATGGAATCGGTGGTGTAGTGTGTTCACCACGTGTGTGGGTCAAAGCCTTGTTAATCAGACGGAATCGGTGGTGTAGTGTGCTCACCACGTGTTTGGGTCAAAGCCTTGTTAATCAGATGTAATCGGTGGTGTAGTGTGCTCATCACGTGTGTGGGTCAAAGCCTTGTTAATCAGACAGAATCGGTGGTGTAGTGTGCTCACCACGTGTGTGGGTCAAAGCCTTGTTAATCAGATAGAATCGGTGGATGTAGTGTGCTCACCACGTGTGTGGGTCAAAGCCTTGTTAATCAGATGGAATCGGTGGTGTAGTGTGCTCACCACGTGTGTGGGTCAACGCCTTGTTAATCAGACAGAATCGGTGGTGTAGTGTGCTCACCACGTGTGTGGGTCAAAGCCTTGTTAATCAGATGGAATCGGTGGTGTAGTGTACTCACCACGTGTGTGTGTCAAAGCCTTGTTAATCAGACAGAATCGGTGGTGTAGTGTGCTCACCACGTGTGTGGGTCAAAGCCTTGTTAATCTGGCAGAATCGGTGGTGCAGTGTGCTCACCACGTGTGTGGGTCAAAGCCTTGTTAATCAGATGGAATCGGTGGTGTAGTGTGCTCACCACGTGTGTGGGTCAAAGCCTTGTTAATCAGACGGAATCGGTGGTGTAGTGTGCTCACCACGTGTGTAGGTCAAAACCTTGTTAATCAGACAGAATCGGTGGTGTAGTGTGCTCAACACGTGTGTGGGTCAAAGCCTTGTTAATCAGATGGAATCGGTGGTGTAGTGTGCTCACCACGTGTGTGGGTCAAAGCCTTGTTAATCAGATGGAATCGGTGGTGTAGTGTGCTCACCACGTGTGTGGGTCAAAGCCTTGTTAATCAGATGGAATCGGTGGTGTAGTGTGCTCACCACGTGTGTGGGTCAAAGCCTTGTTAATCAGACGGAATCGGTGGTGTAGTGTGCTCACCACGTGTGTGGGTCAAAACCTTGTTAATCAGACAGAATCGGTGGTGTAGTGTGCTCACCACGTGTGTGGGTCAAAGCCTTGTTAATCAGATGGAATCGGTGGTGTAGTGTGCTCACCACGTGTGTGGGTCAAAGCCTTGTTAATCAGATGGAATCGGTGGTGTAGTGTGCTCACCACGTGTGTGGGTCAAAGCCTTGTTAATCAGACAGAATCGGTGGTGTAGTGTGCTCACCACGTGTGTGGGTCAAAGCCTTGTTAATCAGATGGAATCAGTGGTGTAGTGTGCTCACCACGTGTGTGGGTCAAAGCCTTGTTAATCAGACAGAATCGGTGGTGTAGTGTGCTCACCACGTGTGTGGGTCAAAGCCTTGTTAATCAGATAGAATCGGTGGTGTAGTGTGCTCACAACATGTGTGGGTCAAAGCCTTGTTAATCAGATGGAATCGGTGGTGTAGTGTACTCACCACGTGTGTGGGACAAAGCCTTGTTAATCAGACAGAATCGGTGGTGTAGTGTGCTCACCACGTGTGTGGGTCAAAGCCTTGTTAATCAGGCAGAATCGGTGGTGTAGTGTGCTCACCACGTGTGTGGGTCAAAGCCTTGTTAATCAGATGGAATCGGTGGTGTAGTGTGCTCACCACGTGTGTGGGTCAAAGCCTTGTTAATCAGATGGAATCGGTGGTGTAGTGTGCTCACCACGTGTGTGGGTCAAAGCCTTGTTAATCAGACGAAATCGGTGGTGTAGTGTGCTCACCACGTGTGTCGGTCAAAACCTTGTTAATCAGACAGAATCGGTGGTGTAGTGTGCTCAACACGTGTGTGGGTCAAAGCCTTGTTAATCAGACCGAATCGGTGGTGTAGTGTGCTCACCACGTGTGTGGGTCAAAGCCTTGTTAATCAGATGGAATCGGTGGTGTAGTGTGCTCACCACGTGTGTGGGTCAAAGCCTTGTTAATCAGATGGAATCGGTGGTGTAGTGTACTAACCACGTGTGTGGGTCAAAGCCTTGTTAATCAGATGGAATCGGTGGTGTAGTGTGCTCACCACGTGTGTGGGTCAAAGCCTTGTTAATCAGATGGAATCGGTGGTGTAGTGTGCTCACCACGTGTGTGGGTCAAAGCCTTGTTAATCAGATGGAATCGGTGGTGTAGTGTGTTCACCACGTGTGTGGGTCAAAGCCTTGTTAATCAGACGGAATCGGTGGTGTAGTGTGCTCACCACGTGTGTGGGTCAAAGCCTTGTTAATCAGATGGAATCGGTGGTGTAGTGTGCTCATCACGTGTGTGGGTCAAAGCCTTGTTAATCAGACAGAATCGGTGGTGTAGTGTGCTCACCACGTGTGTGGGTCAAAGCCTTGTTAATCAGATAGAATCGGTGGATGTAGTGTGCTCACCACGTGTGTGGGTCAAAGCCTTGTTAATCAGACAGAATCGGTGGTGTAGTGTGCTCACCACGTGTGTGGGTCAAAGCGTTGTTAATCAGACAGAATCGGTGGTGTAGTGTGCTCACCACGTGTGTGGGTCAAAGCCTTGTTAATCAGATGGAATCGGTGGTGTAGTGTACTCACCACGTGTGTGGGTCAAAGCCTTGTTAATCAGACAGAATCGGTGGTGTAGTGTGCTCACCACGTGTGTGGGTCAAAGCCTTGTTAATCAGGCAGAATCGGTGGTGTAGTGTGCTCACCACGTGTGTGGGTCAAAGCCTTGTTAATCAGATGGAATCGGTGGTGTAGTGTGCTCACCACGTGTGTGGGTCAAAGCCTTGTTAATCAGATGGAATCGGTGGTGTAGTGTGCTCACCACGTGTGTGGGTCAAAGCCTTGTTAATCAGACGGAATCGGTGGTGTAGTGTGCTCACCACGTGTGTAGGTCAAAACCTTGTTAATCAGACAGAATCGGTGGTGTAGTGTGCTCAACACGTGTGTGGGTCAAAGCCTTGTTAATCAGATGGAATCGGTGGTGTAGTGTGCTCACCACGTGTGTGGGTCAAAGCCTTGTTAATCAGATGGAATCGGTGGTGTAGTGTGCTCACCACGTGTGTGGGTCAAAGCCTTGTTAATCAGATGGAATCGGTGGTGTAGTGTGCTCACCACGTGTGTGGGTCAAAGCCTTGTTAATCAGACAGAATCGGTGGTATAATGTGCTCACCACGTGTGTTGGTCAAAGCCTTGTTAATCAGATGGAATCGGTGGTGTAGTGTGCTCACCACGTGTGTGGGTCAAAGCCTTGTTAATCAGATGGAATCGGTGGTGTAGTGTACTCACCACGTGTGTGGGTCAAAGCCTTGTTAATCAGACAGAATCGGTGGTGTAGTGTGCTTACCACGTGTGTGGGTCAAAGCCTTGTTAATCAGATGGAATCGGTGGTGTAGTGTGCTCACCACGTGTGTGGGTCAAAGCCTTGTTAATCAGATGGAATCGGTGGTGTAGTGTACTAACCACGTGCGTGGGTCAAAGCCTTGTTAATCAGACAGAATCGGTGGTGTAGTGTGCTCACCACGTGTGTGGGTCAAAGCCTTGTTAATCAGACAGAATCGGTGGTGTAGTGTGCTCACCACGTGTGTGGGTCAAAGCCTTGTTAATCAGATGGAATCGGTGGTGTAGTGTGCTCACCACGTGTGTGGGTCAAAGCCTTGTTAATCAGATGGAATCGGTGGTGTAGTGTGCTCATCATGTGTGTGGGTCAAAGCCTTGTTAATCAGACAGAATCGGTGGTCTAGTGTGCTCACCACGTGTGTGGGTCAAAGCCTTGTTAATCAGATAGAATCGGTGGATGTAGTGTGCTCACCACTTGTGTGGGTCAAAGCCTTGTTAATCAGATGGAATCAGTGGTGTAGTGTGCTCACCACGTGTGTGGGTCAAAGCCTTGTTACTCAGACAGAATCGGTGGTGTAGTGTGCTCACCACGTGTGTGGGTCAAAGCCTTGTTAATCAGATAGAATCGGTGGTGTAGTGTGCTCACCACGTGTGTGGGTCAAAGCCTTGTTAATCAGATGGAATCGGTGGTGTAGTGTACTCACCACGTGTGTGGGTCAAAGCCTTGTTAATCAGACAGAATCGGTGGTGTAGTGTTCTCACCACCTGTGTGGGTCAAAGCCTTGTTAATCAGATGGAATCGGTGGTGTAGTGTGCTCACCACGTGTGTGGGTCAAAGCCTTGTTAATCAGATGGAATCGGTGGTGTAGTTTACTCACCACGTGTGTGGGTCAAAGCCTTGTTAATCAGACAGAATCGGTGGTGTAGTGTGCTCACCACGTGTGTGGGTCAAAGCCTTGTTAATCAGACAGAATCGGTGGTGTAGTGTGCTCACCACGTGTGTGGGTCAATGCCTTGTTAATCAGATGGAATCGGTGGTGTAGTGTGCTCACCACGTGTGTGGGTCAAAGCCTTGCTAATCAGATCGAATCGGTGGTGTAGTGTGCTCACCACGTGTGTGGGTCAAAGCCTTGTTAATCAGACGGAATCGGTGGTGTAGTGTGCTCACCACGTGTGTGGGTCAAAGCCTTGTTAATCAGATAGAATCGGTGGATGTAGTGTGCTCACCACTTGTGTGGGTCAAAGCCTTGTTAATCAGATGGAATCAGTGGTGTAGTGTGCTCACCACGTGTGTGGGTCAAAGCCTTGTTAATCAGACAGAATCGGTGGTGTAGTGTGCTCACCACGTGTGTGGGTCAAAGCCTTGTTAATCAGATAGAATCGGTGGTGTAGTGTGCTCACCACGTGTGTGGGTCAAAGCCTTGTTAATCAGATGGAATCGGTGGTGTAGTGTACTCACCACGTGTGTGGGTCAAAGCCTTGTTAATCAGACAGAATCGGTGGTGTAGTGTGCTCACCACGTGTGTGGGTCAAAGCCTTGTTAATCAGATGGAATCGGTGGTGTAGTGTGCTCACCACGTGTGTGGGTCAAAGCCTTGTTAATCAGATGGAATCGGTGGTGTAGTTTACTCACCACGTGTGTGGGTCAAAGCCTTGTTAATCAGACAGAATCGGTGGTGTAGTGTGCTCACCACGTGTGTGGGTCAAAGCCTTGTTAATCAGACAGAATCGGTGGTGTAGTGTGCTCACCACGTGTGTGGGTCAATGCCTTGTTAATCAGATGGAATCGGTGGTGTAGTGTGCTCACCACGTGTGTGGGTCAAAGCCTTGCTAATCAGATCGAATCGGTGGTGTAGTGTGCTCACCACGTGTGTGGGTCAAAGCCTTGTTAATCAGACGGAATCGGTGGTGTAGTGTGCTCACCACGTGTGTGGGTCAAAGCCTTGTTAATCAGATGGAATCGGTGGTGTAGTGTGCTCACCACGTGTTTGGGTCAAAGCCTTGTTAATCAGACTGAATCGGTGGTGTAGTGTGCTCACCACGTGTGTGGGTCAAAGCCTTGTTAATCAGACAGAATATGTGGTGTAGTGTGCTCACCACGGTGTGGGTCAAAGCCTTGTTAATCAGATGGAATCGATGGTGTAGTGTGCTCACCACGTGTGTGGGTCAAAGCCTTGTTAATCAGACGGAATCGGTGGTGTAGTGTGCTCACCACGTGTGTGGGTCAAAGCCTTGTTAATCAGATGGAATCGGTGGTGTAGTGTGCTCATCACGTGTGTGGGTCAAAGCCTTGTTAATCAGACAGAATCGGTGGTGTAGTGTGCTCACCACGTGTGTGGGTCAAAGCCTTGTTAATCAGATGGAATCGGTGGTGTAGTGTGCTCACCACGTGTGTGGGTCAAAGCCTTGTTAATCAGATAGAATCGGTGGTGTAGTGTGCTCACCACGTGTTTGGGTCAAAGCCTTGTTAATCAGATGGAATCGGTGGTGTAGTGTGCTCACCACGTGTGTGGGTCAACGCCTTGTTAATCAGACAGAATCGGTGGTGTAGTGTGCTCACCACGTGTGTGGGTCAAAGCCTTGTTAATCAGATGGAGTCGGTGGTGTAGTGTGCTCACCACGTGTGTGGGTCAAAGCTTTGTTAATCAGATAGAATCGGTGGATGTAGTGTGCTCACCACGTGTGTGGGTCAAAGCCTTGTTAATCAGATGGAATCAGTGGTGTAGTGTGCTCACCACGTGTGTGGGTCAAAGCCTTGTTAATCAGACAGAATCGGTGGTGTAGTGTGCTCACCACGTGTGTGGGTCAAAGCCTTGTTAATGAGATGGAATCGGTGGTGTAGTGTGCTCACCTCATGTGTGGGTCAAAGCCTTGTTAATCAGATGGAATCGGTGGTGTAGTGTACTCATCACGTGTGTGGGTCAAAACCTTGTTAATCAGACAGAATCGGTGGTGTAGTGTGCTCACCACGTGTGTGGGTCAAAGCCTTGTTAATCAGATGGAATCGGTGGTGTAGTGTGCTCACCACGTGTTTGGGTCAAAGCCTTGTTAATCAGACAGAATCGGTGGTGTAGTGTGCTCACCACGTGTGTGGGTCAAAGCCTTGTTAATCAGACAGAATATGTGGTGTAGTGTGCTCACCACGGTGTGGGTCAAAGCCTTGTTAATCAGATGGAATCGGTGGTGTAGTGTGCTCACCACGTGTGTGGGTCAAAGCCTTGTTAATCAGACAGAATCGGTGGTGTAGTGTGCTCACCACGTGTGTGGGTCAAAGCCTTGTTAATCAGATAGAATCGGTGGTGTAGTGTGTTCATCACGTGTGTGGGTCAAAGCCTTGTTAATCAGACAGAATCGGTGGTGTAGTGTGCTCACCACGTGTGTGGGTCAAAGCCTTGTTAAACAGATGGAATCGGTGGTGTAGGATGCTCACCACGTGTGTGGGTCAAAGCCTTGTTAATCAGATAGAATCGGTGGTGTAGTGTGCTCACAACGTGTTTGGGTCAAAGCCTTGTTAATCAGATGGAATCGGTGGTGTAGTGTGCTCACCACATGTGTGGGTCAACGCCTTGTTAATCAGACAGAATCGGTGGTGTAGTGTGCTCAGCACATGTGTGGGTCAAAGCCTTGTTAATCAGATGGAATCGGTGGTGTAGTGTGCTCACCACGTGTGTGGGTCAAAGCCTTGTTAATCAGATGGAATCGGTGGTGTAGTGTGCTCACCACGTGTGTGGGTCAAAGCCTTGTTAATCAGATGGAATCGGTGGTGTAGTGTACTCACCACGTGTGTGGGTCAAAGCCTTGTTAATCAGACAGAATCGGTGGTGTAGTGTGCTCACCACGTGTGTGGGTCAAAGCTTTGTTAATCAGATGGAATCGGTGGTGTAGTGTGCTCACCACGTGTGTGGGTCAAAGCCTTGTTAATCAGATGGAATCGGTGGTGTAGTGTACTCACCACGTGTGAGGGTCAAAGCCTTGTTAAACAGACAGAATCGGTCGTGTAGTGTGCTCACCACGTGTGTGGGTCAAAGCCTTGTTAATCAGACAGAATCGGTGGTGTAGTGTGCTCACCACGTGTGTGGGTCAAAGCCTTGTTAATCAGATGGAATCGGTGGTGTAGTGTGCTCACCACGTGTGTGGGTCAAAGCCTTGTTAATCAGATGGAATCAGTGGTGTAGTGTGCTCACCACGTGTGTGGGTCAAAGCCTTGTTAATCAGACAGAATCGGTGGTGTAGTGTGCTCACCACGTGTGTGGGTCAAAGCCTTGTTAATCAGATGGAATCGGTGGTGTAGTGTACTCACCACGTGTGTGGGTCAAAGCCTTGTTAATCAGATAGAATCGGTGGTGTAGTGTGCTCACCACGTGTGTGGGTCAAAGCCTTGTTAATCAGATGGAATCGGTGGTGTAGTGTGCTCACCACATGTGTGGGTCAAAGCCTTGTTAATCAGATGGAATCGGTGGTGTAGTGTACTCACCACGTGTGTGGGTCAAAGCCTTGTTAATCAGACAGAATCGGTGGTGTAGTGTGCTCACCACGTGTGTGGGTCAAAGCCTTGTTAATCAGATGGAATCGGTGGTGTAGTGTGCTCACCACGTGTTTGGGTCAAAGCCTTGTTAATCAGACAGAATCGGTGGTGTAGTGTGCTCACCACGTGTGTGGGTCAAAGCCTTGTTATTCAGACAGAATATGTGGTGTAGTGTGCTCACCACGGTGTGGGTCAAAATCTTGTTAATCAGATGGAATCGGTGGTGTAGTGTGCTCACCACATGTGTGGGTCAAAGCCTTGTTAATCAGACAGAATCGGTGGTGTAGTGTGCTCACCACGTGTGTGGGTCAAAGCCTTGTTAATCAGATAGAATCGGTGGTGTAGTGTGTTCATCACGTGTGTGGGTCAAAGCCTTGTTAATCAGATGGAATCGGTGGTGTAGTGTGCTCACCACGTGTGTGGGTCAAAGCCTTGTTAATCAGATGGAATCGGTGGTGTAGTATGCTCACCACGTGTGTGGGTCAAAGCCTTGTTAATCAGATAGAATCGGTGGTGTAGTGTGCTCACCACGTGTTTGGGTCAAAGCCTTGTTAATCAGATGGAATTGGTGGTGTAGTGTGCTCACCACGTGTGTGGGTCAACGCCTTGTTAATCAGACAGAATCGGTGGTGTAGTGTGCTCAGCACATGTGTGGGTCAAAGCCTTGTTAATCAGATGGAATCGGTGGTGTAGTGTGCTCACCACGTGTGTGGGTCAAAGCCTTGTTAATCAGATGGAATCGGTGGTGTAGTGTGCTCACCACGTGTGTGGGTCAAAGCCTTGTTAATCAGATGGAATCGGTGGTGTAGTGTACTCACCACGTGTGTGGGTCAAAGCCTTGTTAATCAGACAGAATCGGTGGTGTAGTGTGCTCACCACGTGTGTGGGTCAAAGCCTTGTTAATCAGATGGAATCGGTGGTGTAATGTGCTCACCACGTGTGTGGGTCAAAGCCTTGTTAATCAGATGGAATCGGTGGTGTAGTGTACTCACCACGTGTGAGGGTCAAAGCCTTGTTAAACAGACAGAATCGGTGGTGTAGTGTGCTCACCACGTGTGTGGGTCAAAGCCTTGTTAATCAGACAGAATCGGTGGTGTAGTGTGCTCACCACGTGTGTGGGTCAAAGCCTTGTTAATCAGATGAATCGGTGGTGTAGTGTGCTCACCACGTGTGTGGGTCAAAGCCTTGTTAATCAGACGGAATCGGTGGTGTAGTGTGCTCACCACGTGTGTGGGTCAAAGCCTTGTTAATCAGACAGAATCGGTGGTGTAGTGTGCTCAACACGTGTGTGGGTCAAAGCCTTGTTAATCAGATGGAATCGGTGGTGTAGTGTGCTCACCACGTGTGTGGGTCAAAGCCTTGTTAATCAGATGGAATCGGTGGTGTAGTGTGCTCACCACGTGTGTGGGTCAAAGCCTTGTTAATCAGATGGAATCGGTGGTGTAGTGTGCTCACCACATGTGTGGGTCAAAGCCTTGTTAATCAGATGGAATCGGTGGTGTAGTGTGCTCACCACGTGTGTGGGTCAAAGCCTTGTTAATCAGATGGAATCGGTGGTATAGTGTGCTCACCACGTGTTTGGGTCAAAGCCTTGTTAATCAGATGGAATCGGTGGTGTAGTGTGTTCACCACGTGTGTGGGTCAAAGCCTTGTTATTCAGATGGAATCGGTGGTGTAGTGTGCTCACCACGTGTGTGGGTCAAAGCCTTGTTAATCAGATGGAATCGGTGGTGTAGTGTGCTCATCACGTGTGTGGGTCAAAGCCTTGTTAATCAGACAGAATCGGTGGTGTAGTGTGCTCACCACATGTGTGGGTCAAACCCTTGTTAATCAGACAGAATCGGTGGTGTAGTGTGCTCACCACGTGTGTGGGTCAAAGCCTTGTTAATCAGATAGAATCGGTGGATGTAGTGTGCTCACCACGTGTGTGGGTCAAAGTCTTGTTAATCAGATGGAATCAGTGGTGTAGTGTGCTCACCACGTCTGTGGGTCAAAGCCTTGTTAATCAGACAGAATCGGTGGTGTAGTGTGCTCACCACGTGTGTGGGTCAAAGCCTTGTTAATCAGATAGAATCGGTGGTGTAGTGTGCTCACCACGTGTGTGGGTCAAAGCCTTGTTAATCAGATGGAATCGGTGGTGTAGTGTACTCACCACGTGTGTGGGTCAAAGCCTTGTTAATCAGACAGAATCGGTGGTGTAGTGTGCTCACCACGTGTGTGGGTCAAAGCCTTGTTAATCAGATGGAATCGGTGGTGTAGTGTGCTCACCACGTGTGTGGGTCAAAGCCTTGTTAATCAGACGGAATCGGTGGTGTAGTGTACTCACCACGTGTGTGGGTCAAAGCCTTGTTAATCATACAGAATCGGTGGTGTAGTGTGCTCACCACGTGTGTGGGTCAAAGCCTTGTTAATCAGACAGAATCGGTGGTGTAGTGTGCTCACCACGTGTGTGGGTCAATGCCTTGTTAATCAGATGGAATCGGTGGTGTAGTGTGCTCACCACCTGTGTGGGTCAAAGCCTTGCTAATCAGATCGAATCGGCGGTGTAGTGTGGTCACCACGTGTGTGGGTCATAGCCTTGTTAATCAGACGGAATCGGTGGTGTAGTGTGCTCACCACGTGTGTGGGTCAAAGCCTTGTTAATCAGATGGAATCGGTGGTGTAGTGTGCTCACCACGTGTGTGGGTCAAAGCCTTGTTAATCAGATAGAATCGGTGGTGTAGTGTGCTCACCACGTGTGTGGGTCAAAGCCTTGTTAATCAGATAGAATCGGTGGTGTAGTGTGCTCACCACGTGTGTGGGTCAACGCCTTGTTAATCAGACAGAATCGGTGGTGTAGTGTGCTCACCACATGTGTGGGTCAAAGCCTTGTTAATCAGATGGAATCGGTGGTGTAGTGTGATCACCACGTGTGTGGGTCAAAGCCTTGTTAATCAGATGGAATCGGTGGTGTAGTGTACTCACCACGTGTGTGGGTCAAAGCCTTGTTAATCAGACAGAATCTGTGGTGTAGTGTGCTCACCACGTGTGTGGGTCAAAGCCTTGTTAATCAGACAGAATCGGTGGTGTAGTGTGCTCACCACGTGTGTGGGTCAAAGCCTTGTTAATCAGATGGAATCGGTGGTGTAGTGTGCTCACCACGTGTGTGGGTCAAAGCCTTGTTAATCAGATGGAATCGGTGGTGTAGTGCGCTCACCACGTGTGTGGGTCAAAGCCTTGTTAATCAGACAGAATCGGTGGTGTAGTGTGCTCACCACGTGTGTGGGTCAAAGCCTTGTTAATCAGATGGAATCGGTGGTGTAGTGTGCTCACCACGTGTGTGGGTCAAAGCCTTGTTAATCAGATGGAATCGGTGGTGTAGTGTGCTCACCACGTGTGTGGGTCAAAGCCTTGTTAATCAGATGGAATCGGTGGTGTTGTGTACTCACCACGTGTGTGGGTCAAAGCCTTGTTAATCAGACAGAATCGGTGGTGTAGTGTGCTCACCACGTGTGTGGGTCAAAGCCTTGTTAATCAGATGGAATCGGTGGTGTAGTGTACTCACCACGTGTGTGGGTCAAGGCCTTGTTAATCAGACAGAATCGGTGGTGTAGTGTGCTCACCACGTGTGTGGGTCAAAGCCTTGTTAATCAGATAGAATCGGTGGTGTAGTGTGCTCACCACGTGTGTGGGTCAAAGCCTTGTTAATCAGATGGAATCGGTGGTGTAGTGTGCTCACCACGTGCGTGGGTCAAAGCCTTGTTAATCAGATGGAATCGGTGGTGTAGTGTGCTCACCACGTGTGTGGGTCAAAGCCTTGTTAATCAGACGGTATCGGTGGTGTAGTGTGCTCACCACGTGTGTGGGTCAAAGCCTTTTTAATCAGATGGAATCGGTGGTGTAGTGTGCTCATCACGTGTGTGGGTCAAAGCCTTGTTAATCAGACAGAATCGGTGGTGTAGTGTGCTCACCACGTGTGTGGGTCAAAGCCTTGTTATTCAGACAGAATCGGTGGTGTAGTGTGCTCACCACGTGTGTGGGTCAAAGCCTTGTTAATCAGATAGAATCGGTGGTGTAGTGTGCTCACCACGTGTGTGGGTCAAAGCCTTGTTAATCAGATGGAATCGGTGGTGTAGTGTGCTCACCACGTGTGTGGGTCAAAGCCTTGTTAATCAGACAGAATCGGTGGTGTAGTGTGCTCACCACGTGTGTGGGTCAAAGCCTTGTTAATCAGATGGAATCGGTGGTGTAGTGTGCTCACCACGTGTGGGTCAAAGCCTTGTTAATCAGATGGAATCGGTGGTGTAGTGTACTCACCACGTGTGTGGGTCAAAGCCTTGTTAATCAGACAGAATCGGTGGTGTAGTGTGCTCACAACGTGTGTGGGTCAAAGCCTTGTTAATCAGATGGAATCGGTGGTGTAGTGTGCTCACCACGTGTGTGGGTCAAAGCCTTGTTAATCAGATGGAATCGGTGGTGTAGTGTGCTCACCACGTGTGTGGGTCAAAGCCTTGTTAATCAGATGGAATCGGTGGTGTAGTGTGCTCATCACGTGTGTGGGTCAAAGCCTTGTTAATCAGACAGAATCGGTGGTGTAGTGTGCTCACCACGTGTGTGGGTCAAAGCCTTGTTAATCAGATGGAATCGGTGGTGTAGTGTGCTCACCACGTGTGTGGGTCAAAGCCTTGTTAATCAGATAGAATCGGTGGTGTAGTGTGCTCACCACGTGTGTGGGTCAACGCCTTGTTAATCAGACAGAATCGGTGGTGTAGTGTGCTCACCACATGTGTGGGTCAAAGCCTTGTTAATCAGATGGAATCGGTGGTGTAGTGTGCTCACCACGTGTGTGGGTCAAAGCCTTGTTAATCAGATGGAATCGGTGGTGTAGTGTACTCACCACGTGTGTGGGTCAAAGCCTTGTTAATCAGACAGAATCTGTGGTGTAGTGTGCTCACCACGTGTGTGGGTCAAAGCCTTGTTAATCAGATGGAATCGGTGGTGTAGTGTGCTCACCACGTGTGTGGGTCAACGCCTTGTTAATCAGACAGAATCGGTGGTGTAGTGTGCTCACCACATGTGTGGGTCAAAGCCTTGTTAATCAGATGGAATCGGTGGTGTAGTGTGCTCACCACGTGTGTGGGTCAAAGCCTTGTTAATCAGATGGAATCGGTGGTGTAGTGTACTCACCACGTGTGTGGGTCAAAGCCTTGTTAATCAGACAGAATCTGTGGTGTAGTGTGCTCACCACGTGTGTGGGTCAAAGCCTTGTTAATCAGACAGAATCTGTGGTGTAGTGTGCTCACCACGTGTGTGGGTCAAAGCCTTGTTAATCAGACAGAATCGGTGGTGTAGTGTGCTCACCACGTGTGTGGGTCAAAGCCTTGTTAATCAGATGGAATCGGTGGTGTAGTGTGCTCACCACGTGTGTGGGTCAAAGCCTTGTTAATCAGATGGAATCGGTGGTGTAGTGCGCTCACCACGTGTGTGGGTCAAAGCCTTGTTAATCAGACAGAATCGGTGGTGTAGTGTGCTCATCACGTGTGTGGGTCAAAGCCTTGTTAATCAGATGGAATCGGTGGTGTAGTGTGCTCACCACGTGTGTGGGTCAAAGCCTTGTTAATCAGATGGAATCGGTGGTGTAGTGTGCTCACCACGTGTGTGGGTCAAAGCCTTGTTAATCAGATGGAATCGGTGGTGTTGTGTACTCACCACGTGTGTGGGTCAAAGCCTTGTTAATCAGACAGAATCGGTGGTGTAGTGTGCTCACCACGTGTGTGGGTCAAAGCCTTGTTAATCAGATGGAATCGGTGGTGTAGTGTACTCACCACGTGTGTGGGTCATGGCCTTGTTAATCAGACAGAATCGGTGGTGTAGTGTGCTCACCACGTGTGTGGGTCAAAGCCTTGTTAATCAGATAGAATCGGTGGTGTAGTGTGCTCACCACGTGTGTGGGTCAAAGCCTTGTTAATCAGATGGAATCGGTGGTGTAGTGTGCTCACCACGTGTGTGGGTCAAAGCCTTGTTAATCAGATGGAATCGGTGGTGTAGTGTGCTCACCACGTGTGTGGGTCAAAGCCTTGTTAATCAGACGGTATCGGTGGTGTAGTGTGCTCACCACGTGTGTGGGTCAAAGCCTTTTTAATCAGATGGAATCGGTGGTGTAGTGTGCTCATCACGTGTGTGGGTCAAAGCCTTGTTAATCAGACAGAATCGGTGGTGTAGTGTGCTCACCACGTGTGTGGGTCAAAGCCTTGTTATTCAGACAGAATCGGTGGTGTAGTGTGCTCACCACGTGTGTGGGTCAAAGCCTTGTTAATCAGGTAGAATCGGTGGTGTAGTGTGCTCACCACGTGTGTGGGTCAAAGCCTTGTTAATCAGATGGAATCGGTGGTGTAGTGTGCTCACCACGTGTGTGGGTCAAAGCCTTGTTAATCAGACAGAATCGGTGGTGTAGTGTGCTCACCACGTGTGTGGGTCAAAGCCTTGTTAATCAGATGGAACCGGTGGTGTAGTGTGCTCACCACGTGTGGGTCAAAGCCTTGTTAATCAGATGGAATCGGTGGTGTAGTGTACTCACCACGTGTGTGGGTCAAAGCCTTGTTAATCAGACAGAATCGGTGGTGTAGTGTGCTCACAACGTGTGTGGGTCAAAGCCTTGTTAATCAGATGGAATCGGTGGTGTAGTGTGCTCACCACGTGTGTGGGTCAAAGCCTTGTTAATCAGATGGAATCGGTGGTGTAGTGTGCTCACCACGTGTGTGGGTCAAAGCCTTGTTAATCAGATGGAATCGGTGGTGTAGTGTGCTCATCACGTGTGTGGGTCAAAGCCTTGTTAATCAGACAGAATCGGTGGTGTAGTGTGCTCACCACGTGTGTGGGTCAAAGCCTTGTTAATCAGATGGAATCGGTGGTGTAGTGTGCTCACCACGTGTGTGGGTCAAAGCCTTGTTAATCAGATAGAATCGGTGGTGTAGTGTGCTCACCACGTGTGTGGGTCAACGCCTTGTTAATCAGACAGAATCGGTGGTGTAGTGTGCTCACCACATGTGTGGGTCAAAGCCTTGTTAATCAGATGGAATCGGTGGTGTAGTGTGCTCACCACGTGTGTGGGTCAAAGCCTTGTTAATCAGATGGAATCGGTGGTGTAGTGTACTCACCACGTGTGTGGGTCAAAGCCTTGTTAATCAGACAGAATCTGTGGTGTAGTGTGCTCACCACGTGTGTGGGTCAAAGCCTTGTTAATCAGATGGAATCGGTGGTGTAGTGTGCTCACCACGTGTGTGGGTCAACGCCTTGTTAATCAGACAGAATCGGTGGTGTAGTGTGCTCACCACATGTGTGGGTCAAAGCCTTGTTAATCAGATGGAATCGGTGGTGTAGTGTGCTCACCACGTGTGTGGGTCAAAGCCTTGTTAATCAGATGGAATCGGTGGTGTAGTGTACTCACCACGTGTGTGGGTCAAAGCCTTGTTAATCAGACAGAATCTGTGGTGTAGTGTGCTCACCACGTGTGTGGGTCAAAGCCTTGTTAATCAGACAGAATCGGTGGTGTAGTGTGCTCACCACGTGTGTGGGTCAAAGCCTTGTTAATCAGATGGAATCTGTGGTGTAGTGTGCTCACCACGTGTGTGGGTCAAAGCCTTGTTAATCAGATGGAATCGGTGGTGTAGTGTGCTCAACACGTGTGTGGGTCAAAGCCTTGTTAATCAGATGGAATCGGTGGTGTAGTGCGCTCACCACGTGTGTGGGTCAAAGCCTTGTTAATCAGACAGAATCGGTGGTGTAGTGTGCTCACCACGTGTGTGGGTCAAAGCCTTGTTAATCAGATGGAATCGGTGGTGTAGTGTGCTCACCACGTGTGTGGGTCAAAGCCTTGTTAATCAGATGGAATCGGTGGTGTAGTGTACTCACCACGTGTGTGGGTCAAAGCCTTGTTAATCAGACAGAATCGGTGGTGTAGTGTGCTCACCACGTGTGTGGGTCAAAGCCTTGTTAATCAGATGGAATCGGTGGTGTAGTGTACTCACCACGTGTGTGGGTCAAGGCCTTGTTAATCAGACAGAATCGGTGGTGTAGTGTGCTCACCACGTGTGTGGGTCAAAGCCTTGTTAATCAGATAGAATCGGTGGTGTAGTGTACTCACCACGTGTGTGGGTCAAAGCCTTGTTAATCAGATGGAATCGGTGGTGTAGTGTGCTCACCACGTGTGTGGGTCAAAGCCTTGTTAATCAGATGGAATCGGTGGTGTAGTGTGCTCACCACGTGTGTGGGTCAAAGCCTTGTTAATCAGACGGTATCGGTGGTGTAGTGTGCTCACCACGTGTGTGGGTCAAAGCCTTTTTAATCAGATGGAATCGGTGGTGTAGTGTGCTCATCACGTGTGTGGGTCAAAGCCTTGTTAATCAGACAGAATCGGTGGTGTAGTGTGCTCACCACGTGTGTGGGTCAAAGCCTTGTTAATCAGACAGAATCGGTGGTGTAGTGTGCCCACCACGTGTGTGGGTCAAAGCCTTGTTAATCAGATAGAATCGGTGGTGTAGTGTGCTCACCACGTGTGTGGGTCAAAGCCTTGTTAATTAGATGGAATCGGTGGTGTAGTGTGCTCACCACGTGTGTGGGTCAAAGCCTTGTTAATCAGACAGAATCGGTGGTGTAGTGTGCTCACCACGTGTGTGGGTCAAAGCCTTGTTAATCAGACAGAATCTGTGGTGTAGTGTGCTCACCACGTGTGTGGGTCAAAGCCTTGTTAATCAGACAGAATCGGTGGTGTAGTGTGCTCACCACGTGTGTGGGTCAAAGCCTTGTTAATCAGATGGAATCGGTGGTGTAGTGTGCTCACCACGTGTGTGGGTCAAAGCCTTGTTAATCAGATGGAATCGGTGGTGTAGTGTGCTCAACACGTGTGTGGGTCAAAGCCTTGTTAATCAGATGGAATCGGTGGTGTAGTGCGCTCACCACGTGTGTGGGTCAAAGCCTTGTTAATCAGACAGAATCGGTGGTGTAGTGTGCTCACCACGTGTGTGGGTCAAAGCCTTGTTAATCAGATGGAATCGGTGGTGTAGTGTGCTCACCACGTGTGTGGGTCAAAGCCTTGTTAATCAGATGGAATCGGTGGTGTAGTGTACTCACCACGTGTGTGGGTCAAAGCCTTGTTAATCAGACAGAATCGGTGGTGTAGTGTGCTCACCACGTGTGTGGGTCAAAGCCTTGTTAATCAGATGGAATCGGTGGTGTAGTGTACTCACCACGTGTGTGGGTCAAGGCCTTGTTAATCAGACAGAATCGGTGGTGTAGTGTGCTCACCACGTGTGTGGGTCAAAGCCTTGTTAATCAGATAGAATCGGTGGTGTAGTGTGCTCACCACGTGTGTGGGTCAAAGCCTTGTTAATCAGATGGAATCGGTGGTGTAGTGTGCTCACCACGTGTGTGGGTCAAAGCCTTGTTAATCAGATGGAATCGGTGGTGTAGTGTGCTCACCACGTGTGTGGGTCAAAGCCTTGTTAATCAGACGGTATCGGTGGTGTAGTGTGCTCACCACGTGTGTGGGTCAAAGCCTTTTTAATCAGATGGAATCGGTGGTGTAGTGTGCTCATCACGTGTGTGGGTCAAAGCCTTGTTAATCAGACAGAATCGGTGGTGTAGTGTGCTCACCACGTGTGTGGGTCAAAGCCTTGTTAATCAGACAGAATCGGTGGTGTAGTGTGCCCACCACGTGTGTGGGTCAAAGCCTTGTTAATCAGATAGAATCGGTGGTGTAGTGTGCTCACCACGTGTGTGGGTCAAAGCCTTGTTAATCAGATGGAATCGGTGGTGTAGTGTGCTCACCACGTGTGTGGGTCAAAGCCTTGTTAATCAGATGGAATCGGTGGTGTAGTGTACTCACCACGTGTGTGGGTCAAAGCCTTGTTAATCAGACAGAATCTGTGGTGTAGTGTGCTCACCACGTGTGTGGGTCAAAGCCTTGTTAATCAGACAGAATCGGTGGTGTAGTGTGCTCACCACGTGTGTGGGTCAAAGCCTTGTTAATCAGATGGAATCGGTGGTGTAGTGTGCTCACCACGTGTGTGGGTCAAAGCCTTGTTAATCAGATGGAATCGGTGGTGTAGTGTGCTCAACACGTGTGTGGGTCAAAGCCTTGTTAATCAGATGGAATCGGTGGTGTAGTGCGCTCACCACGTGTGTGGGTCAAAGCCTTGTTAATCAGACAGAATCGGTGGTGTAGTGTGCTCACCACGTGTGTGGGTCAAAGCCTTGTTAATCAGATGGAATCGGTGGTGTAGTGTGCTCACCACGTGTGTGGGTCAAAGCCTTGTTAATCAGATGGAATCGGTGGTGTAGTGTACTCACCACGTGTGTGGGTCAAAGCCTTGTTAATCAGACAGAATCGGTGGTGTAGTGTGCTCACCACGTGTGTGGGTCAAAGCCTTGTTAATCAGATGGAATCGGTGGTGTAGTGTACTCACCACGTGTGTGGGTCAAGGCCTTGTTAATCAGACAGAATCGGTGGTGTAGTGTGCTCACCACGTGTGTGGGTCAAAGCCTTGTTAATCAGATAGAATCGGTGGTGTAGTGTACTCACCACGTGTGTGGGTCAAAGCCTTGTTAATCAGATGGAATCGGTGGTGTAGTGTGCTCACCACGTGTGTGGGTCAAAGCCTTGTTAATCAGATGGAATCGGTGGTGTAGTGTGCTCACCACGTGTGTGGGTCAAAGCCTTGTTAATCAGACGGTATCGGTGGTGTAGTGTGCTCACCACGTGTGTGGGTCAAAGCCTTTTTAATCAGATGGAATCGGTGGTGTAGTGTGCTCATCACGTGTGTGGGTCAAAGCCTTGTTAATCAGACAGAATCGGTGGTGTAGTGTGCTCACCACGTGTGTGGGTCAAAGCCTTGTTAATCAGACAGAATCGGTGGTGTAGTGTGCCCACCACGTGTGTGGGTCAAAGCCTTGTTAATCAGATAGAATCGGTGGTGTAGTGTGCTCACCACGTGTGTGGGTCAAAGCCTTGTTAATTAGATGGAATCGGTGGTGTAGTGTGCTCACCACGTGTGTGGGTCAAAGCCTTGTTAATCAGACAGAATCGGTGGTGTAGTGTGCTCACCACGTGTGTGGGTCAAAGCCTTGTTAATCAGACAGAATCTCTGGTGTAGTGTGCTCACCACGTGTGTGGGTCAAAGCCTTGTTAATCAGACAGAATCGGTGGTGTAGTGTGCTCACCACGTGTGTGGGTCAAAGCCTTGTTAATCAGATGGAATCGGTGGTGTAGTGTGCTCACCACGTGTGTGGGTCAAAGCCTTGTTAATCAGATGGAATCGGTGGTGTAGTGTGCTCAACACGTGTGTGGGTCAAAGCCTTGTTAATCAGATGGAATCGGTGGTGTAGTGCGCTCACCACGTGTGTGGGTCAAAGCCTTGTTAATCAGACAGAATCGGTGGTGTAGTGTGCTCACCACGTGTGTGGGTCAAAGCCTTGTTAATCAGATGGAATCGGTGGTGTAGTGTGCTCACCACGTGTGTGGGTCAAAGCCTTGTTAATCAGATGGAATCGGTGGTGTAGTGTACTCACCACGTGTGTGGGTCAAAGCCTTGTTAATCAGACAGAATCGGTGGTGTAGTGTGCTCACCACGTGTGTGGGTCAAAGCCTTGTTAATCAGATGGAATCGGTGGTGTAGTGTACTCACCACGTGTGTGGGTCAAGGCCTTGTTAATCAGACAGAATCGGTGGTGTAGTGTGCTCACCACGTGTGTGGGTCAAAGCCTTGTTAATCAGATAGAATCGGTGGTGTAGTGTGCTCACCACGTGTGTGGGTCAAAGCCTTGTTAATCAGATGGAATCGGTGGTGTAGTGTGCTCACCACGTGTGTGGGTCAAAGCCTTGTTAATCAGATGGAATCGGTGGTGTAGTGTGCTCACCACGTGTGTGGGTCAAAGCCTTGTTAATCAGACGGTATCGGTGGTGTAGTGTGCTCACCACGTGTGTGGGTCAAAGCCTTTTTAATCAGATGGAATCGGTGGTGTAGTGTGCTCATCACGTGTGTGGGTCAAAGCCTTGTTAATCAGACAGAATCGGTGGTGTAGTGTGCTCACCACGTGTGTGGGTCAAAGCCTTGTTAATCAGACAGAATCGGTGGTGTAGTGTGCCCACCACGTGTGTGGGTCAAAGCCTTGTTAATCAGATAGAATCGGTGGTGTAGTGTGCTCACCACGTGTGTGGGTCAAAGCCTTGTTAATCAGATGGAATCGGTGGTGTAGTGTGCTCACCACGTGTGTGGGTCAAAGCCTTGTTAATCAGACAGAATCGGTGGTGTAGTGTGCTCACCACGTGTGTGGGTCAAAGCCTTGTTAATCAGATGGAATCGGTGGTGTAGTGTGCTCACCACGTGTGGGTCAAAGCCTTGTTAATCAAATGGAATCGGTGGTGTAGTGTACTCACCACGTGTGTGGGTCAAAGCCTTGTTAATCAGACAGAATCGGTGGTGTAGTGTGCTCACCACGTGTGTGGGTCAAAGCCTTGTTAATCAGATGGAATCGGTGGTGTAGTGTGCTCACCACGTGTGTGGGTCAAAGCCTTGTTAATCAGATGGAATCGGTGGTGTAGTGTGCTCACCACGTGTGTGGGTCAAAACCTTGTTAATCAGACAGAATCGGTGGTGTAGTGTGCTCACCACGTGTGTGGGTCAAAGCCTTGTTAATCAGACAGAATCAGTGGTGTAGTATGCTCACCACGTGTGTGGGTCAAAGCCTTGTTAATCAGACAGAATCGGTGGTGTAGTGTGCTCACCACGGTGTGGGTCAAAGCCTTGTTAATCAGATGGAATCGGTGGTGTAGTGTGCTCACCACGTGTGTGGGTCAAAGCCTTGTTAATCAGATTGAATCGGTGGTGTAGTGTGCTCACCACGTGTGTGGGTCAAAGCCAAGACTATAAAATTGGTATTTGTAGTTTCTCCTCTAAGCATGCAGCACATGTGCAGATCATGTTGTAATGGCTAACATTCTCACATGTGCAGTAGATCATATGTTGGAATGGCTAACATTCTCACCACATGTGCAGTAGATCATATGTTGTAATGGCTAACATTCTCACATGTGTAGTAGATCATGTTGTAATGGCTAACATTCTCACCACATGTGTAGTAGATCATATGTTGTAATGGCCAACATTCTCACCACATGTGCAGTAGATCATATGTTGTAATGGCTAACATTTGCACCACATGTGTAGTAGATCATATGTTGTAATTGCTAACATTCTCACCACATTTGTAGATCATATGTTGTAATGGCTAACATTATCACCACATGTGTAGTAGATCATATGTTGTAATGGCTAACATTCTCACCACATGTGCAGTAGATCATGTCGTAATGGCTAACATTATCACCGCATGTGCAGTAGATCATGTTGTAATGGCTAACATTATCACCACATGTGTAGTAGATCATGCCGTAATGGCTAACATTCTCACCACATGTGCAGTATATCATATGTTGTAATGGCTAACATTCTCACCACATGTGCAGTAGATCATGTTGTAATGACTAACATTCTCACCACATGTGTAGTAGATCATATGTTGTAATGGCTAACATTCTCACCACATGTGTTGTAGATCATATGTTGTAATGGCTAACATTCTCACATGTGTAGTAGATCATGTTGTAATGGCCAAAATTCTCACCACATGTGCAGTAGATCATATGTTGTAATGGTTAACATTCTCACCACATGTGTAGTAGATCATATGTTGTAATGGCTAACATTATCACATGTGCAGTAGATCATATGTTGTAATGGCTAACATTCTCACCACTTGTGCAGATCATATGTTGTAATGGCTAACATTCTCACCACATGTGCAGTAGATCATATGTTGTAATGGCTAACATTCTCACCACATGTGCTGTAGATCATGTTGTAATGGCTAACATTCTTGCCACATGTGTAGTAGATCATATGCTGTAATGGCTAACATTCTCACATGTGTAGTAGATCATATGTTGTAATGGCCAACATTCTCACCACATGTGTAGATCATGTTGTAATGGCTAAAATTCTCACATGTGTAGTAGATCATGTTGTAATGGCTAACATTCTCACATGTGCAGTAGATCATGTTTTAATGGCTAACATTCTCACCACATGTGCAGTAGATCATGTAATGGCTAACATTCTCGCCACATGTGTAGTATATCATATGTTGTAATGGCTAACATTCTCACATGTGTAGATCATATGTTGTAATGGCTAACATTCTCACCACATGTGTAGTAGATCATGTTGTAATGGCTAACATTCTCACCACATGTGTAGATCATGTTGTAATGGCTAACATTCTCACATGTGCAGTAGATCATATGTTGTAATGGCTAACATTCTCACCACATGTGTAGTAGATCATATGTTGTAATGGCCAACATTCTCACATGTTCCGTATATCATATGTTGTAATGGCTAACATTCTCACCACATGTGCAGTAGATCGTGTAATGGCTAACATTCTCACCACATGTGTAGTAGATCATATGTTGTAATGGCTAACATTCTCACCACATGTGTAGATCATGTTGTAATGGCCAACATTCTCACATGTGCAGTATATCATATGTTGTAATGGCTAACATTCTCACCACATGTTCAGTAGATCGTGTAATGGCTAACATTCTCACCACATGTGCAGTAGATCATGTTGTAATGGCTAACATTCTCACCACATGTGTAGTAGATCATATGTTGTAATGGCCAACATTCTCACATGTGCAGTATATCATATGTTGTAATGGCTAACATTCTCACATGTACAGTAGATCGTGTAATGGCCAACATTCTCACCACATGTGCAGTAGATCATGTTGTAATGGCTAACATTCTCACCACATGTGTTGTAGATCATATATTGTAATGGCTAACATTCTCACCACATGTGCAGTAGATCATATGTTGTAATGGCCAACATTCTCACATGTGCAGTATATCATATGTTGTAATGGCTAACATTATCACCACATGTGCAGTAGATCATGTTGTAATGGCTAACATTCTCACATGTGCAGTAGATCATGTCGTAATGGCCAACATTCTCACCACATGTGCAGTAGATCATATGTTGTAATGGCTAACATTCTCACCACATGTGCAGTAGATCATATGTTGTAATGGCTAACATTCTCACCACATGTGCAGTAGATCGTGTAATGGCTAACATTCTCACCACATGTGCAGTAGATCATGTTGTAATGGCTAACATTCTCACCACATGTGTTGTAGATCATATGTTGTAATGGCTAACATTCTCACCACATGTGTAGTAGACCATATGTTGTAATGGCTAACATTCTCACCACATGTGCAGTAGATCATATGTTGAGCCTTGGTAAGGTAAAACAAGACTGAAATGGGTAATTGTTGTTTCCTCTCTAAGCAAACAGCTTTAAGGAGTGAGAGCAAAGACTGGTTGGCTTATATTCAGGATAACATGTCAGAGTGGGGTGACATGTCCACCCCTTGACTGTTATTTCACTGAGCTAGCACTATAAAAATCCAACTAAGTGTGTTGGTCTAGTACAAAGCCAACATCAACAAAATTCAACTTGTTTTTACCATGACATAGCTGAACAAATTCTCATTTGGCATTTAACAACAATTACAATCTCATTCATCTCTCTGAACAAATTGTTTACAAACACACTATTTTTTTAATGGGACAAGTCGCATAACTGTGGATTGAGAAAGTAAAATCGTATAAAGACTATACAGACCCTCAGACCAACATTCCTTATAATATCGCAAAAAGGTTTGTTGGAACAGTTCCAAAATATAATCGATAAATCGTAAAAATGGAGGTAAATCGATACCTCCAACTCACTTTCCTGGCTGGATACAGGCACTTCAATAAAAAGTGGCAGAGTTCAACAAGTTTTATGGCTCCAAACCTCCCCTCTTAGTGAAATGCTAGGTAAGAAATAAAAGTTTTAGTCTTTGGTTTGAGTCGACCATAGATTGAACCCAAGACCTTCAGCACTCAAGGCAAGGAAAATAAAATATAAATATATATGGGGGTCCATATGAATAATACAGGAAACAAGAACTAAAATGACTCACATTTACTACTCAGCTTCAAAATAAATGTTACAAGAATTAGTACATTGATCACATGATCTTATTAAACAAATCACATGGTAACTTGATCACATGATCTAGCCAAAACAGAAAATAACTATGGGAAATAATTTCAAAATGCATGTATAATAAAGATATTTATATTGAAGAACAGAGGAAATGCAAAAATGTTCAAATACTAATAACTATCGAGACATTTTCCCATGTCTGTGTAGAACTAATACTTATTCTATCCTTTTCAAAATATAATTTAGGAGTTCTGTATTTGACAGGAGGTGCCTTATTGTTAAAAGTACCAGGAAAAATACATGATTGATTGGTGTTTAACACCAACATTAGCAATATTTCAGCTATACCGTGGTGTGAACAAATTTTATATCAATTTAAGAGGAAGGAAAATAACAATATGGGGTCATCATTATTGAACAACATAGAAATAAAACTAGAGGCTCAGTGGACTGAGCCTATGTCGCTCACCTTTCATTCTGCTTTGAGGAAACTTACTACAGAACCTTCCATACATGTAGATGCTTCCTACCAAGTTTCGGATCATATGGCTAAGCAGTTTCAAAGGAGAAGATTTTTAAGAAATCGACCAATCAGAAACAAGAATTGCAATGTGGTCGCCATGTTTGCTAACCGATCGGGACGAAATGAGCAATCTTCATAGAGGACATTCCATAGATGATTCCTACCAAGTTTCGGTAGTAGCCATGTTTGTTAACGATCGGGACGAAATGAGCAATCTTCATAGAGGACATTCCATAGATGCTTCCTACCAAATTTCGGTTCATTTGGCAAAGCGGTTTCAGAGGAGAAGATTTTTTAAAAATCGGCCAATCAGAAACAAGAATTGCCTGTGGTGGCCATGTTTGGTAATGGATCATAACAAAATGTGCATTTTTTAGAGAGGACCTTCCATAGATGCTTCCTACCAAGTTTTAGTTTCATTTGGCTGAGGGTTTTCAGAGGGGAAGATTAAAATGTGAAAAGTAAACAGATGACAGACGATGGACACCAAGTGATGGCAAAAGCTCATATTGCCTTTGGCAAGGTTTGCTATAAAAAAAGAATATTAAAATGTGAATACCTACTTGTAATGTATAGAATAAACATGTTACACTATATCAGCATTAGTTAATTTCTAAGGGAGATAATGGCAAGAGTTATCTTTCTTTTAACAGTTTAGGCAAGAGTTATCTTTCTTTTAACAGAGAAGATTTTTTAGAAATCAACCAATCGAAAACAAGAATCGCCTGTGATGGCCATGTTTGCTAATGGATTGGAACGAAATGAGCAATCTTTATAGAGGATCTTCCATAGATGCTTCCTACCAAGTTTCAGTTCATTTGGCTGAGGGTTTTCAGAGGGGAAGATTAAAATGTGAAAAGTAAACAGATGACAGACGATGGACACCAAGTGATGGCAAAAGCTCATATTGCCTTTGGCAAGGTTTGCTATAAAAAAAGAATATTAAAATGTGAATACCTACTTGTAATGTATAGAATAAACATGTTACACTATATCAGCATTAGTTAATTTCTAAGGGAGATAATGGCAAGAGTTATCTTTCTTTTAACAGTTTAGGCAAGAGTTATCTTTCTTTTAACAGAGAAGATTTTTTAGAAATCAACCAATCGGAAACAAGAATCGCCTGTGATGGCCATGTTTGCTAATGGATCGGGACGAAATGAGCAATCTTTATAGAGGATCTTCCATAGATGCTTCCTACCAAGTTTCAGTTCATTTGGCTGAGGGGTTTCAGAGGAGAAGATTAAAATGTGAAAAGTTAACGGATGACGCCAAGAGATGGCAAAAGGCAAGGTGAGCTAAAAAACAATCTGGTGCATTTCTTCTGATTTTCAGTATATTAAAAATTGTTTTTACTGAAACATTCAACCATGACACTTTGAAATCTGTCTTTTATTCAAAATCAAAGACTGAACATTACTGATCATGTGACCAAGAAAATACCACACTCTTCTGTTGATAATCACATGACCAGTCAAATAACATGATACGGTACTATATTTATATGCATGATGGCACTGCTGTGCTTTGAATAAATATGACACACTCTGACATTAACTGCAGAGGTCAAAGTATAGGTCAATTGTTACCATGACAATATAAACATTATCCAATAATGTGACTGAATTACAAGTTACACGTATTATCTAAACACCTGTTTATCATTAAATTTTAAAGGCATACATTCTATGAAACAATGAGTACTGGCCATTTCAGTGGACAAAGTTTTAACACTTGGTTAACATTTAATCAAGAACCAACGTATATAAACCAGTAGTAGTGATATTTTTTTTATAATGAAAATTAAAACATGGATATTCAATAAGAATTTTCATTGCAAATTAAAACATCCCATGCTGAACTTTTATTCTTCTTTTTTCTTGTAAAACTACCTTATTATGAATACATATAATTGGTCATTACTATAGAGGGTTAGGGTTATGGTGTTTAACGCCACTTTCAACAATATTTCAATTATATCGTGACGGTCAGTTTTATTGGTAGAGGAAACCGGAGCACCCAGAAAAAACCACCGACCTGCCACAAGTCATTGACAAACTTTATCACATAACGTTGTATCGAGAACACCTCTCCTAAGCAGGATTCGGACTCACAACATTAATGGTGATAGGCACCGATTGCATATAGGTAGATGTAAATTTAACTACCATACGATCACAACCACAACGCCTGTCATTAGACAAAAGTTGAAAGGTCACAGTCATTTAGTACTGCTTACCTTTCATTAAAATTTTTCCTTAAACCGTAATGTACCATAATAAGATAGTAATATTTGAAATATTTTAGAAAGTTCTTCACAATAAATGGACGGACGAACAGAATGATTTTTTAGTACAATGCAGAATCCTAAATATGTGTTAGGACTAAAACTAGTCATGTGACCAGTCAACGACAATGAACAAGAACTGTGATCATGTGATCAAACTGACAATATCATCATAACAATTCATTAACATAATATACGTCTAAAACAAAATATATACAGTTTTAACAAAAGTTCTACCAGCAAACAATTAAAACAAGTTGACAAAAAAATAATGTCAGACAGAAAGTGGTAGGCATTGCCACAAAAACATGTAAAATGACAATATTATCTTCTCCTAATTTTAAACAACAAGAATATGATAAACAAACAATGAGAGGTTACCTCCTCCATTATACACTCATGAACTTTGACCCTCATTTATAGGGAAATTTACCTTTATTATACACTAGTCCACTTTTCCTCTTCATTTATAGTGAAATTTATAAAGAATTATCAGTAATTTTGACATTTTGATCTCCCAAGTGATATTGCCATTATCAATGAACTCACTGATACTGACAATTATCAGTCAATGTCATGTCAAACACATTATGACATTACCGATAAAATCAATGTCAGTTTTAATTATCTGTCAGTGTCACATCAAACACATTATGACATTACCGATAAAAACAACAATGTCAGTTTTGAAGATCATACATTATCACTAGTATGACAGCTCGTACTATCAGACTTGCTGCTATACTAGTGATAATGTCTGTCTCAACCTTCATAACTGCTGTTATTCTTTATGATTTTATCTCTGTATCAAGCAATTTTATATTGGTATGGCAAAATTATATTTTTCAGCCCCCCCCCCCCCCCCCCCCTCCTCCTGAAGGGAAATGAATATAAAATAACTAACGCTTCCCCTAAAGAGGATCTGATGTGACATAAACTGACGTTTCCTCTAAAGAGGATCTGATGTGAATATAAAAAAAATAATGGACATAAATATTCTAGCCTTCTTACAAGCAAAACTTTGTAAAATAAAATAACACTGACATTTAGACATATTCTCTGTGTCTTTGTTCATATCAATACAATGTTCTATGTTGGGTTGAGACTGACAAAGTTTGGAACGAATGGAAGGAAAAACTATCTATGTTTTGAGTACAGGACTTCATTCATATTTTCTACTTTCATTTTAACATTTAGCTGTGACAGTCAAGTTTTGGTGAAAGTCAAATTAACAAATCAATTAATTCAAAATGACTGAATTTTGGAATGGTCCTAAAAAATGTTTTATTCAATTTTTATCTTGCATATAAATATAACAGGGGTTATGGTGTTTAACACCACTTTCAACAATATTTCAGTTATATCGTGGCGGTTTTATTAGTGGAGGAAACTGGAGTACCCAGAGAAAAACACCGACCTGTCACAAGACACTGACAAACTTTATCACATAATGTTGTATCGAGTATACTCCGACTGAGTGGGAATCGAACTTACAACGTTAGTGGTGAGAGAGGCCAGAACTTATCTGAAATGTACATTGACCGGCATACATGTAGAAGTATATGCACTTGGTAAATATTTCCAACAAATAATCTGTTGTTGAAATGCAAATAATTTCCTTTGTACATAATCTCATAACTGTTTACAGAACATTAATAAAAACAAATAAAATTCAATAAAATAAACCCAAAAACAAATGTTCTTATAACTAAAAACAAAATAACTACTTTACAACAATAAACTATAATTGACATAAATAAAAAAAGTAATAAATAGGAGATCAAAACAATATGTTTTATATCCCCCTAACAGAATCATATAGACTGTAGCACTAGTTGACAAATTTGAAATGAACAGGATTTTTTTACAACTGATTTTAGCTTACCATTACAAAACATTTAGTCTGGAGCACCACTTGACAAATCTGAATGTAAAGGATTTTTTTACATGATACATTAGATTGATTGATTGATTGGTGTTTAACGCCAACTTTAGCAGTATGATACGCTAGAACTTACAAGGTAAAAATCAGTTTTATACAAAAAAGTCAAACCCATATTACATGTACAGGTTTTGTATCCTTGTCTAACTGACAACATTTTTTCCCTCAATATCTATACATGTAATCTGTTATATCCTTGTCTAACTGACAACATTTTTTCCCTCAATATCTATACATGTAATCTGTTATATCCTTGTCTAACTGACAACATTTTTTCCCTCAATATCTATACATGTAATCTGTTATATCCTTGTCTAACTGACAACATTTTTTCCCTCAATATCTATACATGTAATCCTGTTTAAGCCTTTGATTTACTTGCTTCCAAAGAATTTCAAATTATTTGGCTTTTCAATCTTTTCACTTTCAGCGTACCTGATGAAGATTATTAAAGAAACGCGTCGTGGTCACTAAATTTGATATCTCTGTTTTTATTACAAGTCAGCAATATTTGAATTCAAATAATGGTGTAAGTTTATGTGCTTAGAAAAAAATAACAAAACAGAATAAAAATTGTATAAGGAAAACAAATGGCTGACAAGTATGATATATATAAAATATATGATTTTATTATGTTTTGATTGGATGAGGAAAGCAAAACCTGTTTTAAATTTTGGCGTCTTTTTAACATGCAAACAACATTTAATCTTTAATCATCGTCATCTGATAAGGTTTCATATTTAGACAATAATAAAGGAGCTGGTTCCTGGTTCCAGTACACTCTTTCTGTGTCATGTGACATGCTAGATACAACCTGGTTCCCTGTTCCAAAAGACATACTCATTTGTGATGAGCTGACTGGCTGATTACTTCCTGTGATCTCAGAACTAGAATGTGGCCTGCTTCCCTGGTCTGGAGTACTGAAGTGTGATGATTCTGGACCACCCCTGGGACTCCTTGAACGTCCATACGACATGGACAACATTGCACTATCTGGGGTCCTACTTTGTGAAACGCGATCTCCCATATCATGTAAGTCAGAGCTACTACGAGGACTATTATCACTGTCACGCGATGATCTTGCCGATTTCGGTCTATCTGGGCACGGAGATGATATGTTTGACGAACTGTCAATATTTCCAGATTCTTCAATGACCATTCTATCTGAGTGTGTACTGTCAACACTAGGATGTGAAATGTTAGAACTTTCCTCAACATCCATTCCTTCATGTTTAGATGAACGACGTGGAAACCTTCCCTCCATTGAGCTCTGATCTGCCCCAATGTGTGAACTACCCACAGAATCACTTCTGTCAGACGGCATATGACCTTCAGTAGAACTTTGAATCTGACCATCATTTGACCTAGATGGATCTGAGTGAGCTCCCCTGCTACTATCAGAACTATCAACAACTCCACGTCGTGGGCTCCTAGTACTGCCAGACAATACTTTATAACTACCTTTAACAATAGGACGCTCATCGTCAGGGCTATCTGGAAAATCATATTCTGACCTTGGCCCTTTTTTCTCGGAGGAAGATGCCTTTTGGATATCTGACATTGAGGATTGTGTAACCTTTTGATGTTCACGAGGAACACTCGGTGTCTTGACCATCTCTTCTGCCTCTGGACGCACCCTAGATCTTCCTAAAAAACGCTTCTTGCCAGAATGATAAGATGCTGGATTTGACGAGCTTTCTGCTCCTTCGTTAAACGACGAGGAACCAACTTGTGATCCCTCGGGATGATACCCCTCTGCAGACTGTGAAGTACTGGTGGGAAGAGACTGAGTCAAATCTCTCTGACGAAACTGAGTGGATTCCGGTTGTTGCTGCATTGACTGACCAGACATTGGAGAATGAGATCGAACTGATGGCGACATATGTTGGTGAACAGGTAAAGTGTGTTGAGTGGGTAGTTTTTGCGTCGGCTGATTGCGCTGTTGTGATTGCATGGGTATGTTTGACTGTTGTGGTCTTTGTTGATTTGGCGTGGATGAAGGCTGCTGCTGTTGTGGATGAACTGTCTTTTGTTCCTGATTATTATCGTCACGTAATACTTCTGCTATTTTATTTTTGACGTAATCTAGAGTGGAGATGTCCGAGGAAACATTTGACGACTCTGAAGAATGGGGCGATCCAATATTAGAGCTTTCAGATCCTCCTAAAAAATAGAAACATATAACGTTAATCAATTTGTATTTGTCATTTTATTCCTTTAATATACACTACCAGGACATGTTAAATATTATTGTAAAAATATCTACAGTGAAACTTGTCTAAATTGAACCCTGAATAAACCAGAATCCTGTATAAACCAGAACCCTGAATAAACCAGAATCCTGTATAAACCAGAATCCTGTATAAAACAGAATCCTGAATAAACCAGAATCCTGAATAAACCAGAATCCTGTATAAACCAGAATCCTGTATAAAACAGAATCCTGAATAAACCAGAATCCTGTATAAACCAGAATCCTGAATAAACCAGAATCCTATATAAACCAAAATCCTGTATAAACCAGAATCCTGTATAAACCAGAATCCTGAATAAACCAGAATCCTGTATAAACCAGAATCCTGAATAAACCAGAATCCTGTATAAACCAGAATCCTGAATAAACCAGAATCCTGTATAAACCAGAATCCTGAATAAACCAGAATCCTGTATAAACCAGAATCCTGAATAAACCAGAATCCTGTATAAACCAGAATCCTGAATAAACCAGAATCCTGTATAAACCAGAATCCTGTATAAACCAGAATCCTGAATAAACCAGAATCCTGTATAAACCAGAATCCTGTATAAACCAGAACCCTGAATAAACCAGAATCCTGTATAAACCAGAATCCTGTATAAACCAGAATCATGAATAAACCAGAACCCTGAATAAACCAGAATCCTGTATAAACCAGAATCCTGAATAAACCAGAATCCTATATAAACCAGAACCCTGAATAAACCAGAATCCTGAATAAACCAGAATCCTGTATAAACCAGAATCCTGTATAAACCAGAATCCTATATAAACCAGAACCCTGAATAAACCAGAATCCTGAATAAACCAGAATCCTGTATAAACCAGAATCCTGTATAAACCAGAACCCTGAATAAACCAGAATCCTATATAAACCAGAACCCTGAATAAACCAGAATCCTGTATAAACCAGAATCCTGTATAAACCAGAATCCTGTATAAATCAGAACCCTGAATAAACCAGAATCCTGTATAAACCAGAATCCTGAATAAACCAGAATCCTGTATAAACCAGAATCCTGTATAAACCAGAATCCTGTTTAAACCAGAATCCTGTATAAACCAGAATCCTATATAAACAAGAACCCTGAATAAACCAGAATCCTGAATAAACCGCATTTTAAATATTCCAATGCCAGAAATCTTTCTTAATTTAAACTGTATAAAATGAACACCCATTTATTCAAAATGCAAAAGTTGATCCCAAGGAGGTTTGGTTTAGACCAACTTCATTGAATAATCTACGTTTTGAGTGAGCGAGTGATTGATTGTTGTTTAATGCCAAATGAGCATTTTTCAGCCATATCATGGCGAGAACAAGTTACATTTTGATGTGATGATGTACACTTTGTACTAAATCAACATGAATAGTAGGATTGTTATAGTGAACTGAAACAAGAGTCTACAGGTAAACATGTTACTTCCCTCAAGACACATCCCGATTTGCGAGTCAAGGAGTTTTTGTTCCAACTCCTCACTGCTTGCAGTGTACTCAGTGTAGAAGCAGCAAACACCTCTCTTAAGCAGTCACCTGTATTAAAAGGTCACATTTTTCTTGTCCTACTATAGAAAATTTCATTTGAATTTAACCTCTTTTACAATGTCACCTGTCTTTAAAGGCCACTTTTTCTTTGTTCCAAAGGTGACCTCTTAATACAGGTTTGATTGTATTTGGTTTGACCTGACAGGGGCTCGAACCCACGGTCTACACTCTGTTTTGATGATTGTAATGATTTGAATAACATTATCCACTACACGATGGTCAAACTTTTAAACATTTCCATCAATGTCTTATCACTTCCTACCTTGCTTAGGCTTCGACAATAAATTAGAGATGTGTTGATGACTGGCAGCTACAGACGACGTGACATGTAATGATCCTGACCTTGACCTTGGAGATCGTGGCGGTGAAATCTTAGTGGAGTGAGCTTCAATATTGCTATCTATTCCTACAATATCAAAATAGATAAATTAATGAAGTGATCCCGACCTGAAGAATTATGAAAGTTAAATTGTCATAAAATATCAAAATTAATGAAGTGATCTCGACTCTGTATACTAAGCAGGTGAAGCAATGTACAACAATAATAAAAAAAATATTGTATACATTTCAAAAAAACATCAGTGTCATATGTCATGCATTCAAACCTCCAAAGTAGAAGATTTTTCTATAATACCATAGTCAATTAGATTTCTTGTACAACAGTTAAACTTTACACTTGTCTATATTTAAATTTGTACTCAACAAGGACAATTATATTCTATTTTTATGATTCATAAAAGGACAATATCAGAAAATACTGAAATTAAACCATCATTTTGTTAAAATTATTTTATCCTAAAATTAATTACCTCAAATATATCAGAAAGAGCAGAGATACAAAATTATGTTTGAGATACATGCCATCTGACGTATCTCCTAGGATACAAACTCAATGAGAATGAGACATAAATAAATACTTACCAGCAGACGTATCTCCTAGGATACAAACTCAATGAGAATGAGACATAAATAAATACTTACCAGCAGACGTATCTACTGGGTTACTGACTCTAGGAGAATGAGACATAAATAAATACTTGCCAGTAGACGTATCTCCTAGGATACAAACTCAATGAGAATGAGGCATAAATAAATAAATACTTACCATCAGACGTATCTACTGTGTTACTGACTCTAGGAGAATGAGACATAAATAAATACTTACCAGCAGACGTATCTACTGGGTTACTGACTCGAGGAGAATGAGACATAAATAAATACTTACCAGCAGACGTAACTACTGGGTTACTGACTCAATGAGAATGAGACAAATAAATACTTACCAGCAGACGTATCTCCTAGGATACAAACTCAATAAGAATGAGACATAAATAAATAAATACTTACCAGCAGACGTATCTACTGTGTTACTGACTCTAGGAGAATGAGCCATAAATAAATACTTACCAGCAGACGTATAAACTGGGTTACTGACTCAATGAAAATGAGACATAAATAAATACTTACCAGTAGACGTATCTACTGGGTTACTGACTCTAGGAGAATGAGACTGGTCTGGTCTCTTCCTATCAATATCACACTCTTTATGCTGTAAACCATCACCAATATTCTCACTTTCCTGTCAGAGAACAACAATATAGTAAGTGGGAGAGTCATTGTTGTCTAGCCCCAGACAATTTTCAACTATATCATGGGGAGAACAAGTTGCATTCGATGAGATCATGATGATGTTCGCTTTGTCAAATTTGCATAGTGCTTTCTCACTGAAACAACAGTTCACATGTAGCCATGTTACTCCACTGAGACATTATCCTGACGCTGAGCCAACCAAACTTTCCTATTAATCAGAGAGTTTAGCAGAGACAAGGCAATTACCAAATACCACTGTGGCTCTAACCCATGATCTGCAGCACTGTAGATGAACATAATAATCGCTACAACACATCAAGTCTTTGCTTGACCTGACCGGGGATCAAACCCACAATCAACCTCTTGAGGCGAGTAAGTTACCATTATACCACTGATAGAGATAAAAACTATTGTTTATAGTGGCAGCTAGCATCAATAATTGTAGTCCTGTAGAGCATGTACTCAGTATCTACTGGATTCATTGTAGTAACACATTACCTGTGTAATATGACCTTTCTTCCATCTCATATGATGTGGTACAGACAGAGAGCGTGGTCGTGAGGAATCTGGTGTCATCAACTCGGCAATCTGTGATGTGGCTGGAGATACTGCAGGACGAGGTGGATGAGATGTCGTATCTACATGTACAGTGGAAGGTGTTGCTATAAATAGAAATATTGACAGAATTTCATTAAAAAACATGCCACTAATTAAATACAGGTTACAGCTCATGTCATAATGACAAGATAATTGAGTACTTCACAAGCACCTGTGTTCATTCTGAATACAGGTTACAGCTAATGTCATAATGACAAGATAATTGAGTACTTCACAAGCACCTGTGTTCATTCTGACTACAGGTTACAGCTAGTGTCATAATGACAAGATAATTGAGTACTTCACAAGCACCTGTGTTCATTCTGAATACAGGTTACAGCTAGTGTCATAATGACAAGATAATTGAGTACTTCACAAGCACTTGTGTTCATTCTGACTACAGGTTACAGCTAATGTCATAATGACAAGATAATTGAGTACTTCACAAGCACCTGTGTTCATTCTGAATACAGGTTACAGCTCATGTCATAATGACAAGATAATTGAGTACTTCACAAGCACCTGTGTTCATTCTGAATACAGGTTACAGCTAATGTCATAATGACAAGATAATTGAGTACTTCACAAGCACTTGTGTTCATTCTGAATACAGGTTACAGCTAATGTCATAATGACAAGATAATTGAGTACTTCACAAGCACCTGTGTTCATTCTGAATACAGGTTACAGCTCATGTCATAATGACAAGATAATTGAGTACTTCACAAGCACCTGTGTCCATTCTGAATACAGGTTACAGCTAATGTCATAATGACAAGATAATTGAGTACTTCACAAGCACCTGTGTTCATTCTGAATACAGGTTACAGCTCATGTCATAATGACAAGATAATTGAGTACTTCACAAGCACCTGTGTTCATTCTGAATACAGGTTACAGCTCATGTCATAATGACAAGATAATTGAGTACTTCACAAGCACCTGTGTTCATTCTGACTACAGGTTACAGCTAGTGTCATAATGACAAGATAATTGAGTACTTCACAAGCACCTGTGTTCATTCTGAATACAGGTTACAGCTAGTGTCATAATGACAAGATAATTGAGTACTTCACAAGCACTTGTGTTCATTCTGACTACAGGTTACAGCTAATGTCATAATGACAAGATAATTGAGTACTTCACAAGCACCTGTGTTCATTCTGAATACAGGTTACAGCTCATGTCATAATGACAAGATAATTGAGTACTTCACAAGCACCTGTGTTCATTCTGAATACAGGTTACAGCTCATGTCATAATGACAAGATAATTGAGTACTTCACAAGCACCTGTGTTCATTCTGAATACAGGTTACAGCTAATGTCATAATGACAAGATAATTGAGTACTTCACAAGCACCTGTGTTCATTCTGAATACAGGTTACAGCTAATGTCATAATGACAAGATAATTGAGTACTTCACAAGCACCTGTGTCCATTCTGAATACAGGTTACAGCTAATGTCATAATGACAAGATAATTGAGTACTTCACAAGCACCTGTGTTCATTCTGAATACAGGTTACAGCTCATGTCATAATGACAAGATAATTGAGTACTTCACAAGCACCTGTGTTCATTCTGAATACAGGTTACAGCTCATGTCATAATGACAAGATAATTGAGTACTTCACAAGCACCTGTGTTCATTCTGAATACAGGTTACAGCTAATGTCATAATGACAAGATAATTGAGTACTTCACAAGCACCTGTGTTCATTCTGAATACAGGTTACAGCTAATGCCATAATGACAAGATAATTGAGTACTTCACAAGCACCTGTGTTCATTCTGAATACAGGTTACAGCTAATGTCATAATGACAAGATAATTGAGTACTTCACAAGCACATGTGTTCATTCTGAATACAGGTTACAGTTCATGTCATAATGACAAGATAATTGAGTACTTCACAAGCACCTGTGTTCATTCTGAATACAGGTTACAGCTAATGTCATAATGACAAGATAATTGAGTACTTCACAAGCACCTGTGTTCATTCTGAATACAGGTTACAGCTCATGTCATAATGACAAGATAATTGAGTACTTCACAAGCACCTGTGTTCATTCTGAATACAGGTTACAGCTCATGTCATAATGACAAGATAATTGAGTACTTCACAAGCACCTGTGTTCATTCTGAATACAGGTTACAGCTCATGTCATAATGACAAGATAATTGAGTACTTCACAAGCACCTGTGTTCATTCTGAATACAGGTTACAGCTCATGTCATAATGACAAGATAATTGAGTACTTCACAAGCACCTGTGTTCATTCTGAATACAGGTTACAGCTAATGTCATAATGACAAGATAATTGAGTACTTCACAAGCACCTGTGTTCATTCTGAATACAGGTTACAGCTAATGTCATAATGACAAGATAATTGAGTACTTCTTAAGCACCTGTGTTCATTCTGAATACAGGTTACAGCTAATGTCATAATAACAAGATAATTGAGTACTTCACAAGCACCTGTGTTCATTCTGAATACAGGTTACAGCTAATGTCATAATGACAAGATAATTGAGTACTTCACAAGCACCTGTGTCCATTCTGAATACAGGTTACAGCTCATGTCATAATGACAAGATAATTGAGTACTTCACAAGCACCTGTGTTCATTCTGAATACAGGTTACAGCTAATGTCATAATGACAAGATAATTGAGTACTTCACAAGCACCTGTGTTCATTCTGAATACAGGTTACAGCTCATGTCATAATGACAAGATAATTGAGTACTTCACAAGCACCTGTGTTCATTCTGAATACAGGTTACAGCTCATGTCATAATGACAAGATAATTGAGTACTTCACAAGCACCTGTGTTCATTCTGAATACAGGTTACAGCTCATGTCATAATGACAAGATAATTGAGTACTTCACAAGCACCTGTGTTCATTCTGAATACAGGTTACAGCTCATGTCATAATGACAAGATAATTGAGTACTTCACAAGCACCTGTGTTCATTCTGAATACAGGTTACAGCTCATGTCATAATGACAAGATAATTGAGTACTTCACACGCACCTGTGTTCATTCTGAATACAGGTTACAGCTCATGTCATAATGACAAGATAATTGAGTACTTCACAAGCACCTGTGTTCATTCTGAATACAGGTTACAGCTCATGTCATAATGACAAGATAATTGAGTACTTCACAAGCACCTGTGTTCATTCTGAATACAGGTTACAGCTAATGTCATAATGACAAGATAATTGAGTACTTCACAAGCACCTGTGTTCATTCTGAATACAGGTTACAGCTCATGTCATAATGACAAGATAATTGAGTACTTCACAAGCACCTGTGTTCATTCTGAATACAGGTTACAGCTCATGTCATAATGACAAGATAATTGAGTACTTCACAAGCACCTGTGTTCATTCTGAATACAGGTTACAGCTCATGTCATAATGACAAGATAATTGAGTACTTCACAAGCACCTGTGTTCATTCTGAATACAGGTTACAGCTCATGTCATAATGACAAGATAATTGAGTACTTCACAAGCACCTGTGTTCATTCTGAATACAGGTTACAGCTAATGTCATAATGACAAGATAATTGAGTACTTCACAAGCACCTGTGTTCATTCTGAATACAGGTTACAGCTAATGTCATAATGACAAGATAATTGAGTACTTCACAAGCACATGTGTTCATTCTGAATACAGGTTACAGTTCATGTCATAATGACAAGATAATTGAGTACTTCACAAGCACCTGTGTTCATTCTGAATACAGGTTACAGCTCATGTCATAATGACAAGATAATTGAGTACTTCACAAGCACCTGTGTTCATTCTGAATACAGGTTACAGCTCATGTCATAATGACAAGATAATTGAGTACTTCACAAGCACCTGTGTTCATTCTGAATACAGGTTACAGCTCATGTCATAATGACAAGATAATTGAGTACTTCACAAGCACCTGTGTTCATTCTGAATACAGGTTACAGCTCATGTCATAATGACAAGATAATTGAGTACTTCACAAGCACCTGTGTTCATTCTGAATACAGGTTACAGCTCATGTCATAATGACAACATAATTGAGTACTTCACAAGCACCTGTGTTCATTCTGAATACAGGTTACAGCTAATGTCATAATGACAAGATAATTGAGTACTTCACAAGCACCTGTGTTCATTCTGAATACAGGTTACAGCTCATGTCATAATGACAAGATAATTGAGTACTTCACAAGCACCTGTGTTCATTCTGAATACAGGTTACAGCTAATGTCATAATGACAAGATAATTGAGTACTTCACAAGCACCTGTGTTCATTCTGAATACAGGTTACAGCTAATGTCATAATGACAAGATAATTGAGTACTTCACAAGCACCTGTGTTCATTCTGAATACAGGTTACAGCTAATGTCATAATGACAAGATAATTGAGTACTTCACAAGCACCTGTGTTCATTCTGAATACAGGTTACAGCTAATGTCATAATGACAAGATAATTGAGTACTTCACAAGCACCTGTGTCCATTCTGAATACAGGTTACAGCTAATGTCATAATGACAAGATAATTGAGTACTTCACAAGCACCTGTGTTCATTCTGAATACAGGTTACAGCTCATGTCATAATGACAAGATAATTGAGTACTTCACAAGCACCTGTGTTCATTCTGAATACAGGTTACAGCTAATGTCATAATGACAAGATAATTGAGTACTTCACAAGCACCTGTGTTCATTCTGAATACAGGTTACAGCTCATGTCATAATGACAAGATAATTGAGTACTTCACAAGCACCTGTGTTCATTCTGAATACAGGTTACAGCTCATGTCATAATGACAAGATAATTGAGTACTTCACAAGCACCTGTGTTCATTCTGAATACAGGTTACAGCTCATGTCATAATGACAAGATAATTGAGTACTTCACAAGCACCTGTGTTCATTCTGAATACAGGTTACAGCTCATGTCATAATGACAAGATAATTGAGTACTTCACAAGCACCTGTGTTCATTCTGAATACAGGTTACAGCTCATGTCATAATGACAAGATAATTGAGTACTTCACAAGCACCTGTGGTCATTCTGAATACAGGTTACAGCTCATGTCATAATGACAAGATAATTGAGTACTTCACAAGCACCTGTGTTCATTCTGAATACAGGTTACAGCTAATGTCATAATGACAAGATAATTGAGTACTTCACAAGCACCTGTGTTCATTCTGAATACAGGTTACAGCTAATGTCATAATGACAAGATAATTGAGTACTTCACAAGCACCTGTGTTCATTCTGAATACAGGTTACAGCTCATGTCATAATGACAAGATAATTGAGTACTTCACAAGCACCTGTGTTCATTCTGAATACAGGTTACAGCTCATGTCATAATGACAAGATAATTGAGTACTTCACAAGCACCTGTGTTCATTCTGAATACAGGTTACAGCTCATGTCATAATGACAAGATAATTGAGTACTTCACAAGCACCTGTGTTCATTCTGAATACAGGTTACAGCTCATGTCATAATGACAAGATAATTGAGTACTTCACAAGCACCTGTGTTCATTCTGAATACAGGTTACAGCTAATGTCATAATGACAAGATAATTGAGTACTTCACAAGCACCTGTGTTCATTCTGAATACAGGTTACAGCTCATGTCATAATGACAAGATAATTGAGTACTTCACAAGCACCTGTGTTCATTCTGAATACAGGTTACAGCTCATGTCATAATGACAAGATAATTGAGTACTTCACAAGCACCTGTGTTCATTCTGAATACAGGTTACAGCTCATGTCATAATGACAAGATAATTGAGTACTTCACAAGCACCTGTGTTCATTCTGAATACAGGTTACAGCTCATGTCATAATGACAAGATAATTGAGTACTTCACAAGCACCTGTGTTCATTCTGAATACAGGTTACAGCTCATGTCATAATGACAAGATAATTGAGTACTTCACAAGCACCTGTGTTCATTCTGAATACAGGTTACAGCTCATGTCATAATGACAAGATAATTGAGTACTTCACAAGCACCTGTGTTCATTCTGAATACAGGTTACAGCTCATGTCATAATGACAAGATAATTGAGTACTTCACAAGCACCTGTGTTCATTCTGAATACAGGTTACAGCTAATGTCATAATGACAAGATAATTGAGTACTTCACAAGCACCTGTGTTCATTCTGAATACAGGTTACAGCTCATGTCATAATGACAAGATAATTGAGTACTTCACAAGCACCTGTGTTCATTCTGAATACAGGTTACAGCTCATGTCATAATGACAAGATAATTGAGTACTTCACAAGCACCTGTGTTCATTCTGAATACAGGTTACAGCTCATGTCATAATGACAAGATAATTGAGTACTTCACAAGCACCTGTGTTCATTCTGAATACAGGTTACAGCTCATGTCATAATGACAAGATAATTGAGTACTTCACAAGCACCTGTGTTCATTCTGAATACAGGTTACAGCTCATGTCATAATGACAAGATAATTGAGTACTTCACAAGCACCTGTGTTCATTCTGAATACAGGTTACAGCTCATGTCATAATGACAAGATAATTGAGTACTTCACAAGCACCTGTGTTCATTCTGAATACAGGTTACAGCTCATGTCATAATGACAAGATAATTGAGTACTTCACAAGCACCTGTGTTCATTCTGAATACAGGTTACAGCTAATGTCATAATGACAAGATAATTGAGTACTTCACAAGCACCTGTGTTCATTCTGAATACAGGTTACAGCTCATGTCATAATGACAAGATAATTGAGTACTTCACAAGCACCTGTGTTCATTCTGAATACAGGTTACAGCTCATGTCATAATTACAAGATAATTGAGTACTTCACAAGCACCTGTGTTCATTCTGAATACAGGTTACAGCTCATGTCATAATGACAAGATAATTGAGTACTTCACAAGCACCTGTGTTCATTCTGAATACAGGTTACAGCTCATGTCATAATGACAAGATAATTGAGTACTTCACAAGCACCTGTGTTCATTCTGAATACAGGTTACAGCTCATGTCATAATGACAAGATAATTGAGTACTTCACAAGCACCTGTGTTCATTCTGAATACAGGTTACAGCTCTTGTCATAATGACAAGATAATTGAGTACTTCACAAGCACCTGTGTTCATTCTGAATACAGGTTACAGCTCATGTCATAATGACAAGATAATTGAGTACTTCACAAGCACCTGTGTTCATTCTGAATACAGGTTACAGCTAATGTCATAATGACAAGATAATTGAGTACTTCACAAGCACCTGTGTTCATTCTGAATACAGGTTACTAGATTATCTTTGTTCTGTGTCTTGTACCCGTTGTAGCCAGTGTTACTAGATTGTCTTTGTTCTGTGTCTTGTACCCATTGTAGCCAGTGTTACTAGATTGTCTTTGTTCTGTGTCTTGTACCCGTTGTTGTCAGTGTTACTAGATTGTCTTTGTTCTGTCTTGTACCCGTTGTTGTCAGTGTTACTAGATTGTCTTTGTTCTGTGTCTTGTACCCGTTGTAGCCAGTGTTACTAGATTGTCTTTGTTCTGTGTCTTGTACCCGTTGTAGCCAGTGTTACTAGATTGTCTTTGTTCTGTGTCTTGTACCCGTTGTTGTCAGTGTTACTAGATTGTCTTTGTTCTGTGTCTTGTACCCGTTGTTGTCAGTGTTACTAGATTGTCTTTGTTCTGTGTCTTGTACCCGTTGTAGCCAGTGTTACTAGATTGTCTTTGTTCTGTGTCTTGTACCCGTTGTAGCCAGTGTTACTAGATTATCTTTGTTCTGTGTCTTGTACCCGTTGTAGCCAGTGTTACTAGATTGTCTTTGTTCTGTGTCTTGTACCCGTTGTTGTCAGTGTTACTAGATTGTCAATTATTGATCGTCCCTTCAGTTTTCTCCATCTTTTTTAACAAACAATTTCCAGAACTCTGTAAATTTCTTTTTATTTATTTATCAGAACTATAAAAGATGACATTTTAACTTACAAACTTAAATACATTGGTTCCCTGTCAGGTTACCATTTGTTAAAATTGTTATTTGTATAACTTACTGAGATAATAAGTATCAAATGAAGAACATTTTGTTTTATATTGCTCCCTATTTCGATGAGGGGTCTTTGTGGCCGTGATCGTATATAAGGTAGTTGAATTTACAACTACCTATGCAAACATTGCCTATCACCACTGATGTTGTGAGTTCGAATCTCGATCAGGGCGAGGTGTACAACATTATGTGATAAAGTTTGTCATTTGCAACAGGTTGGTGGTTTTCTCTGGGTCTTCTGGTTTTAAGTGACTTAAATGTGGTCTTATTACCCCTTGTTCTTTCACATGTTAATTGCAAAAACAAAAAAATATATACCAAAAATAAATCAATGCATGAATGTGTTTATAACCTCTGACCTTTTCTTTTGCATATTTTCTCCATTAAACATTGTCAAGACTCCAGATGTAAATAAATACAATTTGCTAACACATTTATTCTAATGTGTTACTGTGAAAGTAGTTATTCATTGGCACCCATTTTCGTGGTTTCGACAAAATGCATTGATCTATTAATGGGGTCTTGAATTTGTGGTTTCAAACATTACAGGCAATACTCAATGGGAAAATTGTATTTTGTTGGATTTTAGTTTTCGTGGTTTAAGTGAACCACTAAATCCACGAAAATTAGAACCCCACGATTAATTATCATTTCACAGTACTATTTTTTTATCATACTGAGGTATTATTTTTAAGTGTTTAAAACTCACCAGGTAAATTAGCTGACACGCTTATCCTACTAAGGACGCCATCTTTAGGGGCTGGCTTTGTCTGTGTATTGTAGTCCATTAGGATAATAGAATTAATGTGTTCCCCAAGAGTTTTTGCCCCTGATGAAGGAGGTCTACTTCCTGTTTCAGGTACTACTCCATCACGAGAGTTACTACCACTACCACCAGGTGCTGTAGTACTATGTCTCTGAGGTTCAGTAGACATAGCTGGTGGGTTGCTTGACTTTGTAAGCACCTGTTGTTGAGGGTGTTGAGGGGTGGGAGTGACAGACTGAGGATGCTGTTGGATCCACTTTTTCTTCCCATGTACTTGCGAAGGTGATTTTTGTTCAGCATTTGGAGGTGGTGCCCCATTGGATGATGGTGGTGTCTCCATTTTTTTACGCTCTGGCTGCTGAGGAGGAGTCTCCTTGGTGGCAGCAGTACTGTTTTCATCTACTTGGTTAATCTGATGTACAATGATGGCATCTATCAGATTAGCTGCCGTCAGTCCTTGATGTCGTGAGGGTCCTGAAGCAGGAGGAGATGCATCCTGTCGAAACACCTTGAGAATGTCTGTAGCTTCTTTAATTTGACCTTTGTTATAAGCAGGGGAACCTCTGTTTGATGAGCTCCAAGGATTCTCAGATTTAGAAAGAGTGTTTTCTTCTTTTATGTCCTGTTGTCTGTGTATCTCTTTACGAAATTTTTCCTCCATCATTTTATTTTGTCTCTCTCTCTCTTCCACGGCAGCCATTCTTCGTTTCTCCTGTTCCATCCTTTCGCGTCCTTCCATCATTTGACGATGATACTCTTGCTGCGATTGGACACGGGGCATTCCAGGGGATGGGTAAGGGTGACTTTCTGGATACTGACGTGGTGACATAGCTTGTGATCGTGACTGAGATGAACTGTCTGCAGGATAAGCATCTTGTCTCCTTTCTGCAATGACAGATGGACGAGGTTTGCCAGTTCCCTGTGTTATACTCCTCATTACATTAGGGTTTCCCACATTCACTGGGTTACCACCTTTACTCAGATTCCAACCTCCTGGAGATGATTTTTCCTCGTGTGGTGTTCCACCACGACTAGTATGGTGATGCTGATGAGGACCCTTTTCTGTCATAGAGGTAGGGACTTGACCAGGAGGTAGATATATAATTCCCTGACTAGTCTGAAAGGGATGCATCATTGCAGGAGGATAGGTCTTAGGTTGTGGTGGAACTACCTCCTTTGCCCTCGGGGAGATCTGAGCTTCACGTTCATCTATTGGAGTTCTTTGCATTTGTCGTGCAGTATTAAAATCATTTATTATGGTTTGTCTTGTACTACTACTTGCTGGATCTATAGCCGTGTAAGGATATCCCCCGGGATAAACTCTCATCTGATCCATGGTGCGTGGATCATACATCCGGGGTTCAAAGACGATTCCTCCCGCTTGCGACACTCTCACGCCAGGATCTGGTAACCTCCCTCCTCCACCTTCTCTGTTGACAGGTGTTCCACTTGTTATTGACCCACCAGCCAGTCTGACCTGAGGTTGTGCCATCATTTCTCTAGGGGGGAGGCTTGATGGAGGGTGTTGTCCGTGACTTACAGGTCTCATAGGGGTACCTTGAGTAATGGAACCATGAGCCTGTGCTAACATTTGTTGTGGATGTCCACTTACTGGAGGTGATTTTGTCATTTGCATGGCTTGACCTTTGCCCACAAGAGGGGGGGGATGACCAATACTTTGTTGCATTTGTGGCTGACCTCTGCGTAGCATTTCAGGATTTTGTGACATAGATGGTGGGTATGGAGACGAACCTGGAGACATTCGTCTGGCAACAGCCGGAGAGTGAGAATGACGTTCACCTTGATATGCAGTTGATGGAGATTTATGACCATGACCTTCAGATGGAGGTCGCACTGACAGATCTCTTTGCTCTCTGTAAGAAACTGGTCTTTGATGTGCTTGATGAGCTGGAGGTGGAGCTACCTGTTGTGGATTACGCTGAACGACCTCTGGTTCTGGTCTTCTGTAATCAATGACTGGCTGTTGTGTTGGGCGTGTAAAATCACGTGGATCTCCTCTGTAAGCTTTGTGAGATAAATCCTGAGGCAAATCTCTTCTATCAGCAGATTCCCTGTCAGGCATTCTCTGCTGGGGTATATTAGCATATGGTGATGATGAGTGTCTCACAGGATAGGGAGACAATTCATGTTTATCCTTGTTTGGGTCCTGATGGTATTGACCCAGGGGACTATGCATTGGTTGTTGGGCTCTGTGATAAGCTGGCTCAGAAGATGCTGGCCCTGTAAAAAGACATTGTACATAAAATAAATATAACATAAGACTAAAAGTAGTCAACATTGAGAATTCCATCCACCAGGATTATTCTTCAAAGGAGAATAAAGTTGAAACATGCAGCAGCTAGACTTGAATATGGATATTCCAATCGGCAACACTATACTTAAAACATAGTTGTAGGTTGAAAAATATATAAGGATAAGAAGATGATAAATCTGAAATATCGTTGAAAGTGGCATTAAACAGCATAACCTCCTCCCCCTCCATTGGATTTAAAACTACCTATGCAATAAGTGCATATCACCACTAATGTTGTGAGATTTAATCCCACACAGGCAAAGTGTATTCGATACAACATTATGTGCCAGTCACTTGCGGCAGATCAGTGATTTTCTCCAATTTCCTCCACCAATAAAACTGACCGCCATGACATAACTGAAATATTGTTGAAAGTGGTGTAAAACACCATAACCCTTACCCTAGAAAAGGACCTAATACAGTGGTGGTTCTGTTACTATTGTTGTGCCATACCACATGGACATCAGGAGTAAGACTTGTATTGTACAAGTAATGGTCCCTGTATTGTTGTTGGGCCATACTTTGGCCTTGAACATCAGGAGGAAGAATTGTATTTTATACGTGGTACCCCTTGTTCAGTTGGGCCATGCTTTGGCTATGGACATTAGGAGAAAGAATTGTATTTTATAAGTGGTACTCCTTGTTCGGTTGGGCCATATTTTGGCAGAGGACATTAGAAATTAATATTTTGTTTGTGTACAAATACTGGTACCTGTAGTACTTGTAGAATACATTTTACATTGAAATAAAAAACAAATTAAAAATCTATTATATAATTTTCTATAATTTACCATTTTATTTTCCAAAAAATAAAAAAACTAGCTTACGTTTATCGATCGGTCTGTCCATCATAGGAGGTCTGGGGTCTCCTTTAGGATCTGTTTGTCCCAGATTACGTTCTATAGCCGAGTGTATAAGATCACGAACACATGCAGGTTTATTCATCTTTCCTGACCCGTTCATCGTCGACTGTTGTTGGTTCACACTTTGAGCGTGGACATTAGGAGAAAGACTTCTTCTTCCACTTGTCACACCATAGGGTACAAGTCCAGGCTCTGACTGTGCACTAGCTGGTCTGTGAGGGGAGATTATTTCTCTGTTTGCCTTATTCAGTAAGTCATATAAATGCTGCATTCCTTTAGGCTGACCAAATTCTACTTGTTTTACTTGACTAGGAGATGGTGATTCCTTAATAACAGGAATTTCCTGACTTGGAGGTCGTGACATCCTATCCATATCAGCCGCTCCAGGACTTTGACCCATTCGGGCCATTGGTGCGGGACTGTGTATAGATTGTGCCGATCCTGGCCTCATTTGACTTCCGGGACTCTGAATGGCGTGTCCAGAACCTGGTCGACCTTGACCTGTTGATCCAGGGGTACCACTTCTACTACTTGTAGCGCTGGCTTCCATTGTTGGGCCTGTCACATGGTAACCATGGGGAGGAAAACTTGACATGGACGACATTTGGGCAGTTGATGTAACGTTATGAGATGAAGGCACAGTACTGGTAACAGTTTGACCTTGTATTGGATGCATGTTCATACGGCTAACAGGAATCCCAGACACACGTGGACTAATTGAATCTCGTGTCTCGCTAGGCTGAGGTGCTTCGTCTGCACTCAAGGTGGCACTGCTGTCATTATCAACACTTCGTAGACTACCTTGTGAGGCACTGAGAGGTTTATTGGAGGTCAGACTGTTTGTAGGTAAACCAAAGGGGGTAGTTTCTTGATGTTCTAAAGGGGTATCAGCTGTATCCATTTTCTCTTCTGGTTTTGTATCTAAAAATAGATATAAAATATATTAAGTCGATTCTGAATAATAAAATAAACAAATTATAATTTGTACACAAAAATTATTTTGGATTTTAAATGTAGAAGATACAAATATTCTATCATGTTAATGTGATTTTCTGATTGAATGTATTCCCTTTTGTACTTAATTACTCTAATCATTGTATGAATGGCATGCCCATTGTAGGTCCTTAACTGGAAATTGATATAAAAATAAATATATATAATATATAATATATATATAAAATAAATACTGAATAGTATATAGTAGTATTTGTGTATCATTTTATTTAAAACTGACGACCATATTGTCATTCAAAGTTGTTTTTGCATTTCTTAAGATATTAAAGATATTTGCATTTTTCCCTAAATATTCTGTCATAATTTAAATGAAATTGTGTCAAATTGTGGTAATGCAAACAACCAATAAACCTGTATATCAGTATTTCCGATCAATATATTTTTACACATTTCAACAGGGTTGGATCAAATTATTGACAGAAATGAAACATTTTGATGAAACACAGATATCCAATGCCATATGTTGTGGTTTTTTTTGCGCTCAATGATTTAAGGTGAAAGGGGGTTGTTTGTTTTTGGTGATATTGGTGGAATTGTTGATCATCACTGTTTCAACTTACTTTTCATAATATATTACAAACTACATAGTCCAATCAATATATGATTGATACGAAATTGAACATGAATGATCTTTGGATTGTCTCTTACAAAGTTCAAAATTGTTATAAAAATCATCAATCTAAGATACTCGTCACTCATTTGTAAACTTTCCAATAATCTATTTATAAACAAACCTTCCTCTATCCTCAGTGATGAAGGACTAGGAGCACTTGTTGTGTCTGAATCAGCATCATCATCCTCGTCCATACTAGAGGGAGCCTCATCATCTATTTCAGGGGCAGTAACTGTAGATGCTATGCTTTCACAAATAGACACAGTTCTGTTGTCTTCCTCCTGTGCAAGTGTAAGTAATGGCACATGAGTTTTTTTTTCACATTCGTACCAGATATACAGGGGAGATAACTTGTAAAGATGTTGCTATTTTTCAAAAGAATTCCAGTTTGTTTATTAGGATTGATTGTTGTTTTATCAGAGTACCTGGAGAAAACCACTGACCTGTCACAAGTCACTGACAAACTTTATCATGTAATGTTGTATCAAGTACACCTCGCGATGAGCTGTATTTGAACTCACAGCGTTAATGGTGATAGGCACTGTTTGTAGAGGTAGTTGTAATTCCAACTACCATACGATCACGACCAAGACAACTCCTAAAAGTGTTATAGAAAGGCAAGAACTATCTGAATCTACCATACGATCATGACCAAGACAACTCCTAAAAGTGTTATAGAAAGGCAAGAACTATCTGAATCTACCATACGATCACGACCAAGACAACTCCTAAAAGTGTTATAGAAAGGCAGGAACTATCTGAATCTACCATACGATCATGACCAAGACAACTCCTAAAAGTGTTATAGAAAGGCAAGAACTATCTGAATCTACCATACGATCACGACCAAGACAACTCCTAAAAGTGTTATAGAAAGGCAAGAACTATCTGAATCTACCATACGATCACGACCAAGACAACTCCTAAAAGTGTTATAGAAAGGCAAGAACTATCTGAATCTACCATACGATCACGACCAAGACAACTCCTAAAAGTGTTATAGAAAGGCAAGAACTATCTGAATCTACCATACGATCACGACCAAGACAACTCCTAAAAGTGTTATAGAAAGGCAAGAACTATCTGAATCTACCATACGATCACGACCAAGACAACTCCTAAAAGTGTTATAGAAAGGCAAGAACTATCTGAATCTACCATACGATCACGACCAAGACAACTCCTAAAAGTCTTATAGAAAGGCAAGAACTATCTGAATCTACCATACGATCACGACCAAGACAACTCCTAAAAGTCTTATAGAAAGGCAAGAACTATCTGAATCTACCATACGATCACGACCAAGACAACTCCTAAAAGTGTTATAGAAAGGCAAGAACTATCTGAATCTACCATACGATCACGACCAAGACATCTCCTAAAAGTCTTATAGAAAGGCAAGAACTATCTGAATCTACCATACGATCACGACCAAGACAACTCCTAAAAGTGTTATAGAAAAGCAAGAACTATCTGAATCTACCATACGATCACGACCAAGACAACTCCTAAAAGTGTTATAGAAAGGCAAGAACTATCTGAATCTACCATACGATCACGACCAAGACAACTCCTAAAAGTGTTATAGAAAGGCAAGAACTATCTGAATCTACCATACGATCACGACCAAGACAACTCCTAAAAGTGTTATAGAAAGGCAAGAACTATCTGAATATACCATACGATCACGACCAAGACAACTCCTAAAAGTCTTATAGAAAGGCAAGAACTATCTGAATCTACCATACGATCACGACCAAGACAACTCCTAAAAGTGTTATAGAAAGGCAAGAACTATCTGAATCTACCATACGATCACGACCAAGACAACTCCTAAAAGTCTTATAGAAAGGCAAGAACTATCTGAATCTACCATACGATCACGACCAAGACAACTCCTAAAAGTGTTATAGAAAGGCAAGAACTATCTGAATCTACCATACGATCACGACCAAGACAACTCCTAAAAGTCTTATAGAAAGGCAAGAACTATCTGAATCTACCATACGATCATGACCAAGACAACTCCTAAAAGTGTTATAGAAAGGCAAGAACTATCTGAATCTACCATACGGTCAAGACCAAGACAACTCCTAAAAGTGTTATAGAAAGGCAAGAACTATCTGAATCTACCATACGATCACGACCAAGACAACTCCTAAAAGTCTTATAGAAAGGCAAGAACTATCTGAATCTACCATACGATCACGACCAAGACAACTCCTAAAAGTCTTATAGAAAGGCAAGAACTATCTGAATCTACCATACGATCATGACCAAGACAACTCCTAAAAGTGTTATAGAAAGGCAAGAACTATCTGAATCTACCATACGATCACGACCAAGACAACTCCTAAAAGTGTTATAGAAAGGCAAGAACTATCTGAATCTACCATACGATCACGACCAAGACAACTCCTATAAGTGTTATAGAAAGGCAAGAACTATCTGAATCTACCATACGATCACGACCAAGACAACTCCTAAAAGTCTTATAGAAAGGCAAGAACTATCTGAATCTACCATACGATCACGACCAAGACAACTCCTAAAAGTCTTATAGAAAGGCAAGAACTATCTGAATCTACCATACGATCACGACCAAGACAACTCCTAAAAGTCTTATAGAAAGGCAAGAACTATCTGAATCTACCATACGATCACGACCAAGACAACTCCTAAAAGTGTTATAGAAAGGCAAGAACTATCTGAATCTACCATACGATCACGACCAAGACAACTCCTAAAAGTGTTATAGAAAGGCAAGAACTATCTGAATCTACCATACGATCACAACCAAGACAACTCCTAAAAGTGTTATAGAAAGGCAAGAACTATCTGAATCTACCATACGATCACGACCAAGACAACTCCTAAAAGTGTTATAGAAAGGCAAGAACTATCTGAATCTACCATACGATCACGACCAAGACAACTCCTAAAAGTCTTATAGAAAGGCAAGAACTATCTGAATCTACCATACGATCACGACCAAGACAACTCCTAAAAGTCTTATAGAAAGGCAAGAACTATCTGAATCTACCATACGATCACGACCAAGACAACTCCTAAAAGTGTTATAGAAAGGCAAGAACTATCTGAATCTACCATACGATCATGACCAAGACAACTCCTAAAAGTGTTATAGAAAGGCAAGAACTATCTGAATCTACCATACGATCACGACCAAGACAACTCCTAAAAGTGTTATAGAAAGGCAAGAACTATCTGAATCTACCATACGATCACGACCAAGACAACTCCTAAAAGTCTAATAGAAAGGCAAGAACTATCTGAATCTACCATACGATCACGACCAAGACAACTCCTAAAAGTGTTATAGAAAGGCAAGAACTATCTGAATCTACCATACGATCATGACCAAGACAACTCCTAAAAGTGTTATAGAAAGGCAAGAACTATCTGAATCTACCATACGATCACGACCAAGACAACTCCTAAAAGTGTTATAGAAAGGCAAGAACTATCTGAATCTACCATACGATCACGACCAAGACAACTCCTAAAAGTGTTATAGAAAGGCAAGAACTATCTGAATCTACCATACGATCACGACCAAGACAACTCCTAAAAGTGTTATAGAAAGGCAGGAACTATCTGAATCTACCATACGATCACGACCAAGACAACTCCTAAAAGTGTTATAGAAAGGCAGGAACTATCTGAATCTACCATACGATCACGACCAAGACAACTCCTAAAAGTGTTATAGAAAGGCAAGAACTATCTGAATCTACCATACGATCACGACCAAGACATCTCCTAAAAGTCTTATAGAAAGGCAAGAACTATCTGAATCTACCATACGATCACGACCAAGACAACTCCTAAAAGTGTTATAGAAAAGCAAGAACTATCTGAATCTACCATACGATCACGACCAAGACAACTCCTAAAAGTCTTATAGAAAGGCAAGAACTATCTGAATCTACCATACGATCACGACCAAGACAACTCCTAAAAGTGTTATAGAAAGGCAAGAACTATCTGAATCTACCATACGATCATGACCAAGTCAACTCCTAAAAGTGTTATAGAAAGGCAAGAACTATCTGAATCTACCATACGATCACGACCAAGACAACTCCTAAAAGTGTTATAGAAAGGCAAGAACTATCTGAATCTACCATACGATCACGACCAAGACAACTCCTAAAAGTCTTATAGAAAGGCAAGAACTATCTGAATCTACCATACGATCACGACCAAGACAACTCCTAAAAGTCTTATAGAAAGGCAAGAACTATCTGAATCTACCATACGATCACGACCAAGACAACTCCTAAAAGTCTTATAGAAAGGCAAGAACTATCTGAATCTACCATACGATCATGACCAAGACAACTCCTAAAAGTGTTATAGAAAGGCAAGAACTATCTGAATCTACCATACGATCACGACCAAGACAACTCCTAAAAGTGTTATAGAAAGGCAAGAACTATCTGAATCTACCATACGATCACGACCAAGACAACTCCTATAAGTGTTATAGAAAGGCAAGAACTATCTGAATCTACCATACGATCACGACCAAGACAACTCCTAAAAGTCTTATAGAAAGGCAAGAACTATCTGAATCTACCATACGATCACGACCAAGACAACTCCTAAAAGTCTTATAGAAAGGCAAGAACTATCTGAATCTACCATACGATCACGACCAAGACAACTCCTAAAAGTCTTATAGAAAGGCAAGAACTATCTGAATCTACCATACGATCACGACCAAGACAACTCCTAAAAGTGTTATAGAAAGGCAAGAACTATCTGAATCTACCATACGATCACGACCAAGACAACTCCTAAAAGTGTTATAGAAAGGCAAGAACTATCTGAATCTACCATACGATCACAACCAAGACAACTCCTAAAAGTGTTATAGAAAGGCAAGAACTATCTGAATCTACCATACGATCACGACCAAGACAACTCCTAAAAGTCTTATAGAAAGGCAAGAACTATCTGAATCTACCATACGATCACGACCAAGACAACTCCTAAAAGTCTTATAGAAAGGCAAGAACTATCTGAATCTACCATACGATCACGACCAAGACAACTCCTAAAAGTCTTATAGAAAGGCAAGAACTATCTGAATCTACCATACGATCACGACCAAGACAACTCCTAAAAGTGTTATAGAAAGGCAAGAACTATCTGAATCTACCATACGATCATGACCAAGACAACTCCTAAAAGTGTTATAGAAAGGCAAGAACTATCTGAATCTACCATACGATCACGACCAAGACAACTCCTAAAAGTGTTATAGAAAGGCAAGAACTATCTGAATCTACCATACGATCACGACCAAGACAACTCCTAAAAGTCTTATAGAAAGGCAAGAACTATCTGAATCTACCATACGATCACGACCAAGACAACTCCTAAAAGTGTTATAGAAAGGCAAGAACTATCTGAATCTACCATACGATCATGACCAAGACAACTCCTAAAAGTGTTATAGAAAGGCAAGAACTATCTGAATCTACCATACGATCACGACCAAGACAACTCCTAAAAGTGTTATAGAAAGGCAAGAACTATCTGAATCTACCATACGATCACGACCAAGACAACTCCTAAAAGTGTTATAGAAAGGCAAGAACTATCTGAATCTACCATACGATCACGACCAAGACAACTCCTAAAAGTGTTATAGAAAGGCAGGAACTATCTGAATCTACCATACGATCACGACCAAGACAACTCCTAAAAGTGTTATAGAAAGGCAGGAACTATCTGAATCTACCATACGATCACGACCAAGACAACTCCTAAAAGTGTTATAGAAAGGCAAGAACTATCTGAATCTACCATACGATCACGACCAAGACATCTCCTAAAAGTCTTATAGAAAGGCAAGAACTATCTGAATCTACCATACGATCACGACCAAGACAACTCCTAAAAGTGTTATAGAAAAGCAAGAACTATCTGAATCTACCATACGATCACGACCAAGACAACTCCTAAAAGTCTTATAGAAAGGCAAGAACTATCTGAATCTACCATACGATCACGACCAAGACAACTCCTAAAAGTGTTATAGAAAGGCAAGAACTATCTGAATCTACCATACGATCATGACCAAGTCAACTCCTAAAAGTGTTATAGAAAGGCAAGAACTATCTGAATCTACCATACGATCACGACCAAGACAACTCCTAAAAGTGTTATAGAAAGGCAAGAACTATCTGAATCTACCATACGATCACGACCAAGACAACTCCTAAAAGTCTTATAGAAAGGCAAGAACTATCTGAATCTACCATACGATCACGACCAAGACAACTCCTAAAAGTCTTATAGAAAGGCAAGAACTATCTGAATCTACCATACGATCACGACCAAGACAACTCCTAAAAGTCTTATAGAAAGGCAAGAACTATCTGAATCTACCATACGATCATGACCAAGACAACTCCTAAAAGTGTTATAGAAAGGCAAGAACTATCTGAATCTACCATACGATCACGACCAAGACAACTCCTAAAAGTGTTATAGAAAGGCAAGAACTATCTGAATCTACCATACGATCACGACCAAGACAACTCCTAAAAGTCTAATAGAAAGGCAAGAACTATCTGAATCTACCATACGATCACGACCAAGACAACTCCTAAAAGTCTTATAGAAAGGCAAGAACTATCTGAATCTACCATACGATCATGACCAAGACAACTCCTAAAAGTGTTATAGAAAGGCAAGAACTATCTGAATCTACCATACGATCACGACCAAGACAACTCCTAAAAGTGTTATAGAAAGGCAAGAACTATCTGAATCTACCATACGATCACGACCAAGACAACTCCTAAAAGTGTTATAGAAAGGCAAGAACTATCTGAATCTACCATACGATCACGACCAAGACAACTCCTAAAAGTGTTATAGAAAGGCAAGAACTATCTGAATCTACCATACGATCACGACCAAGACAACTCCTAAAAGTGTTATAGAAAGGCAAGAACTATCTGAATCTACCATACGATCACGACCAAGACAACTCCTAAAAGTGTTATAGAAAGGCAAGAACTATCTGAATCTACCATACGATCACGACCAAGACAACTCCTAAAAGTCTTATAGAAAGGCAAGAACTATCTGAATCTACCATACGATCACGACCAAGACAACTCCTAAAAGTGTTATAGAAAGGCAAGAACTATCTGAATCTACCATACGATCACGACCAAGACAACTCCTAAAAGTGTTATAGAAAGGCAAGAACTATCTGAATCTACCATACGATCACGACCAAGACAACTCCTAAAAGTGTTATAGAAAGGCAAGAACTATCTGAATCTACCATACGATCACGACCAAGACAACTCCTAAAAGTGTTATAGAAAGGCAAGAACTATCTGAATCTACCATACGATCACGACCAAGACAACTCCTAAAAGTGTTATAGAAAGGCAAGAACTATCTGAATCTACCATACGATCACGACCAAGACAACTCCTAAAAGTGTTATAGAAAGGCAAGAACTATCTGAATCTACCATACGATCACGACCAAGACAACTCCTAAAAGTGTTATAGAAAGGCAAGAACTATCTGAATCTACCATACGATCACGACCAAGACAACTCCTAAAAGTGTTATAGAAAGGCAAGAACTATCTGAATCTACCATACGATCACGACCAAGACAACTCCTAAAAGTGTTATAGAAAGGCAAGAACTATCTGAATCTACCATACGATCACGACCAAGACAACTCCTAAAAGTGTTATAGAAAGGCAAGAACTATCTGAATCTACCATACGATCACGACCAAGACAACTCCTAAAAGTCTTATAGAAAGGCAAGAACTATCTGAATCTACCATACGATCACGACCAAGACAACTCCTAAAAGTGTTATAGAAAGGCAAGAACTATCTGAATCTACCATACGATCACGACCAAGACAACTCCTAAAAGTCTTATAGAAAGGCAAGAACTATCTGAATCTACCATACGATCACGACCAAGACAACTCCTAAAAGTGTTATAGAAAGGCAAGAACTATCTGAATCTACCATACGATCACGACCAAGACAACTCCTAAAAGTCTTATAGAAAGGCAAGAACTATCTGAATCTACCATACGATCACGACCAAGACAACTCCTAAAAGTGTTATAGAAAGGCAAGAACTATCTGAATCTACCATACGATCACGACCAAGACAACTCCTAAAAGTCTTATAGAAAGGCAAGAACTATCTGAATCTACCATACGATCACGACCAAGACAACTCCTAAAAGTGTTATAGAAAGGCAAGAACTATCTGAATCTACCATACGATCACGACCAAGACAACTCCTAAAAGTCTTATAGAAAGGCAAGAACTATCTGAATCTACCATACGATCACGACCAAGACAACTCCTAAAAGTGTTATAGAAAGGCAAGAACTATCTGAATCTACCATACGATCACGACCAAGACAACTCCTAAAAGTGTTATAGAAAGGCAAGAACTATCTGAATCTACCATACGATCACGACCAAGACAACTCCTAAAAGTGTTATAGAAAGGCAAGAACTATCTGAATCTACCATACGATCACGACCAAGACAACTCCTAAAAGTCTTATAGAAAGGCAGGAACTATCTGAATCTACCATACGATCACGACCAAGACAACTCCTAAAAGTCTTATAGAAAGGCAAGAACTATCTGAATCTACCATACGATCACGACCAAGACAACTCCTAAAAGTGTTATAGAAAGGCAAGAACTATCTGAATCTACCATACGATCACGACCAAGACAACTCCTAAAAGTGTTATAGAAAGGCAAGAACTATCTGAATCTACCATACGATCACGACCAAGACAACTCCTAAAAGTGTTATAGAAAGGCAAGAACTATCTGAATCTACCATACGATCACGACCAAGACAACTCCTAAAAGTCTTATAGAAAGGCAAGAACTATCTGAATCTACCATACGATCACGACCAAGACAACTCCTAAAAGTCTTATAGAAAGGCAAGAACTATCTGAATCTACCATACGATCACGACCAAGACAACTCCTAAAAGTGTTATAGAAAGGCAAGAACTATCTGAATCTACCATACGATCACGACCAAGACAACTCCTAAAAGTGTTATAGAAAGGCAAGAACTATCTGAATCTACCATACGATCACGACCAAGACAACTCCTAAAAGTCTTATAGAAAGGCAAGAACTATCTGAATCTACCATACGATCACGACCAAGACAACTCCTAAAAGTCTTATAGAAAGGCAAGAACTATCTGAATCTACCATACGATCACGACCAAGACAACTCCTAAAAGTCTTATAGAAAGGCAAGAACTATCTGAATCTACCATACGATCACGACCAAGACAACTCCTAAAAGTCGTTATAGAAAGGCAAGAACTATCTGAATCTACCATACGATCACGACCAAGACAACTCCTAAAAGTGTTATAGAAAGGCAAGAACTATCTGAATCTACCATACGATCACGACCAAGACAACTCCTAAAAGTGTTATAGAAAGGCAAGAACTATCTGAATCTACCATACGATCACGACCAAGACAACTCCTAAAAGTCTTATAGAAAGGCAAGAACTATCTGAATCTACCATACGATCACGACCAAGACAACTCCTAAAAGTCTTATAGAAAGGCAAGAACTATCTGAATCTACCATACGATCACGACCAAGACAACTCCTAAAAGTCTTATAGAAAGGCAAGAACTATCTGAATCTACCATACGATCACGACCAAGACAACTCCTAAAAGTGTTATAGAAAGGCAAGAACTATCTGAATCTACCATACGATCACGACCAAGACAACTCCTAAAAGTGTTATAGAAAGGCAAGAACTATCTGAATCTACCATACGATCACGACCAAGACAACTCCTAAAAGTGTTATAGAAAGGCAAGAACTATCTGAATCTACCATACGATCACGACCAAGACAACTCCTAAAAGTCTTATAGAAAGGCAAGAACTATCTGAATCTACCATACGATCACGACCAAGACAACTCCTAAAAGTGTTATAGAAAAGGCAAGAACTATCTGAATCTACCATACGATCACGACAAGACAACTCCTAAAAGTGTTATAGAAAAGGCAAGAACTATCTGAATCTACCATACGATCACGACCAAAGACAACTCCTAAAAGTTTATAGAAAGCAAGAACTATCTGAATCTACCATACGATCACGACCAAGACATCTCCTAAAAAGCTTATAGAAAGGCAAGAACTATCTGAATCTACCATACGATCACGACCAAGACAACTCCTAAAAGTGTTATAGAAAGGCAAGAACTATCTGAATCTACCATACGATCACGGAC